>CM049105.1:0-1200000 GCA_026725115.1 Cercospora janseana
TGGGCTTTAGTATCGCGTCTATAGTAACCTGTTATAGACCCTAACCTAACCCTAACCCTAACCCTAACCTAACTAACCTAACCCTAACCCTAACCTAACCCTAACCCTAACCCTAACCTAACTAACCCTAACCCTAACCCTAACCCTAACCCTAACCCTAACCCTAATCCACTCCCACCCCCACATTAATACACCTCTTACTTTCACTTCCCCTCTACCCCTCTTATTCTCTCCCCTTCTCTCCCTCCCTAACTCTTCTATCTTCTCTCTTCTCTCTTCCTAACTCTCTCTTTTTCTCTCTTCCTTCTCTCTCCTTTCCCTTCTCTCTCTCCTTCCTTTCTCTTTCTTTCTATCTCTCTCTCTCTTTTCTTTCTCTTCCTCTCTCTTCCTCCTCTCTCTCTCTTTTCTCTTCTCTCCCTCTCTCTCTTTCTCTCTCTTTCTCTCCCTTCCTAACTCTCTCTCTCCCTCCCTTCCTCTCCCCTCCCTTCCTCTCCCCTCCCTCCCTCCTCTCTTCCTCCCTAACTCTCTCTCTCCCTTTCTTCCTCTCCCTCCCTCCCTTCCTCTCCCCTCCCTCCCTCTCCTCTTCTCTCCCTTCTCTCTCCCTCTCTTTTCTAACCCTCTTCTCTTCTCTTCCTTCCTCTCCTCTCCCTCTCTCTCCTCTCCCTCTTATTCTCTCCTCTTCTCTTCCTCCCTCCTCTCTCCCTCTCTCTCCTCTTCCTTTCTCCCCTCTCCCTCCCTTCCCTCTCCTTCTTATTCTCTCCTCTTCTCTCTCTCCCTCCCTCTCTCTCCTCTCCCTCTCCCTTCTCTCTCCCACCCTCCTCTCTCCCTCCCTCCCCTCTCCCTCCCTTCTCTCTTCCTTCCTTCCCTCTCTCTCCCTCCTCTCTCCCTCCCTCCCTCTCCCTCCCTTCTCTCTTCCTTCCTTCCCTCTCTCCCTCCTCTCTTCCTCCCTCCTCTCTCTCTCCCTCCCCTCTCTCTCTGTTCTCTCTTTCTCCCTCCTCTCTCCCTTCCTCTCCCTCCCTCCCTCCCTCCCCTCTCTCCTCTCGCCCGCTTCTCCCCCTCTCTCACTCCCCCTCTCTTACTCCCACCTCTCTGCCTCCCTCCTCCCTCCCTCTCTCCTCTCGCCCGCTCCTCCCTCCCTTCTCTCCTCTCTCCCGCTCCTCCCCCTCCTCCTTCGTACGGGTTCCTTGCGTCGCCTCTCTCTCTTCTTCATCTATGTCGGCTCCTTCTCCCGTACGGGCTCCTTACGTCGTCCCTGTCTTCTATACGGGCTCCTTATCGATTCCGTCGTCGTGTCGAACGTGGGCGTTAAGTTCGTCCTTTCTCTCCCTACGGCAGTCGTAAGAAACTTGGAGAGACTAGGCAGGAACGCTCCCCTCGGGCTAGAGGGCACAAACTTGAGAGACTTGAGCCGAACTTGGCCCATCCCACTGTCCCCACTGGCTCCTTGGGTCTAACGAAGTCACCTACAGTCCTCAAGTTCGTCAAGTTCGGCCTAGGTCCAAGCAAGTTCGTGCCTAAGGATTTTTGCCACCCACGCACTCAGACAAGAACTTGAAGGGACTTGGGCCCTAAAGGTCAAACTTGACGACGCAGCTCGCACTTATGGGTCCGTCTCGTGAATTCTGCCGGTCCAGAATGTCCCAGTTCCATCAAGTTTGGAGGACCTACATGCACCTTCACTCACCATCCACCACCCCACAAACTTGAGGGACTGGGCAGGAACTTGGCCTTTCCCGGTCTCTAGGTCTGATTTTCGAAGCGAAAGAAGCCATCCCAGCGCATCAAGTTCGTGCAAGTTCGTGCAAGTCTCTCCAAGTTTGACCGCTGGGTCCGCGTGCCAAGCCACGAACTTGGTGAGACTGGGGGCTCGAAGGTGGAACTTGAGACGCCAGAACTCTCAAGCTGGATGCAGAGAAGGATTCTGCCGACTCAGAATGTCCAAGTTCCAACGAGTTTGTGCAGCTCCATGTCCCTGCCCACCACCCTTTAGAGACCCATCGAACTTGAGGGAATAGACACGAATTGCGACTCTTGCGACCTTCGGACGTAGTCTGCGTATCTTACAACGCGATTCTGGCGTCTCAAGTCCGACAAGTTCGTCGTTGTTCTGGCACAACCGTACCTGCCGCCAAAATGACCGCGCAGCTGCGCCAAGAGACAAACTTGATGGGACTTGGTCCCTGCAGGTCAGACTTGAGACATCAGAGCGCTCAATCTAGCCCGAAGGAAGGATCCTGTCAATTCAGAGTGTCGCAGTTCCTCCCAAGTCTCTCCAAGTTCGACCCCTAGCAGGAATTCTTCACCCAGCTGCTGGGACGCGGATTTCGAAGCCTTGTGGCCAGCACCTCACGTTTGACTGGTCCGAGCGACGGGAAACACAGGAAGAAGCAATCGCTCCGGCTCGGTACGTCTCGGTTTGTGCGGAGTCCTTCCAAAACTTCCCCCATCCAAAAATCGCTATCCGGCCGCTCTGACGAGAACTTGACGAAACTTGGTGCCCGGAGGTCAAAATTGAGACCACAGAGGGCTCGATAGCGGCTTAACGAAGGATTGTGTCGATTCAGAAACCCCAAGTTCGTCCCAAGTTCCATCAAGTTCGTCCAAGGCCGGAAATCTTAGCGCGACCACCAGGACACGGCTTGGGAAGCAACCAATCCCCCAGAGATGCGGTCTGAGACGCCAGTCTACTCGAATACGGTCGGAAACACAGTCCTGCCGTTTCGGAATGTCTCGGGATGCGTTGGATCTTCCAGGTCTCAATCCCGCCCAAAGTGTTCCCGGGCCAGCGGCCGAGACACAGACTTGGAGAGACTTGTTAGGAACTAAGCTTCCCTCGGCCTATAGGGATCATTCTTAAGGCCTTGCGAGCTGGATTGACGCACCAAGTTCCACAAGTTCGCGGCCAGAGTGGCGGAGTCCAGCCGGAGGCGGAAATCCACCTAAGACCCGCTAAGACACGAACTTGGAGAGACTTGTTAGGAACTAAGCTTCTCCCGGCCTATAGGGATCATTCTTAAGGCCTTGCGAGCTAGATTAACGCACTAAGTTCCACAAGTTCGCGGCCAGAGTAGCAGAGTCTAGCCGGAGGCGGAAATCTACCTAAGACCTGCTAAGACACGAACTTAGAGAGACTTGTTAGGAACTAAGCTTCTCCTAGCCTATAGGGATTATTCTTAAGGCCTTGCGAGCTAGATTAACGCACTAAGTTCCATAAGTTCGCGGCTAGAGTAGCGGAGTCCAGCCGGAGGCGGAAATCTACCTAAGACCCGCTAAGACACGAACTTAGAGAGACTTGTTAGGAACTAAGCTTCTCCCGGCCTATAGGGATCATTCTTAAGGCCTTGCGAGCTAAATTGACGCACCAAGTTCCACAAGTTCGCGGCTAGAGTAGCGGAGTCTAGCCGGAGGCGGAAATCTACCTAAGACCCGCTAAGACACGAACTTAGAGAGACTTGTTAGGAACTGAGCTTCTCCCGGCCTATAGGGATTATTCTTAAGGCCTTGCGAGCTAGATTGACGCACCAAGTTCCACAAGTTCGCGGCCAGAGTAGCGGAGTCTAGCCGGAGGCGGAAATCCACCTAAGACCCGCTAAGACACGAACTTAGAGAGACTTGTTAGGAACTAAGCTTCTCCCGGCCTATAGGGATTATTCTTAAGGCCTTGCGAGCTAGATTGACGCACTAAGTTCCACAAGTTCGCGGCCAGAGTAGCGGAGTCCAGCCGGAGGCGGAAATCTACCTAAGACCCGCTAAGACACGAACTTGGAGAGACTTGTTAGGAACTAAGCTTCTCCCGGCCTATAGGGATCATTCTTGAGGCCTTGCGAGCTGGATTAACGCACTAAGTTCTACAAGTTCGCGGCCAGAGTAGCGGAGTCTAGCCGGAGGCAGAAATCCACCTAAGACCCGCTAAGACACGAACTTAGAGAGACTTGTTAGGAACTAAGCTTCTCCCGGCCTATAGGGATTATTCTTAAGGCCTTGCGAGCTAGATTAACGCACCAAGTTCTACAAGTTCGCGGCCAGAGTGGCGGAGTCCAGCCGGAGGCGGAAATCCACTTAAGACCCGCTAAGACACGAACTTAGAGAGACTTGTTAGGAACTAAGCTTCTCCCGGCCTATAGGGATCATTCTTGAGGCCTTGCGAGCTAGATTGACGCACCAAGTTCCACAAGTTCGCGGCCAGAGTGGCGGAGTCCAGCCGGAGGCGGAAATCCACCCAAGCCCCGCCAAGACACGAACTTGAAGAAACTTAGGGCTTCCAGCAGAAACTTCATGGTTCCAAGCACCTCTCTTGGCTTCGTAGAGTCGACCCCACAAGCCAGGATTGTCAAGTTCCTTGTAGTCTAGCGGATCATCCTCACAGTCCACGATTTCACCCTACGAGCCACCCGGGGTTGACTCTGGGCAACAAGCCTCGGGTACGGCATGCTCCCGCGCTCGGATCATGTCAATACAGTCCCTGTGTGCAGTTCTGACTGTCGGTCGGCCATCAAACCCTCTGCGTGCCTGCCTTGTACACTCTTCACTCAGCCCAGGCCTGATGGCTTCCTCCACGAACTTGGAGAAACTTGAAGCCTCCGACACGAACTTGGTGCGTCAGGACCTCCGCAGACGATCATTATAGTCTCTCTGATAGCTCAGTTACATCAAGTTCGTGCGGGTTCCCTCAAATTCGGCCTCCTGGGCTGGCCTAGCGAGGGCCTCCCGCCGGGATGCTAGCGGAAGCCACTACAGCTACAGGGCACAGCCTACCATGCAGAATGCCCACGGACTACCGGCATAGTCCATTTGTACCGTCGCTGGGTCGCTGCATAGGCCAGCACACCTTCCCACAATACCCTTCACTTTGCAGGTTCTTGGCGCCACCTTTCGACAATCTTGGAGAGACTTGGACTCTCCAGCACGAACTTGCGCCCCCCACCCACTCAGTTGACGTCAAAGAGTTGCCCAGATACCGCAGTTCCATCAATTTCGTGCTAGTTCCTTCAAGTTTGCCCTCCTGCCTACGGAGGGGTACCCGACCTTGGGACACACACTTGGAGGAACTTGGGGGCCGGCGGACAGACTTGGGTCTACGGGAACCATCTACGAGGTCGTTGAAGCCACTCTGCTGGGTCAATTTGATCAAGTTGGTCTGGGAACGCTCGTATTCGTGCGCGAGGTCCCCACCAGCGTCCCCGGGCCACCACAGCCACCCGGAGAGACCTGGGTCCCAACGCACGCACGTGAGCCTGTCAGTCGACTCAAAAGACTCTACGAAGGTCCTCCGGTAGTCAAGTTCCATCACAGTCATGTCCTTTCTCTCAAGTTCCTCCCCAGCTAACGTTTCGCCTACCAGGTCTTGGCGCGCAAACTTGAAGAGACTTGGGTCCTGGGGGTCGAACTTGGGTGTGCGGGCTGTCTCTATAGGCTCGATAGATCGATCCCAGCCACTCAGTTCCATCAAGTTCGTCCAGGTTTGATCGATTGACGAAGGTGCCGCACCTGCCTTTTCGGCCTCCGCCCGGCTGAGAAACTTGGAGAGACTTAGGGCTTGGAGAAGATGCTGTAGCCCCTGATTTCCGCCCATTGACCTCGTGAAGCCCCGCTGCGGGCTGAGTCTCAACAAGTTCGTTCGCATGTCGCCATCTCGTGACTGCCTAGGCAAAATTTCACGGGACAGCCTTGGCAGACAAACTTGCTCGAACTTGGAGCCCTGAGGACAAACTTGGGTGACTGGCTACGGTCTATCGGTCTCAGAGAAAGGATTCGTCAATTCAGAATCATCAAGTTCGCTCAAGTTTCGGGTCATTGATGGCAGTGAAGCCGTTTGGGCTGGGCCACAGGCCGGGATTCAGCCTCCGAGGACCAGCCCTACTGCTGACCCTGTACCGACATGACAGCCCTCTCTGAGTACTTCTCCACCTGTGGGAGTGTCGCAGTCATCGGGTACGCCATGAGAACGAGAATTTGGGCACGCACACGCCTTCCCAGACACCCAGGGCGGGCACGCCTTAGAGACCAGGAACTTGACGGACTTGGGACAACCTACGGCCTCCTGTGGGACCGTGTGTCCCTTTTCATCGTCGCCCGATGCCCAAGTTTGCCCAAGTCTCTCAAGTTCGTCGCATACGATCCGTTTCTCCCCGACCTCCAAGCCCTAGTGATGGATTGACCTCCTCATGACAAAACGGCAGCTCAAGAATCACACGAGATGCTCCATCCATCCCAAGGTGTCTATATGTCGTCGTATGGTCGTTCCCCTCGAGCAGGAGGCTCAAATCCGTAACGTCCTCCCGGAAGGCTGGACAATGTCGACAAACTTGACGAACTTGGAGGACACACCGCCGTACTGCTGTCGGAATCGGACTCTATGGGCTCGTAGTTCCGTGCCTGACATGAACTCGATACACGGTATCTTGAATTGACCTCGCCGTCGCCGGAAACCCACTTTTCGGGTGGGGACAAACTTGGAGTGTCATGGCGGGAACTTGACAGATTCAAGCCGTTACGGAGGGTTCATAGGCTTCAGAGACCATGAAAATGTACTCAGTTCCATCAAGTTCGTGCGTAGACGCTCGCAATCACGACGTCGGGCTGGGTCTTGGCGGGCCAGAATTTGGAAGGAGCGTCCGTCCACAAAGATCGTGGGACGTGAAGGAGGGTCTCCACAATGAACCTTTAGGCTCTCTCGAGGATTTTCGAGGAGTCTGGCCGGCGCTGGACCAAAGAATGCGCCTAATAAAACACCTCGAGTGTCGTGACATTTCCCAATCATGGGGATATGATTGAGACACAAGAATTGACTGCACGGGTCTCAGGTCCGATATACGTGCGTTCTGGACTCTCTGCATGCTCCACGGGCGGCATGAAGGCCATCAAACAACATCCCGTCAACCACAGAAATGGGTCAAGTGTTGAGGCAAAATTGGATTTTGACAGCATGACCAGAGGACGCGAGACAGGCTGCAGCTCTCAGAGCACCCCAACAAGCTCGATATGTCTCTCACACACTCTCAGGCGGGTGTCACTATCTTCCGGCACGATCTCCTCATCCACAAAAGTCGTCAGGTTTTCGAAAATTTCAAAAGTTGACGACGTGGTCGATCGTCGATGAGCCCACGTTCGGCTCTCAGAGTCACTCCCAAGAGCTTTCTGATCCCCATACAGACTTGGGGGGAGCCTCGACGCCGATTGTCCACATCCCAGCATCCACGAACATGACTTATCTTTCCGGGAGAATCCAAGACTACGATGGCACGGCCAGGGATCGGCACATCATTGTGCGTGTTCCAAAGTAACTGTATCGGCTCTCCGAGTCAGTTGGACGCTAGCCGTATCGCCTCGTGGCCCTGTAGCGAGATTCCATTTTGATAGAATGAAGAAAAAAAAGACCGGGCGCGGTAGGACAAATTTTCAATCATATGACCCGGCAGTCACTTGTGGCCGAACAGGAACATCTTGGGCATCACTATTGGTCTGCACGATGCTCTACGGCAGGTGTGCCTACCGTCCGGCAGCATGTCGCTCTGCTGGAAAAATCACGAAAGCCTCTCGGTCAGATTTTGACGGGTATTGTTGCTCCACGACACATCGATTTACGTCACTGGGCCTCGCCCTTTGAGCCTCTTTGTCTCTTTCCACGAGGCGCTGTTGGTCTCAACATCTGTCGGCCATGGATCAAATATCGGAAAAATGGGCTTCCGGGGAGAAATTTCATTTTATGAATTTTCCGCTAGACAGCACATTGACATACGGCCCTGGGAATCGTCCTCCTACATCTCTGGAGCCTACAGTGTTGCTCTACCTTCGAATCAATCACGTATTATCCGTCGGAAATTTCGATCGCGGCGCGGCGAGGCGGAACCTCATGGCATTGCGGATAACGAATGAGCGGCAATATCTCTCTCAGACTGCGGTCTCGAGACTGTCATACGCCCGTGATTTAGCGCAGTAAACCTGAAGACTGCCCGGCCCCAAGTCAGAAACCGAAATTTTCGAAAATTCCGTGGTGGCGAGTACGAAGTGAAGTTGACTTCGACTTTCTTGGGAATAGCTCTCTCCTCCTACGCACCAAAACCTCTCTGGTCGTTGCACACATGAATAACGGTTGCGGAACGATGGAAGATCTGAGACTTGGCTGAGGATCAACGGTCATTGAAACCGGTAGGCCCCCTCCGAGGAAATGAGGGACCTGATGCTATCGAAATGCTGCCCGGCAGTCAGTCTCCCGGTATCAACAAACCAATCCCCTGGGACCCTCCGTATAGCTTGATTGCCCGGGTCTTACGGGCACGGTCAGCGTCACCTGCATTTTTGCTCTCGTGCACGCCTCCTCGCGCCCCTCGTTCGGTGATCTCACTCTGGAGAGTTGAGATTCCGCCGCGGAGCATTATATGCGCTCTTCCCACAATCGTTGCGCCCTCGCTCGACAATCTTGCTTAATTGGTAGCGTCCCAACATCGCGAGGCCGCCCTAGGTTCCATGATCCGTTCATCTCAAATCGAACGGCTTCCACCTTCGAATAGCAAGCTCACGTGGTACAGGGTGAACGAAGCCGTCTCCACGAAAGGACATTGCTCGCCAGCCACTATCAATCAAATTCTGTCAATGCCTGCGTTGAGGAGGTTCCTCTCCAGTCACATTGACTCTGTCATGTCAGGGCAACAGGACGTCGTATGCCTTGTCGCGAAGCAGTTGACATCTTTCCGAGCAACAAGGACCCGGGCGCTGACCGGTAGGCTTCCGCTGGTTAGCCTCAAGACCGCCGTGCCGGCACATAATGAGGCCACTCCGGATCTTGGGTTCGCCGACGGTCTCGCAGGCCAGCAAAAATGGCCGATTGCACATAAGGCGCTTTGTCCGTCAGTCGTGACCAGATCAAGCGAGACTGCCGTACCTTCAGAAGGACGAGTGGCTCCTGTACTTACCAAATTGCTTTTCGAGCCAGTGGGCATGGCTCAAGTACGCTCTCTGCCCAAGGTTTTGAGAGCTCGAAGTCAGACTACCGTACCTTTAGAGGATGGATCGCTCCTGGACTGGCTGACTTGCGTCGCGAGCGACGGGCATGACTCGAACTCAGCGTGTTCTCAAGGTTTTGAGAGGTCGAAGTGAGACCGCCGTACCTCCAGAGGACGGAACGCTCCTGGACTGACTGAATTACCTTGGGGAATGACGAGCATGGCCCATCGAATATCACCTGCTCTGTTTGTGAATTTGTGACAGAACAACGTGAGACCGCCGTACCTTCAGAAGGAGGGTGGGTTTCTGCGCCCAGTCGATGGCCTTTCAATGTCGAAGGTCCACGCCGGTCGAGTTGGAGACGCCCGCCCTGGCCGTGAGAATCTCATCCTCATATTAGTCAAGTCATCGAAGATAGGATGTTTAGCTCAGCGGCCGGTCGCCTTGGAGACCCATTGCTCGAGGCTCATCGACTCTTGGTGAGCTCTGTAGCGGGGAACCACCTTCCCTCCCATCGATTGCGGCAGCTAGTTACATCAAATCTCTCACGCCGGGCATCTGAAGCTTGATGGGAGCCGCGTAGTGGCTAGCGGAATTTCCACCCGTCGACCGCGGCAGCTCATTGCGTGCTCCTCACGCAGAGTATCTGAAACTCAACGGAAACTGCCTGGTGAGGCGAAGGACTCCCACCTGTCGACCACGGCAGCTCATTGCATGCTCCTCATGCAAAGGGGCGGAAGCCTCATATCAAGAAGCAGAAACTCAGTGAGAGCTGATCACTGAGGTGAAAGATTTGCACCCGTCGACCGCAGCAGCTCGCTGCATCATCTTTGGGATACCCTGAGCATCACTGCAAGCGCAACGCATCTTCGACTGATAGCCATTGAGCGCCTTCGAGGTGTCTCACCTGTGTGTCCCGCTCTTGCTGCCACATTTCGCGACCTACCACATGACGTTTGCGGGAGGGTTCATATCGTGGATTCAACGGGTAGCGAGGTCGGAACACGCTGCGGAAAGTTGACATACGATGACAAATGCCACCGCGATGACATGACATCCAGAGAGCGAGACAATGCTTCGAATCCACAAAGTGGAAAAAGCCCACGAGGGGCATTGCCGTAACTCTCACAGGGGGTCAGGCCGTCCATTGATCCCCGTTCCACCTGAGCCCTCGCCATATTTGACAAGCGACAAAGATATCGGAACGGCTTTTCGTGGAGTTGCCCAGACGGGGCCTAGTGTGGGAAAGAATGTCGGCTTGGATTACATGGATGGCAACGGAGTGCGGGGGCCGTGAAATCGTCGCTGATCCCGGATTCGACTACAGAGCTCAAGCAGGAGAGTGAGCAGAACGCCATTACAAGGGAGCGCGGGATCAACAGAAAGCAGCAGACGATGTCGTCGTTGCCATCGCTCACATACGTGAAGTGATCGAGCCTCTGCCATCAGTCTCGCCAGCATAATAAGACGAGCGATCGACCGCGTCATCACTCGGGGCTGCCGATCGAGGCTGCGAGCCGAGGATGTAGATAGAGGACGAAGAAAATATGGCTTGAACCCAAAGAACTCTCATCGACTCAACCAGAAATGCAGGTAAGTGGAAAGGCAGACGGACGAGGGGACGGAGATGAAATCGAGTTCGAGCCGGAGAAGCTTCAACTGAAGCGAGTTGACGCGCAGGCAAAGCTAAAGCAGGAGCCCTTGGAGGAGACGGAGAATAAGCAAGCGGCATAGTTGCCCGAACATGTCAGAGCTCAAAGTTACCCGTTCAGTCCAAGCTGAAAATCAGGCGCAGGTCGCTCAGCACAGTCAGAGGGCAACATCAGTCAAAATGCTGCACAGGACAGCATTAGGCACAACGTGTCGACTGCTGTGCTCCGTGGCTCCAAGGGACATTATGCTACGAGGCATGGACACATCGGGCGGCAAGCCTCGGGCGGCGAACATCGTGGCATCCCCCAGCTCTTTCTTGCTCGCTCGCCAAAGGCAAAACTTCCTTGGAAGTGTCCAGAGCCCATTCTGCATTCAGTGTCAAGACAATGCAGTTTAGAGTGCAGCAAGGTGTCGGCATGGCACTCGGTGGTCCGACGGGCATCGTGCGTCTGGCAACATGGAGACTCAAGCTCCATAATCGAGCAGCATGGCTCTGGGCAGAACGAACGATAGCGTGATTGACAGGCACAGCAGTAATGGAATATGGTCTTAATCACTGGCGTAGGGAAGGCAAAAAGCAGCTTTCTCAGCATGCGGGACTGCGGGCTATCTCCTGAGGTCTCAATGCTCTCAAATTTGAGCGCAAGAAGCTTGATTCCTTGAAACAGCATCCTACGTGCGCCGGGCACCAGCGCTTCCAGTCTGATCGAACGCCATTTCATCCTTGCACTCAGCTCCAACGTATCTCAGTTGTACGATGACCTAACCCGCAGACTGAAATATCCCTCTCTCGCTCTCCCATCGTCTTCTCCCACGATGCTTCCCAGAAGTGCTGGCCGGCGAGCGTCAACGCGTGCTGATCTCAGCGTGATGTCTGGTGTGGGAGGAATAGTGGTTTTGGGCGGGGACGGGCATTTGCGACGTGGCAGCGGTGCAAGCAGATGTCCGTACGATCGTGAATATCGGCAAAGCGAGCAGGATAGTGTGGTGAGTCCCTTTCGACGAGGCTGGAGGGTATTATGGTCATCACTTGTCGTTGCATGCGCTCGGATTCGCGTCGGGATCCCAACGTCACGTCCTGACTACGAGGAAAGAACGCGACGATCTCGACACGGCCCGACAAAGACGTGAGACCCGCATTGCACCTGGTGGGAAGCCGACATGCGAAATATGAAGACACATGCCTTCAGGTCAGACGCGCAACTTTTCCCGCTTGAGCCCAGGAGAAGCTCAAGCACGGAAGTCAAAGACATTCACCAGAGGAGAACGATCTGCATCGCCATGGGCGCTTCCCGATGTAGGAGCTCTGCTTCTTGTCTTTCTTATCGACTACAGGTATGCTTTGGAGCGCTCGAAGAGCAAGGTGACTGGAGAGAGGAGCGCGGGCGAGGCGTAGAAAGCTTCCTGGATGCGAGGCAAGACGAGCTAGATGACGCTCACGCAGCTGTTGCAGACAAATAACGCAGAGTCTCAGAGAGCTTGGCGAGAGACATCCCTCGTATCGTGAGCCTGATCTGAGCTCTAAGTTGGAGATGAATTCGCAGCATCGCAATGCAAATCTCAATGTCCCGCCTGTCGCGTAAAGCGTTTGTGCACCCGAGACCATCTGCTTCCACCAATGGCAATGCGAAACGGCGTGCTGCTCATTGTTCTCCCATTGTTACCATCGTGTCGGTGAGACACTGTCTGTGCCGGATAAAGCGTCTCCAGGCGGGCGTCGAAGCAGACCACCTATTTGGACGCCAAGTTGATCTTGCGATCCGGTTGAGCTGTCGCACCCTTACGCTGGGTTCCAGGCTCACACAACCAGAGCCGCGAATCGGAAGTGAGATTCACCTCGACACCCTAGCAGGCAATGGAGCGAAAGAGATTCAAGTGCGAGGACGGCTGAATGGGAGAATCTGCTGCTCCTGAGGTGTCTAATAAGGCTGTGTCTTGTACGAAACACCCCCGGTTGGATGCTGTCTGTCGTGGACACGCCGGGCGCTGGGCGATCCGCCCTCACCGATCTCAGTCGTTGATGAATAGTATTGGATTCGATCTCGCCGAGTTGAGCGAGAATCGTCTTAAGGACACCGGTTGGTGGTCGAGACAGGTGACTCGCGCGCTGCTGGAGGGGCATGACCTGTGGAGCTCGGGTTCAATAACAAAGGGCTGTACTAGGAAACGCCGCAACGCTTCTCCAATCGCGCAGTGAAGACAACGATGCAGCGAGACTTGAGAGCCTGGTTGCGCCCCGAACGCCGACGTGCAATCTTGATCGAGCACTGCGAGTCTACGCGTACAACCGTGCAGCGAGACCGGCGCTGGATTCGACACAATCTGCTTCCACTGTTCGCGATCAAATGGCTGGCAGTGCCCCTTCCAGACAGCAGTGGACATCTTGAGAGGCTCATCAACCAGGCATTGCCCTGGGTCCTCAGTCTACTTTAGGCTGCGGTCTCGAGTCCCACCCAGAGCATGGAAAGCCAGTACTACGATGAGCAAAGGCGTCGAGAGTGTTCATGAGGCACATGTCAAGGGACGGGAACAGAGAGTGGCGACTGTAGACCGCTGCGGACGTGTGTGCTCGGATGCGTAGCAGCGTGGACATTCTCCGTTCACCCCAAGTCTACCCTAAGCTAACCCCAAGCGGAAGGAAAAATCGCCAAAATTCGAGATTACGTCTAAAAATTCTGAAAACAGGCTTGAAAAATTCCTCTCCTCGCAATGTTTCTGCTGATCTCGCATGAGGGCGTCAAGTGTCATTTTGATGCCGTCGGGTCGCTGCCGGTGGGCAGCGAGAAGTACCACTCCGAGCGGAACTGTACCGCACATCTATTTAGACATATCGCCGCACGACATTGTGTAAGCTCTATGACGGGGTTTCGGCACACAAGATCAGGCCGGATAACACTCTCGAGGGTGCAGCAGTGCATGCAAGACAGGTAGCCGTAGGCCGTTTGTCTTGGAGACGAGTTGGAGATAACATACTGCCCTCACCCTACCCGGCGAGGGTGTTGTGAGCGGGATTCCCAATTCGAGCTGGTGCTCTATGTGGAAAGCAGGTCGGGAGACCTAGATGAGCACGTTCTCGTGGAATGGGAGAGTGACTAGCCCCTTGCTCATGGCCTCAACGATCGCAGCGCACTCGGTCCTGGGATCGTATTGGAGTTCCCACCCCTATCTGCATCGTGGCACCTAAAAGAGTCACGCAAGTTGGAGCTTGCGAGCACCCTGCCCATCTCTTTACAGTAGGGCTTTCTGGTTGCCGAGAGTCTCAGCAGTCTTCTGTATAGTCCAAGCCTCTAGCCTCGGCCTCGGCATGTTCGTGGTACGCTCCGACGTACTCCAGCTGCACAACGGCAAGTAGCTACGCCAGTATGAGGCCCAGCGTGAGCAAGCAGACTGGGTCTGTACTGTATTAGCGCAATGAAGATTCGCCATTGACCACAGGCCGTTGCCTTGCTTGTAATTGAGCACGCTCAAGCGGATTACTCAACGACATTCGCGATGATAGGCGTGGGACACAGTGAGCCACTCAGGGGGGTAACACTGAGAGCTAGGAAAATGCCCAAGCAACAACATCTTTGCTGTTGCAGCCTTTCAGATGGTGGAGCAAGGAGAGAGCGGTACTCGAGGAGGATGGAGAGCAACATGCTCACGAGAAATCCGACTGAATACATGGGTGATCTGGTATTGTGAAGGAAGTAGTTCACTTAAGCCGCGATTAAGAGGACCAACCTGCGTGTCCGCTCTTGTCACCATGGCTGACTTCCGATTCTACCGCTCAGACCTGTCAAGCACGGGCAGTCTTGCGATTAGACATCTACCCCGCCTCTGCTTGGCGTCAACGGGAATTCCACTCGCAACTCGGCACCAGCGCGGAGGAAGGACACGCTGACCATCATCCGATCATGGTCCGAACTACATGGAACACCGCGGGCTTTGAGATGGGAGCAAAGAGGTGCAATACCAGGCGATCGCCCCCAGGACAAATGATGCTGCACTGCCCCCTCAGCAGGATGGGTCGAGAGTCCATCACATGGACGAGTCAAGTCCGGATGCTGCCGTACGGACATCCTCTCGACGGATATTGATCGAGAGCCCTGTCTTCACTCGCATGCAGTCTCTCCATTCGTCAGTTGGAGATTGTCAGGTCTCCGATCTTGCGGGCTTGGCCACAGAGGCTCACTTCGGGGAGATCTGACAAGCCGATCTTGAATAAGAGCGAGAGCGCCGAGACGGCACATGGATACACTCCGCAACGCCAGCTTTGGAAATGCCAGCTCCTCTTGGTCTTCGCGGATGGGCTGGCTTCCCGTACACTCCGTGCGGACTATGAGACACTTGGCTCTTCACTAATGACAACACCATCACGGTCACACGTCAACGTAGACTCATCGTGCTGTGCCGCTCTTAGACCTCGAAGTGCACGATCAACATGAGCAACTCGGAATGATTCAGGCAATTTAACCAGTGAGGTGAAGTCCGAGCTGCACCGCCGGAGGCATCGACAAGCATTCATACTCCGGAGGATTGAGGCTCAGCGATCAGCTTAATGCAGAGATCGCCCGTCGTGCCTAACACACGGCGGATAGGAACAGTATGGGGGCTCGGCAAGGGCTTTGAACGAGATTCCGTGACTATAGACGACCACTACATGGCCCGTGCCGTCAGAGCAACACCACCCGCCAAGTCGGGATGGTTGGCGGCGCACAAAAGCCGGCTCAGCTAGGTCGCGATCGTCTTGCGCAGAGCATTCATTGCGCGCTATCAAACTTGACCTGGACCTTCTCCACACACCGTTCGTGCTCCTTTTGACCGCCTTCGTCTCGTCCCCTCTTTTCCAACCTTCATTCATGTGAAGCACAAAGCCTTCTCCCCATGCCTTGCAGAGGCTGGGCGTAATGCCGAATGCGCGACGTTCGACACAACTTCAAGCTTCTCGTCATCATGACACTATCGAAGACGCTAGTTCCCTTTCGTGCCGAATTGCGCGTCACCAGTGAGACAGCCGTACCTTCAGAGACAGCATGTGCACCATGGTGTGCAGATATCCGACGCCGGGTGACCGAGCGGGAGACCGAATGTATCTTGAAGCCGCCAGCCGGCATGCTCAAGCACCGCCATGGAGTCAATGGCGCCACAAAGGGCGCGATGCCACAAGGGCGCCTTCGGATGTGTAGCTTCGAAAGATGAGGCGCATGCGATCGAATGGACCTTGGACGTTCGACGAGAAGGCCAGATAAAGTTGAATAGCGTCATGCCGTCCTCCACAACATGCCCTCGAGCCCTGGTGCCACGAGAGCACGCAAGACGAGTAGTATGTCTCCCTCTGCCCAATTATCCCGTAGCGATGACCTCTCTAATGTACGTTGACTTTCATGTCCAAGTGAAGACCCTTGCTCTCGCGGGTCCTGGGTTTGACAAGACCTTGCTCTCCTCATACAGAGCTTTGCATAATCTTGTTCGAGAATTGCGGCGGTGACGTCTCACGTCATTCACAGAACGGCAATGAGTTCCGCTGCTGGCGGATCATCGTGAACCTCGACAAGAAGGTGGGTCAACGAAGGAAAGCTGTGCCGGCAGCAGCCCACTGACCTGTGCTGGCAAGACGACGCCTCTTTGCGAGCTGAATCGGCGATGCCTATGAAAGTGATGGACAGCCATGCTTGACATGCCTTTCAAACCGTTCTCCCGAGATCAGCAGGGAGACGGGAACACTGGCGTGCTGTATGTGTACCGAGGATAATCGAACTTGCGAGCGATGATGAGTGTGCTAATGGTGTCGCTCGAACACCTACTCGGCAGGCTTCGGCAGTGGGATCGGAGAAGGCTGTAGCCCGTTTATTGTCAGGCATCGTTGTGACGTTCCTGAGCGCAACGACAAATCGTCATTAGACTTACTGCGGAGACGTTAACAGGGAGGTTGCGCGCGCGTGACTCGTACGCAAAAGCTGCCGTCGACGATTCATGCGATGCAACCAGATGCCAGGACGGCCATTTGCTGTTGAGGGCTGCAACCAGTCGACTCTATGGTCGCGGACCCATGCAGGCCCAGTGATGACCGGCAACAGCACACGCATTCCTGTCAATTGCGCACATGGATCGCGGCTACCTGCGAGAGTCGTTCCTGGTCAAAGCAGGACGCCCAGATCACAATCACTTCAATGTCAATTCACGGCTGCCGCAATCCCGCTTGGAGGCACTTGCCCATACCAAAGCGTCCGTGGTGAAACCTGTGTCCTGCCGCGGGCGGCGCATCTGGAGATTCATCTTTTGCCCTTGCGAAGGATTGTCACGCGAAGACTAAACATACCCAGCCTGCTTGATGCTATAGGAGACATCGCCGCGGCGAGCCGCATCCTACCCCACGAAGACGATCCTTCAAGCTTTTCAGTACAGACCACATAACGACCTGGCTGTCGAGCCAGCGGAGATGTTTACACGTGTTCTCTGATCATCCTGCAATCGGACGCAACGCACTCAGTCGTTTGTGCTGATCCTGAGCCGTGCACGCGATTTGTCCTCCATGCTCGCGTCAAGTCTGCTCTTTTCCGTCGCGAGGCCGACCACGCTGTCAGGATACATGGCACTTCGTGGAGTGGACGGACCACCGATACGGGTGTCGCCTGACAATGGTGAAGTTGCCATCTCCCACGCGACCGTTGGCAATGGTCACTGTTCGGGATGTACGAAGTGAGATGCGTGGCTCGCTCAGACAGCAGCGACGGGCTACACTGCGAGGATACGGCGCGAACGTGAGTCACCAGAGTGAACCTGCCACGCTCAATGGCGCCGATGGAGTGAGCTTGTACCGCAGAGGCGAGCTCTTGCTGGCAGAAGGTTGTCGGAACGGCGCTGCTTCGAAGCCGTTCGGCCGTGGAATCGAGAGGACGCAAAGATGCACCAGAGGATGGGCCATCGGAGCCATTGATTCGCGGGCGTCATATGCGCAGCAGTGGTAGATGCGGTCTGCCGCTCTTCGAAAATGCTTAGGTGAAACTGTGGCCTGCTGCTCTCGAGATGCGATCACCGCGCTGGCAGCGGCTCACCATCTGCCGATGGCTCGAGACGCATGATCAAGAGCATTTCCTTCTCAGGATCGACCATTTTATGGTATGGAGATGCCGACGGCTTCAGCGGCCCTGGCTAGCCGGCGCGAAGTGTTCAGCAAGAGATCGGACACTAGACAGGCTGTATTACCTATGTTGGCTATTAAGACAGACGTCCAACGAGGGACAACATTCTCGAGTCCCACTCACTCCTTACGGCAGAAGTTTGGTGTCCCAGAGACATCACAATCAAGCTCAGCCCACTCCTCTCAGCGGCGGACTGCCCAAGGGCTTTGATTGCCGATCACGCTGCGCCGCCGCTGTCTCTGTCTCATTGACTTAGCCTCTGCTGCTGCTGCTGCTCATGCTGCATGCCGCGGCCTTTTTCCATCCGTTGCTTATGAGGTAATTGGAGAAGTTGATGTTCGTGGAAATGGTGCAGCGATGACGACGGGCGGAGGGCTGGCGATCGCGCCGCATCCGATCGATGTGGCCGAGAATGGAGCAATGGTACGAGCGTCGATCGGCGAGTAGTCGATTTCGTAGCGTTTCTGAGCGGAATCTGGTCGACAAGCCTTAGGGCTGAGATATCTGGTCAGTAATCGAGGGGAATAGCAGTGCTAGGCAGGAAATGCTGCCAGCAGGTCGTCCATGCCGCGATGTTATCGACATGCGGCCTGCTGATGCTCTGCAGACTGTCTAGGCGGCGATACATCCAGTAGTGCTCTGGCATGGCTGATTTTCTGGCTCTGTCTCCTCTGACGGCGCCCTCCTCTCCCTCCTCTCCCTCCGCCGTCTTCTCCGTTTGCTGGCGCAGAAGAGCCGGAGTCCGAATCTCGGCCAGGTGATGACGGTGCAGTGAGCATGAAGGGTCTGCCAGACGAACAGTATCGCAACGATCTTGTCCGATACAATGCGGCGGAAGACAGTGTAGTGCTGGGGACAACGGGAGTGCAATCAGTTTAGCCCTTCCGTGCAAGTCGTGTGCCAGAACACGAGGCGCGCGGAATCCGCATTGCGGCGAGGGCGTCCACAATCGACACTTGCTTTATACAGAAAACCACTGGACCGAGGGACAAACGGTCTGGCAAGCATCGCCGAATGCAGCGTCTTTTTCCTGCGCATGTGCTGCGGATCTCCGGAGGATGTGAAGTGCGGTCGGCGGGAGCGATCCCGAGCAGCCAAGATACGGTGGTTTTTTAGCTCATGTCCTACAAAAACCCAAATATAGATTCAGGCTCAACGCTAGTACCGCCGGCCCTCGGTAGGGGAGTCTGGCGCGGGTATGACTACGGAAATAAGTGTAATCGACTATACAATAGTAATTACGATATACGGAGAGAATACAATTGCCTATATTAGACTTCCTCCTGTAGTCGAGCTCCTCGACTACGAAGGCGAGCAGCTAGTGGACTTGTGAATCCTTCAACAGGTATGTTAACTAACGGGATTTGCGGAGACTGCATTGTACGTCTCTCAGGCGTTGAAGGTTCCATCTTCGAGGCAGTTCTTTTATGTGAAGGAGGAGGTGGTGTAATTACACGATCGTTCTTCACTTCATTAGGCTTCGGAACATTAGCGTAGCTTCAAAACATATTGTACAGCTTAATAGTTACCTCAATGCTATCCTTAACTATAGGAGGCCTCCAATTTCCAATCCCCGACTAGTTCCCTCGCTCTAGCTCTATAGGTATGTCCTGTCTCTATGTACTCTCCGATTTTTTCTTTGCGTTGTTAGTATCAACTTACTTTATATAGCCGTTTTAGATAATAACGTACTAGAGTGCGATGCCCTTCCTCGCAGAGCTTTGCGCTTGGATGACAGAAACTCGTCCGCTTTATCTACTAATTCCTTAGTTTACCTTTATTAAGCGGATGTTTATTAGCTGTACAATACGTTACCTTTGGCATCTCGCTGTTTGTAGTGTCCAACTCCGCTTTTACTTGAGTCTTATTCTTGCGTTCCTTCTTTATCTTATTATCCTTTCTTTCTTCCTTTATTTTATACTTCTCTTCCTCGGCTTTTACTACGTTTTTTCCCTTTGCCTGCATGTACAAAGTGTCCGTCGTATCGCTAGCAGGTGTTATCCGTTAAGACTTTTAGTTAGCTGCCTAGCGCTTAACGATAACCCATATATCGTAGACTGTCTTAGATATTGGCTTCCCGCTCGAGTCCTTCTTGCTTGGAAATGCTTGTAGTACTGTAGTATCATTATACTTACCAGCAGCGGCAAATATAGGACCACCGCCTTTTGTATAATGCTCCGCGATTAAGACGCTTACATTATCGTTATGGGGTACCTATTCACTCCAAAATTCGATATGCGGCTCGAGCTCACGAAGTAGGGCGTCGACGGTGTTTACGTAGAAGTCGGGAATAGAGATACTAACAGCATGCGCTGTGATTTGTTAGCAATTGTACATATAGAAGCCGTACCTTGCAGCATCAAAAATAGAACATATAGCACCCAACTTCCTTAGTAACCTAGATAGCATCCATATCTTCTGGGTCGACTGTAGTACGCATAACCACAATTTTGACATTGAAGTACACTTATACATTCGAGCCAGTAAGCTGCGGGACTAGTCCATTTGGTCGTTGGCTTGGAGGAGCTGTACTAGCATACTAGACTAATCGAACAGGTCTAGCCTCCTAGTCATTCTGTATCCTAACTCCGCGGTCTATTGCAGCTGTAGATGTACGTCCCAGTGTCCTCGCAAAACGGTCGCCTTCTATAATCCCTAGCTAAGCATCATCTAAATCGTTATCAGACTTAGTTAAGTCGACTACTAGCACCTCTGGCTAGCGAGATGTATTCGGCGGCGCGACGCCGGGCAACACGCTAGGCAGTCTTTGTACAAACGACTGGTTTGATTTGTATAGTGGTGTGGGATTAGTAAAGAGACATATTGGACAGTGCGTCTTATTATTAAATTCACTCGCATAGACGAGCTCGTGGCCTTTAACCTTAGGACAATTCCGCGCCTAGAGCTCTTTTCTTTTGCCCATGCTAGGCGCGCCGTATTGTACAGGTAGTTGAGCGGTAAAAAGTCTAGAAAAGTGATTAACCTAGTGCTTAGATAAAGCGAGAAGTTTTTGTAGGAAGTAAGTCTAAGCTTTATATAAATTAGAGTTGTGCGACAAGCACTTTAGCGCGGCACGCTTACCGAGGTAGTATATGCTTTGTTTCTTAATTATACATCTACGTAGTAAAGTCATCAATGTTATTAAGGTCATCGTCGGACTCTAATATCCAGTCCTCGTTAGATTCGTCTACTAAGTACTCGACTTCTCTTACTTCTTCTCTAAGCTCAGCACCTTCCTTAGCACTTATAATCTCCTTATACGCCTATACAATTCTAGGTGTTTGAACTGCATTCTATTGCCTTCCTCCGTATAGAATTAATGTCTCCTCTAGGTTATCTGCATCGTATTTACAAAGCTCGTATACAAGGTTTTCGTAGGCAATCTAGTGTGCAGACCTTTGTACATCTAGTACGTAGAGCGAAGGGTTAGGTCTGCCGGAAGAGAAGCCGCGTATCCGTAAGATAGCTTTACATAGCTTCTTCATTTTTGCTAGTAAGTACTCATTAGGATCTATAATATAGGTTAGTAGTTATTATGCTGCATAGATGTACAATTATAACGTACTCCATCTATGAAGCTGACTAGCTAATTCGTCAAAAATGCTTTATTAATGTCGTAGCCAACATTAGGCTTTCTGCTATCTAGGAAGGTATATCGATAATACGGTATACCACCCTATACACTAGGCCTCTTATACTGGTTCCGAATTGTATACATATTCCACGTCTGTACAAAGGATGCTAATTGAGCTCGGATGATTAGCGTATAGATAAATCTTAAGGCAATTCGATTAGCCTTACTATCCTTCCGATACCAGCCCTATCTTCGGAGGTCCTTAAAAACAGCTAATCATTCGTTAATATATACTATAGTCTTTGCCTGCCTATACAATTAACGCCGTATAAGGTGACTAAACTTACCAACCATTGTTTTAGACAACCCTGTGACATCTGCTGCCACCAAGACTCGATTCGAATGTTCCGCGTGCTCGTTCCAAATACAAATGTGTTGCGGAATTGTACGTTTAGACCTCGGATTCTTCTAGTATGCTAGTAGTGGGCATCGGCGAGAAGAATTGTCTCCTTTCCTTTATTAGTCCTAATTAGTTTTGGTACCTGCTTCGTCCGGCAGGCATAGAAGACATATTAGCTTAATACAGACACCATTATACGTAAGGATGGTCCACAATAAAGCTATAGAATGTAGCGAGACTTAGCGTCAATAGCTGCGTAGATCTGGAGGCCAAAGTCCTCAAGCTTGCAGTATGCATCCATAGACTAGGTAAAGTTTACGCCAGCTGTTAAATAGAGGCCTCTTCGTCGCGTAAATGCGTGGGCGCGATTGTACACTCTAGTCGGGTAGACTTCCTTAACGATATTATATAATCGCTGCCTATATAGGCCGTTAGCTATATTACTGTCTATACCTATATCCTACTTATTAATACTACGCACTTGCCTAAGAAGAATTGTACGTCTGGTTGGGTTCTGAAATAGGTCTGTAGAAGCCCTCGGCCGTACGCATCAACGCGGGACTTATCTAACTCAGCCCGAACGAATTCCTTCCATATATTTTGTAGGAGCTCTGCTTCCTCTTGACGATACCGGCGACAGAGGCCATATCTCTTACGCGCCTATACAACTCGATTCCGAGTAATTATAAAGCCCTCGCTGCGGAGTATATAGTGTATCATGCTATCTATCATAGCTTTAATGAAGAACTTATGCGTAATGCGGCTTCGGAGTTCAGGATCGTCGAGGTCAATTACAGGCCTACGCTGCTAAGCAGTAGGGCCTGTAACGATTGTACGGATAGTTCGTTTACACGGAGGTCGCGGACAGCCGTTTTGGAGACAGAAATCCTATAGCGCAGAAATGGATGCACCATTATTCTATAAGTTAATAATCGAAGGGTATAGCTCTTCCGGAGGATTTTTGGGACGAGGCATAATTGTACATGTAAGGGCGTAAAGAATATGCTAGGACATGCGAAGGCTGCATTCAAAATTCGATCTTTAGATACCTGCCAAGTCTACTACCTCGGTAAACAAATATCTTAGGGTTACATTACTAAAAACACCTAGGACATTATGCATACGACTGTACAATACAACTAGCTAGTAAAGTAGTCTCATTTGAAGCGCATACTAAAGTATAGGAAATAGAGGGGATAAAGGAAATACTTCTAGGTTTTACAAATACTGTTGCAGCATAGGCAGCGGAAAATTTCCTAACTTCTATTGCTTATTAAGGTGTACAATCACGGTAGAATTGAAAACTATATCCACAGTCTCCCTTATTGCTTCTACTATACTATACTAGTAAGAAGACCTAGAGGTAAGGAGCCCTCCCAGTATCGTCTTGTTTCTCTACTAAAATATACGATTTCTAGTGCGATTGAAGGCCTCCCTATTGGCTTAGCAAATGTCGAATTTTCAGAGAAGCAGTTTACTACCTTCACTTTTATTACCTTAATTCTAGGACCTCTTACCTAACCTTAGTTACCTTGCTATATATCTTGGTAATATAAGTAAGGCTAGCAGTGGTCTATACAAATGAGCTGCATTCGTTGCCGCCTCTGTTTGACTTCCTTTCTTGCTCTAACACTTATCCCTCTAACCCTACTGCCTCCCCCTACTTTCACTACACCACATTTTCAGCACCACTCTTTACCATAGCAACGTTTCAGCAAACGCGCGAAGCTGTATAATGCCGAACTAGAACGTTTCAGATTGGGTCCTAGAGAACCACTAAGAAGAGCCAGATACTACGCTCGAGGGATTGGATATAACTAGCGAAGCAGTATAGATACAACACTTCTTTAAGGAGGCTTCTTCTAAGCTTGCTAACTCGTACAATACAGCTCAAAGATATGGGCTTCCATTTAAACGAGGCAGAAGAAGAGATAATGAAGCTGGCTGTAGGAGTGCTAGTAAAATTCCGGAGAGAATCTGTGCATATCCTCGTAAGAATGCTAGACCGCCAGAGCACTATCGACAGCTTACTAGTGCAGTCCCGGTCTGTACAATACTGCTTGCATATTTGGGGACTTAAAGCTAACAGGATACAGTAGCAGCCTAAGAGAAGAGGGCTGTGAGGCCTGTATAGGGGTAGACAAGGGAGATTCAAGCTTCAAGAATCCCTCTGCCTTCCGTCGTGGCCCTTTTGAGGTTCGTTTATACCTTTTATTCGTATAAGAAGCGCTGCTAACAGAGCAACATAGGAGTGTCGGGTCTGGGAGGGAGAACTTGACAACGCCTATAGCAATTGTATCTAGACTAGTAATAAGCCAGGCTGCTTCTGGAACCGCTATAACGTACAAAAGAGGGCGGATAAGGAGGCGGCTAAAGCTCCAACGACTACGACTCGCATTAGCCGCTAGGTAAGGAAGCCTACTACGTACAAGTAATGCAAGGAGGACTAGGCTACTATAAGCTTACGGCATAAGGGAGAGGCCTTTATACGAGTGAGAAAGGAGCAGAAAGTAGCAGCTCCCACATATACTACATAGGTACTGCCTATAGTCTAAGACATTTAGACCTTTAAAAAAAGCCTTTAATATTTGCACTTGATTTCCTTTTCCGATCGATCTCTCGCCTATACAAACGATTCTCCTAGGTACAAAGTACTTCTAGCGTACTTTATCCGCCAACTTTCTAAGAGAGAATTTCTGCCCTTACTTAATAGGCCTTACTTTATTATATTCTACCTAACCTAGCTATATATCTTAGTAATACAAGTGAGGCCAGCAGTGGTCTATACAAATGAGCTGCATTCGTTGCCGCCTCTGTTTAACTTCCTTTCTTGCTCTAATACTTATCCCTCTAACCCTGCTGCCTCCCCCTACTTTTACTACACCACATTTTCAGCACTACTCTTCACCACAGTAACGTTTCAGCAAACGCGCGAAGCTGTACAATAGCCGACAATTTCAATCCGAGTCTACTCTAGAGAGATGCTGATAGGAATGAGTATAACACAGTCGATCCGAGTAGTATAGCTATATGGATACAACATTTCTTAAGGAGGCTTTTATCAGGCTTGCTAACCCGTACAATACAGCTCGAAGATTGTGGTTTTACTTTAACGACGGCACAAGAAAGAGCAATAAATGCTCGAGAGGGGCAGGCAATTGTTTTACGAGACCTAGACGAGGTCTTCTTTAATCGAATTTAGGACCGCTAGTCGCACGTCAATGCGCTGCTAATCCAGTCCCGGTCTGTACAATACTGTTTGCATATTTGGGGACTTAAAGCTAACAGGATATAGTGGCTCTACAAAGACAGAAGGCTGTGAGCGCTATAAGGAGGGCTATGGGCCGTTTCGGGTAAGATTAGCCTCTACCTCTCTAATTCGTCTCTTAACAGCTTTGTTATGCTCTTTTGCTCGTACAAATAACCTTGCTAACAGAGCAATCTAGGATTGCATAGTCTAGCAAGGATACTTTAACAACTGCTGTAGCAATTGCAAGTAGAATAATTAGTCGACTCTCTGCAGCTTTAATAGGCTCCAGAAGACTATACAAAGAGAGGCAAAATAGGCTACGGAAGATGCAAGGCGCATAGCTAACCGGGATGACAACTATTAGACTCGGGTTGGACGGAAGACTTCCAAGCCTGCTTCGTACAAAGTAAGTAAGGAGGACTAGATTAGTGCAAGCTTACGGCATAAGGGAGAGGCCTTTATACGAGTAAGAGAGGAGCAGAAAGTAGCAGCTCCCACATATACTGCATAGGTACTGCCTATAGTCTAAGACATTCAGACCTTCAAAAAAGCCTTTAATATTTGCACTTGATTTCCTTTTCCGATCGATCTCTCGTCTATACAAAACCTCTTCTTATATATATTTAAAAAACTTTACGTCTACCTGACTCGGTGGTAACATTCGCTTACTAGCGTTGAGCCTGAATCTATATTTGGGTTTTTGCAGGACATGAGCTAAAAACCACCGTACCAAGACCGCCGTCGAGCTAAGTTAGCCAGATTGTACCGCACGGTGCCTTCGATTAGGAACATCACAGCGTAAGGCGATCTGATAGATCCTGCAAGCCTTTGCAAGACAGTCAAGCCAAGCTTGCGATGTCATGGGCATTGGCTCTGGCAAATCGCAGACCGCATGAGGCGGCAAAGGTAAGGTTAGGGTTAGGGTCATACGCCTACCTGTCGTATCAACGAGGGAGGCAGCATCGATTTGAGTCCGACGTGCGCGGTGCCTGTCGACTGGCGTCGAATGCAGGTAGACGGACCATGACCGTGCCTGCGATGGAGGGTCGTCAGGAGGATTGATTTTGATCTAGGCCTGGTGTTTGTGAGATCGATTTCAAGGGATAATAAGAGTGATCAGGTTTGGTGGGTCATTCCCCGTCAACTCGAAGCTCATCCTGCCCTTTCAAGAAGTCATCACGCGTTGCCGAATCTAACAAGGCTGTAGCCTCTGCAAAGGCCTCGACCAGCTAATGGGAACTCGGATTTGCGTGGCGCTGATTTGTATCATCGACAAGCCAGGGGACATGAGCTTCCTTGAAGTGACAATGCATCTGTCGTGGAGAGCTTGTTCGACCACTGTAAACCCGGATCTGCAACATGGCAGCCGCAGCCAATTAAAGCGGCCCGTGGGCCATCAGGACGCCCGCGAAAGAGATCAGCTCTAGGATGAGGCCCATGTCTTCCTCCAGAGACAGGAAGTCGAGATCGATACAAGACCATGTCCTTGTCTATCATCTGTGTTCTATACTGGAAGATGCTGCTGTCGACAATGGCGCTCGATGTAGAGACTGTGCCGCAGGCTGCATAGCAGAGGGTCTGCCTGAGCTAATCCCTTGCGTCAAAACCAGAAGAGATTAATCGGCCTCATACACCACTTTGAACTCCAATACTACGAGTCTGCAGCGCGAGAAGCCTCGGTGGACAGAGTACTTCTCGCACGACCAGTGCGTGGCTCATTTCCCGCCCAGAGCCTGACAGACGATCTAGATGCGGGCTTCCTACAACGCAGGATGAGGGCACTCGCATCGAACGGCACTGTCGACCCATCGGGATACCTGCAAGATGCTCGTGTATGCCTCTGGCAACTGTGTGGTCAATCGCGCCTGATGAAGCCAGCGTAGGAGTGTAGACAGCGACTGCCGGGATTCTGTCTGCTTGATTACGCTGCCCGTCGACTTGAATGTGGGTGATTCCAGTATCGAAGAATAAATCTGAAGGCCGAATGTACGCAATGAGTGCCAGACTCGCGAGACGAGGGAATCTGTTTCATGCCATTTTGCTGGCTTCCACAACAATCCTCTCACACCACGGACCCATGTGCGTCTCCGAGCCTACACATTCCATCGACAGCGCTCCTGCCAGCTGCTCGAAGCGTCTGACGAGTCTCTACAGTCTCATCAAGGTCTTCTTTGACACAGCAGAGCTAGAGTCCGATGACTCATGCTGTCGCTCTCGTCTCCAGCTGGGTCTCCAAATGGCTAAATCGTGTGCTAGCCTCGTGAAGGCTTCGACTCTCTTGGCCATTGCTCCTCGGATGTCCAGGTGGCGTGGCGGATGATGACAGGTCCTGTGTCCTTGTGCATGGCTGTCCGTGGTGTAATATCGCTGGTCCGGCCATATCCGTCATGGTCGCAACCAGGGAAGTGCATATCGTTGGAGGGCAGAGGCCGAATGAGCGAAGCTTTACGAGGTAGACTGCCTGGTATGAAGCTAGCCTGATCTATCGACGATTGGCTATAGCAGGTAAGGACACGTCAGAGCTGACTTGAGCGCCTCCGAGCTCGCTGCCATTGATTTCCCCATGGCATGTGAAGACACGAACACGCTGCGAACCCACAACACAGTCAAGGTGTTTGGATTCCAAGCCGACACGGCTGAGCGTGATCGAGCTTGTGTACTCATGCGACGAATTCACATCTCAACCTAGGTGTCGGAAATCATGAAGGTCACTTATATCCGGCTCTGACCCAATTCAAGACTCCTCACGACTTCGTCCTTGTCCGCTGGAGATGGGGCCACTGATCGCGACCTTTAATCCTTTATTGGTGCTCTACAACATTCACTGTGCCGATTCTGGCAGAGCACAGAATTCTTATACGCGATAACAAGAGAGGAGCATGACGTGTCAAGAGATGTGGCATAGCCTTCGTCTTGCTGGTACCGCGTTACCTGAGATCTCGTTAGTGTCCCTGATAGCACGAAGTCTCGACGGACATCTTTGCCCACGTACGCTTGTATTCGGGCGCAGGATGGAGGTGCGATTTCGGCATCTTCTTTGCACACCAACGGCACAGGTAGCCACAGGGGAGCTGAGATCCCAGTGGTTCACTTTCGAGGATTGAGGGTTCCCTTAGGATCAGATCTGAATCCTGGAAGCACCAGATCCGTAGTATTGTAGCGTGCGTTAGCACGACACTTTCCACTAACCCATTAGATTAAACGCCCGCGGCGAGAGAATCCCGAAAGTCTTCAAAGCCGAATCTTTGGGCGGGAGCCAGGAGCCTGGGGCGCCGAGAACAGCCTACGTTAAACCAACTCTCTACTTACCTGGCCGTGCTTGAACCGGGACGACTAGAGAACACCTCGCGATGGGCAAGCTTCGCTTTGGCGGGCTGGTGCGGATGGGATCGTGGACGCTGTCTCCAAGTGTCTGCGCCAGATCTGCGTCCTCAGTAATTGTGATTCGGGGCGGAGAGTGGCTGCATTTTTTCTTGACCAACTCTGACCGCAGACCCAGAGCCGCGATGTCCACGAACATTCACTAAGCTCAAAGACCCATCGTGACCGGAAGCATCATCTAGCATTCACACCTTCTCGACTCTGGGGACATCTCGACCACGTCGGAAAATTGACGATCTCACATCGATATATACGTCCCACATCCATCCACCCAGCACTGGGTCCTCCTCACCACTTGCGGCAATGCATCTATATCGGCCCTTCCATAGAATAGCTCAGTCGACGCAACGCATAAGTTACCTGCTCGCCTGCTGCACGACTCAACGCCGCCAGAGTGGTCTTGACAGCGAATGGGGCCGCAGTCTGTGTACTCACTAATGCAACTCGTCATCCGCAGAAGGGTCTACAAGTCCCTAGGAGGCTCCATCTCGAATGGGAGTTCAAGATCGAGCGAGTCGAGCAGCGAGGCAGCAAGCTGTATACGCACGAGGGCATACACGATGGCAGTGAGCCGCATCTGGGGTTCGTCAGGAACGCTCAGCGTCAAGCTCCGCTGCTGCTGTTCCTCGGCCATGTCTATACTCCTCTCGCAAAGATGCTCATAAAGTCCAGCTAACCAGCCGCTGCTAGACACAGCTGGACTTAACTCGCGAAGTCAGATCGGGCGTTGAACGGACAGCCCACGTGAGCGCGCCCAGTGGAGAATCGGCATTCGCAAGAGTGCGTGGGCGGACACATTGAGCCAACTGAGTGCTTCACTTGATGGGCGATGTGGCAAGCCAAGTGCTCAGGCACCACCGACCTGGCGGCTTCACCGCCGTCGCCTCCCCACTAGAGCTCGAGACATATCCTCGTGTCGGTGGAGTACACTATGTGTGCTAGGATACAAGTAGCCTCTTCTTAGCATGATCCTGAGACGTACTGCCGGCTTCCATGTTCGAGACAACGAATGCTCAACGAAAGGATGCAATAAGAGACGAACTCTGCTGGAGTGTGCGGCGATGCTAAGGTTTACCCCGCGCGGGGCCCCGCATTCCCCAGATGCCCATGCACTTGGCCCGTACACACAAACACATCTATCCAGCCACACGTGCCCGACAACCGCAACAACGAGTCCAACCATCAGTCTCCGACTCCAAAGACATGATTGATCTGTAGCGTCATCTTGACGCTAGCGCGCACCCAACCCCTTGACCAGATTCGATCCGACACGACAACACTAGTGCGCCCTGCGAATTCGAGATGCGGCGGGTATGGAAGAGCAGCTCAAGGCGATGACCAGGGATGGGGGGATCCAAGCAGGAACTCGACTATGCGAGTAGCCAGGGACACATCACGGCCGGATCACCGCCGGAAGTCTGGTATGGCTCAAGTTCACACTGTTGGCTACGAGAGGTTGTTTTTGCTGACCTGCGTGCTATAGGAATGACCCGGCATTGACCTCGACACGACCCTTTAGAGCGCTGGTACCTCGCCCTCCTCCCCTCCCTCGTCGGCAATCCGTCCAACCTCGAATTCGACCAGTGCTCGCTCCGATGCTCCTTACGAATGGGACCAGAAAGCTATTCAGCTACGGCCTGAGCGGCAGCCTACACTTCTCTCGTTCACAACACCCGCCCGATGGCTGCAACTCCTCCGACTTATGAATCCTCTCGTCCAACACGCATATTTCCGCCAACCTAAGCTAGAAAGAAAGATCACTAGAGTCCGGCAAAGAATGCCGCAGCGGACGGGGGTATCGCAAGGATAAAGGGTGAGGAAGAGAACGAGGAAGAGCAAGAAAACCTCCTCTGGTTTGCGCCTCGCAAGGGGTCGAGTGAGCAAGAAGCGGAAAGACGTGCAGGCTGGCCCGGAGAGCGGATGGTCTTGAGATGGCCCTTATGTGGCTGGCGCCAAACAGCAAGCATGCGCAGCGCTGATGACCCGTCCGCATCACATTCACACTGTACGAATGCTCCGGTTGTTAGCTCCGCGTGGCAGAAAGCCTATGCAGGCGATCATGGCATTTAGAGGACGTGGGTCTCTGCAATTCCTGAGCTGCTCAACAGCAGTCACCTCGCGCGCCGGTTCCTAGTCTCAGAAGGACGACGAGCCTGGAAGTGGCAATCCATATGCGGTGATATCGACAACCCGGAGCGGTGGCTCGAGCCCAATGCTAATGATAACGGAGCACAAGGCGAATTCAGTCTCATCTACGCGCGCGCTGAGATACTGGTCATACTCGTCAGCAGGAGTCTGCAACGAATTGTTGCGGTGTGCCCGTGGCTACTCTAGACGCGTAGATACCGAGAGAGAAGAAATCAAAAAGTCCGCGCGGACCGGACAAGTGAAGTTCGACGCCACGATCACCATACCGAACGATGATCAAGAGACTGTCCGGCTCCAGCTACAACTCCACGCCGATGCCACACATCCTCGTTACCCCATCGCCGGTGACCGTCACGTCGCCCACAACGTTTTTCGCATCAACGAGAACCGCGTGACAGTTTCTCGTCGATGAAGAGCCTTCAGATGGTGCTATGATCCTGCCAGCGAGGAGAAGGAGAGCCCGATATTCCGCCCGCGACATGTGACATCCAGCAGCAGGCGGTGTTGAAGGGTGAGAGAGTGAGTGGTGGGCGGCGAGAAATGGTGACCAGGAGGCAGATGGTATTGAGCATAACGACTCGGGTATTGAGATGAGTATGAAGAGCATCGGGCCGAACGGATGCAGGGCCGCGAGCTGTGAAGACTTGATCGCAGGAGCAAGAAGATGGGCAAGACGCGAAGGGAGAGGAGGAGGAAGCGGACGCGCAAATTCGATTGAGACAACGGGAGCAGGAGAACACCATGATGGGGACAGAAGCGGAGGCAGTCATCGATGCGATGGACGTGACGGAGATCTCCTTCAAGGAGCAGGCGGCAATTGCCTCGCAGAGGCAGCAAGACGTTAAATCGAAAGAGGATGCCAGATGGTCATCAGGCCTGACAGAGTAAGAGTATGGGACGATCCTCTCAGATCTCCAACAAGCTACCTGACACTCTGACTGTCTTGTGCGCTGCGCTCTCTTGTCTCGTTTACCGCCCTCCAACCCAGGTGCCCAAATTACTTCTCGTCAAATGCTGCGCGACCCGGACAAGCATCCACATGAAGCCCACCGAGCCAGATGCCTTCGTCGTCTGTCCATTCTGGAGCTGCTGCCGAAGTGCTGCGTTTTACTCCTATGGCTCGCCGCAATTTCACTCCGTCGCGTTGGCAACGTGGACATCAGATGGAGGCTCTTGGACGAGCAGCATTTCTCCTGCGTTGAAAACCAGAAAACCAACAGTCTTCGAGGTTGACAAAGTGCTCAAAGGCTTAGAAGTGGGCTTGCAGCAGACAGCAGACCTGAAGTATAAGACCGGCGATGCTCACAAGAAAAGGTCACGACATCACGACGGCTCACGCACGCAAAGTTTAGCAGAAAACAACGATGCGCGAGCTCCATGCCTTCACGATACAGACAAAAGATGGATAGTAGCGGACGATGAGGTGGTCTATCCATTGACGGCGCTATAGGGCGAACCGGCCGAGGGTACACGAGAGGAGAAGTGGGGAAGCCGAAGCGCAAGAGCAGAGCTACCCGATAACCTCCAAGCTGCATCAAACACTGAAAGCTGACGGTAATTCAGCTGGATCGCTCAAGGTTGTGCAGTGGGAAGATCCGATACCAAGATTGAAAGGCATCTTCTCAAAGAGCACAGACAAGGGTTTGTTACTCCGTTGCCCTCGCTGAATTACAACGCATGCTAAAGAAAAATGGCATGAGCACTGGCAGGCCTTGAACAGCTCAGGAAGAGGCTGAACTGGAGGGGAAAGAGGTGTAACAGGCGAGCCAGAAAGAAGCCGCAAAAAGCCAGATCCTTGTGAATCCGCAACCACCCGCGTTCGGCCCTGCGAGGGCTCTCTTCTAGTGGAAACAGCAGTGACGGGAGAGGACTTGGACTTGGACAATTAGCAATGCCACCCCATCTACAGGAAACCGAGGCGGAACCATCTCCCGATTCCTCCACCGGACACAGCTTCCGTCGCCCGCCAAACGCGGCACCGACGTCGTGGACTATCTGCCGGCTGACGATTTCTCCTTCTAGTCGTCGGCGATGGAATCGATTTCATTGGCCTCGTTGCCTGCTCTCACTGCACCGCTGGAAAGACTGCACTTCTGCTCTTGATGACCTGCACTCCAAGTCGGTCCCGCCATGTCCCGCGGCGACATGAATGAGATGTAAGGTGGTACCTGTGTTACTAGATCACATGCCTTTGAGCGAGGGATGTCCCACAGAGAGGCGAGGTGTGTCCTTGAAATTGCCTTGGTCCTTAGCCTCTTGTATCATGCCAGGCGTGCGCTACCTTACTCTAGGCCGGGAGCGGCTTGACCAGGGCGAGAAGAACGAGCGCGGAAGACTCGAGCGAGCTTTCGTCCTGCCAGTATCCGTTCTGTCTTTCTTTTGTCCGCTCCAACAATATTGTACTCCAGCCTCGGGAGATCTTTCAACATCCCTCCTATTCCCTCCAACCATGACGAGCGCGGACTTCGCAGGCGACTTACTGACTGCCAATGGAGCGGCATGCACCGAGTCCGACACGGATAGTTTCGTGTGGTTCGACAGCGGCTAGTGACGCGATGACAGAGAAGCATTTGTGGTCGGCACAGGTTGAGCGTCGATGGGCATTTGGGCTGGTGATCCGCTTCGAGGCTTGATTCGGGGCACGTCGGTGATGCGGTCGTCAGTGTCGTCGTTGGCCTCGGTTTGGAGCATGAGCAACGGCGGTGGGGCGCAAGGGGTAGTCTTGGGGCGACGGAGGAAGATGATTGTACGAAGACTCGGTGCAAAGGTCACTCAGGAGACGTAACAGTCGCTGTGCTTTTCATCGTGTGTGTTGGTAATCCAGCTCCACAGCTGTGTCAAAGACACACTTGACGCATCTGCAGCCTGGAGTACCGCCATCTCTGAATTGCGGCGACAAAACGATTGACATTGCTCTGGTAGTTGAATTGCCATCTAACGACCACGCGCCATGCTATAGCCATTGGACATGCGAATTGTCAAAGTGTTCCGACATGGTGGACGCCACCTGTAGCCTTCACATCACAATTGAGCAGCCCAGTTTCATTCCGCTTGATGCAACGAGCCCTTGCCTCTTGGCTACCTGTAGCATCCTGCGCGACGTACCAGCGCGACTGCTTCCGTCTGCCGGATAAGAATCTGACTGGTGCCAACACCGTTGGTGGTGCGGCCGCCGACACGGGCGCGGCCAGCTGGGCGTCGGTTGCTGGGAGTTGGTGATGGATCCATGCGGCAGATACCACGTTGATGAGACCACCTTGGATGGTGTTGTTGTTGCCCCCGGAGGTGCTGCTCTCCGGCTCATCGTAGCTGAATGGGTCGCGCTCTCGAGCGCTATCCATGGCCCAGAGATACTGAGAGTGCCTCGGATTAACGCATTCTTTTCATCGTCCTGGCTGCCGGGGGTCTGTCGTCCGGATTGCATTGTGAAGTGCCCAAGAAATTGCATGCATCGTTGCCGCGCGACATTGCACGCCTCTGTTTAGGCTGCGCAGAGAGGAGCAGGGCATGACGGCGATGGGGCGAGCATGCTTTGTTACTCGCTGTCGCAGCAGCTACGGAAGCTGAAATGGAGATGCTGCTACGCTCGCCCGATGGAGGCTGCGACGCTGCAAATTTGTCGAAATCAGCTGTCTGGGTCTTTGCGAATGCCTTACATGTCGAGCTGGCGGACCACTCCGTGACAGCTCAGATCTCCCACGACGACGACAGGCTACGCATGAGGAGCATCTCCGAAGTGCACTTTCATGTGCCAACTTGTTGTTCCAAAGCCAGGGCGTATCGATTCATGTGCATCTCTTGCTTGGAAGCGTGCAGGCTCCACAAGTTCCAGGCGGTGATCAGCAGCTCGAGGGTCGAAAGAGACGAGCTCAGTTTGTGCTGGTATGACCAGCACGTCAGACCTGTAGCGGAAGTCCGACCCATCCGATGAGTCTGCGCTCCTCCTCCAGCCTTGTTCTGTCGCTGCTCCTACTCTTTGCACCACGTATACCCGCAGCCGGAGGTGCGTATGTGGCTTTGGGTCGGCCCTTGAGTCGAGGGCGAGGGGCTGCGCTCGGTGATTCGCAGGCGCGCGGCTTCGGTGGGTGCGGTAGCGATGGATATAGATGCCATATTAGCGGCGGAGGTTGATTCTGCGTTGTGGTTCCAGAGCCAGGGTGTTGCTGATGAGAATCGCGCTCTCGAAGAACTCCCTTCTCGCCCTGCAAGAGTCGCATCGGCGAGATATGCCAGAGCGGTCTCCAAAAGCCATCCTGTTCTGCCGCATCTTGCATGCGCTGAGCCTCCCAGCCCTGACTTATAACCCTTTCCTCATCTTCTGCTTTGCTCATGCCCACTGCGCCCACCATCTTGAATCCTTTCCAGCCCCCGTGCCATCCAATCTGTGTCTCTTCGCGCCCTGTGTGATGTCGCGTGTTTGTTGATGAGTGGCACTCTGCTCGTGCAAACATGTCCGCCTCACTCCTCCACCACTCCCTGCCCCAGTCTACTTGACCTCGATCGCCGTCTCCGACATACCATCACGCCGGGGCGTGAGGTTGAAACGCGTCCGCGTGTATGAGGAAAGTCTGCAGCGCATACTGCGGCATCCCGTGAGTCGCGCACTCGGCAGCATTCATCCTGGTGCCAACTTGATCCCTTCAGCTGTGGCGACTTTTGACTGGCAAGACCTGATTTTATGACCATCCCTCCTCTTCCCCGACACCTTTTCACGACAGTTGGAGGCTCCCGATGGCTGAAGGGAGATCGGTCTCGAAACGAAGACGGCGCTGCTGGAAGACGAGTTGGGCCATTGTACAGAGGCGCGGACTTGAATCGGCAGACGGGCTGCGTTTGCTGTCGAGATCAGCGGTTTTCGGCATGCGGATGCCTGATGTATTCTGTCTGCATGGTATCCATGAATGTCATGCCAGGACGCGTACAAGTTGTCGATGAAAGTGGGCTGGAGATGTCGGATTTAGAGTTGCGAGACGCGAGACTTCACTTCCTGGCTTCAACGCTCACGCTCAGCCTCGCATTCTGCAATACGACAACGAACAACATTCGTTCCACCCCCAACTGTATCTTGTATCCTCGCATGAGCGATTGGCCTTGTAAATGTGCTTCTCCCGCTATGTCGAGGTCAAAAACAGCTCAATATTTGCCCTCCATCGGGCCAGGTCTCCACCCATGCACGATCTTTCAACATGCATCTCTCTTGCAGCTGTCACATATCACTATGAATAATCTCCACTGACGTATCGTGTCTTCTTGCTTCATCTCTGAAATTTCCCTCGCGCACCGGCAATGTTCATTGTCGACGAGTGCCACATCTCTTCTCGGGGAGGGGCAACAGCCGACCATTTTGAGATTCTGGCCTGCACTGTCTCGCGCATGAGAGTCATCGCCGTGAAAGACCGTCGTCCATGACATGGCTGCCCGCTCTCTTCTTGCAACAGAAGCATGTAGCCAGCCAAGCAGCCTGATCACTTCATTCTGCTCTAAAGCTATAGTCTGCAGAGCAACTTTTTTTGCATGTCGAACTCCAGTGGCAGCATCTAGTTCAGCCATGATCTGTCCCCAGACATCCGGTTGTCGCAGGTCAGTCGGTCGCCTCCCGCGGTTCCAGCATACTTGCCATTCGACAATTCCAAGACGCCTTTTACTCCAGGCAAGGTGTACGATACCAGGTTGGATGCAATTGGGGCAACTCGAGGAACAGAGTCTGGGCAGTCATTTTCAAAGGCATGAACGATTTGATATTTACGGACGGACATCAAGCATTCTCATCCACAGATCTTCTTTGAGGTGCAATGTTGAATAACGCATGTCGTTTCTCCATCTTTCAATGGGTACCGAGCTGACTAGAGATTTCCAGACTCCATGGATGGTCTTCAGCTTTCGTTGGGCTCATTGTCAGGATCATGCTCACTTTCTCGATCCCGAGGATGTTGAGCGTGAGATATGGCCGTACCTGGCTTGAATATTCGTAGGCACAGAGGAGGAGGATGTGAGTGAACTTGTCAGTCGTGTGGAGGAGTTGTCATAAGAAGCAGTCGCTCGTTGGATAGACTGAGGAGATGATGAGCAACAGCAAAGGAATCTGTCGCGGGAGATTGGATCTGACCACACAAAGCAGAATGAGCCTCGTCAGTATAGCACAATGCCTTCATGCACGAATGTCATATGGGAAGCAATCAACAAAGATGAGACCTGTTCATGCAAACTTTTCAGAAACATCTTCTGCAATGTCACGCTCGATCATCGAGCTGTACTGTCGTATGATGGCAGCGACTGCCTTAATTGCCACCCAAGTCACCCCTCTTCCATCTCCGTATGCTTCTCTCCACCCTAATCGAGCTCCATGGCATCTCCGCTCGGTCGCAAGATTTCATCGATCAGAGGACGGATAGTGGCAGCATCGTTGCGCGCACGCTGAAGCTTCTGCTCTAGAATGACACGCACATAGTGGGATCGCGCGCCGTTCACCTCTATGCGACGCTGCCGGAGTTCGATTTCAGAAACGAGCTCTCCGTGCCAACTGGTAAGCTCTTCCTGGAACTCTTCAACATTGGAGCATCGCAGGATCCGATTCACTGCATCTTCACCCAAGGCTTCGCTATTTCGAACGGTCTGCAGAAATTCAGCCGAGAGGCCAAGACGTTGCAGTTCATCTAGAGCCACGAATTCGTCAGTGTGTTGCACAGCAAGGCTTGAAGCGGGCAGAAGACTCACCGACTGGAGCAATGTCATCTTCCACCTGAACGTCCCTCGCTTTACCCTTGCCCTTGGGTCCGGGCACCTCTTCAGCCCGACCAACAGGTGCGGGTGTCACAACCAGGTCGCGGACTGCGGTGCTCACAGCTTCCACTCCAGGAACTGAACGAGACCCATCATCCTGAGCAGTTGTGTTGCCGATGAATGGGACAGGGGCTGCATCAGCAGCCGGTCTGGCGGGATGCCGTGGGGAGGAGCCGTGATCGAGACCAGTCGCTGTGGAAGATGTCTGGCGGGTGGCAGAGGTCGACGGCATCTGAGGCAGCAGATTCGGCGCAGTCTCGTGTGGTGGTCTCTTGTTTGCATTCTGCACAGCATCGCCGCGGCGCTGGGTCGCGGAATCTGTAGCCGTAGATCCTTGCGCCGTCGTAAAGAGAAATGTAGTCGACGCAGCATCTGCTCCTCGCGTGGCCTGAGTGCCTGAAGCAGACGCAACTGCCTGATCACCCGATGAGCCGCTGTGCAAATGGGTGGAGACGAGACTTTTACCATCTTTGAATATGGAGCGGGGACCGTCTACGCGCGATGGCCGTGGTTCGAATGGATCGGCAGTCGTGGAGAGGATATACGCATTCGGATCCTCCGCGCACCTGTCGGCCAGCTTTGATGCTCTGCGGATAAGAGTCTCGCATTCCACTGCCGTTGTCCGAAAATTGCGCAAAGCCTCAGTGGCTCGTGTCAACTGTACCGTCATCTTCTCCGTCGCGAGTGTAAGAGATTGACTTCGCATCCTGTCATTTGACACCTCGGTGTCCGGTGTGTTGTTACTGAACACTTGCAGGTAATGCATACCCTCTACGACGTGCTGGGCCCAGCGCATGCGAAGCTTGTCGGACAAAGACGCGGCTGTCTTCAAAGGGTCCCAGCGGGAGTCCGTCTTATCCCAATGGGCCATGAGGAACTGACCAGATTGATGGAGAAGCCTCTGCACTTCTCGAATCTCCCACGGCACATCCGTAGCATCCTCGACTGCAGGGCCGTGATCCACATCACCAGCGGCGTGTCGCATACAGCTCCTGTGTGTTGTGCCATCCGAGTCGATGAACTCAGAGAGGGGAGCCATGTGCACCTTCGGACCATCGAAGCAGCAGGCAGTCTTATCCGCATAGTCCGGGCGTATGATGTGGTATCTGCGATTTGGCACGTTCTGCATCCGCTCATCCAGCTGTACGGCGCGACATTTGAAGCAACTGTCACTAGTTCGTAGCCTGCCATGGTCGTACCAGATGAACCACGTCTCCTCCTTTTCATGTTCACCAAGAAAGCACCATCGGAATCGAGTGTTGGAATCGTCTGGATCGCCCAAGAAACATGGTTGACAGAGATTGTCAGTGTCGTCTGCTAAGTGACGGCGCAATCGCTCAGCCCGGCATGCCCGGCATCGGAAGACTTCGACACTGATACCCGGGCCCCTGTTGTCATTCGGCAATCTGCGAAGATCTTGACGCTCATGCTTGAATTGTATAGTGCTCTCGAAAGCCCTCGCCATGGTCTCATTGCCTTTGATGTTTGAGCCTGAGAATGAATCTCTCGCGATAGATGCATCATCCATTTTGCCGTCTTCTGCATCATCGATTTCGCCGTCTTCCTGAGGTGCCTGGTCCTGCACGTCGTTCATATTATCTGGCGCGCGATCGGTGACGGCAGATTGCCAATCATTCTCGCCACCCAGTCCACCAGTCGAACCATCATTGTGGTCTGGTGAGCCTGTCGGGGTAACGAATAGCGAAGGAGTTGCCTCTCGTGTCTGACTGCGATTGCGAGGGACGGGCGGCGGCGGCATCGAGACCGATGCACTCCCGTTTTCGTCGCTTTCCTTGAAGGGAGGAAGAGGCACATCGCTTTTCATGGGGTTTCGGCCTGCGCCCAGTCTGACATAGCCCGGACTGGGCATGCGGGCTATGATCTCCTGCGCATTGGGTGGCGAATCGGTAGACAGTCGTGGTCTCCCTGTATCAGACGCGACAGTTAGCTCGGATAATCAGGCTCAAGGGTAGTGGAACGTACGGGGACCCAGTCCTGACACCTCGCTAAAGTCGTCCATTTTGGCGACTTGCGCGGCAGATCAGGGCAGGTGGGAAGACGAAAGCCAAACAGCTCACGTCTGATGCTTGATGACTGAACAGCGTCGAACCACGGTGTTGTCGCGTTGAAGTCCAAGGTGAAGAAACTTGGTGGTGGGGTGGAAAAAGAAGGTGATCAGGGCGACGGCTTTTGCCACTGAAACTTGCAAAAGTGAATGAGTGCATGGCTTGGCAGCTCGTTTGTCGTTGCCTGGTCCCTCGACACCATTCACTTCACTAGCACATCCTTTTCCATCTCACTCACGCGCCGCAATCCAGCTGCCTCATTCACTCTCATCGACATTGCTGCACAAAACAGTAGTCCCTACTGTCACCGTCGCCCCTCACGCGACCTCGCTCGAATCTACCGCGCAAGTTTTGGCATCGATGGATCCGACTGCCATTGTCAATCAAGGGCCGTTTGCCACCACTGTCTACGACGAAGATCTACCGAGTGATCTGTGGAAGTCGCTGCTGCGTACACTACACAAAGCGAGCAAAGAGGGAGAGAGGCAGCAAGAGAAGAATGATAAGACAGATCGTCGCCTACCACAAGCTCCACCATTATTGCCATGGCACCAAGTTCGGCACAGTCACGACCAACTGGCACGCAGCTACAAATGCAGTGCCATTCTCATCGTCAACGGCACGCAGTATGGTAGTCTGGCGGCTGATTCTGCCGTGCGGTTTGATGCTGGGTTGATGTCGTTGTTTCCGGGCTTTGAAGTGAACGTTCGCCATGGACACTTTACGGGGCGTCAACAGCAGGAGAATCAAAGAGCCCGCAAGAACATGACAAACGCACCAGTCCAGACAAAGAATGGCTACGATGCAGCCCAATTTGCACAGGATCACACGGAAAAGAGCATTGTATTCGAGCGGCGGCAGTTGACAAAGTGCACAATCAACAACAGCGCAGCAGCATCTTCTGCAGTGGAGATCGCCCACAACGCCAGAGTCGCACACCTCGCTATCGAGGTTGACAAGAATTGTGAGCCATTTGTCAAGCACGACGGTGGTCGATTCGACGCAAATTCTGTGCAAGCTCGACTAGTGGAGGCGCTGCGCACATGCCAGCAATTCGAAATGTTTATCAACTACAGTCCAACACGCGCAGTCGAGATCTGGAGGCATTGGACGGAGACATGTCTGAAGGCACGCTCAACCAGTCTCTATCCAGAGGACAGGGATGACTGATGGTTTGCGCGCTCGAAGCTGTACGAAGGCGATTCGAGTGAGCCATACAAAAGCTTTGTGGATGACGAGAAGAATCTCCTGCCACAGATTCCCTGGCTCAAAGCGGAATACTCAAGGATCAACAATGTGTACCCGCCCGTGCAAGATCATGGACAAATCAAGGCCATCCGCACGCACTATGGATCTGGTCTGAGCTTTGCTGCTCACATGATGCCTCCTCTGCTCTACAACCGAGATTACGACGTGGCCATGTTCCATGTACAGTTCAACGTGGACACCAAGTATCCACTGCGTGCGACAAAGCAGAATGCTCACGATTATCTGCTCAACATCGGGTTGCGAAATCCAAATGTGGTGAGCACATTCCATGAGACACACGGCTTCCAGCCTGTCATCCCTCAAGCAGAGACCGTCTTGAGTGTCTATATCGAAGGATTCGGAGATCCAAACGACCCGGAGACAGTCTTTCTCGCGACTACATGCAGTACTACGACGGACGGCTTCGATATTTCAGCAACTGCCTGCGCACCCCGTCACATGCAGGAATCCGGGGAAGAGCTCGATCCAAACGTGGGGTATCAGGCCATACTGTTATGGTCACAAAAGGAGCCGACTACCGCTCGCCGTCTACAGGCCGTGACCAAGGCGACTCGATACATCGTGGAGAAATCTTCTGCGGGAGATGACAACGCGCTGCGTCTGAATCACTTCCTCCGCGAGGGTCTCAATGCCGGTGCCTCACCCAACTATCGAGCCGATGCCAAGAACGCCGATTCAATCGACAGACTCATCACCAACGGCCTCACAGCTCAACAGCAGCGCTTTGCGAGATCCATACTGAGTGGGGTCGACGGCCGTGTGACTATATTGCAAGGATTCCCGGGAAGTGGCAAGACGCGCACTTTGGCGCACACGATCGCGGCACTCATGCTCACAGACACGAAAATAGAGATTGTGTCCCAGCCCAATCGGGGTGTGGACGCTCTCTTCGAGGGTGTCGTCGATCTGGTCTACCGTCGACCGGAGTTACAGCATCTCAAGACGCGCCTCGCCCGCATCCGCAATGAGGGCGACGAGCTGCAGCTGGCTCTGGCCTTGGAGAATGGCGAGATCAAACTGTCGGATCTATCTCCTGCGAGAGATTCTGCCATGGCAGCACACGTTTACAGATATTGTGAGCAACATTCAACAATGGGGCTGGTGACTTTCTACCGCCAGCACTTGAAGGCCAAGGCTGAATCCAAGGGGCCGCCAGCGGGTCCTTCGTACAAGCGCACTGTGAGTGCGATTCGGGCCCAAGTTTTGGCGAACATCCTGCTGCTCGGCGCAACTACATTTGTCGCTTACGATATCGATTCTTCCATGTATCCTGCCAAGGTGCTCTTCCTTGATGAAGCTGGCATGGCGACTGAACCAGACCTCTTGCAAGCTGTCCTTGGGCACTTGGATTCGCTGCAATTGCTCGTCTTGTCTGGCGATCCCAAGCAGCTCGGTCCTGTCATACAGTCCGCCAGTGCAGGTCAGAACGCCTTTGGCAGCATCCTCCAGCTGTCGACGATGCAACGCCTCCTGGATGGATGGGGACAGATTCCCGTCTGTGAGCTCACAGAGAACTTCCGCGGGGAATTCGGCACTTTTACCATGTCCAGCAACATCTTCTACGATGGCAAAATGACTGCAGGTGGTGATCCGGCTCGTTGGGATACTGCTCTGTCACGCTCCGTACTGAGAATGCTTCGTTCACCCGATTTCGCGCGCGCAGCCCATCCTTCTGCACTGGCCGCCGGCAATCGCCAATTCTTTCTCAACGTCAACGGTCAGAGCCAGCGTGACGATGGGCACAGCTATTATAACCCAAAAGACATCGCAGCTATCCTTGAACTGGTGAGAAAGCTCATTCGAGCAGGAGCAAAGCATTCTGACATTGGTGTCGTCACCATGTACAGAGCCGACAAGCGAGAGCTTCGTTTAGCGCTACAGAATGCGGATTTGCTGCACGTCGAAGTGGGTGCTGCCGGGGACGGAGAGGAAGGCATCGAAGCCAGTACCATCGAGGCCTTCCAGGGCAAACAAAAGGAGATTGTCATTGTGCACTTCGTCGCTACGCACAAGTACAATCACGCCGGCGCTGCAAACTTTGACCCCTTTCGCTTCGTCAAGGATCCCCGCCGACTGTGTGTGGCCACGACCCGTGCTCGTCAGTACCAATTTTTGGTAGGGAATTTGTTTTACTGGCAAGAGTGGAAATCGACTCGTGGAAAAGACGCCTATCTCATTGGCGCGATGGTGAGGATGATGGATTGGGTGGTACAGCACCGACAGGTCGTTACCTGGAAGGATGTGAGGCTGTGAAAGATGGCCATCTCTGGCGTTAGATTCCGCACTCCAGTGCATGCGGGATGAATGGATGCTGGAATACAAGTGTAGCTTCATGAACGTGGAAGAAGTTGGGCTGAAGTCATTGTGGTATCTGCCATGTGCACAGATACCATCGTCTGCGAAAAGTTCACAGCAGTAATTCATTTCCGGCGAATGACACTCGCGTTTCACCTTGTCAATGAAATCACACCCACGGTCAGAGATGACTGAGCATACCACGTGTTGTATGAGGGGAGAGGGGAGGCAATGATCCTGACTTGGAACGCGAGTCCATATCGCACTACATACCAACGTGCCAACGCATGACCCAAGGTGAATGAACAGGCTCTCTGGCCTCTCTAGAGTATTCTCTACTCGAGCTCAGGCGTCTTATGGGCACGTGTCGACACCGACCCACGCACTTGCAGGATGGAAAGAACCAACAGAGACGACCAAGATGAAACTTCAAAGGTCATCGGTGGACCGCAGATGCAGCTATTGCGGTGGTGGATCAACCATATAGAGCACTCCTGTTCTCATGGCATGCGAATGTTGACGCTGCCGCTGCGATAGCTCCCCCCCTTGTGCAGTGATGCTGGACACTTCTGCCCTCTTCAATCACCTCCCTCTCCTCAGCTTGGCTAGGAAGCATTGCCAGAGTCATGTCCCTCGCCTGTTGCACCATTAGATGCGCACTCTTTTGAGCTTTGAGACTCGCCCTTCTGCAATCCTGTCCGTTCACACTGAAAGCATGCCTCGACGGATGTCTGCAAACCAAAGACCGAGACGCGGCGCTTGAAATGACGCTCGACCATACCGAGATCCATGTCCTCAAACAGTGAGACGTGAACGGCTTGGTCGCTCGACTAATAACGTTGTCCGCGGCATCACGGCAGTCTTCTGCAAAGAGAGAGTTATTGGCGCGATCGGGGGGACCGCGACCGAATTGTGGAATGCATGGGACACATCGGCTGCAAGGGATCCATTTGGACAGTCGTCGTCCCCAGCGAGTTCTCCGACCTTGCCGACTGCATCGCCAAGTCCATCCTCAACTCGTTCATCGGCACAGTCACCCGCAACAGAGTCGAATGTTGGGCAATACGGGTAATCCGGACGAGGGACCTCATGAACGAGCACAGCGCTCCTGAGCCGGTACAACAGTGTTTCATGGTTGAGGGGAGCTGCTGCAGAACTAGGGACACCAGGAGCTGGCCTTCAAGCACTCCCTTCCGAGCGCCTAACATTTTGACCATGGGGAGAATCATGGCTTGCGACGCTCGAGAGAGTCCTGAGACGCAGCCTGGGCTATCAAGGAGTCTGGTATGCTCGACGGACATGATAGCTGAAGATGCACCAACTTTGGCATAGTGATGCGCAGCAAAAGATCTGACGACCGGGGACGGACCGAGACATTGCAGGGTCTGGAGGAGGAAAATCCGCTTGGAGGATGGAGTCGAGAGTCTTCAAGAATGGTGACTGGCAGGGCAAGAGGAGCTGCATCTGGGTGCGTTGGGTGGATATGTTTGCTTCTGCCATCATGAACAACTATACAGGCGCGCTCCAGACTCTCTGCGAGCTCGTCTCGCGAGTTGATTGCGGATCAGCCGACACTTCGGTGCGGGTGCTCAACTTCAAAGCACCCCTTGAATCCCCCTCTTGGGCCGTACGAACATCCGCTATCCCAGGATCGGCAAGAGAGTGCGCAAAAGAGTTCGCGCTGACCGAGCTTGTAGTACCTCCCCTCCGCTGCTGGCTCTACACGACTTGGAACGACATCGACGACAATGCGTTTCGCGCCCAGCACTCTGCTCGCTTCTGTCCCCAAAGCACAAGCCTACATTTTGTACTGAAATGATCCAGAGACATTCCGAAATGTGGAGTGGGTTTCGAGTACAAAGTTGACAGCTGGAGAAGATGTTGATGCAAAAGCAGTCTATACTAAGGATGCTCGATGGACATGAAACAACGGATCGCGAGCGGAATGCTGGAGGACAAAGAGAAGGGGTGAAGGGCACAAAAAGAAAACAGGAAAGTGAACGTCAGTTAGGCGCTCGTGTTCTCTGCTATTATGGACGAGAACTGCCACAACGAGCTGACCGCACACTAGAACATTCAGAAAATGGCTTGGTAGTCGCTAGACAGCAATGTCGCTCGTGGCGCTGTTAGAGTTCAATCCAACCACATCCGCAGCACTCTTCCCCCCTACGACATCTTCTCGAGCCGATCTCGAGGTTCTCTAAAGAGGTCCAGAGTTGGCTTCGAAAATGCCAATCTTCCGCGTTTCCGCAACTTTCGAATCGCGCAGACCAGCATTCTCTGTAATGTGGCGACGTCTTCTGGCCCTCAGCGTCGTTCCGTCATCCCAATCAATGCACGCACGCACTGCTTTGCTGCTCGCCGCGGAATTCTCGCCATGGAGGAACAGTCAGACACGCGACCACATCATACATCACTAATAAAGCCTTGGAAAGACTGCACATCCCCAACTCTGCTCCACGAGTGCCCAGTTTGGCTTCCGCAGGCCCGCCGACTGTTCTTCATCGATCTCGATGCCATACTATGCACACGCCATCATTCCCGCGACGGCACCTGCCACAGCCCACCCCAGCCTGCGAGCCAGATTTGCCGTCGTGATATGCGGCGCTTTGAAAGAGTTGGATTTGGGCATGAGAGGTTGAGGAGGAACAAGACAGACTGGTTTCGTTGAGATATCGAAGAAGCGCTGAATGGATCGCTGGAGAGAGCAAAAAGAGGACAAGGGCGACTGAATCATCACAGCTGAGGGAGAGCTTGCAGAGCAATCCCCCTGTTCATGTTGCCCGAGGGCTTGAGGAAGGTTGATTCGGAAGGGTTTAACGGGGACTTGAGGCGGAAGGTGGACGAGCTGTCGATATTCTTGCAGACTTGCTTCGCCATCCGCAGCACGATAATTTCGAGGACTGTCGACGTTGTACTTGGCGGAACGACGAACAATGTCACTACCGCAGAGACGATTGCTGATGACTCCTACACCTCGCACCTAGAGCAAGCGAATACTCGAGCGACTAAGAGGTTCGTCAACCTGACGATGTCACGTACGCTCAATCTCGACCGGAACGACAGGGAGAAGGCGAAGCGAGTAGAAATGATCATATGGGAGCTGACCGACACAGCTGGAGATGAAGAACCGAGGTTCAAGCAAAGCTTCGAGTTCGCGGGGTTTAGGGTTGGACAGAAGGTCCAAATGATAGGGCCATAGGAGCTGTGGAATGACTTGTGGAGATTGGATAGGGTCGCGGAAGGCGATGAACGAGATGAAGTGTACGTGGGAGACATTTGGATGCTGCGTTGCGCGACGCCCTAGTGGAAGAGAGCAGCGCGGTGAATGGCTGAGGGGAAACCGATTGTCGGTGAAGGTAGTGGGATTCCAGCTAGATCGCTCCAGGAACCACACATCTAATCTTGAATTCTATCGAAGGAGTGCAGGATACCATGAGCAATCCAATATCAAGGAGTTCTGGAGCCGATGCCATTTGTGTACAGCAAAGAGATGGAGGAAGATAGTGTGAACGAGCTTTGGGTGATGCAGGAATTCCGAAGGAGGGCTGTCTGATATAGTTCGCGTGATCTTGGAACTTGGAGTAGTGAAGCGCTAGAGAAGCACGAGAGTCGAGCATTGAGTGAAAGAGTGGAGGATAGGTAGCGTAGTAGCTGGGTTCGTTGGAAGAGCCGGGTAGAACGGACACCTGAGTGAGACACTAATGAGATGTAGACCCATTGCAGCTCAAGAAGAAGGACAAGTTCTCTAGCACAGTACGATACAAAGTCTAATTGCCTTTCTGAAAGGAGAAAGCTTGCACCAGCACGTGAGATGCGACGCAGAGCGCACTCTTGCATCAGTTTGCCCGGTTTAGCGTCTTGTACGCCGGTTCCGCAAAGGCGACCTGCTTAGGGCATTGGTATCCGTGATGCGAGCAGAGCACGAGGGCTTCGGTGCGCTACGGTTGGCATCACTCCAGCAGACCATCGTACTCACAGCTATTAGAAGCATCTCGCCAAGCTACAACATCGCCAGCTTTTGGTGGGTGAGAGACTGCTCTCGGGCGGCGAAGCAACTCCATCCTCGATAAGGCGGTCCCTTCTTGTTGGTGAGCGGCACGTCGGATTGGCGAAAATCTTTTTGCAGAAGAGCGTACAAGATCATGTCACCAAAGCTCAAGACGTCCAGCTTTTGGCTACTCGTACGCTGCGGTTGGAAATGAGTCCATAGTAGCTGCATAGTTCGCCCCCTCGGTATAGCGAGAATGAGACGTAGTGGGTGAGTCGTGCTCAGTGACAACGCAAACACCCAATCTCATTCGCATCTCGAGTTACAAGATGCAGAAGACTTTGCGGGCATGCATGTCGAATGGAAGAAGCATGTTGATCGCCGTTAGCGATGCACGCGCCATGACGAGCGGCGACTCGTCGCAGAGGAGACGTCAAGACCAACCGACATGGGTATTTGACCACGTCCAGGGGAGTGCTGGCAAGATTGTTTGCAGGCTGGACTCGCTATTGAATCGGCTGTCGACTGCGCATGATAACATTGTCCGACTTGGATCCGCTACTCAACCGGCTGTCGACCGAGAACGTATAAGCGTTCCTGAGAGATTTTAGCACCCTCGGTGCTGTCTACGCCAGCGGAGCGTGCTACGGTATTTCCCGGCTGAACATGTCACCGAAATGACTGTCGACTGAGGACGATGTAGATGCCTAGAGACGTGTGTTCCTCCCTGGCAGGATACAACCAGTGCGGATCCGACACTGAAATGCCTGTCGACTGAGGGTGATGGGTCCTCTTCCAGGAGTCCGCTCGCTTTCTTAGTCGTTTTAGCCAGCGGCATCCGATACTGAAATGACTGTCGACTGAGGATAGTGAGTTCTGTCCCGAAGTGCGCTCTGTTCCTCAATAGACTCAGCCAGCGGAATCTGACACTGAAATCGCTGTTAACTGAGGACGGTGGTCCCGCCTCAGAAGTGTATGGACTCCAGAGATGCCCTCTCCAGTGAAATCTATGCCAGAAGAATGTCAGGCTGAAACCTCTGCCAAAATGGCTGCCGATTGAGGATGGTGTACGTCCTCAGCAGTCTGTGTCCCTTGACGAAGTCCATGCAAGCGCAATCAATGCCAGGGCAATGGCCGAGCTGGACACCGAACGCTGAAATGGTTGCCGACTGAAGATGATGGCACAGCTCCAGGAGCGTGCGACCGGATGATGGGTAGGATCGAACTGCCATTCAGCGAATTGTCGACTGTAAATGCTGTCCATTTCCAAAAGTGCGCTCATCTCCTGAAAGATGCCGAAAACCGAAACACGTACGGAGATGAGATTTTTAGCGCACATCCGACATCGTTATGTTGACATGAATCTCAAGCCGCAATGCCACGGAGGAGTCGCCGACTCGGGAATGATGCGATCTCTCTACGCGCACTCTGAGACTGCACACTCGGCTCTTATTGGAATTGGCATTCAGCGGGTGTGTATCTCATATCCTGCTCTTTACTTGCGAGAGGCAGATGTGGTACTCAATTTTCGAGTGCCTTACAATTGAGCGTCCGATATGGCAGACACGTCTCCTCCTCCACCAAGAGATGCATTCGGGCGATGTCGTTGACTGTCTTTGCCTCATCACGTTCGAGACATCGGCCACGAATACTGATGACGCCGCTGCGCATGCGATCTTGATCTATTGCACGCAACCACCTGCTTGCTGCTGAAGAAAGTTCGGTGAAAGCTCATCAGACCACAGCCGGCGCTGTCAGGCTGAGTGAGACAGCGTCCGGATCGCCTAAAAGCCGTTGCAGCTTTCCTCCACTTTACTCAACAAGAACACGCCCCGAGAATGCCCGAAGTTGGACAACACCAAAGTGAACGCACTTTTCTTGGCTGTTGAATGGGCTCCTGTACCTCCGATAGTGTTGCGCGGGCTCTGACGTAGATGACATCAATCGCATGCGTTAATGATGCATTTTCTGGCTAGAGGAGAGTCGACCATTTCGCCATTCAAATGCTGTAAGTCGCCCGAGGAGAGGGTGGCATTGCACCCGTACTCATTCCAGCATTGCGATCTTTCTTGAGCCAGCAAAAAAATTGAATCCAGGCACACGCTTTCGAGAGTTCGCCTGCAGATGATTCTAGCAGAACACATTACACCAGAGCGCCCAGTGGCACACCAGAAGAGCTCGAGCAACGCAGTGATTAGTCCGTGACTGAAATCTTGTTCATAGCAACTGAGCAGTCTCATCCCAGGTCATGATTCCGCTATACTGTTGAACGACTCATTGTCGATGACAGGTCCAGACCCCACTCTGGGGCAGCTGAGGTCGTCGTTCCACGCTGCCTAGGCACCGATGACCGTCACCGATGCGAACGTCTTGTCGGACCACACTCGACCGACAGGCATCCGACACATGCAGCTTTCCACAGATCATGAATGCTACGACCAGCATCGTCTATCTCTGACTGAAGAGCACCCAACTTCCTGTGCTGTCTATCTATTGCATAGTCAGTCGCAGCATGTCGACAAACGGGCACGCAGACCATGATACTGCACGAGCTGCACTTGCGGCGAGAGCAATACCACACATGCTATTGAATGGGCCAAAGAAAAAGAAGCTCTCGAATACAACCCTTTTGTCACCAGATGAGCGCGCTCGACAAAGATTCTCCGTCTCTGGAAATGCAATCGTCACCGGGGGAGCAGGAGCATTAGGCCTGGAAGCTTGCAATGCCCTGCTCGAGCATGGTCTGTCCGGACTGGTAATTTTTGACATGGGAGCAGATCAGAACGAAAAAGCGGTCGCCTCTCTCCACGAACGCTTTCCTGCCCAGCAGATCCATGCTATCCAAGTCGACGTCACGGACGAACAAGCTGTAGAAGAAGCAGTTCAAAAAGCCGCCGCGCAGCTTGGCTCGATCGACCACTTGCTTTGCTTCAGCGGCATCGTCGGCTGCGTTCACTCTCTCGACGCATCAGCTAGCCAATTCAGACGCGTCGTAGACGTCAACACCACAGGCTCTTTCCTCTGCGCTCAACGTGTCGCTCGCGTAATGGAGACGCAGGGCACGGGAGGCTCAATCACATTCACCGCATCCATATCTGCGCATCGAGTCAACTACCCGCAACCTCAGGCCGCGTACAATGTGAGCAAAGCTGGGTTGATCACGCTGAAGAACTGCTTGGCAGCTGAGTGGGCAAGATATGGGATCCGTGTCAATACCATCAGTCCAGGGTACATGGACACGATACTAAATGAGGGCGATGGACTTGCTTCGGCGCGAAGGATATGGACGGAACGCAACCCGACGGGGCGACTGGGAGAGCCACATGAGTTGAGTGGGGCGGTAGTACTGTTGGCAAGCAATGCCGGGTCTTATATCAATGGAGCGGATATCGTGGTCGATGGAGGTGGTGTAGTGTTCTAGATCCAAGCGTACCTTGGACCAAGTGCTAAGTCGTCAAGCGGACATTGAAACATCATCTTCAATGCACCACCTATCCACTGGCACCTCTTCTTTGCACAGTTCTGCAAGTTCTGATCTATTCCGTGTGCGGCTCTCAAGACGGATCGATCCCTACTCCACTTTGCACGCATGTGACCAACATTTATGGGTGCCGTCTACCGCAAGTGCTAAATGGTTCCTTGACGCAAGATGGTGAATGAAGATTTCTGCAGAGCTTGGTGGAATAAAAGAAAGCTTCATAATGAAATCTATGGCAGTATGTAGCCTCCATCAATCACAACATCGCTACCGGTCTGGTAGGAAGAAGCATCACTAGCCAAGTACAAGTAGAGCCCCTTGATTTCCTTGACATGTCCTTGACGGCCCAGAGGCGTCATGCGGTATGCCTCGTTGACGACTCGTGGAGCAGCTCCCATCTTGGTGTTGAAGAATCCAGGCGACACAATGTTGACACGGGCAAACTCTCTCCACTCTCTCGCGAGACTCTTTCCGAGGTGCGTCACGGCAGCTTTTGTCGAGTTGTATACCTGGCTTCATTAGAACTCTCATCAAGAATCCAACCTCAATCTGAGCACTCACAGGCTGATCCACTGGCACATTAACAATATGTGCTGAAATGCTCGAGGTAATGATCAGGTTGCCGAAGCCCTGGCTCTTGAAGATCGCACCGGCATATTTGGCACAGTAAAAGACCCCATCGACTGTGACGTCTCAGTAACATCCCCCACCACCAACCATGTCATAACTTACGATTCACAGACATCTGCTTCTTGTACTCTTCAATCGTCTGATCCGTGCTAGCTTTTGAGATGGCCATTCCCGCATTGGCAACAAAGACATCCAGCTTCCCAAAGTCCTTGACCACTTGTGCCATTGTCTGCTCGACAGCATTATGATCTGAAACCTCCACCTGGTAAGCAGCCGACTTGATCTTGTACTTTTTCTCCAACTCTTTGCTCCTCTCAATGGCCGCGGAATTCGAGTTGTACCACAATGCCACATTTGCTCCCGCTTCTGCTACAGCTTCCGCCACAGCAAAACCAATGCCATCTGCTCCTCCCGTGATTGCAACCACCTTCCCATCCATGCGAAGCTGGGCAAAAACGCTCTCGGGCGTGTTTGGCACTGGCTTCGGCTCCCGAGGCACACCCGCATCTTCCAAGGACATAGACATCGTGATAGAGTGTAATTTGATCAGATCGTGGCGGATGCGAGAACTCTCAGGGTGTAAGCAAACTTTTGGAAGCCCCTCCCAAGAATATGTAGGAACAACAAATACGGAGCCCCATGCTCCGGACGAGCTTGTCGACTGGCATGGGTAGTTGGTCCAAAGAGGGGCGCGTCGGCGTTAGCAGGGTTTTGTCGGTCGACCCCGCTCCGAAGTGACCCTTCTCCAAATTGAGCTTACCTGGTCGGGCGCAGGACGAAGCCGGTGTGGCATCGGGCGAGGGGGATGTTGCTCCAGAAGGACAGGTTAAGTGTGGTCGAATGCGGAACCAGCTCTGTGCTAATTGTGCTGTTTCGAGAGACGCTCTTTTTGGTCCCCCTGGACAGTACACGAAATTGGAGAATCCTGCTAACAGCTTCATTTACCACGGCGCTGCACGCGGATCGTCCATAAAGATGATCGAGTTAAAGGATATCACGTAAAATATGATCACGAAGCTATCTTTCAAACACATGTGCAGCTCGTCAGATTGGAGCATGGCAATGGAAGCACTATTCATTGTTGATACAGCTCGGCACTACCTCCGTAATCATCCATGCCATTAAACATAGCATGCAGTGATAGATCTGCTGCATTTCCCCACTCTGCCCAAACGAGATTCGGAATCGTCTGATCAAAATCGAGCGGTATGCTCGGATTTGTCGGAGGATCCTGGGGCTCTTGGTCCTGTCTGTGCACACCATCAAATGGCAATCCTCCCGCGGCAGTATTGTTTCCGGTCAGATCGATCCCAGCTTGCAACGCGAGATCTAGCGGCACACTGCCACTCGTTTGTCTAACAACGTCTCGGAGTCGATGCACGATGCGGTATGCTCGACCGGCCGCTGCGTTCTTTGCTTGCAGTGCCTCAATACAGCTCACTGCCAGTGACGCCGTGCGCTCGTAGTAATGTATGTCCTCAGGCCCCAGCGGCTGATCCACACGCCTTCGATAAACGCACTGTGACGTGAATGATAGCATCGATTGCAGTACAAAATAGACTGCATACCAAGCGAGACCACTGTGCACCTGGTCAGGATTCCGCTCACAAAAGGTGGCAATATCGGCAATCGAAGAAGCAGCGACAGATTGGCATCTCAAGCCGACAGCAAGCTTCTCAAAGTCGTCCGCACGATGTCGCTGGCTTGAGAGTAGAAGCAGTATCCGAAGATTAGCTGCCTTCCAGTGCACTGTGTGTCGAGGACCAAGAAACCATCTGGGCACATTCGGACTATGCATATAAGGAGGTAGGGCCGTATGCCAGTGCTGAATCATCTGCTCCATCACCACGGTTCGATGATCCACGTCTGAGCATGTTGCTGCACAGATCAGTTCATTGTAGATCTTGTTGGCGATCTTTGTCAAGCGAGCCAGAGCAATCGTGATGGAGCAGACGGTAGGCCCAGGCACCTCATTCAGTTTCGCGGTAACGTCCTGCGTTTCTTCGTCCACATTCTGCGGCATCCGTACGTCAAATGTGGCGTCCGAAAGAAGTGAAGGTCTGCCAGTCGTGATATTGAACCACGAATCGAACGTGTACAAAATCCAGAACAGAATCCGACGGCGATGCCTCTTGAAGGGAGTAGCATTAGAAGTTTCTGGCAATTCCTGGTGTAGGCCAAGTCCCATCGCCAACCTCAAGGCTATGCCGAGATAGTTGTACCCAGTGTTGGGACGATCAGTCTTTTGTAGGTAATTGCCGAGGATGAGGAATGCCTGTACGTTGTTTACTGAACCCGACTCGAGCACCTCTGGCTTCAATAGCGATCTCGCTGCTTCAAAGAAAAGTGATGGCTGATCTTCAGCGCCACTACCAGACGCCCACTCACCCATGGCAAGAACAGCATAGTACGTGATGTGCCATGAAGAACTCCGCAGAAGTGACTTTCTGGCAGTACATTGTTGGCGGAAACTAGCCTCGTGAAGTATCGGGTAGGACACGTTGTACTTTGAAAAATATGCCGAAACAAATTGTTCCTGAATGTACGATGCCGAAAGTGATTGCGTAGAAGTGGACAGATGGTCTCCTGCGGGTACAGCATTCGAGTTTGGCGTCTCGGTTTGCGTTCTCGTGCTTCGGCGAGCCGCGGATGTCGATGGAGGCAGATATGAAGAGACTGATTGCATCAATTCGTGCCCGGAACTTTTCCCTGGATACTTTATTAGCAACGAAGAATAATCATGAAAAAAGGTCATACCTAGATAGCCCGACCCAGAATTCTTGCTTGTCAGAGCTGCCATGCCATCTCTCGCATGATCACTATCCGATGACTGCTCTCTTGCCTCTGGATCCGATGCTTCATTCCACTCATAGTCGCCGGTCCGATCTGCCAAGTTGGCTCGAGGTCGTCGACGCAATGCTTGATCTTGTTCCTCATTTCCATTTGAGAGTTCGGTCACGCTCTGGCTATCACGTTGCTGCAACAGCTCCTCCAACTCTCGACATCTTGCCTCTGCTTGATCCAGATTTTGTCTCGTGAGCGGTGTTCGACGCTGTGGCTCGTCAAACACGCAATCTTTGCCGGCCCTGGTGCAGAACGTGCATCGCGAGCCATCCGGACTCGGTATACACTTGGTTTTTCGTCTTTGGCATTCACTGCAAGCCTTCTCGGCTATGCCCTTACGCACGGCGCGCTGTGCAGGCATCGTCGGCTACATCATGTCCGATCACGCCTGGATGCAGGTCGCACTGCTCGGGCGACTATATGCGACGAGGAATTTGGTAGGCTTCGGACGAGTGTTTCCGAGAATGCGGGGACGGACATCACCCTGGAGCCAACCTGGCCTGTTCGCATGAGGAAGAAAGTCTATCTCCTGGGACTAGCACAATGCTCCCAGAATACGACTATCGCTCTCCGCAGACGCATGATCAGAGCGCCACGACGCCCATCACATCCACTTATGAGTTCGAGATTGCTGCTCAATCGGCATCTCGGACGATATTTGGCTGTGAGCTGTGAAATGGTAGATTCGCCTTCGGCTGCTACCGAGCCCCATCCTTGACTGGCCACTGGGATCATGCTAAGACAATGCTCGCTAAGTTAAGAGATCACAAGAGCATTGAGAGCCGATGATGAGAGCAGGATCCATCAACGAGACCGACTCCACTTCGTTCCATACCACAAGAAGAGGTCCTTCGAGCAATTTCATGCTGAGCATTCCCCCAAGAAGAGCAGCAAGCACAAAAGCCGTACAGGTCCGCAGCGGAGTGCGTGAGGATTGTCTGCTTGAAATTCATGCCAGTGACTGTACATAACCATGAGGTTCGTCCATGCTTACACAACTACGAGCGCACACATGACTCTTCTGTCTTTCAATCGAAATACGGCAAGGGAAACTCCAGTCGTGATACACGGACTTCTGCAACATGGAGCGTGAGAGATCGCATACTTGTCAGACGTTCGGTCAAAGAAGGAGATTTGTGTAAACATGGGGAGAATCGGCGTCCGGATGCCGCATGGAGTAGAATCTAGCCTTCGTGCCTATGCTCCATCTGTACGCGTATGCACATACGATGAGACTCACCACGTGGATGTTAAAAGCATCCAACGGCAGAAGCCGAGAGCCTTCTTGTTCCACAACTTCCAGCCTACTTGCTTGTGATGCTGAAACTCAATGTCCACAACGCCTCTGTGCGGCATCACATGATCCATCAAGCCAAGGTATGCTGGTCTACTCTCAATGGAGAGTGGTCCTCCGAGCATGGCGCTAAAATAGGCTCAGAGGCTGAAGAAGCTTTCGGTGCACAGCTGGCCGACCACTCTCAACACGCACCGTCCTGGTAGAGAGCCCCAGGACGCCGGGTCTTGTTGTAACTGGGGATGCAGGATAAAGTATCTGGGGTCGACCAACTTCTCCACAATCTTCACTCCTTTCCCCACAAGCTTTCTCACGCGGCACCCACGTGGCAAAGACGTTCGCAGCAATCATGGACGAGCTCAAGTCTGAGGCCACCAAGATCGAGGTCACTGGTGATCGTACCCCTACTGAGGTACTGGAGACAAGATTTGCTTGTACGTTTTGTTCATCGTCACTACCGGTCCGCAGAAATCACTGACATATGATAGCTCTCGGACGATGGCAGGCAGCCAAGGTCTTCTGGAAGGTCATGCTCTTTTGCATGATCCTCAACTGGGCCGCACTGAACGATGGAGTGAGTGGCCTCCTTGACATGTGCTGTGTTAGACGGCATCTGACGATCAACAGTTCCAACAACAAGTGCCCGGTAACATCATCCCTCTTCCAGCATTCGTACGACAGATGGCAGATACGACCGAGAAAGGAGAGCCTGCTGTGAGCGCCAGGGTCGTGTCCTTCTGGCAGGGTTTCGCAGAGATGTCCAAGATGTTTGGCATGTTCGCAGGCGGATGGTTTGCAGATCGTTTCGGACGAAAGTGCGTTGCACTCAAACTGTGTCCCTCTACTCTCACTAACCCTGACAACAGGAAAGCCATGATGGGAGCTATCTTCATCCTCCTCTGTGGATCGATCGCCGAAATCACCTCCTCCCACTGGCGAAGCTGGCTCGGTGCAGCAGTCCTCGTCCGTCTCGGCGTCGGTCTCGCACAGTCCATTCTGATCACCTACATTTCCGAACTGGCTCCATTCCAAATCCGTGGCTTCATGATCGGTGCATACCAGCTCATGCTTGCCTTTGGCCAGCTTCTCTGCGCCGTCTCCGCCCAGCTCGTCCAGGTGCACCAACCGAATGCCTGGAGACCTCTGATTGCTACCGAATTCATCTTCACTGGCGTATGTGTTGCTCCTTCGCTTCAGCTGATAATGGCTTACTAACACGATCCCACAGATCCTCATCTGCATGATCTGGCTTGTCCCAGAGTCCCACATCTACCACGCACGCAAGGGAGACAAGCAAGCCGCACAGCGATCCATGATGCAGTTGTACGGTAACGTCCCAGGCTACGACATCGAGTACGAATACCGCGTGATCGAGCACGGTATCGAGGCAGAGAAAGAGTTCAACCGTGCAGCTGCCAATGCTTCATTCTTGGACATCTTCCGTGGCACAAACTGGCGTCGTACCCTGGCTGGTGCTGTCGGTATCTGCAGTCAGTGGTCGGCCGGTGCTCCTATTGTCTTCAGCTACTCTACCGTGGGTCTATTCACATTGCGTCTCGTACTGCAGACTGACTGACATGATGTCTACAGTACTTCTTCAAAGTCGCCGGCATGAAAGATCCCTTCATGGTCACCATCATCACCTTTGTCCTGCTCATCGTCTCCATCTTCTGCTCTCTCCTCGCATGCGAGCACATCGGCCGTCGGCCCCTTCTCGTCGGAGGTTGCGCTCTCATGTGCCTGTTCAATATCGGCTTGGCTACAACTGGCTTCTGGCCTGGCAGCAGTGCCGGTGACAAAGCCGCGCTGGCCTGTTTGCTTATCTGGGTTCTGTGCTACGGTGCATCAGCCGGACCCATTGGTTTCGTTGCTGCCGGTGAAACGTCGACTCCCCGTCTTCGTGCGCAGACGACTTCATTCAACTTGGGATGCTACGGTGCGGGCTTGTGAGTCTTTTTCCCAATACATTGATCCAATGATCCGATGATCATACTGATCCACGCTTGTAGCGTCGTCTTTCAATGGACCATCTCCTACATGATCAGCCCGGACGCAGCCAACCTCGGCGTCAAAGCCATTTACGTTTGGGCAGGTCTCTTGGTCCCAACCACGCTCATCCTCTGGATGTACTACCCGGAGGTAGGTCAATTCGCGTCTCCATCGCACCATCTCATACTGAACATCATCACAGACTCAAGGCCGCACATACTGGGAGTTGGACGAGCTGTACGAACGCAAGATCCCAGCCTGGAAGTTCAAGAAGACGCAGACGCTGTCAGAGCGCACTGGACAGAAGCAGAGGTCCCGCCGAGACGTGATCTAGGCGGTTTCAGCAAGAAGCCTCGTCAGATAAGAGAAGCGATTCCCACGTGCTCTCGAAGGAGGTCTTTCCCTCTAAGTCGTCGCAGAAACGTGACATTTGCAAATTCTTGTACAGTCGGAATGCAGTCACGAGCTGCATCAGCTTCACTGTCTCATCTTGACCTTGATGTATCGACACATCTTTGCTTGAAGCAACCATCGCACAACACTGGCATGCACCGGATCTCTACATCAAACTCGTCCTCCCCCCAATTTCCGTGCCGCCCTGCCCATCCTGCATATCCCCATTCCTCCCGACGACGAACTCGCGATAAATCCTCTCAAGCCGCAATCTCTCCTGCCGACTGATACTCGAACGCGTCTCTTGCAGACTCTTCTCGAGATGCTTCCACGTGATGATCGGCTCGTCTCCCGAGGCCTTCTCCCCATTTGCCTGCGCAGATTGATGTTGACTATGCGCCGAGCCTGGGCGATTCTGTGACAAAGCAGAAGAGCTGCGGCTGTGGCTGAGAGCACTGCTGGGCCGAGCAGGAGCACCCAGCGTGGGAACTGAAGAACGAGCGGCGCCGCGTTCAGCTTTGGCTTTTCTTCGCGCCAGCTGCAGTGCCTTGAGCTTCTCGGCAATGGCAGCTCGCTCTGCGGCACGTTGTGCGAGAGCGGCAGGAGAGCCGTCTTGGAAAACATTGACCTGTCCCAGCTTGAAGTAAATAAAGTCCTGACTTCTCCCCGATCCTGCCCGGTTCTTCTTCTCCGAGTCCAGAGTGGTATTTTCTGTCGAAGGGCCGAGCACATCATGAATGGCCTCGAGATGAGCATTATACATGACAGCTTGCAAATCGGCTCCCGAGTATCCATCAGTACGGCGCGCCACCTCTTGCAGCGACTGCGGTCCGGTATTGTCCTCATCGACGAGATCCGGCAGAAGATGCAGCTTGTCGCTCGTCGCTTTGAGAATGTCCAGGCGATCCTCCTCATTCGGCATATCGCAGATCAGAGACTTATCCAAACGACCAGGTCGAAGCAGAGCAGGATCGATCAGATCTGGCCGTGAAGTCGCAGCCAAGACATACACACCCGACAGACCCTCGGCGCCGTCCATCATGGTGAGCAGCATGTTGACCACACGATCCGTCACACCGGTACTATCGTGTCCACGTTTCGGCGCAATAGCATCGAACTCGTCAAAGAACAGGACACACGGCTTTGCAGCTTCCGCGCGCTCGAAAAGATCTCGGACACTCTTCTCGGAGGCTCCGATATACTTGTTGAGAATTTCCGGGCCCTTGACCGAGATGAAATTGAGTCCGCACTCGCCAGCAACAGCAGAGGCAAGCAGCGTCTTACCACATCCGGGATATCCGTACAGCAGGAGACCGGATCGCAGTCGCAGCGGACATTTGGCGAAGAGTGGCGCGTAAGTGGTCGGATACTGCAAGGTCTCCAGCAATGTCTGACGTGTCTCTTTCAAACCACCAATGCTGGCGAAAGTCGTCGTCGAAGAGTGCAACGTCACGCCCCGAAGTGACGCTGGAGTGAAGCCCTTCAGTGCCGCAGTGAAGTCGACGTCTGTCAGCAAAACCTCATCCGAGATGGCGTCCTCGTTGACTGCACGCATCAGTGCCTCACTGCGAGCACGCGAGACGAGCACAGCCAAATCTCCTGGCATGTATCCATCAGTCTGGCCGGCGACTTCCAGCAGGTCCAGGTCGGGATTCTCGTCTTCCTGCTGGTCAAGCCCGGGGCCATGGGCAGAAGTTGGCCTGGACTGCTCGCCATCCGAATCTTCCATCCAGGCATTAAGTTGGCCACCATTCTTGACGACTGTCTCTGCGCCATCTCTGCTTCCAGCCTTGTTTGCCTGCTTCACGAGCAGATCCAGCACTTTTCTCCTTCCGTCCTTGCTCGGTGCTTTCAGTGCAATAATATCGCGCACCACATGCCCTCCAATGACAACATTGTTGACCGCTTCTTTGCCCTGTGCCGTGGCGAGCATGACAATGCCCGAATCTCGAGTACACCATTGTCGCACAATGGAACAAAGCAGCTCACTTGCCTGCTTGCTGAAGACGTTGCTCTGCTGCTCGAGCTCCGTCTCTACGGCGCACATTTTGTCGATGTCGTCCAGAATGACCAAAGCCCTCCCTCCAATTCGAGCACCCCAGGACGCTGATGCGAATACTCGATTGAGGTGATCCTTGACAGTCTTTACTCTGGTGTCTTCGCTGATCATGGTTCGGCAGGGAAAGTAGATCACATTGAACAGATACTCGGTCCGAAGTTGGTGCGCCAACAGTTGCACGAGCGACGTCTTTCCCGATCCGAGACCACCCGTCAACAGCACGGAAGATGTATGCAGGAGGCTCTTCCGTGTCTGCTCAATCACGCTGTCAATGCCAACCAGAGTCGGCACCGTCTTGGGCAACCTCTCCCCAGGAGGCCACTTTGGCCCTTTCTGACTCGTTGTCAAGGGCTGCACCGAAATGTCAAACTTCCTCTCCGCGCCAATAAACCAATTCGTCTTTGGTCGGGAAGGATCGCCTGCAGGAGCGGGTTCAAAATCCAGAATGCCTCCAGGCCAGCTATCTGATGCTGGTAGATACATCCCATCTGTCAGAGGTCCCTCGAGAATCTTATTCGCCGACAAAGCTTTGAAGATTTGCTGAGCAGTACTCTCCTTTTCGGCCTTTGACTCGCCCCCAAACTTGATGCCAGCAGCCTTCTTGTCGGCCGCTGTCTGCAGCAAAGGTGTGAGTCTCAGTCTCTTGACGATGGCTTCCTTGCTGGCTTGCGCTGAGGGATCTTTCAATGCAGACGCCGTCCTGGGAAGAGGAGCTGGAGCAGGATCGATGCGCACAATGCCGCCGACAATGTCTTCCGAGTCCAGGACCAAACACAGCAGCGAAGACAAGGCAACATGTCTGCTATCGGGCGCATCGTCCCATGCAGCCAACTTTGCCACTACCTTTTGAGCGGGTTTCTGTTCTGGCGCGGGACCACTTTGTGGATCTACCGGTGGCTGCAACCCCGCAGGCTTCACCACAGAAATGGCCACCCAAGTCACACCTCTTAGCGTCTTGGATAGCAAATGTTCGCGATCCAGCCAGACTCGTAACCCTTCATCCTTCATGTCCTCGGCTCCATCCTCAAACCACTCGTTCTGAATTGCTCTGGTGACACCTCGCAAAAAGATCGGAGGTCTCGACTTTTCAATTTCTCGCTCGCTCTTGTGTCGTACCTGACTCGTTGTGCTTCTCCCGCCTGCACTTCGCCTTCCAGCACTCGTCGTGCTTCGATTGTCTTTGGAAGTGGCCTGCTTTTGTGACTGTCTCGTCTTTGGTGCCACAATAACCTCTGCATCTGGCGAGATTTTGACAAACGGCTGTGTGCTTGCCGGAACGGGTGTGAGGGAGGTGACGACAATATTGGCTGTCGAGGTCGGCGTGAGGTGGAGGGTGAGAGGATGCGTATGACCGGCTGCTGGGTTGGGCAGGGCTCTGACTTGGGAGAGAAAGTTCATCTCCAGAAAAGAGGAGTGAAGCTCAATGACTATTCCATCCTGTTAGCATGTTTCGTGGGCTGGATCGGTAACATCGTATCCTCACTCTCCCAGTCCGTGGCAGTCAGAGGCTCGATGTTGACTGTATGGGCCTGGGGCGGATCTACGTGCAATATGACATTTGCCTACCATCCTTGTCAGTCTGAGCATATGCAGAATATCCATATTGGTCACATATCACCCACCTTCATGCCTGCACTGAGATTCAGTCTTCTGGCAAATGTGGCATCCATCTCTACACTCGCCACATCCTTTTCCTGGCTCGCTCTGACCCCATCTCTTCCCACAACAGGCGTAGGTCTCGACTGCGATTGCATGCCCGTCCATCCCACAAACACCGACTGCAACACAGCCGGCTTCGTCTTCCCATCCGCCCCCACGGGCTGCGCCTGACGATACTGCAGCTCCACCACGACATTCTGCGCCACCGTGTTGGCATTCAGCAGCAGCGATACCAACGACGCCGGCAGATTGACCAGACAACTCTTCAGACTCGGCAGCACGGCCAACTCGACGATTGTGGCTGCATTGGACGAGCTGCCCGGTCTTCTCCCGGCCACCGACATGCTGTAGACGATTTCGTCGATGGGGCGGGTGGTGCTAGGGAGAAGCGGCCATCTCTGAGGAGGTGTTCGGCCGCGGGTGGGACGATCGTCACTCATGCAACCATCCACTGCGTGCAGAACAACGTGGAGAGAGTCAGACGCCGAGCCATATGCAGGTCCCCAGATGCTAGAGCTTGAGGTCCACTCGGGCTGTTTTGCCTCGGCTGGAGTTTGACGCCTGGCTCAATCAATATTTCAAGACCAGTCCGGTAATCAGCGCGTGCCTCAGGCCACAACTCTGAAGACACCCCAACCTCCACATCGCTCAATTCGACACGAGGTCCATCTTGACAGGCGATGCGGGAGAGCAGCTATATAGTCTCAGGCCAATTCGTGTACAGGTCCCAGCATGTCCTCTGCTGATCACAGTGCCTGTAAGCGCAGCAAAACTCCACAACATTCTTGCACGATATTCGAAAATCTGCCTCGATACATGACATGGACGAAACACATACAATTCCTACCATTCACCACAACTTCAACCATCCTCCCCCACTCGACTGATCCTCCAACGTCTCGCCCTTCTTCCAACTCGCTTTAGCATTGTCAACCTTTGACACATTCTCCAGCTTCGGCGGCATGTACCTCCAACCCACATCCATCCAATTCGGTAAACCCACCACAGTCCTCGCATGACTGAAAGCATCGAATCCGACCTTGCCGTGATACGCTCCCGTGCCACTCTCTCCGACTCCGCCAAATGGCGCGCCGGGAACGGCAGCATGGACGGCGACATCGTTGATCGTGACGCCTCCACTGGTCGTGCGATCGAGTATGTAATCAATCTCTTTCTGCTGCGACGAGAAGATGTACAGCCCAAGGGGATGCGGCATGGTATTGATAGTCGCGATCGCCTCGTCTGTGCCCGCTTTGAGCACCGGGAGGAACGGCGCAAAGAGCTCTTCTGACATGAGGCTATCATCAGTTGTGACGCCCGTGATGATCGCTGGGTGCGCAAACTTTGACGTCGGGTTGTGCTCGCCTCCGTATGCAATCTTGCCGCTGGTCTGACTCAGCAGATCAGTGACTCGCTTGTAGTGACCTTCAGAGATGATATGTGCAAGCCAGGAGGTATCCTTGAGCATTTCCTTGAACCAGTACTGCAGTCGCTCCACCAGCTGGTCGTGAATCGCAGGATCGACAAATATGTGATTGACATTCAGACAAATCTGCCCTGCATTGGTGAGCTTGAAGTTGGCAATTCGCTTGGCAGCGAGATCGATATTCGCGCTCTTCGTCACAATCGCAGGTGCCTGCCCACCCAATTCCAACACCGTCGGCGTGAGATGCTTCGCAGCAGCAGTCGCGATAATCCTCCCCACCTTGGCACCTCCCGTGTAGAAGATGTGGTTCCACTTATGCTCGAGCATGAAACCAGTCTCCTGCGCACCTCCGGTCGCCACTCGGATTGCCGACGGATCCATATACTTAGGCACCAGCTCGACCAGCAGATTCGCCACGGCTCCCGCCAACTCCGAAGGCTTCATCATCACACAATTCCCCGCAGCAATGGCCGGGATGACAGGGCCCAGCAGAGTGACGAGCGGGAAATTCCAAGCGCCAATAATCAAGCAGACGCCCAGAGGTTCTTTCCGCACCCGAGCGCCTCCAAATCTTCCCATAATCAGCCCAGCGCCCTCGACAGGACCGCCCTTCGCCCAAGTGTCGACGTTGTCGAGGGCATCTTTGATGTCGTTTTTCACACCCGTGCAGTCGAACATGCGCGTCTCGGCCTCAGTACGGTTGAGATCGGTGGCGAAAGCCTGGACAATCGCGGCAGTATTCTCCTCGATCAGCCACCAGAGCTGCTTCAGCTGCCATTTTCGCCATCGGATGTCTTTGGTCTTGTGGGTGGCGAATGTGGCGTGCAGGGTATCGTAGGAGGCTTTGAAGTCTTCTTGCGTTGTGTATGTGGTCATGTTGGCATGCAATGGGCGAAATTTGCGCGAAAGCAGAGGAAAGTGGGAAGTTCAGCTTTCTGCGGTACTTGAACCTGTGGAGATAAGAGCAGCGAGAGCATAACGAGATGGAGTTAGGATCGACAGAGCAGAAATGCAGGGACTCGGAAGGACACCGAATGGCGGCGCTGGATTCTCATCGCAGGTGGCGTCGCTGAGACCTGGTCGGTGTGGGATGTCGACACGTCACCAGATCAACTGCGGTATGTTAGCAAGCTCATGACGCTCTCACCAGCAGAGTAGAGTTCATACAATTCTTCGAGAAGAAGCGCCTTTGGCAAGCACAAGAGTACGTGAAGTAGCAGCACGTGACGTCTTGGCGGCTGCACGCGACGGGCCGCGTGCCGATCCGCTACGGGGACTCCCCTCGCCCTCGTCTATGCTCTCACCATGTCCAAATCACAAATGTCTTGGATTATTCACAACGTGTGGCAGTATCGCCCGATATTGCCGGCTCACAGTTGGAGTTCGCTCTCCGACCTATCTACGGGACGGAATGTCATCGGGCCAAGCATCTGTCAGCTGCCAGGAACCAGTCCATTTCGACCGATCCTTCGAGCAGCCCTATTACACCCGGGAACGATGTAAAGACGTAGAAAAATCGACATGCAGCCATTCCTGCAGTTGATTAAAAGACAATCTAGCTTCGAAAATTTTCTATTCCCCCAGCATTGAACGCCGGCACTGATCCCGTGTCGCCTCTTCAGACCCATCTCAGCCGCCTGGATCTAGATGTGCACGTTCTCTGGCTATGCTTGAAAGCAGCACATGGCCATATCATGCACTCAGTACCCAGGGCTGATCGTCTCGCCCACTATCATGCGTTCGACGCCAAGCTCGCACACGCCGTTCCTGACAGGATCTATAGGGATACGAGCCTATGTCTGCCGTTGGTACAAGCAGATGACAATGCAACATGGGCACTCTGCTGCTTTGCTTCACCGAACAGACTGATGATCTATCGCTGGAGCGGGAAGAATGCCGTTCCTGCAGTCCACCGCCTCAATGAGCCTTGCCAGCCTCGATCTGGGTGGCACTCACTCAATTTCTGCAGTTCCGTCAGTGGAAGGTCGGTTTCACCAAAAGCACATCGGCCTCTGCGCTTTCGGACAATAATTGGCTGCAGCAAATTACCACAATAAGCTTGCGCCCGATCCTGCAACGGGTGGCTGCCTCCTTGACCTGGGAATGGCCAATGCACGAAGAAAACACTCTCTTATGAGATCATTTAATCGTCCTGTAGGGGAGCTACTTTTCGCCAGGCCTACGGCCATGTCACTCCTATCGTGCTGAGGGGGCGCGACTGGATGATGCAATGTGGAGAGTTTTCCTCCCACTGGACCTGACGCTCTGCCCTTCTTGAAGGTATTGAGAGAAGCCGTGGTACACGACGTGGGTACTGAGAAGCTCACGCTTCGTCCTTTCCTTCAGCCGATGGACTGAAAAGACCCATGCGTAGAGGATATGCAGTCTGCGAAGCTCGCAAGCAGCAGGAGGAGGCGGGGCAGTTGGCCACATTGCGCCACGACTTGTTTGCCACTCCACTATGCCTCCTCCCCGTAGACCGCCTTGTCCTTAGAGGACCGGCTCTCCAGTTGGCTAGTTAGAGATGGATCGAAGTGGATTTCGCAGGCTGGACTTGCGACGGTCATCTGGTCGATGTCGTGCGTTGCGCAAACAATCTCACAAACGTGACTTGGACCGCGCCAGCAAAATCAGTTGCAACGCAAATGCGTCGAGCATTGACAGAACGAATGCGACTTTCTGTCGACAGTGTCCGCGGCTGCGACTGAGTGCGATCACAAGTCGTCTGCTGTGATCTCTGCTCCGATCATTCGCGCGGCGTGAAGTGTCCAATACGTAATCGCTCAGCTGCAGTATGCGCAGTCTCGGCGGGAGTCTCCCGGATTGATGTCTATCTTGTCGCCGGTCGAGTATTGCGCAGCTGGTAGATCAGTCATTGCACCGATGACAGAAGGCGCACTTTAGTGAATTCGATGACTTCGACGATGCTAATGGAATCCACACCAAGCCATGTGCATTCAGCTGTGGAAAATGTCCTAGGCTTCTTTCTTGTCGCAAAACCCTAAGTTCGCGTTTTGGAGAGTATCAGGTAGGATTCACGATCAGTCAGAGTGGAAATCTCAAACACTGTATGGCATTCGCAGACAATCGAGTGCAAGGAGAGCGCGTGGTTGAGCAAAGGCAACCTGAAAAATGGCGATTTATGATTGACTTCCTTTGCTTGGACACCATCTATGTGTCGTCCGTACAGGATCGTCCACTGCTCGGCATGTACTTCTTTCCTGCCCGACACAGCCCAGTACACGCCGCAGGCGACTACACAACCTCCGAAAATCGCGGGAGCCCAATTCATATTTTCGAGATTCCCCACCACCAGCACATATTGTGGGAACACAAACAACAGGCATGTCGCGATCGTCCACGCTGCAGACTACGCAAGTCAGTGGAGATATTCAGAGGCAAGACGTGACGTACTACACTGTTGACGAGCAGGCCATATCTGCCGAGATCGAAAGAGGGTCGTTCAGGCAATATACCTCGGCCACGGCACAAGACATTGACATTGGTCAGTGGCGAAGTTTGATGACGCTGGACCGGGTCTCTTACACAAATGACAGGCACTGCGTAAGCTATCTGCAGCGTCAGTCCGCCTCTGGATATCAAAGCCCAGAAAGCAAGGTCGCTCCCAAGAATGAGGCAACCTGACAAGATCAGCTTCCGTTCCTTCACGTCCACTGTTGTCGAACCCACCTGCGAGCACATTCAAGGATAGGACTACCACCATTGCACGTAGCGGCGTGCCAAATCTTCTCGACGCATGCGAGAAGTACTCGTGAAACGGAAACCCGCCATCTGTCGCCATTCGCCAGGCTAGTCTGGAGCCAGACGTGTTGGTATGAACGATGATGAGATACCTGAAGCCGAGGCGACAAACGTCGGAGGGCGGACTCCAACTCACATTCAGACCCATGTTGACAATCGAACAAAAGACTCCACCTCCAATCACAGATTTCGTCGTCTTGGCGAACCACGTGAAACATGGCAGCGTGGTCTGCATCTCGGCTTCCCAATTGCCTGTAGTGAAGCCCATGACAATTGCGCTGGCCAGAGATATTACTGACATACTGACCATTGACCAGATCATCACTGGCTGAAAAAGAATCAGCCCAGCATGACGCGAGATTGGACTTTGAGGCTCACCGGACCGTCCTTTGCAGGATTCTTCATCTCCTCGACGAGATGCATAGTGCTGTCTGTGCCGTACAGACCATAGATGGGCACATACATAGCCATGAAGAAAACGCAGCCCGTAGACTCCCAGCCACTGTCGTTGATGTACCTGGTGAAGACGAACTCGACACTATTCTTGGGAGCCATGACGAGGAAGACCACCATCCAGACGATGAATCCGAGCATGTTGAAGGCCCCACCCCATAACGATAGATGCGGCAGAATGGCGGGCGTGAGATTCGTCACGAGTGGACCGATGAGGAAAACGAGGTAGATGAGAAAGGTCATCCAGGGCTGTGCAAGTGTGAGTATGCAATAGGAGACTCTGTGCATTACTCACCTCCCACGCGATTTGCGGATACTGGTACTCGACAAAGGCCAACATGATTTGCGCGCTATTGACAGCACAACTGGAAGATGTGCTGATCTCCGAGATGAGGACACACCACACGACGACGTATGACAAGAATCTTCTGCACCGTTCTGAAGCGACTCTCTGCGTGTAAAATTGCTGTCCTCCTGCATGTGGCCAGATCCCAGCGTATTCAGCGTGACAGGCCATCAACAGCGTTTGTCCGATTCCGACGATGATTGTGGTATAGATCGTGGACATGGGCCCACCGAGGGTGTAGACGCAGTCGTAGAGCACGATGTGCATGACCAAGTTGTGAGGATTGTGGTTTGGAAAGCGAGGACTGGAATATACCAGAAATCAGCTACCAGACGCCTGTGGAGTGCACTGCAACTCACCCGTCCAAAAGTTATGTGTCCGCTTCAATTCGGGAGCGTGGCCGAGTGATTTGAGCTGCTCATTAGCAGATATGATGCTGTTTACTTCTCCATCATGAGCAGACGCGTTGGTTGATCCAATCTGTACATTCGCTTCCGACGACGAGAAGACGGTCTTCAAGGCGATTGTCGCCATATGTCCCAACGCAGAAGCACAACAAACTAGCACATGAGCAGATCACAGCGACAGAATTACGAAAGATTGCCTCACGCACAAACTTCCGCATAAGATCCCTGCATCGAAATCTAAACCCAGACCTACATGTCTCACCCTGACCAACCCACAAACCTTCACAACGTCACTTGCTTGCATTTGCGCCGAAAATAACTACTTTCAACGCGCCTCAGGCTGCTGACGAGCTAAGGTATTTGCCTTTGGCAGCGTGTCCGACGGTCTAGATCTACAGGACGGTACAATCACCTCGAAGATGAACATATCCCTGCGAGGATACCAGCGATATTGCCGCCACCTAACCTCATCTTCCCAGGACACTCAACTCCTCCGACATGAACCCCAAGTCTCTCATACCGCACTTCCAACTCGCCGTCTCCAGAAGTCCTGAAGCCCCAAGTCGTCATGCCCCGACAAAGCCATTGCGCCACATCCGCTGCCCGAGTCCCAGCGCCGCGGTACACGTCCCTCGGCGACTCCGATAGCTGGCGTCCGGGAGAAAAAGCAGATCTGGAATCCTTCGAACAAGATGAAATTCAGGGCAAAGAGACGGGCTCGGCGTACGAGGGGCGAAGTTCCGTCTCCGTCCCTCGCTCGCTGGCAGTGGTAATGCTAGCAGCTGCTTGCACAACCGTGCTCTTCGACACGGCACAGGTATCTTCCTCTCCTACATCCATCGCGGTTCCAATGGTCTCTGCGTCAGCATCCTCCTTACACCAAAAAGAATGTGTTCCAATCACTACATCGCACCTTAGAACATCATCCACCTCCAGTCCTTCATACGTCTCTCCATTCTGAACCCCCTCCGCTCGTCTCACGGACACTACAAGTAGTTGCATAACGTCTCCCGTATAAATCCCTCTCAACAGCATCAGCTCACAGCCAACAGTATTCCTCAGATTCGCGCCACCATCTGCCTCTTTCCTTTGCAGGAGCCAATTCCTCTCTCGTCCACTGACTGTGCCTCACCGCAAGGAGTCACAACCCTAATGATCCCCACACTTCCGCGTACAGCAATCATGTATCACGCTTTTCGCACCTTGAAACGACTTGTTTTGCATGCAAGAACCAAGAACGCGGTAACAAGGTCTTCGGCGGATACAGTAGCAATCCTGCGAAAGGCCCCATCTGCACAAAATCTCCTTCAAGTTTCGAGTGGCAAGTGAAGCATCCCTACATTCGAGCATTACGCAAACGCCATTTTCCAACCGCTTCCTTGCTTCCGTCTATCCCGCCCATCCCAGCGAAGCGAACAACAACACCCCGTCAATATCCAGCATGCATCGAGGGAAGTGGGCAATGCCCGCTCGCACATCTCGAGAACCACCTCCTCCGCATGACCACCACGTCTGCTGCTTCTGTTGTGTGTTCCAGTTCCGCAGAAGCAAGATACCTGCACAACCCGACAACATTCCGCCCTACGATGCAAGGCAATATCCACAATCCAATCTGATGCATTCATTGCTCGCCAAAGTCACGTCTCGGCTGCTCTGCTATGGAAACGGGGAACAGCATGATACTCTGCACGTTCACATATCCTCATCATTCGAGAGATATGAAAAAACCACATCCGCACACCGCAGAAGCTATAATGCCGCACCAAATCACATTGCATCTCTCATCGCACATTCTCCTACCCGCAACCTCCAACTCCGACACGCTCACAACCATATCAACCACTCGCCTCCACGTGCCCGAGGTTTCCCTCTGACCTGATTACTCTGTACGCCAACGCCACAACCTCGTCACTGTCCCCGCTCCACTCAACTCTCGCCCTGGCCCCCGCCTCTCCTCTCAGCGCGACGACGTGCACGACACGCCCACGGACGTGCACGACGCGACGCCGTTTTTCGACGACGCACCGATGCACAACGCCGATCCAGATGCAGAGTGGGATGGCCCAAGGACGAGTGGCTCGTCCGTGTAGGGCGGCACAGCATGCACTTCCATGGGCGTGTCGTGCACGTCGTCACGCTGAGAAAGGAGACGAGGGGGAGGAAGAGACCGAGAGAGACATCGGTGCTCGCATTCAGCATTGCTTGGAGTTCGGAGGCAATCACAGCGAAAGAGATGAGAACAAAAAAGTGGAAGAACAACGACACCACCAGAGCAGAGAGATCGAGTCGGAAAGTCTACTCGATGCCGAATTTCATCCTGCACCTCAACCGTCTCAATTCCTCCCCCTCCTCCTGCAAAACCTTCAATCTCTCCGCGAGATTCCGTTCCGCGGCGTCGGCTTGCGTGGCAAAAACTTTTGAATCGCGCTCGCGCAGCCGCTGCAAGCGAGATTCGAGCGCGGAATAGAGGTCGATGTTCGAGGCGAGAGTGGAGAGAGAGGTGAGAGAAGAGGAGTGGGAGGACAGCTGCGAGTTGGTGTTGGTTGTCGTGATGCTCGTCGAGGGAGAAGGCGAGGATCGGTTGGTGGAAGCAGAGGAGGCGGTGGAGGAGCTGGAGCTGGGAGTGGAGGAACAGTGGAGCGAGGAGGCGAGACCAGTTTCGGGAGACGGACGCTGCGGCTTCGGAGTCGCCGATATGGCTGTCGTGGTCGTCTCGCCACGAGCGATTGATATCTCGTCTCGCACTTCCCCCAACAGTATTCGAGCGGCGCCGACGGAAAGTTGCATGGGCACCCTCTCATCGCTGCGACCTTCCATGCACTCCACAGCCTCCACAAGGTCGAGGTACGGCTTTGCATACCTTTCCTCACGACACCTCGATGGGAAAGATGCCACTTGCGAATCAGCACACGCTTGCAAGGTTTCATCTCCCGCAACAGCAGCAGCAGCTTCGTCGCCGTAGACCGACGATGCTGACGACCCTGGCACACGACATCTCCGCGCCCCACCCTCACAAGCTGGCCTCAAACGCACACAAGCTTCTTTATCCCTCTCCGCCTTGGAAATATCCTCCACGAGACCAGCCATCGTCTCCTCACTGCTGCCTCGAGCCTTGCTGCAAAGGGCATCATTCAGCGTCGCAAGTAAAATGGTATTCGTCGCCGGGCGAGGATGGAGGAGACGTCTCTTGCGGATGGAGCCGATGCGTCGGGGTCGGAGATGCGGAGAAGATGGCAGGGCAATGGTGGTTGGGGCCTCTGCCGCAATGGTGTGTTCGTATGGGATTGTGACTGGGACTCGCCACTCGTCACTCTGAGCGATGTCGCGTGGTGAACTTTCGCTCGCTGAAATTGAGCTTGCATATGAACGGCGATGGAGGTGTTTGAGGATGGAATGGATTGCCATGCTTGCTGGAATTTCGTTGTGGGTAGACGATGGAATTTGCTCTGTGATGGCGCAGTGAAAGCTTCTGAAGAGCACACATTCATACTCGTGCAGGCTGACAGTAGCACGAATATGTTGCGTATACTCTGATGAGGCCGCCTATGCGGTCATGTCCTCAATGTGAGTGGCCTGATTCGTTCTGGCGCCAAGCTTTGAAAACTGAGTATTGATGCTGGGTGAACAGAAACAAGCTTTGAGCGGAACCGGGGCACAGCGACGACACATCGCCATCCCTTATGGACCATTCACAAAGTCGTCTTCTTGCTCGGCATCGTGACAGATTCGTACGCAGTCCAATTTTCATCTCGGCCGTGCACCACGAGTGAGTCGTAGTCCTGACCAAGCACAATCCGTGCAAAGTCGCAAAACCCGCACCGCTCCTCAATCAGCCAAAATGATCGCGCTCTCCATCGGGCAAGTTCAGACGAGCGCCACTGAACGGCAACAGAGTACCTCGAGATGTTCCGTACCGTGTCTTTGAAGTGTACGCGACCTTTGCTAACATCGTGACGGGTCGGCTCCCAGCCATGCCTCGAGATGTCACCTGGGAAGAGATTCAGACGAGAGTCCTCGCAAATCGAGTGTCAATCGCATGAACATGTCCACCCTTCACTCCACGGTAACATTCACAATCTTAATGTCGTCGACCGGCTTCTCCTTCCACACCTTGGCATTCTCAATGAGATGCACCACATCCATGCCCTTGACGACTCGTCCAAAAATGGTATGCTTATCATCCAACCACGGGGCCCTCTCGGTCGTGATGAAGAACTGCGAGGCATTCGTCTTGGGCCCGGCATTCGCCATGCTGACCATGTACGGTTTATCGTGGCGGAGTTCGGGGGTGAATTCATCTTCAAACTCGGTGCCCCAGATGGATTCGCCACCCGTGCCGTCGCCGAGGGGATCGCCGGTCTGAATCATGAATTTGCGGATGACGCGGTGAAAGATGATTCCATTGTAGTAGTTGTTTTTCGAATGCGTGGTGAAATTTTCGACAGCTTTGGGGGCGTGTTGGGGGAAGAGGCGGATGGTGATGTCGCCCATGGTGGTGTGAATGATGGCGGAGTGGCCCAATCTCGCTTCGCGCTCGGCTTCCTCCTTTTGCTTATTGGCGACAAGATTGCGCGGCTTTTCATTGTGAATGTCCCGATCGGACTTGGAGACGCTGTCGTCGTTGGTGAACATGTAGAAGCGGACTTTGGCGAATCCGGTGGTGACGAGCATGGCGTCCCGTGCTTCGGCTTCTGCGAGGAGAGGATTGTCGGAGGCTGCCATCTGGACGGTGGTCAGTCCCTTCTTGTCGGGCTGTCCTTGGTAGAGGGCAATGTTGAGGGGGCGAAACGGCTCGTCGCGGCCGTAGAGCTTGACGAGACGATTGGAAAGGGTGTTGATGACTTTGGTGCCGAGGATACTGCCGTAGAGGAGGAAGTGGCCACTCTCGTCGAATGCCACATTCATGCGGGAGCGCAGGGCAGGATTGTCCAATTCCCGTTCCACCGCCATCCGCCGCCCAAATTCAATGGCATCTAGAGGCGTGGCGCTCAGCGTGCCGGCCTGCTGCATGTCGGTGATGGTGGCGATGCTCTCGTCGTAGGTGCGCTGCAGCTTCCCGGTGGCGAAATGGAAGATGCGCACCTTGCGGTCGGGAAAGGAGATGATGGCGAATTGCTCGCCCGAGGGAGAGATGGTGAGGGAAGCGGGGACGGATTTGACCTTTTTCAAATCGAAGAGACTGGTGGAGCTCTTCATGTCCCAGACGCCGCTCGGCTTCTCGAATGGCTCCGACGGTTGCCAGTATTCCAGCATCCCACCCTCGTCGGCGGATATGACACAGTCGTAGGCGCTGTTGTAGGCCATGATGTGGACGGGCTGGCGGTGGAGGGTGGCCAGTGTATGCATGGGCGTGCTCTGCTCGCCCCGCCCGTCGTAGATGTCAATGATCCCTTTTGCCTCATTGCTCCCTGTCGGCTCTTGTGATACGGCCAGCAGGGGAAACGATGTTCCGTGGCCGTGGACGAAGCAGACGGCCTTGGGTGCTGCTTTCTGCGGTTCGAGCATCGCCAGCAGGTCAAACGTGGGCACGTCAAAGATCTTGACGGTCCCATCGGCGCCGGCCGTGGCATAACTCCGCCCGTCGGCGCTGACGCTGACGCTGCGCACCGCGCCCTCATGTGCCTTGTATTCCTTGACGAATTCGATTCCGCCCGCCGTCTTCTTCCAGAACTTGACGACGCCGTCGGTGGAGGCGGTGATGAGGAAGTCGGTGTGGGGCGTGAAGACGCAGAAGGCGAGTTGGTCCTGGTGCATCAGCGACTTGGCATATCGCGGGGCGGAGGGCAGGGCGGCGAGGTATTGGCGCTCATGGGGGAGACGGCGGCGGCGCTTCCGCTTGGACGCGTCGGGCGAGGGCAGCGCGGGGCCCAAATCATCGTCGTCGTCGTCGTCGTCGTCGTCGTCATCGTCGGGGTGGTCTGGTCTGACCTCATCGTCATCTCGCGCTGCGCGCTGCGCGTGTGTCCGTTTGGTGCCGTGTGGCGCGGCGGGAGAGAATTCGGCGGCCATGATTTCCACGAGATGGAGGTTGTTGCTCCAGCGGGATTTCTTGGAGCACGTGAACTCGAATTGTGCCCTAATGCAGGTCGGATGCACCCAATCGCACTAGCGCGGACGGGCATCGGATCTGACGCCGATGAGTAACAACCAATCGCCACTTTCCGTGATATTCTCTACTTGTCCGCCACCTCCACCACCTCCACCACCACCGCCGCCACAATCCTTCACCTGCACTGCCTCACTCCTGCTCATCCTCCGTCACTCGTTGTGCTGCGGGACTCTGCTGCATTTCTCCTGTTCAGGCGGGCCGACAATACCAGTGCTCGCCACTTTTCCTTGCCCTCGAATCCCGCAGCAGACCCTCCTCACGCCACTTACATCTCCACCTAGAAGTACAAGACTCTCGGCATAAAATCCAACTCGAAGCAGAAGGACCCACTGTCCACTGGAGAGAATTGCATCATGGAGACCGCGGCACCGGCTGCTCCACCTCAACCCGCCCGCCGCAGAGCGCCCAGACGAGGGAGAGGAGCACGGCGTGGTGGCGGAGATGATCCGGCATTGGCATTTCGCCCGGCCAGTATTGCTCCCGTCGAGAGTCCTTCAGTCCCCCAGAGTGCTGCATCAAGTCCGCGAGGCGGCCGCGGTGGTGGTCGTGGGAGAGGACGGGGGAGAGGTGGCAGAGGGCAAACTGGACCAGCGCCGGAAAATCGACCCACGGTGAACGGCAGGACATTTGGGGGACAACTCACCCGGACCGACATCCATCACACAGACTCCCCAACCGCATCCCTACAAGGCGCGGCGCCCATTTTCGTCCCAGGCGAGCAGCACATGCAGAATCTCCCTTCCAAGCAACCGATCGAGCGAGCACCCAGACAGCAGCGCCAGCCTAAGCAGCGCAGATTGTCCAAGTCCCAGGCCCCCGATATTGCCACTCGCACCCACGAAGACATTGACAACCGCCACTACGAATGCGCCATCTGCACCAGCGAAGTCTTGCGCAACTCCAAGGTCTGGTCATGTCACACCTGCTGGACCGTCTTCCATCTCAAATGCATCAAACAATGGTCCTCCAATTCGGGAGCATCCGCCGCGCAGTCCAACCCAGATGCAGAGGTCCAAATCCGACAATGGAGGTGTCCGGGTTGCAATCTTCCCAAAGACGACTTGCCGCACTCCTACACCTGCTGGTGTGGCAAGGAGACCGAGCCCAGACCGCTACAAGGCATTCCTCCCCATTCCTGTGGCCAGACGTGTGGCAAAGAGAGAGTGCGCAAATGTCCCCATCCATGTCAGCTCACGTGCCACGCTGGTCCGTGTCCGCCCTGCACGCACATGGGACCGACGCAGAAATGCTTTTGCCGTGCGCATGAGTCGACGAAGCGATGTATGGAGACCAACTACGACTCGGGCTGGAGCTGTGGCGAGGTCTGCGGATCAGTCATGTCATGTGGGGAACATCAATGTGAACGGCCGTGTCACGCTGGACCTTGCGGACCCTGCGACATCCGACTTCCCGCCCGATGCTACTGCGGGCAGATGGAAAAGGATGTCTTGTGCAGTGATCGAGGTGTGCCCGTCGAGAGCCATCGCAAGCATGTTCCCTCTACCGCCTCTGAAGCGCCCTCTCAGCCAGTGCTAGAGAGCTGGACCGGAGTATTCGACTGTGGCAGTACCTGTGCCCGCCTATTCGACTGTGGCGAGCATGACTGCACCAAGCAATGCCATCCGCAAGACGCAGATGCAGGTCATTGCCCACGATCGCCAGATGTGGTCACGCATTGTTCCTGTGGCAAGACGCCACTCGATGAAATCTCCAACGCTCCACGAGCATCCTGCCGAGACGACATCCCTAGCTGTGCCAAGCCATGCGACAAACCGCTCCCGTGTGGCCACCTCTGCCCGCAAATATGTCACGTCGGCAACTGCGGGTCGTGTATGCAAATCACAACAATCAACTGCCGATGCGGGAGGACATCGCATACCACAGTCTGTCATCAAGGCAGAGACGAGGCACCACAATGTATGCGCGTCTGTCGTACCACGCTCAACTGCGGCCGACACATGTGCGATGAGCATTGCTGTACCGGCGAGCGCAAAGCACACGAACGACAAGCGAGCCGCAAGAAAGGACGCCCACTCGGCTCCGCCCCACGCACCGTCGAAGAAGGCTACGAGGCGGAGCACATCTGCACTCGTCAATGCGGTCGTCTGCTGAAATGCGGCAATCATGTCTGTGAGGAGCTCTGCCACAAAGGGCCATGCGGCTCCTGCAGAGAGGCCATCTTCGAGGAAATCGCCTGCAGTTGTGGTCGCACTGTCTTGCAGCCTCCTCTCCCATGCGGCACCCAGCCGCCGCCCTGCCGGTATCCGTGCGAACGACGCAAGAGCTGCGGTCATCCTCAAGTCGCCCACAACTGTCATCAGGATGAGGATAGCTGTCCCAAGTGTCCCTTTCTGACTCCCAAAATGTGCATGTGCGGGAAGAAGGCGCTCAAAAATCAGCAATGCTGGCTTCGTGATGTCAGCTGTGGGACAGTATGCGGGCAGAAACTGAAGTGTGGCGTGCACTTCTGTCGCAAGCAATGTCACCGCAAAGGACAATGCGAAGACGCTGGCGGCCAGACGTGTACACAGCCCTGTGGCAAGGAGAAGAAGGTCTGTGGTCATCCCGACGAGGCGCCTTGCCATGCGCCATTCGCGTGTAAGGAGAGCAAGCCCTGCAACAGCAAAATCTTCATCACATGCGAGTGCCAAGCTCAGAAGCAGGAAGTCAAGTGTGGTGCATCGACCTCCAGTGAAGGCAATACGCTCAGGTCACTGCCGTGCAATGATGAATGTGCGAGATTGGAACGCAACAGACGACTTGCTGTTGCGTTGAATATCGACCAGTCGACACATGTCGAGGGCGGCGACCACATTCCATACTCCACTGACACGCTCAATCTCTTTGCGGCGCATCCCAAGTGGTGTCAGATTCAAGAGCGCGAGTTTAGAGTGTTTGCGACGTCACCAGACGAGAAGCGACTCCGCTTCAAACCAATGCAAGCACAGCAGCGCTCCTTCATCCACTCTCTGGCGGAAGACTTTGGCCTCGACTCAGAGAGTGTCGATCCTGAGCCTCATCGGCATGTCATGATCTGGAAGACTCCTCGCTTCGTCTCCCCGCCCAACAAGACTCTTGCCGACGCACTCCGCTTACGCCAACAAGCCCAACGCTCCGCTAATGCGAGCACCAACGCCTCCGACAACGAGGCGGCCCCTGCTGTCAAGCCCAAATCGCGTCCGCTCGAACCCTTCAACAGCTTCCGCATCACCAACGCCCGGTTCGGCCTGACCATTGACGAGATCCGCGCCGAAATCACCGCCGTCGTGCACATGACCTATCCCTTCACCTTTGACATTGAATTCCTCCCCTCCGAAGACATCCTCCTCAAAGCCGTCACCCGCAAATTGTCCCCAACGGACCTGGAACGCCTTCTGGTCAACCTCAAAGAACCGCTCGGCACAAAGATTGCAAACCGCGGCTATGGTAGCATGCAACTCTGCACCACCGATGCCTCGCTCAATATCACGCGGTTTGAGTCTGATGGTCAGCCGGGTGATGGATGGAGTAGAGTTGCCGCGAAGAAGTCTGCGCCCAAGGTTGTGATGGGGAATAGTATGTACGGCGGCTCGACGAATGCTTTTTCCGCGCTGTCGGGGAATAAGGTGACGTTTGCGAAGAAGCTTCCGCCTTCTTCTTCGCCAATGAAGACGGCCAAGGCGAAGCAGAAGGAGCAAGCGGCTGTGGTGGTGGATGATTGGGAGGCTGCAGAAGTGGCCGAGGAGGAGAGGGAGTTGCAGCAGGGGATGGTGATGACAGATGGGAGTGCCAGCGAGGGCGAGGGTCGAGGTCACCTGACTCCGGCTGAGGCTGCAGCTTCTGCTGAGTCGGCGATCAAAGCGGCTGAGACGGTGGTCGACGAGGGCGCGGACGTCAAGGACTGGGCCGCTGATTCTGCCGCCGTAGCAGGTCAGGTGTGATAAGAGCCAATGTATCCATCGACGGCCATGTAGATGTGTGAGGAGAGAGGTCGCTGCCGTCCAGTCGCCAAGTCTCCCGTTCCCTTCCTCGCCCTTTTTCTTGCTCCCTCGTGCAGAAGTCCATGTGCAACTTTTCCGTAAATCGCACGCCTTTCCGTGGAACCTCCACATCAGAAATGTCGGTGGTACAGCACGTATACGAAGCCCATCGGGACGCGATTATTCACAGATGGCGATTATTCACAGATGTGTATGACTATCCTCCCGGCTTCCATCCCGTCCACTCGGGTACACGAGAAGAGGTCAGTGGTGAGATTCGCAGCCGTCGTCGTCCCAGTGGTCTTGGCTGATGGCACCCGAAGGTGGGACTTTGAGATCCGTTGCGACATACCCGGGTGTGGTAGTGAGGTCGTGATAGAATACGTTTAGATCCGGGCTTTGATGCGCAATTGACTGGCAATTGCAGAGATGCAGTGATGGTTTCACGAGGACGCTCGGCTGCTTCGTGCTGGCTGGAAGCAGAGGAGGGGAAGGTGGATGGTAGGACAGATATGGCATGCATCTATGGACGAAATGGTGTTTGCTACAGGCCTGCAGAATGTGCTGTTTATAATCGATTAGGACTATAGATGCATCTTCGATACTAATCCGCAAAAGCACGATTCTTTGCTTCTGCAACTTAATGCATAGGTAGAGACGGCTAAAGCTAGGTTGTATGATTGCTCTATTTGTCAAGTCCGCGGGTTTCAACGAGTACACACGTCAGATATTTCGACATCACAACACGTACGCAATGCCTACCACCATAGAACTTGCCAAGCACTCACGAGTATACGCAAGCTGCGATGCAATGTATTTACGTGCACGAGAAGAGCTGGGTGAGGTTCATTGTCAGTGTCCCAGGAGGTTTGAAGCACGCAACCCTAAGACGACGAGAGCGGGATCACGAACAAATGACCAACCAAAGGACTCGGAGGAGCCACTGAAAGTGAGGACTGAGACGAATTCGGCGGTAAAAATCCCATTTCATGAGATGTAGCCGAGTACGAAAAAATCCTCGAGGTTGCATGACTGGGCTCAGTCTTGCTGGACACCTCATCGTGGAGCAAGAAGACGAGACAGAATACGTTCACGTGCGACATGGTCGCGATTCAAGTGGATCCGTGAATTGGGGAATTTATTGGGGAAGATGAATGATGAGAAACAGGGTCTGCGATACTGCAGTCCATAATGATGATGAAATCACATTGATGAAGACAAGTTCTCTGACAAACTGGCGAACTTGCGAACAGGGACAGAAGCAACCTTGCAATGAGCAGCTCAAGATCGTGTGAAAGCACATATCCGAGAGAGTTGAGATTGATTCATGACCTGCTATCCGCCGCGATCACCCGGAAAATGAGTATCGCCGGCGTGCAGACATAGCACCAGGACAGGAGCTCTTCTACCTTCGACGTCAAGCACAAAGCTGCGCTCTTCTCTCACATTCATTCCATGACATCCTCGGCTCCATTCACATCACAGCCCGATAATTTTCGGCGTTCGCTGATGGCAGATAAGGCAACAGTGTAATCCTCCGGCTGTGACTCGGTCAAATGCAATGCGTTGGCTCCCTCTGCAACCCATCCAGCTCGACGCATTTGAGCAGAATATCGATGTTGCATTGTCCCTAGTTGCACAAGCTGAAACTAGCATACCGTCGTTTGATGATCGGCATTTGTTCCTGCAAACGTTGCACTGGGCGGATGGGCATGGGCGAGATGTTGGCTGGGTTGTTCTTGAGCCCTTCTGGAGCGGTCGAAGCGAGCATTGTTCGAGCACGCCACCTCTTCTTGAGCAATGATCAAGCGTGAATAATAAATGCGCGAAAGTCAGGAGTCAAATGCTCAGCCCTGTTCAGGAGCCATGTGCAAAGCAAGGCTCGAGTCGAACAAAACAATACCATGGATGGTCACATGCACGGTAAATGAGCAGTCTCGCCCATCACCACCGACAAAACATCAACAACCGCAATATCCGGACTTTGAGGAAGACCGTGGCCCGCAGCACACAAACAGGACTAGCGTACAACTGCCACATGCGTACCGTGGGAGACATGCGACGCCACAGGAGTCTCGGACCACGCTTTTGTGGGGGACGCTAAGCACAAGTCCCCGACGACATGCGAAGAGCGGCTGTGTGCAGTAGGAAAGCGGGTAGGGCTTTGTTCTCCTCCAGTCATGATAAGGTCCGGACGGATCGTGGCTTTCTCCACGCCGCTCGATCTCTGCTGTTTACCGCGAAGCGAGATTGAGGACGCGTAGTCCTGTGGGTTCGATATAGAGTTTTGTTCGGTGCCGTGTCGGGTCTTTTCTCCATGCCAGACTGTCAAATGGGAGGGAGTGGAGTGGGGATAAATTCGGACTGCAGTCCTGGATTGGAGGCGTTGCGTAGCACGCCAATATGTGGAGAGTAAGTGTGGAGATTGGGGACGGAATTGTTCTGCAACGCGTTGTATTCCGGGTATTGTGCTGAGATCAATCAGTAGTCAGAAGAACTGGCCAAAGTCCCATCTCACGCCTGGAGAGCCAGGGTTGATAAAATGCACTTTCATCTCCAGCTCGCTCCATGTGTCGGGTCATTCGATCGTAAATTCAACCCACCTATATTAGAAACGAAGAAAGGTCAGTCATAGTCGTTCACGAATCAACAGACCTGAGTTGGGCAGATCTATATGGACGAGATTGTGTACAGAAAGAAAAATATTAGATGGGGAACCTGTAAACTATTGGTCTCCCTCTTTGACCAAGTACCCCTCCCCCGTTTGGCCACCCTCCCCACAGACTGTGTGGTGATTGTCGGATACGAAAAAGCTCCCTCCACACCCTTTCTCTACCTCTCGATCATCATGATAGAGGAACGATGCATAAGGTTCATAATAATTAGCGTGCGGCCGTTGTGTGGGTGTCGCCTGGAAGCGAACTGCTTAAGCGTCCCAGAAGAGGAGACCGCCACGCTTGACGACCTGGCCGCGAGGCTTCTCGAGGCCCTGGCGCTTGAACATCTTGTATGGGTAGTTGGTCTGGTAAGGCTCGTAGGCGGTGGCACCTGCGGATGGGTCGTAGTAGTCGCTGGCGTCGCTGGGGCTGGGGCCGTCGGATGGGTTGGGCTGGTAGCCGCTGTAGGTTGGTGCTGGGCCATAGCCGGCGCCGTGACCTGGGTAGCCGGCGCCGTGGCCTGGGTAGCCGGCGCCGTGGCCTGGGTAGCCGGCGCCGTGGCCTGGGTAGCCAGAGCCGTGACCTGGGTATCCGTAGCCGGCACCGTGGGTAGGCTGACCGTACTTCTCCTCGGTGCAGGAAGAGCTGCTGCCGTAGCTGCCGCCGTGAGAGCCGCCGTAAGAGCCACCGTGAGAGCCACCGTAAGACGCGCCGTGAGCTGGGTAGGTTGGGGCAGCAGTCTTGGCTGGGCCGTAACCTGGCATGGCAGTGATGGGGGTGGCAGTCTCGCAGTAGGTATTGGTCTCAGTGGCGGTGTGTGCTTGGCCCTCGGACTGGTAGGTCTTTGGGGAAGAGACCCAGGTCTCGGGGAAGGTGGTGCACTTGTAGTCGTTGCAAGAGACGACTGTGACGGCTTGAGTGTAGGTACCGTCAGAGCCGCAGTCTGTGCAGAGGCCGCTGCCCTCGTAGCCAGATACGGCCATGTGGCCAATGGAGTTGTAAGGGCAGTACTTCTTGACATCAATGGTGGAGTAGAGGGTGGTGACGGTGCTCAATGGCTTGCCGTAGGCATCGGTGGCGGTCGAGCATGGGACTTCCGTCGTGTAAGCCTTGGTGTAGTACTGCGAGTCGACGGTGACGGTCTGAGTGGTCTCAGTCACGACGGTGTACGTCTTGGTGTGGTTGGCGTAGACTGGGACGGTGGTGGAGACCCAGACGTACGAGCTGCAGTCAGGCTTGACCTCGACATACGGCTGGACCTGACGCATCGAGTACGGAGGAGCCGTAGTGTACGATGCTGGTGTGCATGTCGAGACGGTCTGATACTGCTCAGTGACGGTGATTGGCTCAGGAGCGCATGATGCGTCGCAGCTGGGGCAAGGAGTGACGGTGGTGTAGTACTCGTTGGCCAACGAGACCTGCAAAAGAGCGAGGAAAGGAGCGACTTTCTGGAAACCCATGGTGGCTGTATTGACTCTTGTGGCAGCAGAAACGAGTGATGCTGACCAAGGTGCGATGACAGTCTGGAGAGTCGAAGAGGGAAGGCTGCCTGGAACGAGTCTTATACTCCATGTTGACCTGCCCGACGACAGGGCGGTCTAAGCGCCGCAGCAGGAATGAACGGCCATAACACGCCTTCTTGGTATGATGACTGCAAACTGTCGCGTGTCCGTTGCCTGAAACGGGCAAGTTTGGATGGCTGTGGCTACTTGGATGGCTTGCCCATGTGGCATTTGGCAGTGCTGCGGTGAAATATCGTTTGATGAGGTTCAGCCACGCAGGAGATGTGCAGGGCCCCGTCGCCCAGAGGAGCCGCGAGTCGCTCATCGCTTCGCCATTACACGATAGCACATGTTAGCTTCATAGCGCGACTGGAGGACAGTATGATGTTGATCGCACAGTGGGCCATTTCGATCGGACGAGCGTTTATCGTCCGGAATCTTGGAAAAGCAGCATGTAATCTGTAGACTTTGCCTGCCGTTGGTGGCAACGAGGCAAACCACTGTCGCCGCGTGCAAAGTGGTAGTTGATGGAAGCAATCTTCACCGGTGGCATTGGGAGTGGGGAAACGGTCGAAGGATCCAGGAGTGTGAACCAAGAAAGCCATCGCCTGACGTGGGCATGGTGCGGGCGCCAAGTGGAGAGTTTGCCCAAGAGAGTCAAGCTTTCCAAGCTAAAGATCAGCTCAAGCAGGGTGCGCCACAGTTTCGAGTGGAAATGAGTCCGGCTCAGCTCCAGTGGTACGCTGGAAAGTAATGGAGCACGCGACACTCCTTTCTCAAGCCCTTGGCACGCTCTGTTTCCCCGTGATGATGGTTGAAGAACGATCGGCGAGAAATGCGTCTTGCAGGAGTCAGCTTTTCACCTTTGGGCGGCCACCCTTTGATCGTGAGTTTTGATTGCGCATGGTCATGGCTGATTGCCTGCGTACGACAACCACATTGGAGTGCATTTCATCATGGGGTCCCTCAATAATTCAAGGTCCTGGCCTGGTCGTTCTCGCCGCAGACCCTATACGATATGGCTGATCTCTTTCTGCCTCATTGCATTGATAGTCTTGCAACTCTGCACATCCGGCCTGGCTAGCAAAGTGGAAAGCACAGATCGAAGACGAGAAGAGTTTCCACAGCAGCGGCCGCTGCAGCATCCAACAACAACTCTTGGCGAGGCCAAAGTTCAACATGTGTCCGAGCCTCGACCAACACAATCAGAAGCCAAACTCAATGACAAGACCTCACCTTCTGAGGACTTGTATGCAAAACATCCGAGATGGTTGAGGACTCCTGGAACCAAGGCCTTTCCTTCGTACGATGGCTACAGTGATCTGGTCGAACAGGCCGAGTCATTGCCAGATCTGATATACATTCCCTTTGAGGATGCCGTGCGTCAACATGTTCACAACATACTTTGATCATAGCTCACATCATAATCACAGGTCGCCGAAGACACTCTGGTTGGATGGGAGGCTGAATGGCTAACGAGTGGTGTCTACGACAAGAAACGATGGGGTCCTCTACAAGAACCCCGGATTGACTTCGTGTATACCTGGGTCAATGGCTCGGACGAGGCTTTTCGGTCTACAAAGCGACCTTATGAGCTCAACTCTACCCTCAATGATGCATCCGGAGGATGGCTTGCCAAGCATGGCGAGAATCGATACAGAGACTGGAATGAGCTCAAGTATTCTGTTCGCAGTGTCGAGGAATATGCTCCATTTCGAAACAAGATTCAAGTGCTGGCCAATGCTTTGAATGATCCCCTGGGTGTACGATCAAAACAAGTTCCTGACTGGCTGGACGCGAAGAGAGCTGGCGACACCTTCGAAGTACTGGCTCAGGAAGACTTTTTCGAAGCCGACAAGCAGGCTTGCCTGCCGACATTTAACAGCTTGACCATTGAGAACCAGCTTCACAATACCGAGTCCACGACGGACAGGGTTAGTGATAGAAACTTCCTGAGCTTGAAATGCGCTGACTTGTGAAGATGTTTGCTCTTTCAGATGACATGCTTCTGGGCAGGCCCCATGCAGCTTCCGACATATATTCGCCGCTCTTTGGCCCTCTCATCGCTCTCAAATCAAATTCCTACAACACGATCCAGCGTCCAACGGATGCCGATGCACGAAGATTCGGCGAAAAGCCCTGGCTTATCTACACGTCATGGCTACTCAATCGACGCTTTGGTGTACGCAAGCGAAAGGGCCAAGCGCACTTTGGACATTCGCTTTCGAGGAAATTAAGTCGCGAGACGATGCAGTCATTCCCAGGGCCGGATTTGCAAAGTGCATGCTCTAGATTTCGGGGTGATTTCGGTTTCCAGCTCTACAGCTGGTATGCCAACTTTCACTACACCATGGAACGTCATCGTGAAGCATTATTATGGAGCTACCTCATCCACAGGACTGATGCCGATCAAGATGGCTATCTCTCTTATGCAGAAAGAGAGCAGATCATGATGGACCTCCAAGAAGGCCTACGAAATGAAGGGAAATCGTCATTCCGGTCAAGGAATTACTATCACCTGCCTGAGATGCTTCGTGCTGCCGGACTCGAGCCACCAAAGGTCAATATTGACGTTCTATGGACGTCCCTTGATGGTCCAGTCATGAGCAAAGACACCGATTGTTTCATGTTTGATGTCAACGACTGCCTTGCACCTGGGTTTTCTGCAGACGATGGCTTTGATCACAAGAGACCAGTCTTTTCTACGGCAGCCATCCTCGATCGAGTCGCTCGACAGCAGCCTGGTTGCGGTGATTGCCTCATCAAGATCTTGCTTCACCGAGCTCCAATCGGTCTCGAGCCACTCATGCCGAACCCAAAAACCCAAAGTAAAGCATTCGAGGTAGTCGTCAAAGCTCTGATACGATATCAATATGTTGTCACTGAGCCTGATGGCCTCTTCGTCATGGTGACGGACGCCGATCAAGTGGAGTACACGCTCAACAACCGACTCCTGACAGGGCAGAAGCAATTCGGTCAGCTTTGCCTCAACGACGATGTGTACACAGAGGATGAGAAGGAACTGAAGGATCTGCACATCGCAATGAATACCTTATTCGAAGGCTTGTTCCCCAAGCCCAGTCGATTCGAGGTCCGATGACACAGGAAGGATGCACACGCCGCGAAAGCTACAACAATCATTTTCGTTTCCCCTGAAGCGTTCAGCATGTTTCATAGACCATTTCAAGCTCAAGTGCATTGCAATCTCGTCCCGATATTCGCGACAAGCACATCAAGCCATTGGGCTGTCCGTACTATAGACGCCAGTGGCGTCTGTAGGTGTTGGAAAGCCGAGCGTGCATTCTCCTTTCCAGACCAAATGGGATAAAACCCCTTACCACTACGTGCAAGCCACTGGCACTAAAATTCCTAGTATAGGACCACGGCAAATTTGCACCTCAGCCCTCTGGACACGAGTGACGCGCAATCGAGCACAACCTCGACGCTTCTGTCGAGCTAGATCTTCAAAACCTGCAACTCACGAGTCGACATTATTTCAGGATGATGGCTTTGTAGCTGGCTGGCAAGCGGGCGCCACGCGAGCGCCTCGCGTGAATCTAGTCGACACACTGTTTTCGATGCCGTGAACGCGGAACATGTGATGTGTTGCACTCCTCGCCGTTGCGGCATGGCATCGACTTCGCTCGCATGTGCTGCCTCACTTGGAGTATGGGTGCTCACGGCTTGCAGCGAGCGCTGTTGCTCGTCACAGTAGCCTTCCTTGCCATCTATACCATTGCTCATTATCTTTCCACTCGAGATGTACTGACACAATGCATGGCGATACGAAATGCAGCACTATCTCGGAACTCAGAGCAAAATGGCCTATACATTTGCAAACAAGGCGCCACTATACCAGAAGACCCATCACCATTTGCTGAACCCACTATGGCCAAGATCGGGAAAGTCACAATGCTTTACGGTGAATGGGCAAAAGACAAGATCCACAAGGCCGTCTTGAAGACTCACGAAGATCACGCCCTTGTACAAGGACATTCGATGCATGTCCTGAATCGAAGGATAATGCATGGCTTATGGTCAAAGTTGTCGTACATGCTCATGCTTATCCTGGAAGAATTGACCAAGCCCGAGGACACCCGGCTTCAGTGGCTCTTGTGAGTATTCTGCATGATGATTCTTGTATGGTGAGACTGATTGAAGTGTAGCTGGTTCGACCTCGACATCGTGGTCATGAATCCTAATATTCCATTGGACATATTTCTACCGCCTCAAGACAACTTTTCCCACATTCACGTTGTCGTGACAAAAGATCACAACGAACTCAATACAGGCTCGTTCTTTCTGCGGGTCAATGAGTGGTCAGTCAAGTACCTGATCGACACCATTGCCCTGCGAGGGTTCAAGCCGGAGCTGCGTCTGAAGTACAGCGACCAATCAGCGCAAGAAATCATGACACTAGATGTGAGTCTGCCTGGATAGTAGAAGACAATCCGAGGAGCTTGCTGACAGCAGTGCTTCACAGAAGAAGTACCTCAACAACACCATGTATGTGCCACAAAGATGGTTCAATGCATACCGAGGCCCGCGAGACAGCAGCGAGCAATTGATTATGGATCAGCCGATCCCAGACAACACACTGCTCGCTGGAGACTTGCAGCTTCATTTTGCAGGGAAGAAAGTGAAACACTTGATTCCTCTCTATCTTGACATGGCAGCGAGGTCGGAATCAGCATGGCGTAGACCATTAAACGAGACTCAGCTGGAAGCAGAAATTGCTGCGTTCTGGAATCAAGCCAGAGCAGGATCTCTTGAAGTGAAGTCGTCGGAGCAGAAGGCTGCTGTGCCCGAACAGATTGTAGCGCCTGTAGTAACGACCAAGAAGGTCGATAGCAGAGAGCCGGCGTTGCAATCCTCGAGTCGGGAGGGGACTGATGATGAAGCGGATGAAGACGAAGAGAGCAAAAGCAGTCTTGAAGAGCCAGTCGTGGAGGGCAGAACATCGCTCGTGGATAGCGATCAGAATGATGGCCAAGCCGACGATGCTGGTGACCAGCGATAGATGAATGACACAACAAACTTTGCATTGGCTCCAAATGTCCAATATCTCACATTCAGTCTCGAGTAGCCAAGCACTGATACTCCACAAGATGCACTTTGCCTAAAGTCTGAATTTTGCCGAACGAGAGCCTGGCTTCGTCGTCGTCAACATAGCCTTGTTCAAACCATGGACATTCAGGTCTCCTCGCGGCGTCTTATTGACTTGACATTGCCAGATCATGCAAAAGGACTTGACAGCCAAACTTTGACCGGAACCCCCCCCGGACTCGCGATGGGTTTAGTGGCATCATGCAGTGCTCTCGCGTGGCTTTATGGCGCTCTGGTACCACGGGTCAAAAGTGGGTCACAGACGCCATCCCCCCTAATCACTTCGGCCCCTCTGCATGCCACCTCCAGCCTCGGCGGGCATCAGCGTACATGAGGTGTCCCTGAGGCGTGGTCACTTTGGAACGATGTTGTAGGAGTGTGCGCTCCAAGACGAGTACAATGTAATGGCCTTGTACAAACAGAGTGCCGCCATGCACAATGCATCTACACTCCACAGGCGACACCTTGTCCCGATCTTATTCATCATTGTGCTGATATTATTCCTACTAACGCATCATCACCAGCCGCGATGGTGGGAGACTGGTTCGCAGAGTCCGGCCCAAACGGTCGACCAAAGCAGATTATTCGAGGCAGCATGGCCGGCGCACATCTGGCAAACGGGTAGTGAAGAGATGACCAAGACGTGGAAAGAGCAAGTCCAGACCTGGCAGAATCTCAATCCTGGCTGGACATATCACTTCCTCGGCGACGATGCATGCAACGAGTACGTTGACAAGCACTTCTCCCGCCAACCAACGATCCACTCTTTTTGGCACCAGCTCAACTCCACGATCCTCAAAGCAGACATGATCCGATATCTGGTGATGCTTGCCGAGGGAGGCGTGTATAGCGACATGGATACCAGCTGTCTGAAGCCTGTCGTGGACTGGATACCGACAGAATATGAGGAAATGGACATCCGAGTTGTCGCAGGCATTGAATACGACGATAACACATATCCCATGTTTGCAAGACCTATCAGCCTGAGCCAATGGACGTTGATGGGCAAGCCTGGCCATCCCGTATTCCACAAGGTCGTCGCTCGGGTCATATATCACCTTGAATATCTAGCTCGCATCAAGCATGTGGAGCTCAATGCATTGAAGCTGGACAAGAAAGAAGTCTTGGATGCCACTGGCCCAGGCACTTACACTGATAGTATCATGGAGGTCATCAGCGAGCATGAGGGGCGAAGGATCGAGTGGAAAGAGTTCTCACAGCTCAAGGAGCCTCGCCTGTATGGGGATGTGCTGATTCTACCAATCAATGCCTTTGGAGGTGGGCAGAAGCATTCACATTCGGGCGAGAAAGAGTTCGGACCCAAGCTGATACAGCATCACTTTGGCAGAAGCTGGTATAAAAGGCCAGCAGACAAGAAAGAGGCGGCAAAGGCAGAGGTGAAGAAAGAGGCGGCGAAGCTGGAGGTCAAGAAACCAAAGGCCAAGCTGAGACATAAGTAGCAAAAGGCGTGGTCCGTGTCGTGATTCCGTCTTGTTCATGTAGCTGTTGAGATATATGAAATTTCGTTTAATTCCTACTTCTTGCACCACAATTTCAGCCCATGTTCATGTGGACATGCTCGCTTTCACCGTTGAGCAAGAAACTGAAATTGCTTCCCCCACGGCGGGTAATGTCAGTTCGGATCTTAGGCTGAAACAGTAACGCTTCTTATGTGCGAAAGGGTGGAAGGCCCCTCGAGCTCTACACGAAGAAGCAGAAATGACCCCGGCTGGTCATGCATCTCAGTATGGATCCGGCCGTGTCTGCTGTGACGAGAGCATTGTATAGTATAATTGGAATCTCGGTCGAGCATCCCACCTTCCGCTCCTCGAAGACGACTGGACTTCTCGTCCGCTTCCGCTGCGGCGAACGACACTCGAGTCTTTCATCGCGTCGGATATGGCAGCTGCACAGTCGTGTCTGCGGTGGCATTGTCTCGACCGCAGAGACAGGCGGCGTCTCTGAAAAGTGACTTCAGGAAATCCAAGCGATTAGCCGAATGCAGCATGTCTGGCCATCTGTATGCCATGGAATTGCTCAGCCTCTACTATCCTCCCCTGGTCCTTTTACGGAGACCAATCGTGACAGCGACGTGTTTGACGACGGCAGTGAGACGTCTTTGCGCAAGGCATATATGTGGGATGTCGTCAACTCAACGAAACAGAACATCCAAGGTGTGGTAGGCGGTGACTCGGCCGTCGGCTATCAACTCCACATACACCTACCGAGATCGAGGTCGATGTGGTGTCGGGACCCAGGCAACAGGTTCCACAGGTACCGGTATAGATGGATTGGTGTGACCAATTCAATGGTCGCCAGCGTTAGAGGAGTTGGGACATATGACGGGAGAGACGCCGACACAGCCCGGCTGCTGGCTGCATGTTGCTCGCCGGGTTCTCGAGGAGATACCTGTCTCTCTTCACTGATACCCGTCGCTTGGCTGATGATCAATGATGGACTTTGAGCCAGAATCCCGACCTGATTCGCGCGGAAAGCTCAATTCGAAGCTTCTGGGTGCCATCACCGGATGCCACTGGAAGGCTGATATGCGACGTATCGCCGCAAAGCGGGCTGCGGTGGCCGTTGCAGATATGCTCAATCGCGTGTAGGAAGCAGAGAGCTTATACCAATACGACCGCGTGTGCAAGACGCCGGACATGGCAACTCCCTCATCTGAGCAGCAGGATGATCCTGATGGGACTTCTGAACATGGTGCCAGTCCCCACAGAGACTCTTCGCTGCGCGATTACGATGAATCATTTCGGACACAGTCGGCAGAATGTGTCGGAAAGAAATGCTCTCATCTCATCGGCTAGCCTTCGCTTGACAATCTGACGAAGGGACCAGTCCGGCTTCTCGAGCAGGCTTGATCCAGTCCGAGGGAAGGGCCTGCATTGCATCGAACCACGCTTTCGCCATCTTCTCGTAACCAACGTTCGTCGGATGCATGCCATCGTTCCCGAGATCCGATCTGCGAGTCAACAATTAGTTGAAGTCGTGATAGGATGACAGGCGACTCATTCTCACCCAGTGACAGCAGAGTGATCTGCCAACTGTGTATGATAACCTTTGGACTGCCAATGTGCGACAATCATCTCAACGCCAGAGTTGAAGAGTTGGACTCGACTGTGAGAGTCCGTCTCCATGTCATCAATGATCTTGGCAACGAGCAGGACCGCGTCAGGACATTCGCACAAGATTGCTTCAACCAGTGTATTGAGTCGTTGCGGCGCTTCGGAATACGGGTCGTCGGGCGGAGCGCCCATGAAAGGTGTCATCATATCATTTGTGCCAGCATGGAGCAATATGACGTTGGGATGTTGCAGCAAGATCCCATTCTCGGCGATTTTCTGTTGGAGGAGCTTGATGCTCAAGCCGGCGTGCCCTTCGTGACGATTGTCGAGACTGTCGCCGTGCTCTTGGGTTCCCATGTATTCAATGGTGCGACCTAGCCGGAAATCAGCTCACGAGACTCTTCCACAATGCATTGGGGAGCCGACCTGATCCGATCAGCAAATTACGAAGCGCTGGGCGATAACTGTTGAACCGGTCATCTGGGCCGCCTCTTGTAGTGCTGTCACCGAGAGGCAGAATGCGAAGTGTGATATCTGAGGCATGATTTGCTCCATGAAACGAGGCATCAAGAGCTGCACTTTGTCCTATCGAAAGCTGTCAGCGAAGGCACGAGGAATGGATCCACGGGGCGGCCGGTGCTCACCGCGTGAGATTGAGAGCATGGAGACGATGACCATGAAACAGACGACTGCTGTCACCATCCAGCATGTTTGCCGCCCGCCCTTTAGCAGAAGGTCCATATTGAATATGGCAGACAAAGCTGTCTGTCAATGTGGGAGTAATCGCAGCCGAGGTGCCGTATATGAAATCCGTGTTCATCTACACGTGGAAGACCATGACCCGTGCATAAGAGCAGTGGCTTTTCCATGCACGGGCACTCTCGTATACCGGCCACCGCTCCGAAGCTCCTCCTTGCGGACAACCTCGGCGACTTCTGGTGAATTTGGTAACTGCTGTAGCATCAACGTGTGATCGACATCATCCAAGGCGACCGCTGGTGATGCAGAACCAAGAATCGCGCGAATGTAGACAGAAGAATGCGTGTGAACATCGGTGCATTATCCCGATTGATCCCAAATCCCTTGGAATTGCCACGCGTGTCCGGCACGCGGATGTAATGTCGATCTTCGCGCGCTTGACCAGGGAGGATTTCGCGATCTATTGGCTGTGAGTGACAGACATCTTGCATCTAGTGCATCAACACGGCGGGTGCTTTTTCGTTCGTGTACGAGAGCATAATCAAGGCGCGTTTCTTCGCATACTTGTCTCTATCGTACGAACACGAGAGGAGTTCAGTAACGTTACTGGTACAATATCGTTGTCAGATTCTTGGCACTATTGTCAACAAGCCACCAGTAGCGGACACCGGCTGATTTCCACGCCAATCGTGGCAGCGGATCCGCCATGGAACACATCCAATCTGCAGTCTTCTGCAGCATGAAATGAGCCACAGCCCTATACGGGTGGTAAGAGGCAGGCACATTGAGAGGTTTGGATTGGACGAGAGCGATATGTATGTTTGGACACGCGACTCAAACGCGAGTGATGGTCCACTTTCGACCTGCCATCATAAAGACAGCTACCAGAGGGACGGACCGCCATTTCTTGATCTGTGTAGCAACAAAGTCAACTTCATCCAAGCAAGTCAGCCGGACGCATTCAGATGAGAGACACTGCTCCAGACCATGTCCGAATCCCGATAAAGTCCAACTCGCTCTTCCGCGTTCTGTTGATTAGAGCTCAATTTACGTCCGATATTTCGCAGACAACTACAATTCTTTCCTATTCTCGTTCCCGCCTTGAAGAACCCAGCGAGGGCCTCGCCGGCGAACACTGCGCCTCGGGTGAACTCATTCATCGCTGCTTGTCCCCAGCCACCCATGGCTGCGCTTTGCGCCATCCTCATCACAGCAGGAGTGCCGATTGCTCTCTGAAGGTTTGCGAACACGCTACCTGTTCGCGTCGGTTGTGATCGACCGAAGAAGCGGAACGAAACCAACCAGCGACTGGTCCAATCGATCCAAGACCAGGCACGCGCAGAAGTGGTGCCCAGGCCATAGCCGGATGGATGTGTATGAGCACCCGGATGAGGTTGATTGAAGCTGTGTCCGGGTTCTGTTTGATATAATTGAGTGCGAAGTGTGGGAGATCCTCGAGTACAAGATCATCCGAATGAAGTGCCTTCTTAATCTCTTCGATAGCGGCGTTGACGTTGAAGTAGGACTCCATAGGTGATGCTGTTGAAATCTCCCCACGGAAGAGCTCGATGCAGGTGATTGTGTATGTCAGAGCGTTGTTGATACACGGTGATCGCTTCGAGGGAGGAAAGATCACAGCGGCGCACAACTCTTCTGCGAGCGAGAATTGAGAAGCAAATCCTGTGACTTGCGCAAGCACCGTGAAACACGTGCAGATCCACTTCACTTGCCATATTTACATTACGTCCAGAGGATGCTCTCTCAGCGCTGCATGCGTTTCCCCTATAGCATCATAGCCATACAGCCAAGGCTGGACTTCCGGACACTGCCATCGACTCGGAAACTTGACGTCAATCTCCTTGTCCATCTTCGACAACATCAGCCTGTCTCGCTCTTCTTGCTCAGCGCCATCCTCCATGTGAAAGTCGTTTCTCTGCGCAAAAGTCTCCCTCACAATCGTCTCGCCTCGCTTCTTCCGCAATCGCTCATACAGCTTCAATGCAGCAGGCAAATGGTCCTTTGTCTCCAGTTTAGCAAGAATATTCCCCAGAACAGCGCCATCTTCAATACTCGAGTTGGCGCCTTGGGCGAGATACGGCAGCATGGGATGACAGGCGTCGCCGACAAAGACGAAATTGGACTTGGGACTGATCCAGCTGTCCAGCTCCGGCCGGTGCATCAGCTTCCACTTATCGACTGAGGTCACATGGTCGAGGAAGCGGTTCAGAATCGGATCCCAGTCCTTGAAGATGGCTCGCATCTCATCGATGGAGCCTTCCTTTCGCGCGACATCCGGAGGTAAGTCGTCCGGGACAAGCAGGACAATATTCGCCATTGTCCCTCGTCGTATCGAATATGCCACCACATGTGCCTTTGGACCAATCCAGAACTGTGCAGTGGGATTCGAGATCAGGTCGCGAATCTCCGGATCCTGCACGTCTTCTATTCTCATCACGATTCTGTACGCCAGATCGCCAGTAGGCAGCGGCGCATCCTGGATCTTCCCCTGCATCGCCAGAAACTTCTGTCTGCAGACCGACCACAATCCATCTGCTCCGACCAGAAGATCGGCCTGCAGTGTCTGCCCGTCCTTCAGCACAACTCTTGCATTGTCAAAGTCCACGTCTTGCACCCTTGCGGCCAGTCTGATCTCTACACCCAGGTCTCTGGCGCGATCTGCGAGTGTACGCTGTACATCGACACGATGCAAGTCCCAGAACGGCGCACCGTATTTCCTTCTCATCTCCGCACCAAAGTCCTCCGTCTTTGACAAGACCTTTCCATCTTTCCACCGCTTCACGATCAAAGCTTGTGGTTCGGCAGCTTGTTCTGCTAACTTGTCCAGTATACCAAATTGCTGTAACACGCGAGATCCATTCGGGGTGATTTGGAAGCCAGCGCCGACCTCAGCAAGCTCCTGAGCAGATTCGATGACGAGGACGCGGTGACCTGCTAAAACACAGGAGACCGCGCTACAAAGTCCACTGATGCCTGCGCCGACGATCGTGATGGAGAGAGGGGAGCCCGTGGTCCGCGGTGCGTTGGTCATAGTTGGTCTACAGCTGGACAGGTCAGCAGTACCAAGACTCACCTTGACAAGACTGCTTTGCCGAATCTACATGTATGCTTCGCATCGAAGCTCATGCTTCAGCCTGGAACTGCGACAGGACATCTATGCTCAATTGAATCACGAGAAGCGGCGTCTCGGGTTGCAGAGTCGAAGGCACATCATACGCAAGCAGGAGCTGTTCTCACTGCCGATATCGCTGCCGTCGTCCTACAGTATTCCCATGGAAGTCCGTTCTTCGTACGTTCGACCGGCCATATGAATGGAACAATATTTTTACCACACTACTGTCTCCAGCAACAACACTCACAATGCGCAATGTCCACCTTTATGCCCAGAGTGTCGACTCCACAGCGGAATCCCGACGTGCTTCGGCATTTCCCAGCTCTCCCATCCCGTCTGCGCCCGACATGAATGACGATGCCTAACGAGAGAAGCAAACCACACGATTCTGCCACGATCGGTGCTATGGAAACCCCATTCAAGCTACTCCAGCTCTGAAGTCATGCCATGCAGCTGTCTCGAATGCCCATGAATCGCATTCACTGCAACATGACGTCGGGATCATGGGTAAGCTCTCAATGGGCCAGCGCCCGCCCATGGAGGAGCACACCCACAAGGTCTAGAAGCTCGTTGCCTGTAATATCAGATCGGACCTCATCCTACTATTGCTCCACTCTCCACGAAGCACTCCCCAGCATTCTCGAATCCCGTACAAGAAGCTCACTGCCGCCACTTTGCAGACATGGACCAACAGCGCCTCCGACAAGCCTTCCCGCCGGAATCCTACGCTAGCAAAGTGACGCTGCCCGTGCCCAAGCTCGCCCTCGATTTCCGTATTGCTGTCAATCTCAACCCCATCATCCGAGTCGGAGACGGGCCTTGGGGCAAACGAAACTGGATCTCGTTCTCTGACGGCCAGTGGACCGCGTCGTGGGGTTCAGGAACGGTGGAAGTATAGCATTACCGCTCCTCACGAACAGCTTCGTTTCGTCCATCTGACCACTCCTCTCCTTCTCCACAGCCCGGCGGCCAAGACTCGCAACTCGTCCTCCCCGACACCCTCTCGACCTACGTAACAACAAACTACCTCCTCAAAACCTCCGACGCCGAACCCGCCTACATCACAGTGCAGACGACGGGTTGGCGAACAGGCCCGAAAGAGGTGCTCGAGAAGCTCTTCGATCCCGAGCAAGCAGATACCGTGAAAGCAAGTGAATATAGTTTTCGGCTGAGCATCAAGATGGAGACGGGCGATGAGAGGTATAAAGAAAAGGTGAATACCGGGTTGTGGATTGGAAGTGGGTGTCGGAGGGGAAGTGAGGGTAGGTACAGACCTTCCACTCATATCAAGAGTGTGTTCTGGCCACGGAGAGAAGATGGGGGCTAACCGGATCGATAGTGATATATGATGCATACCGCGTGCAATAGCGAGAGCAGAGAGATGCGATTCCGGCCTGAAGAAAGAGAGGGAGGGAAAAGAGAAGATCTGAGTCGTCGTGCGTTTCCTTACGTGTCGAGCATGTGTGCAATATCGGAGCGAGCAGACAATGCAGAATCATGATAGTACGAAAGGACGCCTTCCGACCCATCACCAGCCCACATACGATCATGTTTTGCCCTAGAAAAGGCAGTATGGCGAAGGCTCGAGGTACGGCTCAAGTACTGCCGTGGCTCGTGCCATGCTCATACATCGCAGTATTTGCGACACACCATGTTTCTCGACGTGCTGAGCGTGTCGACGATGTTCGGACCCGAGGACACGAGGGCAGACTACATGCACAGTGTTACATATCTTTCCGACTGGATCGTTTCGCGACATTGATTCCCGTCCACATCGCTGTGCTGCCCATCTTCTTCCTGCTTACATGGGAGCGTGTCCCATCTTACCCACACCGAACAAAGCTACCGAGGGCGAAACAGAAGACCATTCATGAACCAAACTTTCGTCTATTGGTTGTATACACGTCATGCCCGGTGCTGAAAGGCCCATCATAAACCCACCACTTTTGTCGTGCCTTGAATGGACCCCAACGCCATGCCATTCCTCGTGATCGATCGCTTCATCCAGCTGATAGCACCTACGCATGCCCGTTGACACCATTTGCACCCTTCTCCACCGGGCCCAGCTTCTTTCTGCGATCAGCGACCGCCTCCGCCAACTCCTTGAGCACAAGCTCTGTATCCTCCCAATTGATGCACGCATCCGTGATGCTGACACCATACTTCAATCCGCTCTTGCCTTCGGCTGGGACCTTTTGGTTGCCCTCCTTGATATTACTCTCAATCATGACACCGCTGATGGCGGTCTCGCCAGCGCGAATCTGCTCAGCAAGCTCGTGTGCCACTTTCGGCTGGTTCTTGTGATCCTTGTTTGAGTTCCCATGTGAGCAGTCCACCATGAAGCTCGGGCGCAGACCCTTCTTGACCAGCGCCTCTTTCGCTTCCGCAATGCTCTTGGTGTCGTAGTTGGTACCCTTGGTCCCGCCGCGCAGGATGACGAAGCAGTCGTCGTTGCCGACCGTGCCGACAATGGCGACGTTGCCGGGTTTGGTGACGGAGAGGAAGTGATGTGGGTGCTTGACAGCGCCAATGGCGTCAATGGCCACGCCCAGAGTGCCATCTGTGCCGTTCTTGAAGCCGATGGGGAAGGACAGACCAGATGCCAGCTCTCGGTGGACTTGCGACTCGGTGGTACGAGCACCGACGGCGCCAACAGAGAGCAGATCGGCGGTATACTGGGGGGAAATGGTGTCCAGCATTTCTGAGGCGAGTGGCATGCCCTTGGTGGTGAGATCCACAAACATCTGTCTGGCCACTCTCAAGCCCTTGTTGATATTGAACGAATTGTCGATATCGGGGTCGTTGATCAGGCCCTTCCATCCGATCGTTGTTCTCGGCTTCTCCAAGTACGAGCGCATGACAATCAGCAGGTCCTCCTCATACTGGTGCTTCAGCTTCAGCAGGCGATCGCAGTATTCCAGCGCCATGGCTGGATCGTGGATACTGCATGGCCCAATGACGACCAGGAGTCGGCGGTTCTTGTCCGTTCCATGTACCACGTCTACGGCCTCATTGCGTCCTTGAATCACCGTCTGCTTCGATTTCTCGTTCTGGCGGATTTCGTGCTGGAGGAGATCGGGCGGCGTGAGAGGAGTCATGCCCCGGATACGCCAATCCTCGACGCTGTTGCGGTCGCCCACGGCCGGATTGGGCATGAAGAACTGTGAAGTATCGCCCATGATTAGTTGTGTTTTATTTCGGAGCAGAGCTGCCGACAATAAGGATTAGGAGGAAATGCAGCGGAGAGAGCTCACCTCGGAGTCGCCCATATTCACGACAGTCTGGAAATTGTATGCAGAGACCGGCAGATCTACGATCGGATTGGAAGAAGTGGTATTTTGTAGGCGGTGAATGTATCGCCGAGCGTTTGTCCACTGCTGACTTCCAAGCCTGGGATGAGTCGAAAAGTAGCTGCAATTCAGCGTCAATGGACTTTGTCAGGGTCCGCCTGCCAATTGCTTTCCCCCGCGCCTCGGCCTCTTCTTTCAACTTGCCTCTTTCATCTCACGACTATGATAGTATGCATTTCATTCGCTGTGTCGCTGATTGGATTGACAATGTGTTTATCGATCTACATTCAGAGACACCGATGTACGTGAACTGGTACAAGCAGACGGAATGTCCCCAGCCAAGCAGGGCTGACCTCGGCGCCCAATGAGATTCGAGATATCGGTCAGAAACAACAACGTTCGGCGATACATTCGGCTACTCACGCCACCATGCGGGCTACAGCGAGCTCGGACATGCATCTCTTCAACGTCGTGAAACTGTAATATGAGACTTATTCGCTCTCCGGTTTCAATGACATCCTGGCCAAGATTCCCCCGGCCAGATGCGGTCTACATGAATCCAATTTCTCACGACCACAGACAAATGGATGTAATATTTCATGGTCAACGAAGGAGCCTCTCATGTGACCCACAACAGAAAAACTGCACAGGTGAATGCAGCAGACCATGCCTGAAAGATCGCTTCACAAGGTCATGCGACGACGAGAACTTCATCTGGAGAGCTTCTAAGAGAATCAAAATCTAACCAACGCTGACATTTCAAACACGATCTACAGACTAGATATAGAAGACTGAACACGGTTCATGTCGCGTCCAACAACTTTGATCAAGAGCAGACCAAGCATTCCTCCAAGTTCTCCCATTCTTATGTTCATCGCCCAAGCTCTCGATACCTCGCTTCCCCTGCGGCATACGGAAAGTGTCCAATTCCAAATGCAAGAGCAAAATGACTGTCCACCACTACCTGCGCCAAAGACCGAATAGGTCTGGTTGAGCATGTGTGAGCTCTTCGGGCTCAGCCGAGGAGCAGTATGAGCAGCAGGCCTGTCCGCCACCCTCTCCGCCATCCTGATTCTCTGCATGACAGTCGTGGTCACAGTATCCCCTCAGATGACTGAGCACATAAGTCACCACTGTGTCCACATCGGTTGGACGTGGCATTAGTCCTTGCCCAGCCACCACGGAATTCGGCAAGGGGATCTCATGACCTTGAGAATATCTCTCGCCGCGGACGGCATTCTCTCCAGCTTCTGTAAGACTATCTCTCAGACGAGCAAGAAGATCGCCGCCCTCTTCTTCCTCAATAGCCCACATGTCTCCAGTCTGGGTGTCGACAAAGTCCTCAACGACCTTCAACATGGAATCCAGGACAGCCTTCCACGCATTTGAACACGCATCCAGCGCATATCTTTCGTCGTCGTCCATAGGAGCAGCGCCGGAACCGTCATCCACCGCCGAACCGTTCCCGGCCGGCAGCCTCCGCGGCTTGATCCAGTGCACACCCACAAAGACCGCATGCCCCAGCATAGTCACATAATGCCGCATCACCACCTCCTCCTCCAGACTCAACGTCGGCACAATATGCTCGCACGTCCTGACTGGATGTTGAACCAGGCCGGGCGCTGCGTTGAGATCATCAATCATACCTCTGACGAGAACGTCATCGATGCTAAAGTCCTCTCCCTCCTCACCAGTCCAGGCATACTCCCAGACAATATCTTCTGGCACCCATATTTCTTGCCGAGGCAGAACTCTCGAGAAGACGGGTGTCCTGCATAGAGGGCAAGATTGGGCTTCGGAGAACCAGTGCTTGGCGCAGGGAAGGCAGAATTCATGCGAGCATAAGAGCTTGGTGGCCTTGGCGGCGATGTTCGCGTCCCGGCAGATGGGGCATTCGAAGTGTGGAGGTGAGAGGTTGCTATTGTGCTCAAGGGATCGGAGGGACGCGGCCTGGCTTGGGAGTTGGTCGTTGGTGAGGCTTGATGAGTGGGAGGAGTTGTCCGCGGTGAGTGAAGCCATATTTGCGCCCGCTCTGGAATCTTCTGTGCTTGTCGTTTTGGTATGCTTGTTGGTCTGCGACTCGATGTTTTGTGCTCGTGTGAGCTTCTTCTCAGCCGCTTATGGCTGATATGATGAGTGCGTCGGTCTGCGGTTTGACGTGCTTGTGCTCGGGTGAGAGCTGTCTGGGCCGCTTTTGATCGCTGGTGTGAATTTATCGGAAGCTTCTTTGCTCGTGTGAGCGGTCTTTGGCTTGTCAGTGATTGCTGGTATGAGCTTTTCGGCCTGAAGTCTTCCGGACTGGTCTCAGAAGCCTCCCGGTCGCTCGTGGGTGCTGGTGAGCTTGTCGGTCTGCGATCCAATGGGTTGGTGCTGCTTTGCCTTGCTTTGAATTAAAGCTGTTGAACAGTCTGCTGACGTACGATTTCTGGTGTTGGTGTGTGATGATCACTTCCAGGCGACTTTGCGCCAAACATATACGACCTGCATGTCGGGGTCTGGGAATACAGGTTTAGACTTTCGTCATCGACCTTTGGTACTGGAGAATTCTTCTGGGTCTTGGACCTGGAGCAACTATGGTGCTGAAAAACTCTACCAACAGCTCAGAGAGATTTACACGTTCGGAGCTGGTTGCTGTTTCCATCCTTTCGAACAATCTCATGTGGCGACTCCATTCAGCTTCGACCACTGTCTAATACATATCACGCCAGCATCCTGACAGCTTGCGCAATTCTGGTCCTCTGTCTTGGCCCGACGCTCTCTTCATACCCTGCGCCGCAGCAGCGACTCAACTGCGTCTCGCCTAGGCACTGAACCTGCGACATCTGCGAACTCGTATTTCCAAGCCAAGGTCGTCACATCTCACGTTATCGATCTTCCCCGGGAACAAAGGGTCGCCTCTATCACTCTATGGCGCACAAAAGGCTAAGATTGACTCTCGTATCATCTTGTACCGCTTTACCAAGATCAAGCGCCAGCTCACGGTGCGGCCTTGGTTGTCTGCCCCCGACTTCGAGCTGCAGGCCCAAGGGATTCGGTGATCCGAAGACCCAAACACCCAATAAGGTTGGTATGAGATCTCTGAGTTGGGTCTCTCGACACGAATGGATTCACGGATCCATGATCTCGAGGAGATCCAGCAGGCTCGGCCAATTCTTGTTTTCATCTACGGTTCAAGGTGGACCACTCAAGTCTTGGCGAATTCGGATGTGGACTGCAATTCCAGTATTGATTGTGGAGAACACTTTCCTGCGTTTTGAGCTGGAGATTCGGCTGCTGAATGCCAGTGTTGCCCACACGAGAGCTTGCAACATTCCTGTGTGCTCGTCAGCGCGTAAGCTACAACACTTCGATCGCTCGCATGCGCACAGTCATCTCTAATGAGGAGCAAATTGACGAGCATCTGGCAGACTTGGATGCCATCATGGCGGGTGACGTGGATGGTGATGACGCTGGCGACGACACTGCAGAGCTTCGAGCGCTGCCCGGTGATCTTCGTCCTAGTTTGCACCTGTAATTCATTGTCGACTTCATATGCCTGGTTGAGACGCCGTGTATCGGATATTCGAATGATTTCTGAACTACCCAAGGCTTGACTTTGCTTTCTGTGACCTGACTCTGGAGAATGATGATAGAACCGTGCATCCCTTTAAAAGGTCCGAGGCGATTTCTTGAGCTGATGTGCGCTACACCGTGGCATAAAATTATGTTCGCAAGAGCGGTGTCTTACGACGTCACAGCCTCAGGATATTTGCGGATCTTGAATTGCATGGTTTGTGAGTGACACTGCCACCAGGCCTGAGGACCGTGCATGCCGCGGAAAGAAGCGGTCGATTTGGTCCGGCCAAATGCCTCGCTCGCGATTTGGATCGCTCATCGCACAGTCATGTTCTGCGCTATAGAAAGAGAGTTACGGCACAATCTTGCCCGGTAGTATGCTCTCGACGGCCTTGCAGCGAGCAATGTAGGAAGCAAATGGATGCGGGAGAGACTGGTAGGAATGATTCCGGCGCAGCCGAGAGGCCGACTTCACCCTCCGGCTAGCTGGCCTGCACCAGTCCGATGTCTTAGCTTAGCTAAAACCATCGAACACATACGGACTGTTCATATCTGCTTCTGAGCGCACGGTATGTGCGAGGAAAGGCACCTTTCACTAAGACTCCAGTCGACAACAAGCGAATATGCAGCGCCCGTAAGCTGAATTGTGTGTCTTCAGCACAACGCACACTAACGAGAATGTAGCAAGAAGTACTCGGCGTCTTTCGCCTTCTTTGAAGGCCTCTGGGAGGCAGGTGTATCGCATGTCTTCGTCAATCTCGGATCGGACCACCCTGCTATCATGGAAGCGCTGGCCATGGGAGAATTCATCGAGGGTGTCAATTTTCCGAGAGTAATCACCTGTCCTCATGAGGTGAGTGTCCATGGACAAATTGCCGAAGGCAATGCTGATACCGTGATAGTACGTCGCAATGTCCATGGCCGATGGATTCGCGCGTCTCACTGGAAAGCCTCAATGTGTTCTTGTGCACGTTGATGTCGGTACACAAATGTTAGGGTGCGCAATGCACAATGCATCCGTCGCCCGTTGCCCGGTGTTTGTTTTTGCTGGACTCTCACCTTTTACTCTGGAGGGAGAGCTTCGCGGCTCAAGGACAGAGTACATCCATTGGCTCCAGGATGCTCCAGATCAGAAAGCCATCGTCAACCAGTTTTGCCGATACAGCTCTGAGTTCAAGACTGGCAAGAATGTCAAGCAGGTCCTCAATCGCGCTCTTCAATTCGCCACATCCGATCCGAAGGGCCCTGTCTACATCACAGGCGCCCGTGAGGTCATGGAAGAGGAGATCGACGCCTACTCGATAGATCAAAGTCATTGGCAAGGTGTCGCACCGACTGCACTTCCACAACAAGGTCTGGAAACTATCATTCCTGCTCTGGTCGAAGCTACTCGTCCCTTGATCATTGTCGGCTACACAGGACGCAATCACGCTTCACTATCGGAACTCGTCAAATTGGCCGAAGCTATTCCAGGTGTTCGAGTATTGGATGGGCTTGGCAGTGATGTGTGCTTCCCCTTCAGCCATCGATCCTCACTTGGAGTAGGGATCGGAAAGCATCAAGCGATCTTGGACGCAGACGCGATCCTCGTGATCGACTGCGATGTCCCGTGGATTCCAACGCAATGCAAACCACGAGAGGGGACCAAGATCTTCCACATTGACATTGACCCACTCAAGACGAACATGCCTCTACACTATATTGCAGCTACTCACAGATACCGTGCGGATGCTTATACGGCAATTGTGCAGCTCAACGAGTACATCCAGTCGCGGCCGCAATACCAGAATCTGGTCAGCAAGGAGCCTTATGCTTCGCGCTGGCAAAATCTGGCCAGGGAGCATTCCGAGAGATTGACAAAGATTGCACGATCTGCATCAACGCCGACTGATCTCTCCGTCTCACCAAACACCTCATACTTGACTCGAAGACTACGAGAATCTTGTCCAAAGGATACGATCTACTGCGTCGAAGTCGTGACCAATGCACCATTCGTCTACGAGCAGCTGCAGATCGACGAGCCAGGCAAGCTCGTCAACGGCGGTGGCGGTGGTCTTGGCTGGAGTGGTGGTGGCACGATTGGTGTAAAGCTCGCCACAGACTATCTCGCTGGAGGTGAGAACAAAGGAAGCTTTGTCTGCGAAATCGTCGGTGACGGGACATACATGTTTGGCGTACCAAGCACAGCCTACTGGATAGCACGGCGCTACAAGCTGCCAACTTTGACTATCGTGTTGAGCAACAAAGGTGAGATTCATGGTATACATGTTTCGAGATCATTCGCTGACTCCCTCCTCCAGGCTGGAATGCACCACGAAACTCCCTACAACTCGTCCACCCAACGGGCTATGGCTCAAAGCTGTCAAACGAAGGACTCAACATTTCGTTCGACCCTACTCCAGACTATTCTGGTATCGCCAAGTCCGCATCAGGCGGTCAGGCGTACGCGGCGGTCGTCAGCACTGCACAGGAGCTCGAGCAGATCTTGCCCGAAGCCGTCAAAGCGGTACAAGGCGGCATCTCAGCTATTCTGGAAGTTCGCCTCGCAGGGTCCTGGGAGAAGCCACAGTCACGACTTTGATAGCATAGCGTTTGTAGCGCATTGAAAACCGTTTGAATCAACATTCGAAGCAACGTCACCACGCATCCGTTCGCATAATTGGCGTTGTGAATGGTTCGTAACCCATTTTAGTGCGGCTATCAAATTGCCGCTTCTGGAAAGCTGCTGCTCAGGAACTGTTTCCTGAGTTCCGAAACATCGTTCTCCGTGCTATCGGGCATGAGCCGGAATCAAGAAGAATCAAGCAGTATGTTCAGCACGGAAGAAACCCAGGTTCGCAGATCCTGAGGCTAGACGCTGGCATTCCGGACGATCGTTTGTTGCTGGTCGCATGCTACGCGTTAGCTGCTATAGGGCTATGCGTAGCTACAGCTTATCGATAGTAGCGCTGCTGAAAGGTCTGTCTTGCTGAATCCAATAGTGAAAATCGCTGTGTTGCTGTCGAGTATCAATAGTGGAAGTAATGGCATTCGTATCGAGATCACACTTTGCGCGGCAATCAGCCCGCACACTCCAGACACGGCACATATCGACGGCTCGGACTGTGCCATTAATTATCAATGGCAAAGATGTCACGACCGATGTTACGTTCGACGTAATTGGCCCTTTGAAGAATGAAAAGACGAATGAGTGTTCATCAGCATCGCTCGAGCACGTCAAGCAGGCAGTTGATGGTGCTCAAAAGGCATTCTCATCATGGCGGAAGACGAAACCTCAAGAACGACGAGACCTATTCCTCCGAGCAGCAGATATCATGGAGAAGCGAAAACCAGAGCTGAGTCAGATTATACACGAGGAGATTGGAGCAGACAAGATATATCAGAATTTCATCATCGGACTCGGTGTAGAGGGTCTCAAGGATACGGCAGGCAGAATCTCAGGTGCGTGCCAAGGTCATGTTCCCGACGTGATTCAAGAGGGTATGAGAGGTATGATCTTGAAGAGGCCTTATGGTGTCAATTTGGGGATTGCTCCTTGGTAGGTTGAGTTTGTCGACTACTTCGAATGTATATGCTGACGCAAAATCCAAAGGAACGCACCGTATCATCTCGGACTGCGCTCATTCACATTCGCTCTTGCAACTGGAAATACGGCAATCTTGAAAGGCCCCGAATTTTCTCCACGTTGCTACTACGCCCTGGCTGATATTTTCCGCGAGGCTGGACTACCTGATGGTGCTCTTCAGCTTCTATTCCATCGACCAAAAGATGCGGCTGAGGTGACCGAAGCTCTCATTGCGGATCCACGAGTCAAGAAGATCAATTTCACAGGCAGCAGCAAGGTGGGAAGCATTCTTGCTGCCTCTGCTGGGAAGCATCTGAAACCGTGTCTGATGGAGCTTGGAGGAAAAGCAAACGCTTTTGTGCTCAAAGATGCTAACTTGGAGACGGCTGCGAGAGAGTGTGCAATGGGCGCTTTCTTGAATGTGAGTACAGATATGAAGTCTCAAAAATAGCAGGATACTGACAGTACCTAGGCTGGTCAGATTTGCATGTCTACTGAGCGCATTCTTGTGCACTATTCCATCGCTGAAGAGTTCAAGAAAGTCCTCTCTACGACTGTGAGCAAGATCTTCGGCACTTCAGAAACCACGCCTATCCTCGTCACTGCTGCCTCAGCAGAACGCAACCGCGCACTCGTGGCCAACGCACTATCGAAAGGCGCAAGTCAACTGCAGCTCTTCAGCAACGAGATAGGCAAACAGCCTGACACCAGGATGCGACCTGTGGTTCTCACAGATGTCAAAGAATCGATGGACCTTTACCGCGGCGAGTCTTTCGGACCAAGCGTGTCACTCTACACTTTCGAAGATCTGGATCAAGCTATCGACATGGCGAACGACACAGAGTATGGCCTGAGTGCCGCCATCTTCACAGAAGACCTCAACACAGGCTTCAAGATTGCGGAGAGGATCGATTCGGGGGCCGTTCACATCAACTCGATGACTGTCCACGACGAATTTGCCTTGCCGCATGGAGGCGTGAAGAAGAGTGGCTGGGGACGATTCAACGGATATCAAGGACTTGACGAATTCCTGTACTGTAAGACGGTGACCTGGGTTGAGTAGAAAATGTCGGACAGTGCCATGAATGAAGCATCACATATCTAGCATTCCATCGATGAAGCAGTTGAAAAGCACTTTGTTCTACAAGACGAGCAATTCCCAAGTCTACAATCTCGCCCGTGACGTTCTCAGCGCCTTTGCATGTTTGACTGCGTAAGGATGTCTCCAACTGGGAACCAAATGGTCGATGTCACTGGTGTTGACATAATCCGGAGACGCGTCTCGCATCAAATTCGTCATGCCACATAGTCTCATTGTTGTTTCGATCTCGTCTCGCAGAACTGGTTTCAAAGTGTTAGCGTTCGCACAAGATAAGAGTTCACACGTGCTGGCCTTACTATCGATCGCATGCTCTACACCTTCCTGTCCGAATTGAAGCGAGTACAGGAATGATCTGCCAAAGCCGACTGCAGATGCACCCAGACAGATCGCCTTCACAACATCTCCGCCACGTCGGAAACCGCCATCGATAAGAACTTCCATGGTCTCGAAGACTTCTGGACAGTTCTTATGAAGCTCCAAAAGAGTCAGTATAGCAGGGGGCGCAGTATCTGCAGCTCTGCCACCATGATTACTGATGAGAATCCCATCTGCACCATGTCTCTGCGCCAGCTGAGCGTCCGACGCTCTTTGTATGCCCTTGACCACGATTGGCTTATCTGTGATCCTCCGCAGCCATTTCAAATCTTCCCAGTTGAAGCTCGAGTCGATGAAATTCGATGCTTGCCGCGCAAGACCAGCGCCTTTCTTGTCTCTCGTAGCCCCAGCACCATTGTTCGTCGTTGCTTGCGGTGACTCCGCTTTAACACGCTCATCATCATCACGCTTCGGTACGACTGGTACGTCAACCGTGACGAAGATGGCTTTAATTTTGCCTGTAGCATCTGCTTGCTTGATGGCAACCTCTGATGCTGCCCGATCTTTGTTGACATAGAGTTGGAAAAAGGCATGGTTCGGTGTGGACTCTAAAATCTCCGCGTGAGGATACGACGAAGGAGTTGCGAAACAGTGTACGATCCCTTGAGCTGCGGCAGCTCTGGCTAATGTTAACTCACCCTCAGATCCTCCCATCTTCGCACCTCCCGTTGGTGATATGAAAATAGGTATTGAGAGGTCGCAGCCGAATAGTCTCGTGCGCGCGTCTGCCTTCCTTACATCACGCATGATTATGGGTCTTAACCATATTCGCTGGAGAAGCGTGTTGTTCGCATCTCGAGTGATGCTATCGTTGGTACCTCCACTGATAAACGCCCAACCCTTTTTGGACAGAGTCTTCTTCGCTGATCGCTCAAAATCGTCAAGATTGATGATCTCCTCCAGTTGTGGTGGCTCATTTGTGGAGGTATCTGTTAATATTTCCTGATTCTGTGACGTCCAGTCTTCCGTTACGCTTGAAAGGTCGAGCGGCCCAATGTGTTTGCTCGCATCGAGCTTGTTTTTGATCAGTGATGGGGAGTGAACTTCGTTATACGCCACTGTCGCATCCTTCCCGGCGTACTTGAGAATGACTGCAGAATTTGTCAGATCAGTCTACAAATCATCTTTTCGGGCATCGTACTTTCTGCACCACCCGGGTGCAATGGAGCGAATTCTGTGATGTCGTACACGTAATCATTGACTACTATCCACAAGTCTCCAGAGCTATTATGCCTCTGTACTTCAGCAACAGTCACTGACTGGGCCATGGCGCGACCAAACAAAGACGATGCCGAGGTGATTCGCGTTGATGCGCCAAGTGATCTCTTGATGTTGACTACCAATACATCACTCCCCACACAATAATACCACCATCAACGTCGATTTCAAGAACTCTGATGTCTAGCTTGTAGCTAAGCACGGAGACCAAGCACGGAGAAAGCTCGACTGGCAGAAGACACGACGCTACTCGGAACTTCCGAGCAAGCGATTGATCAGCCATTACGACAGCGGGAACTTCACGACTGTGCCCGTACTATCATGCAAGCACTATGGGCGGGTTGTGTTGCTGATGGGTCATCTCGATCCTATGCAAATGACTTCCCGCAGTGCTGCACTTCCTTCGAAACTACAGAGCGCCCTTTCCGAAGCCTGATAGCGTACAGATGTTCGCCAGTGATTAGCTCATGCATTGGCCACGAGTCTAGAGGGACGGCACACCGACAAAGCACCGCACAACAGCGTCATTGGGATGGACTGTAGTGTCGTGCATAGAGTATCGTCCGCGGCATGTGCGCAAGACAGCAATGGTTTGCGGCCCAGCCTCACAAACAAAACTGTAACGAGTGTGGCGCCAGTATGTAGCTTCCAAGGCATAGCTTGTGGCACATCGATCAACGCAAAAGATGAGCATGGAAATAATGTCAACGGATCAGAAGAAGTCATATCGTCACAATCTATCGTTCAAGCTCATAAAGATTTTGCGTATCAATTCACCAGGCGCTTGCAAGCGACTCATCACTCTGTCCAGCGACCCTGTAGGTGCCAATACTCTTCAATGCTGGCTTGTCGTCAAAGGAGTACAAATATGCCCTCTGATCTCCTGCAAAGTGCTGCTTCTCGTACCAGGCTGGAATCGCAAAAGTATCGCCAGCTTTCCAGGTGATCTTCTCGCCACCGATGATCGAGTATCCAGAACCTTCAACGACATGATACACTGCTGAAGAGGTCTCCTGCACTTTTGGTGAAGATGACTGAGCATCGATACGCTCGACACCAGCGCCGATGGTCCGGCTCACTATTTTGTATTAGTTTCATTCCGCATTCTCATCTCCAGCAATCTTGCTTACCCTCGCGTCCATCTGCTTTCTGGTATCGAGCATATGCATACGAGCCCTTCTGACTATCGAGTCGCTTCTGCATATCTACCCAAGGGAACACAATCGGAGAGATGGGTGCATCCTCGGCTGGGTAACGTGGGTCTGCGTAGTGTTCATTGAAGTGAGTTGGCAAGAATTGATGGAATGGAAGGTCGAGTCCATCAAGCCAGATGACTGGATTGTCGTCGCCGCCTTCTTCATCTGCGCCTTTCTTGCCGTGATCATGCCAGTTCCAGGTTGGAGTCAGAATTACGTCGCGTGGATTCATTGGGACTCTGAGACCTTGGACCGCAGTGTAGCCGCCTTTGCCTTCAACGATGAATCGCATGGCAAATGCGGAGTGTCGATGCGCCGGCGCCGTCTCCTTTGGATTGACGAGCTGCAGGCCTGAGTAAAGAGTGTCGGTAGTATATGGTGCCTCTCCTCTCGCGGGGTTGACCAGCATCAAAACTCGACGCTCTGCTTGTGCTTCTTTGACAAGCTGTCCGGCGCTCAGAAGGTATGGTCTGACCTTCTCATACTCCCACTTGTAAGGCTTGGTCTTGGGGTTTGGCAACGCCGGATTCAGGCGTGCCATTTGTGCCCATAGTGGAAGAACATCAACATCTTTGAGAGCTTCTACCAGCTCATCGCTGGTATCAAAGTGCTTTGTGCCATTGACTTGGGTCGCGCTGATCGTCTGTGTGGCCATCTTGAGTGTGAGATGAGTGACTGATGCTGAGATCTTGTGGAGAATGGAAAATGTGCTGTCGGCCTGTTGATGATGTCGTTTATATGTCCTTTACGTGCAGCTGCACCCTCAGACTGCTCCTCGATGTTGCTTGTGTCTTTCGACTTGTGTCATTGATGCTCCAATGCACACCCGTCGTGTTGGCCGAATGCGTGTCGAGCATCATGCTCTATGCTGTCCGGAAAGCTTTCCCCGGAATGCGGCGGCAACGTCGGAAAGGCAGAACAGCAACGCCGTCGTCATATTGTGTCAACGCAACCTGAGATAGAACTCGTGATTGTGCATTGCTCTCTACTTGCTTTTGATATCCTGCAAAATGAGGGTCCCCTGGAGTCGTTTGATTCGTTTCGAAGCCACTGATGGACGGATCCTTCGTGGCGAGCCCATACTGCCATCTGCGGATTTTGACCTCGGCACAACCGACGAGAGTACAAAGTTACAAGCCAAGGTGATACAAGGGACGGACATCTACGATACAAGTGGGAACACGAAAGTCTCGGATGAAGTTGTGACTGTGAAAAAGTTACTTGGACCACTCGCGCAAAGCGATGTACCACTTTTGAGGTGCATTGGTCTGAACTATGCAACCCACAGTACGTTAAGCCATGGCGGAAATGAGTCCATGCAGCTGATCGCTACGTAGTCCGCGAGACTGGTAGGGCTCCACCACCATTTCCTTTTGCCTTTGTGAAAGGAGCTCCGGCGGTCCTCGACCACAAAGCAAATGTTGTGATTCCAAAGATCGCACAAGACGATCAAGCTGATTATGAGGGCGAGCTTGTAAGGCACCTCCACATCTCAAGACATTGAGAGCATGACTGACTGTGATTCAGTGTGTAGTGATTGGCAAAGACGCCAAAGATGTTCCCGAAAGCGAGGCTCTCGATTATGTGGCTGGATATACCGCAGGAAATGACATTTCGACGAGGAAACTGCAAAGACATCCAGCGCTCGCTGGTCCTGTGCCACAATGGGGCTTTTCCAAGGGCTTTGACACGTTCGGGCCTCTCGGTCCAGTGTTGGTCAGTTCCAGCCTAATCCCTGATCCGTCGAAACTGCATCTTAAGACAATTGTCGATGGCGAACTACGGCAAAACTCTGGCGTCGACGATCTGCTTTTCAGTGTGCCATACTTGATCTCTTATCTTTCGACTGGGACTACTTTGCAAAAGGGTACCGTGATCATGACTGGAACACCCGGAGGTGAGTGCAAAACATGTTCTGCGAGCACAGAATTCTGCTGACGAACATCACTTGTCAGGCGTCGGCGACAAGTTGAAGCCACCGAAATATTTGGTACCAGGAACGAATATGAAGGTGCAGATTAGCGAGATAGGCACATTAGAGAATGGGGTAGAATTTGCATAGTCGTCCGAATGCTCACGATGGGCTGCGAGATGGAGACGATCAGGCCAAGCCTGTAATCTAAGAAGAGTGGCGGAAAGCCACTCGGAATCGAGCCGTGCACTGCAGTTGCAGTTCCTAGCACATGACCTATTTGGGTAGTGACCAAACGTTGTAATCATTGCCGTAGAGCATGTCTGCAATAATTGTCTGAATGCACGTCTTGCGATTTTCATGATTTCTGGCATGGTTCTTGTGAAGTCATGGGGCGAAGTGCACGGGAGAAAAGCCCAATAGAAAGTGCTAGTCCGGTGGAGACAAGCAGGGACGATGAATCGACAAATCCTGGGACAAAGCGTCGGAGAATAGCACTGGCATGTAGCGCGTGCCGAATTCGCAAGTCCAGAGTATGTCGTGGACGCAAAGCATTACACTGAGAATTGCTGACGCCTTCAAGTGCAATGGTCAGCGACCAAAGTGTAGTCTGTGCGAGCGCATGGGCTTCGACTGCACGTATGAAGTTCCAGCATCTTCTTCGAACGTTATCATCGCCAAAGAGTAATTACAACGTGCCGCCTCTGAATGACCAATCTGACGCAGATGCAGCATTTTCTCGGCTCTCGAGGCTCGAGTCGACGCACTGGAGGCAGAAGTAAAAAGCAATCGAAGAGGAACTGTCCATCGGTCAAAACGCCCCAATCAGGGGGATCGAGGGTTACCAGATTTCAATGGAGTCGTGGCGAGTGTATCTGGGGTTTCGCCAGGTACTCGAATCGTACCTCTCCAGCAGGACAATGATCATGACGACGAAGAAGACCGAACGGACACGGACGGGATGGCCATAACACTGCTTGACGAAGAGGACCGCAGCTTTTTTGGTACAAGTACTTTGATCAAGCAAGTTTGATTTGGCAACTAATTTGACCAGGGCCCACTTCTAATATTGCTTTCATGAGGTCGATATTCCAGGCCATGGTCCGTGGCTATGCACCTGTCCAGCAAGGATCCACTTCTGCAGAGAAGCCGGCTGCAGTGAACGGATTCAGCCTGAGTTTAACACGGCCACCAACGCCCAGCATCGTGCTAGAGAATTTTCCTTCTGCACAGTCTGAAGCATACAATGTATTACCGCCAGATCATGAGACTGAGTATCTCATCCAGCAGTATTTCTCGAACACCGGCGCTCTGTTCCCATATATACATGAAGCGTCATTCATGGAGACATACCACAATATGAAGAAGCAGAATTATCGTACCCAGGTCCGACGAACCTGGCTCGGGCTGTTGAACATGGTCCTGGCCATGGCATCCTGGAGTCAGTCTGGACAAGCATCTGAGGATGCTGCTGGCAATAACAGCGAGACATTCTATCGACGAGCGCAACGTCTGTGCAGGAAGCAAGTGTTTTCTGGCACGAGCTTAGAGACTGGTAAGCATTACTGTTGATATATGAGCTGTTCGCCGTTAGCTAATTGTTCAGTACAATTCCTGCTTCTCACAAGCCAGTTTTTGCAAGGTACACAAAAGTCACGACAGACTTGGGCGATGCATGGCCTAGCAACCAAAGTAGCAATGTCGATAGGCATTCACTCGAGTGAAGTCCTGCGTAAACTACCAGAAATCGAGCAAGAGATGGGCAAAAGAGCGTGGTTCGGCTGCGTGCTGCTCGACCGGTAACTATGTTCATCCCTCCGATATTGGTGAATTTTGCACTGACTACTTGCAGGCATCTGAGCATGACTTTTGGTCGACCTTGCGCTATCCCCGATAACTATGTCCGTCTGAGTCTTCCAATGCCATTTCCAGGCGATCATGCTGGAATAGAGGGAGTTGCATTCTATGGTGCTACCATGTGAGTGCGAGTGCTTGACCGAGGCCTGCGTAGTGTACTGCAGCGCTGATGTACGACAGAACACTCTACAAGATTCTATGGCACGTCATCGGCAGTCTCTATGGGCATAATCTCGGCTGCGACGAGATTACTGACGCCAGCATATTGACACAAACATTCCAGCTGCAGCAGCAATTGAGTGAATGGAGCTCATCTCTTCCGCTGGAAATCGGAACCGTTTCGGTTGCCGAATTGCCAAAGCTCGATCACGACTCTCTTCGACTCGCACGCTATCGCATCGTACTGACCTTACGCTACCTCAACACTCATTTGTTGCTCCACCGAGCAGTGCTGGTCAAATTGCTTGCAATTGGGCCCGAGCCGCCGCAAGTCAATGCACCGATACGACAGATGCAGCGGAACCTCTGCAGGACCGCTTCACTATTTGCCCAAGAGATTATTTCTGTAGTGCATGGTATTCTGACCAGTGCAAAGTTGGGCAGACAATTCCTTGGAGCCTGGTGGTTCACTCTATATTACGGTATGTATCTCCACGATTGCAGAGCATCCGGCGCATACTAAGCAGGAGACGCAGTCTTCAACGCGACACTCGTGATTTTCGCTAGCGTGCTCGTGCCTCCATCAGATGCAATTGAACAGCAAAATGGTATCGTCACGCTTGAGACGGCGTACAGACTGCTCGAATTGGGCATTGAAGCTCTCAATCTGCTGGATCATGACAACCCTCTCTTGGAGCGCTGTGTGAGATACGTCAAATTCCTCTCGCAGAAGATTGGAATGTGGAGTAAGTGCATCACCTCATTCTTGGACTACAACGACTAACGTCAATACCTCAAGTGCACTCCCCTCCTGCGCAGCCACAGGGCATGAGTCCATTCACAGCCCAGGGTGGGTCAATAACTGCTGAGAACAATCTTGATGGCGATATGTCAACGAATTTCCTGGCGTTCTCGAACGACTTCCAGTTGAACGACAATATCGAGCTGGACCCATTTTTTCATCAGGAATTTCAACGTTGGTTTGGCAACAATACATGGTCTGCAGATATTTTGTGACAATTGTATAGCCATGGAACTTTGCGTGGCTCGACCTCTTCCAATGTTAGTCAAATTTCGATGCTATGGAGATATGTGACACGCATAATTGCCATGATCGATCAAATGGACATGTCCGATAAGACATTGTACATTCAATAGAAGGAGAAACAGTAGGAAGGGCTGGAATTGGCGAGCGCGAGGCGTGGGAATCGTACAGAACATGCTTGAAGTTGTCAAACTTGAAGAGAAATGTACACAGAGCGCTTACATCGCCGCCACTTTAGCACGACTTTAGGAGATATGGAATCTATTCACAGCGTGTCCACGTCCGTCCTTTAGAGTGTTAGTGCTTCCCAATGCACTCACGACTTCACTTGTCGACTCGCCAACTCGTCCAGAGCCGCTGGAGCAGCCATGCCCACGATCGTGACCGCATGTTGCTGCACGATGGGCATGACAAACTGATTCTTTCCGCGAACATAGAAATAAATGATTCCAACAATCGTCCAGCCTCCCATCACCACAATGCTGTAGTTCATGTTCTTCTCGGTGACAGGCATAGCGACGGGGAAAGCGGCAAAGATGATGACCGTGATCACGAAGATCAGAGATGCTGTGTTGGCGAAAATTCCAACGAATCTTCCGAGCTTGAATGGGCCGTAGTCGCCGAGTCCGAATTCTCGACGGCTCTTGAACAACATCAGAGCGATGGGAGGGAGGTATGAGGCGTAGGCGCCCATGATGGCTAGAAAATCGATGAAGTCAGCGGATGCCTTCTGTGCAGGCACTGAAAGTGCTCAGTCCTGTACTCACCCATCTGGAAGAATGCATTGTAGGCTTGTGGATTGCCGATGTAGATCAAGCCCACCAAACCGTTGATGACCGTGATCATGACAAGGGCTCTCACGGGGACTTTCCAGCGCTTGTCGACATGACTGAAGTACTTTGAGAAAGGCATTCCGTTATCACGGGCAAAAGACCAGATCGTTCGCGAACATGATGTGGTAGATGCAACGCAAGCCATTGTTCCACTGATCATTGGGAAGACCGTCATGATAGTAGCTCCGGCACGCCCAGCAGCATCAGCGTAGATTTGGATAAAAGGTTGGCCCGTTGGTGTGGCCAAAACCCTTGTGAGATCGCCTGTGGAGAACAGAATGATGACGACATATCCCATGCCCATCAGTCCGTTGGCAAAAATAGCTCCCATCATGGCCCTGGGCACATTGCGGGATGCATGTGGCAGCTCCTCCGACAAGTGAACGGCGCCATCGTATCCGAGGAAACCGTAGATTGCACTCGTAATGCCGATCAACCATGCAACGCCTTGATTCCAGCCGGAAGCGTTTTGCAGTTCCACGAAGACGAAATCGGCAGATCTCTTGGTCGACTTCACCGCAAGCGCGATCAGGATGCCGAAGAAGCCTCCAACATGGATGGTACCGGCGACCACGTTTACATGCGGCAACACCCTATCACCGAATATATTAATGGCGGCGCTGTACAAGAGAAGCCCCCAGTAGATCATAATTGCGTGCCATCGTTCAGGCGTGTATGATGAATCGTGGTTGAGCTTCATCAAGCCTTGGATCATCCCAGCAGGTCCAAAGGCCGCGGAGGCAGCAAGCATCATCTGAGCACCAATCGAAAGCCATCCGGTCGTCCAGGACGCAACACTCCTCCCGAATGAAGGCGACATTGCGGTTACCCAATGGTATTGGCCTTTTCAAGTTAGCAAATTCCAAGCCTGTTTCGGCTATCAAACTTACCGCCCGCGGTCGGATAGATCGATGCAATTTCTGCGAGAGACGCGCCAATGGCAAGCGAGAAGAGGAATGTGATGAGGCTGAAGCGTGAATTAGCGACAGAAGGAATGGGTCGGATTTTGTCCCTACAAATTGTAGAACAGAACAGGCCCGCCTCCACTTTGTAGTGCTTGGACGATGATTGCCGACGCGGCCTCCCACGTGCCCATCATACACATACTGAGCGCAATGAGTGAGGTGAGACTGAAGTTTCGCTCCAGCTCTTGCGTCAAACCCAGCTGCGCGAGACGCTGGGCATCGGAGGCGCTTGTGGTGATAGGCTCCAAGTCATACTTGGGATCATCTGTGTGGTCCGACATGATTGTATCCAGGTCGACGATCGAAGGGGTGGAGGACTTGTCCGGGGGGTTCGACGCTCCGATAGCACAGTGGAGAAGGCCTGGAATAGAGTGCTTTTCAAGAGAAGGAGAAGCTCCAACTCATCCCTCGCAAGGGATAAAAAAGACGGACAGCGCTGAGGCTTATCAGGTTGAGCACAAGTGCATAAGCAGAGCCCGTTTGGAGTGAAACCTCGTCTCCCTTATCTTGCACTTTGATTGCAGCGATGGCTACGGTCGAGAAGCCAACGTACACCCGTCTCCGCCCAAGTGAACAATCTTCACGCTGAACGCTGGCTGCAGCACCTGCACCACGCCTTCAGCCACGCGGCAACCAGGCCAGCATGGTTATGCGTGGCCTGATCCAGGATGGCGGAACTATCTTTGTGCGCGCCGGGATGGACGGTAGTAATCCCCAATTTCTCACCTCATCAGACGCAGCGAGTCGTGCCCTCGACGCAGTCCAGTCAGGCAAAAAGGGTTAGCAAGACCCCGAGCCCGTAGGTCGAACTTAGTGCGGCAGTCGTCTTGCACTAGCGCGCGGAACCCGGCGCCGGGATGCAGCCGTGCGGGGTCGGCTTGCGGGGAGACATGGGTGTCCCTGTCCCCATGCGATGCCACTGGCCAATAGTGTGATTGTTGTTATCTACACACACGCGAAAGCGCGTGGAAGCGAGCGAGGTACTTATCTACCCGCCTCAGGCATGTTCCGGCAACTCTTATGAACTGTTCCTCCCTAGGGCAGAATTCGGAACTTCCGGCGTGTGAGATCCGCGTTACGATTGTACGACGGACCAGCAGAACGGCAGCGACGCAGGACGATACTTATTATTGTGATTATGCGACAACGTCGAATGGCGACAGTGAAGATCATCTAGAGGCACTCGGACACTGTTCGACCAATCGCAGCAATTGCCGGACCAGCAGACCTCGAAAATCACAGGCGTCATGGCTCAGACCAAGACTCGTCCTCATCCCTTATCAGATCTGGGAGTGGACGAGACACATCAAGCCCGTGATATTGTCCTCAGCCTACATCCCGGGACTTTGGTCGAATTTCGGGCAATTTATCTGTTGGAACCTCCCAAAGCTGAAGTGGTTCCATTTCTTGAGCAAGAACATGCCGGCACCATCTCTGCAGACACGCCATGGCCAGCACGGCTAGCACAAGTACACTATGATGTGTTCCAACAAGGGACGCCGCCAGCCCCTCAAGAAGCAGTGGTCGATCTGAGAAGATCAGAGCGAGTTAAGCATGTCGTCCTCGACACCAAAGTGCACCAGCCCGGACTTGCTGTGTACGAAATGCATCGGGTTGTCGAGGGCGTAACGAAGTCGGAAGCTGTCCAAGAAAAGCTGAAGCAACTCAAGTTTCCCGAGGGCTGGGAGCTGGTAGTAGAACCATGGCCTTATGGAGGGCAAGACGAGGCCGAAAAGCCTCATCGCTATTTCCAAGCCATTTGTTATGCGCGTGACACCCGCAACGGAAATCCAGATTCGAACTTTTATTCACATCCCATTCCAATCGTACCGGTATGGGATATGTACAAGGGCGAACTCGTGCGCATCGATGAGCCGGCCACAGGTGGTGACGGCGATAGTTTCACGACAAAGACTGGACTGCAGGCCAATGCTTTGGACCACTGCAAAGCTGCGGAATATGTGCCTGAGCTGCTGCCTCAAGGTATACGGCAAGATCTCAAGCCACTGGAAGTCCACCAGCCTGAAGGCCCGAGTTTCAGCATTACAGACGACAATGTCGTCACATGGCAGAAGTGGCGAATGCGGGTGACGTTCAATCCCAGAGAGGGAGCTGTACTACACGACATTCGATATGATGGCAGAAATGTCTGTTATCGCTTAAGCATGAGCGACATGACTGTTCCGTACGCAGATCCTCGATGGCCATTTGCGCGGAAACAAGCATTCGACTTTGGCGACGGAGCATTGGGCCATGCCGTCAATAACCTGGAGCTGGGCTGTGACTGTCTTGGCGTGATCAAATACTTTGATGGTCTGCTCACAGATACGAGTGGAACGGCAGCCCCCCACAAGAATGTCATCTGTCTACACGAACAGGACGATGGTATCGGCTGGAAGCACACCAACAACAGAACCAACCGGGCTGTTGTGACTCGGCGGCGAGAGCTGGTCTTCCAATACATCATTACCTTGGCTAACTACGAATATATATTTGCATTCAAATTTGACCAGTCAGCTGGGATCACCATTGAGACAAGAGCGACTGGCATTGTCTCTGTCGTCAACATCGACGAGGGCAAGAAGGCTTCTTGGGGAAATGTGGTCAGCCCAGGCGCTTTGGCTCAAAATCACCAGCACATATTTGCCGTCCGTATCGATCCCGCAGTCGATGGACACAAGAATACTCTTGTCCAAGAAGAGAGTTTGCCCATGCCAAAAGACAGAGACACGAATCCATATGGCAACCGATACGAGGTGCGCAAGCAGCGCATCGGCACATCGAGAGGCCTGGACCTGAATCCTTTTACAAATCGTGCATTCAAGGTGCAAAACCAGTCCAAGGTCAATCCGATCAGCGGAAATTATGTCGGGTACAAATTGGTGGTTCCACCAACCCAAATGCTCTTGGCAGACCACGACTCTCTGCAATCAAACAGAGCCAAGTTTGCTCGCCACGGCCTGTGGGTCACTAAGCACAAAGATGACGACATTTATGCCGGCGGAAGATACACATACTGCAGCAGCACCGAGATTGGCGGTGTTGCAGATGCAGCGGCGCGGAAGGAGGATATTGTGGACGAGGATATCGTCCTGTGGGGAGTGTATGGACTTACCCATAATCCTCGAGTTGAGGATTGGCCAGTCATGTAAGTTCTCACTCACGGCATATCCTCTTTCATCACGGACACAGCTGACAAATCTCTTCTGCAGGCCTGTCGAGAAGTTGGAAGTGCACTTTGTACCTTCAGACTTCTTTGTGCAAAATCCCAGCATAGACGTGCCTTCGAAGAAGGATACGGGATCGAGATATGCAACGAGTGAGTGTTGTCACCGGCCCGCGGATGTGACCAATGGATTTAACGGCGATGCATCTCATTGAGCAACATGCATGATAGTTTTGGGTTTTACGAGTTCACGACTACGTACAGCTTTAGCGGACAGACAGACAAATCTCTCGCCCTGAGCGTTTATATTCCTACTTTTCTTCTATCTCTCGACCTCTTCACATTGGCTAGGATCTCAACGATCGGCACTGCATGAGAAGTACACCTGCCAGGGTGGACTTGCCTTCAGTGTCTATGCTAAACTTGCGAGACAGAAGACGGGCTCCAATGCTGTGAGTCTGTATTTTTCCAAGCATCGTGCTATACAAGTGCCGTGTAAGTCGCAGCTTGAGTGGTTCGCTTGACTACTAAACACTGGTTTACCTGTAGAAGTATGCCACAAGCAAGCAGAATGCAGTGAGTGTTGCTATGAAATCGACATTACAGCCGGGCTCGGCTGGAGTACCTGTCTGCTACTTTGGTAGCTGAATATATATCTGACGCTGCTCTAGAGTAGTTCTTACCACAAGAGCCATGCGATATCAGGATACAATATGAGCGGATGTGTCTAAGCGGCGTAGAGGCAGAAGGGCCGATATTTCCCAACGCAGCTATTATCATACAGGCAGACTGCGGAATAACAGGCTCTGATGCTGTCTGTGTCTGCAATATAGACGATATGATGGAGCTACAAGATTTAGATACACGTTATTTGCACATGAATTACAACTTTCTTCTTGTCCATACCTTGACTTGACATCATTCACAAGTTGGACGGCAAATAGTGTCAGCCCAAGCACCGACGCATTCACGTGTCAAGGCACAAGGTGTGTGGGGTACTGACCTCAGCTGCGGATCATGGACTACGGTCAGATCATTGAGAACGACGCGACGAGAGATGCCTTCGTACACTCAGTCCAAGCTGGGCTAGGATCCATATCATTCGCAGTAAATCATCTACAGATCATAACGTCATACCAATCAGCTCTTGAAAATGTTCATCTTGACAGACTTGGTCTGTGTCCATTCCTCAATCGCTCCTTTGCCGCAGTCTCTACCAATACCACTCTCCTTGTATCCTCCAAAAGGCGTGTTTGCAAAGTTGTAGCCCCACATGTTCACAGTGACTTGACCGCACTCCAACGCTTCGCTGACACGGAACGCCTTGTGCACATCGTCTGTGAAGACGGCAGCTGCGAGACCGTAAGTCGTATCGTTGGAAAGACGAATGACTTCCTCTTCCGTCTTGAACGGTGCAATGCTGGCCACAGGTCCGAAGATCTCTTCTCGCATGATTGTAGCATCAGCTCCTACATCGATGAATGCAGTGTTTGGGACGAAGTGTCCTTTGCTGTCAAGCTTGCTGTCGTCTGCGCCGTGCAAGAGCTTGACGTTCTCATTGAGCCCAGCCTTGATGTAATGCATCACTCTATCCTTTTGCGTCTTGCTGATCACAGGACCTTTGGTGGTCTCATCGAGCAGAGGATCGCCCACGACTGCATCGCGAGTCATGGCCGAGAATTCCTGGACAAATTTCTCGTAGATGGTGTCTTGCACATAAATTCGGCTCCCTGCAGCACAGATTTGGCCATTGTTGACCGTGATACCGGCAGTGGTCCACCCGAGTGCGTTCTTCCAGTCGGCATCCGCGAAGACGATGCTCGGACCCTTGCCCCCCAACTCAAGCGTCACCTTCTTCAAGTTTGTTCGAGAGGAAGCAGCCAGAATTGATCGGCCAACGCCGGAACTACCAGTGAAAGAAAGTTTCCAGATCTTGGGATGTTCTGCGAGACGTGCTCCTGCTTCGGTGCCAATGCCGCAGAGGATGTTGACGACTCCCGGCGGGAAACCAGCTTCTTTGATGAGCTGGGCAAGCTTTTGTCCGTATAGAGGAGCGACTTCGGGCGTCTTGATGATGAGACAATTTCCTGCAGCAATTGCCGGAGCGAATTTCCATCCCGTGATCATCGTTGGTGCGTTCCATGGAACGATTGCAGCACATACTCCGTATGGCTCTCTCCGCGTGTAGCCAAAGCCCATTGGAATCGATACTGCTTCACCATCGACTTTGTCTGCATGACCAGCGAAATAGCGACAGTTCTCAGCAAATTGAGGGACGGCCATGCCGAGGGATTCTTTGTACAGAATGCCAGCATCAACTGCTTCGAGGGATGCAATCTCCTTGGCATCGCGGTCTACGAGATCAGCAAGCTTGAGCAGGAGCTGACGTCGAGTCTCTCCCGGCGTCGACTTCCAGGTGCTGTGGTATGCTCGCTCTGCAGCTTCGACAGCACGATCGACATCTGCAGCTTTGGCTGTTGAGACTGTAGCCAAGTGGGATCCATTTGACGGATTCTCGAGATCGATTGTGCTGCCATCGATTGCAGGAACGAATTCATTGTCTATGAAGAGACCAGTGTGTACTATCGAGAGTTAATCGATATCTTCAGGATATGCGTGCATTCTCGACATACCATCAAAGCTGATCCCGTCGGCGCCTTTGATATTGACTGTCGCCATAACGATCGATCAGCAGGAATCTTCACGTTTCTCTGCGTCGAATACTGGTCTTGACTATCTTCCTCTTGATCGTTGCGGCAATGTGTTGTGCCCTTGTAGAAGCACGGTGACATAGTCCTGATCGATCGTCCCTGTCAAAGATAGGGACTCGGCGCCGTAGCCGCACTGGGTGTAAGCGCTTCTCTATTGGGCAGAAATGCGCGAGCAAACTCGGCACGCCAAGGTCCCCTCCCCCACCAGGTTGCACAGCGAGGCCATTTCGTTCCGGCGCTTTGTTCCGGAAGTCCGGTGTTCCTTTCAACATCAGACTCAGGAACTCGACTCTCGATTCCTTGCCCGTCGAACATCGCATACTCGTCATTGCGTCGAACATTGCGTAAAGCTGCACGCGCCCCGTCCATCCGCGGATCCGATCTGGCCGCACTGCCCGGACCGACCGATGCCTCCCAAACAGAGCGGCAATGCGGACGCGCCCGCGGTGCAGGAGCAAGACTCCACCATTCACGTGGCCGGACCACGCTCTGGCAAGCGAGCAAATACCGCCGGTGGTGGTGGCGGTCCGGGCTCGGGCAAACGGCGTATGGCGTATGCGCCCCGAGCGTGCGATAGTTGTCGACGTCGCAAAGGGAAGTGTGATGGCAACTCACCTTGCGATTATTGCGTGGGCAGAGGACAGCCGTGCAACTACTCGCTGACCTCGAGCGACTGGCGAAGCGTACTGAGCAATGTACCGACCGCCCAGGCCTCCAATAATGCGCAAGTCCCCAGCAGTCCCCAACGGTTCAGCTGATCGTGCTGACCAGTCAAAATCCCAGCCCAATCAACCATGTCGGACACATGATGATGAACCTTCAAAACAAGCTCGACAGTCTGACCGCGCTGATTCAACAGCAGACAGAGGGGAGCGGCCAGGAACGAAGATCGTCGATTGCAAAGGATGCCTCCGTGGCCGAACGATCCCCTGTCTCCCGTGATTCAGAGCCTCCGAGCGCCACATCTGAGCCACCAGCCATGGCAAACAGTCCAAAGCAAGACAAACCCTCGTCCGAGGCCGGCAGCAGCAGTCATGCCGCCTCGACCACGGGCATCAAGTTCTTTGGCCATATCTCCCCGGACTATAGCTTCCACGTCGCCTCAAACAAATTGCTCCGCGATCGTGCGGGGGGCGTGGAACGACATGGGCGTCTCAGTATCCCTGGAGTGGACCATGACACCGCGGCGACCGGGAGCGCGCAGGTCCCTGGATCCAGACCCGCTACAACCACGCCCGGGAGCGAGCGACGTGGCGCCCAGACTGTTGCCGGGCTTTCCCCGTCCACCTTTACGAGCCTTGCAGAATTGCCTCTGAGGATGACATCGCAAGAAGCCTTGCGTCTGATTGGCACGTACGATCAGGTAGTTGGCGAACGCAATCCATTTGTCAATCTCGCTTGCTTGAGAGAACAAATAGATCGATGGTATGAATGGGGTGCCGGAGCTGGCTCGATCACGAGTAGCACGCCAAATGCTTGTCCTCTTGACGAAGATGATGCCTTGATCTTGCTGCTCGTCATATCAATAGCCCTGGCGGCGGAGCTATCCTCGGCTACAACAAGCACTTGTGAAGAGTTTTACGCTCGTTTCGAGGAGAGCATCAAAGCAAAATTAATATCGCCGTCTGCAAGTCTACGGGATGTGATCATCACGCTCCTGGCAGCTCATTACCATTACTTCCGAGGCACTGGTAGGACAGCATGGCGGCTCACTGGTCTCGCAGGCTCCATGTTTATGGAGTTGGGATTGCATAACACGGATGTCCTGAAGCATTGCCTTGAAACGGACGCCGAGCGCGAGGTGGCGGCCATCGTGGCATGCGCTGCAGTCACGCTCGATCATCAATTCAGTGCGGCAATGGGTCTTCCGACCCACTCTCGAGAAATGTTATTTCCACAAGATCTACTGGCACAGGTAGGAATAGAAGATTTTAGACCAGGCTAAAGCAGTTCTGACGTGCAGCAGGTGAAAACGCCCTATCTGAGTGCCATGATGTCGTTTTTGCGTATCAGTGAGATGGTCAGCGGAACCATCTCTCGGGCTATCCAAAGCGGTTCGTACGACGACGATGATGCCTTTGAGCTTGCGAACTTCCAGATTGAGCAATGGCGACGAAAGGCTCTGTCTGCTTACGCTCCCGGACTACTGGAGCGAGGCTACTCCGCGAGTGATGGGCTCTCGTCTTGGATGTTACTGCTCTACCTCCGAGCAAATTCAGTGAAGAACATGCTCCTGCGACCACTCTTCTTCTCAAATGGCAGACGCCCAGCTGCCGAGCGTCAGATTAAGCCTGCACTGGATCTCATTAGTGACTCGATCAACACTTTGATGGCGCTCGACAAGGCTACAGACCTATACCGAAATCAGCATGCTCATTTTCAACACATGCTCTCCGGCGCATGTGCGCTTATGTTTCTTGTGCTTGCGTACGTGGCGGAAAATTCGCAGTTTGCCTCTACACTTCACTCGGAACAGCCTGACTTGAGCGCAAAGCTTCTGCATGTCTATGAAAGCGCCGTGGCACTCTCGCGAGCCTACAGCGGGTACTACAAGGCATCGGAAGTACTCCTCCAACGACTGATGGCGATGACACCCATCCTCAACAAGCTCAACATCGTTTACAACGGCAACATGCAACCTGCTGGTGCTGATCGGCCCGACCCATCAATTCCTGCCTTCCAACCAGCTGCGGAGCTCAACGGACAACAAGACCATCTTCCCAAAGGGTTCATGCCTGTTTCGCCTCCCACCGAAGGCCCGAACCCTTTTCAAATGCCCGTACAAGGGCCACATTCCTTCATGTCGCCGAATGCCATGGGTCAAACCTCTTGGCCCTCGCAGCCAATGAGCAACTCAGCAAGCGGAGACATGGTCTCGATACAGAACTCTTATGTCAATGATAACATGATGTCCTTTGGCGGAGTACCGTCCACTCCGGGAAATCTCAGCATGATGAGATGGCTGATGACGAACGGCGAGAGTATGGTGCAGCCTCTACAGCAATGGCCCTTTCCTGGGGAGGACGAACTCTTTGGAAATTGGAACAATTCTTGAATGAGAAAGTGCTTGCTGATCGTCATGCTGCACTTTGCGCGTCGATGCTCCGGGCTGGCTTTGCCTTTTGAAACCCATCCCATCGTTCAAAAATGTCAGTATGGATGCCCAATGAGTCAAGCATGCGGCCAACGCTCTGGTTTACCACATCGTCCAGTGTCTCGGGACGTGTGTAGAAGGCCGGCACTGGCGGGAAGATTGTCGCGCCTGCGCGCCTGAGGAACAACATGTTTTCGAGATGAACCTCGCTCAACGGCGTTTCCCGCACCACCATGACAAGCTTCCGCTCCTCTTTGAGGCAGACATCTGCGGCGCGTGCTATGAGATCGTCACCAAAACCAATGCGGATAGCTGCCAGTGTCTTCATGCTGCATGGAGCGATGATCATCCCATCATGCTGAAAGCTTCCAGATGCGATCGGCGCAGAGACATCTTTGGCTGTGTGATTGATTGTGGCCAGGTTGCGAATCTCTGCTTCTGATAGTGGTGTCTCGTACTTGAGCGTTGCGAGAGCCCATTTGGAGATGATCAGATGTGTCTCTACATCCAGATCCCGCAGGATTTGGAGTAAGCGAACGGCAAATACTGTTCCTGTCGCGCCGGTAATCGCGACAACGATTCTCTTTTTCCTGGGTTGTGCTAGCTGCGTGGATTGATGACGCTGCTGGAGAATGAGTGGTGACGAACTCATGGGCTTGAAGCGAGGAAGTGCTTCAGGTCGGATATTCGTGACAGCTGTATATGGTCTCATACATTTTACGAACTTGCTCGAAGCTTTGGAATTCGAACATTGTCTTGCCGCTGCGAGAAGCTGGTGTCTTGATCGCCAGAATGTGTTTGTCGCCATGTCTATGATGCAGAGGCCCCCGAACAGCAAAGATGGCTGGTTTCCTGGTGACACTTCTCTGATGATAGAAATGTAATACCGAGTACTGATCGTAGCGCAGGTGTTCCATCGAGAATATTGGTATTTTGGGTCTAGCGTGCACGTTTTCCGCTTGAGTTACGGTTTCGTTCCGGATTCCGGATTCAATCTATCTCCTGCCCAACGATCACGGCCTTCGTCAATAATCGATGCATAGACGACACGAATGTGCCATACATCGGAGGTTCTACAAAGATGCATGCGTTGTCAAGAAGAGGTACGCGCTGGTTGCAGATTTGCGTCAATACCAAGACTCGAGTTTGTCTTCGATCGAAGCACACAATGGCACCCGATCCGATCAAAGCACAATTGGAATTTCGCACTTTCATAGAGCTCCTCAGACACGATGGCGATCTCGTCGATATTGAACAGGAAATCGATCCTCATCTGGAGGTCGGCGCCATCATTAGGCGAGTCAGCGAGCTTCAGGAAAAGGCTCCTCTGTTCAGCAATATCAAGGGTGCCAAGGATGGCGTGTGGCGCATGTTTGGAAATGCTGCAAGCCTGAGCGGCCACGGGCGAGAGCAATTTGGACGCATTGCCCGTACACTTGGCCTACCTCGCGATGCCACGTGGAAGCAAGTTTGTGAGAGAACCCAAGCTGCGAAGAAGTTGACGCCTTTGAAGCCTAAAGTTCTGGAGACCGGCCCATGCAAGGAGAACAAGATCTTTGCAGATGCAATCGATCTCCATAGCTTACCCGCACCTTTCCTTCATCAGCGAGATGGAGGCAAGTATTTGCAAACTTACGGTGTCAACATTCTCTCTACTCCAGACCAGCGATGGACGAACTGGAGCATTTTCCGCGGCATGATACACAGCAAGAATCAATTGGTCTGCCTGGTTGGTCAGGGTCAGCATAACAAATTGATCAGAGAAGAATGGGAGAAGCTTGGAAAGACTGAGATGCCTTGGTCGCTGGCTTTTGGTGTGCCACCAGCGCTAAATCTGGCCGCGGCTTTGCCACTTCCTAAGGAAGTCTCGGAAGCTGAATACATTGGTGCTTTAGTTGGCGAGCCACTGGAGATGGTGAAGTGCGATACGAATGATCATCTGGTACCCGCATCCTCGGAAATCGTGCTCGAGGGCTACACTTCGTTGACAGAGAGAGTACCCGAGGGACCTTTTGAGGACTACATGGGACTTGTCTTCGAAGGAGAGGGCACTATCATGCCGACTTTCACGGTCACTGCCATTACATATCGAAACAATCCGATCCTGCCAGTCTCTGTTCCAGGTCGGATTGTTGACGAATCGGTGAGTACAACTTGCACATCTGTTTTGATTCTTGACAAGCTAATTAGTGATATAGCATACCACGTCGGCTCTGGCTTCAGAAGAGCTGCTTGAGCTTTGTCGTGCTCATAACCTCCCCATCAAAGACGCCTTTTCCCCGCTTGAAACACATGCGACTTGGTGCGCTCTGCAAGTTGACACGGCCAAGCTGCGGGAGATGAAGACGAATTCGTCCGACTTCAGCCATCTCGTTGGCAATCTTGCGTTCCGAGACAAGTCGTGTATGCTTGTCAACCGTATCTTGCTCATCTCAGACGACGTTGACATTCAAAACTTCAATAACATCATATGGGCATACTCGACGCGATGTCGTCCTGGAAAGGACGAGTACTTGTTCGATGATATCACTGGTCTTCATCTAACTCCGTACATGTCTCAAGGAAGAAGGGATCCTTTCAAGGGCGGAAAGGTGGTATCGGACTGCTTGTTCCCAGCACAATACGAAGAGAAAGTACCTTTCAGCAGCGTCAGCTTCGAGACATCGTATCCTGAAGACGTGAAAGACAAAGTCAAGGCAAATTGGACCAAGATGGGCTTTGGAGAAGTTGAGGAAAAGTGACTGAGTATAGAATTGGAACAGCTATGATCACAAACTAGTCTATGCATTCAATGCAATCAATTATGTAGCTTTAGCCTTGTTCGGGGATGTCAGGCCCAGTCAACCATGTTCTTTCCTCAGTTTTCGCAACGAATTCGAGGTGATCGCAATCGATCGGTTCTAAATGTGCCCTGCTACAGCGAATCACGTTTCCAATTAGGCAGGAGAACCTTCATTAGCCTGGCCGCTGTAGCGTTTTAGAGGTGCGGACTAACTACCTCATCTATCGGATGACCTGTGGCGAGAGAAACCAAGCAGGGAGTGTCGTCTTGCAGATTTACATGACTTACACGTATTATTCACGCTAATGACAAAGGTGACATCAGGTTCTGGCAGCCATGACAACAAGTGGTCAGAAAGCTGCGGAGGCAGACTGATCGTGGAACACTCAGGCAAGGATATAGGACGACCAAAAGCAGGATAACAGACAACATAAGCGACCGAAAGCCAACGTTGCGGTGGCGGAACATCAACGATGCATCCATGGACACATCGAAGTCGAGCAACCGACAGCGCAGCACGCCTTCCAATCTCAAACAGCTGGGATCATAATACGCATAAAGGTCGATACCACAAGAGCATTATTGCATCACCACGCAACAGATCATCAGCCTTACACACGATGCCAGACTTCACAAGACCATCGTCGCCTCACGTCGCAAGAGAACCACCAGCTTTCGAAACAAAAATAAGCTTCACGGTGTATCGTGTCCAGCATGTCCCTTTGCAAGCTCTGCATTAGGCAACCCGACATCACTAAATCAGCATCTGCAGGACTTCTTCGCCAACGAAAACCGGGCGCAGAAGAGCCAACACTCTACGGCCCACCGGAGGCCAAGCGTTGATCAATGGAAACCGAGTTTTCGTCTCTTCCACGCTTTTGCGAGTGATTTCGGCCAATATTACAACAGCTGTTATAGAACGACTCCACCGCCATCCGTCTCCAGTGCCTGCAGCCCGGCCCCGGCTCCGAGACTCCCGACCATGGGCTCGGATCGTCTCAGAATTAGTGAGAGTGCTGGGATAGCATCGCTCGCAAGCTTGTCCCTGTGGTATTCCGATGGCTGAGAGGCAATCAAGCGTGGACAAAGAGATCTGGCGAGCGGCCGAGACTCACATATGGCGGACACCGCAGTCGCTAGCTAGCACTACTGGAGTGGATCAACAGCTTGAATGAACAAGGATCGGCGAAGACGCAACATGAAGCACGACGGAAGGCAGTATAATATCAAAACACTTGAAACGACCGAGCAAATTTAGCGATCACGAGGCCAAGTAGTCAAGCAATGAAGCAATGTAGGAACGAAGCAATAGTAACAATACCACGCAAAGCAAAGGCAATCGCAAACCTTTTGATACGCTTCTGCACACGAGCCGGTAATTGCGTGTCGCTGAGGTCCTGCCCCGATATCATACATACGCACGCTTCCGCGTTCACTCACTCATCCACGCAATTTGGTTATGCATCGATGACAGCTCATCTGTACGATCAACGGAGGCACCTTTCTACACAGCTACCCGTCACCAATTGCAAGCCTCACGATAAAATAACGGAACTACCTATCTCCTTCGGGCTTCAGCCCAGTCAGTGGCGGTAGATTGGGACCAAACCACAGAGTGCCGACATGATAGCGTCTGTCGCGTGTTGAAGGGCGGCCGATCTCTGTTCATTGGTATGCGCAATGTGGAATCCATGCATGCTCCTGTACATACTTTGAGGGAGATTGTCGACGGGGCACTGGATGGAATGAGGGCGATCAGTGTGGTTTCTAGTGAGGGGATGAGGGTGGATGTGGTTGTGGTTGATGGTGTCGAGGGACCTTTGATCCGCCGCGGTGCTAGCAGAACTTGAGAGGCGCAGGCGGTTGTCGCTTGTCACGCCGATCTTTTCAGATTGCAAGGACATCTAAGACCGGCCTAAATTGCTCAGTAGTATGTAGCACGCGGATGCGTCAAACAATTGCCAAGACTGACTGGACGCTGAGCCGGATTCGGGACTTCTGGACCTACGGGACCTCTACTCGGATGCTTCTACGCAGGCTAGCCTGCCTCTGCACTACTGTAATACCCGAGTCTGATCATGGAGTACGATACACTCACCCAGAGTCGATCAGCACGCCAGAATCCGTATTGGGAGGGACAGATCATGCTCGAGCGGTGGCACCATTTGCTCCTCCTACACTTGAAGAAGCAGACAGGGACATTTTCGGCACGTGCGACGACATTGGCTCGAAGACGTGGTCTCAGACGGAGAGACGCCATTTCGAGCTGCATCGTGGCGGAGGGAACGTTCGTGCAATGCCGCACACATAATTTTGACTGCAGAATCGAAAAGCATTGATCGCGCTGAATTACTGCGGACAAACAGGAATAATGCAACGCTGTACTGCAATTATCACGTCCCTCGCCGTTCATAGAAGTGCATATCGTATCAGACGTGCTTGCTCGGCTTGCCGTGTTCCCCTTACTTGGCTTTACGTGCCAATCCTGCCAACATGAAGTCCTCCAGTAATTGCGATGTCGGTACCCGTCGTGTAGCTTGCCGCGTCACTTAGCAGATAAATGATAGCACCCGTCAAGTCGCCAGGCGTGCCAATGCGCTGAAGCGGCGGTGTGCCTTGCATGATCGCGTTCATCTTTGGATTAGCTGCACGAACTTCTTGGGTCATCTCAGTATCTATGAAGCCAGGACTATTTCAAACACATCAGCGATGAGCATGGTGAATGCAAGAGAGTACTTCACTGCTCATAGGACTCGAGGGATCTCCTTGTTCGGGGCTTACTTACGAGATGCTGTTGACACGGATCTTGTGTGGAGCGAGCTCGATCGCCAACGCCTCCGACAGCGTCTTGACTGCGCCTTTGCTTGCACCATATGCCGACATGCGGTGATGAGGGAGCACGGTGTGCGAAGTAATTGATGCAATGAGGACGATACTGCCGCCTGTTCCCTGCTTCTCCAGTTGCGCAGCAGTCAGCTGTGCGGAGTGATAAGTGCCGACCACCTGGTCGATGTCAGCAAGTCTCGTTAGCCAACGGATGCCTGGCGCTGTCATACATTGATCTCTTGCAATCTTCTCGTCTCATCGAATGTGGTCTCCTGGAAGGCCTTCTCTAGAGCAATGCCAGCGCACGTCACAGATCCATCAATCGAGCCAAGGAACTCGACAGCCTTGTTGAACCCTGCCGTGAGGGACTTTTCCTCTGCAACGTTGGCCTGGAAATACCCAACTTTCACACCGAATCGCGAGGACAAAGTTGCATAGTCTACACTCGGTCTATCTTTGATGTCCAGTCCAACAACGTTCGCTCCAGACTCGGCCAGTGTCTCAACGATTTGGAACCCAATCCCCTGGGCACCACCAGTCACAACATAGTTGCGGCCCGCGATGTCGAAACGGTTCGCTGGAGCCATTGTTCTCGCTGTTGATGAGTATGATCTTCGCAAAGTGTCTGCAATGCAGTGCGTTCTTTCCCGTCTTGCTGTTTGTTGTGACCCACTTGTAGTGCTGTCGTGTAATATACCAGAACGTGATGTTGTCAATGTCGGAACGAAGCCGAAATTTCGGAACGTCACCCGTCGAGGTTGCAGTGCGACACCACGCCCAAAAGACGGTCCAATAAGCGTAATGCGTCGGTAGGCTGTTGCCGTAGCCATTCTCGTGATCCTCAATGTAGAGTAACAGTGATTAAGTTGTCTTCTGGGCGATTTCGGACGAGGCCTGGCAAGACGTGACAGCTAGTTTCAAGTGCAGGTAGACAGGTCCGGTATATGCCTCGCAGAAGTCTGACGTTCCACGGCAAATGATCATGCCGGAAGTTCCTTCGTAAGCCAACCTGACATGGGCCCTCAATTCCTATCAATCATGCTCGGCAATAGCACCTGCAGTTCGTGTGACGTTCTGCGATAGCTGGTAGTGCTTTATCCGTTGATAATCACGAGCATGGGGTGCGGAGCAGAATCGTCCGGGGCTGAATCGGAATCGAGCTCCTGTACTGACGACGACAATCCTAGCTGCGTCTAAACAGCAGTATCTTGTGGCGGTCATATATGATACATGAGTCGACATTGCTCAGTCGATCCGCAGAAGAGCATCGAAGCAACAAAGAGGCGTCACATCAGATAGACTTCCAAGAGAAAGTTGAGAAAACATGGCGACCAGAGCAGGATATCGTCAATTGGACGTCGGTGTCATCGGAGGCGGTATCGTGAGTCCTTCCATTCTAATCATGGCTTCACAGTCGCTGCGATGCCCTTCGAATGTGGGAAGATATTGACAGATTCCAGGGAGGTCAAGCAGTGGCCATCGCTCTTCGACGACAGGGTCACAAGGTGACAATCTATGGTAAGTTTTATTGCTCGAGAACATTATGTTCTGTGCTATGGGATTGCGGCCATGTAGAGCGCAGCCTATGCTGGCGCAGAGAATCGTGTGTCACTGAAATCAATGCTTTTTGCTAACCACTCTGGGGCAGAACAAAGAGATTTCAGTGGAGAAGTCGGAGCTTCCATTTCATGCGCAGTGAACGGCAGTCGCTGGCTCCATACCTGGGTATGTGCGAGGCCGATGATTGGCATCTACAGTGGGTCCGCTTTCCTAACGACCTTCGATAGGAAGTCGATATCGCGCGAGGAGATCCGGTCATTCTGAAGAAGCTCATCAGTCATGACTGGGAAACAGGGAAGGAGATCAGCGTCTACGATCTCGGAGACTACAAAGAAAAGTGGGGCTGGCATTATTACATGTTTGTAAGTTCACCTGCTACGGAGATTGAAGCATATGCTGTACTGACTGTTCTAAGCATCGTCAATACATGCACTCCATGCTGAAGCATAGCGCCCTTGCGGAAGAGGGTGCAGGCTTGCCTGCTCAATTGGAGGTCAACCACAAGGTAGCTATATTCTCTGATCGATTCATTCCGCCTTTGTCGCAGATTTGTTGACTCACCTTCAGGCCGAACACATCGATCTCGAAAAAGGCGAAATTACCTTTGCAAATGGAAAAACGGTAAAGCACGACGTCGTGATTGGCGCTGATGGGATCGGGTCCGTCACAAGGAAGATACTCGGTATTATCCCGGACAAGAGGCCCGCGACATGCATCTGTCTTCACACAAAGTATGGTCTCAACATCTCTTCGAGGCCCGAGAAGCCGCTAATTGTTGATTAGTGTTGACGCAGAGAAGGCTGTCGCACAGGGCCTTGTCGATTACAACCGTAATAGTGCAATCGAATATTGGGGCGGTCACGACGACTCGTACGTTTATCAATCGTAAGATTTGGCTCTTTATGCAGTCATACAGTGGTGTGAAAGGACCGCTCGCAGGCAGAGCCAAATCTTGCTCCCGCAAAGCAAATTCTTGCTGACCATCAACTTCAGACACTGGCGGATTGTCCTATCGCCTTGCAATGGCGGAAAGCTCGAGTCTTACTACTGCTTCAGCCCGCGAGAAGCCTCAGATGTGAGGGCCCAGAGCTGGCATGAGACCGCGACACTGGATCAACTCCTCAAGCCGTACCCTACACTGGACAGACAAGTATACAATCACCTGGCACTTGGATACGAGATTCGTCCATGGCGATTGTGGATTCACGAGCCATATCCTACATGGCACCAGGGTGTTACCGCATTGATCGGTGATGCCGCGCATCCGGTGAGTTGGGCGCCAAGCTGAATCTGAAGCTCCATACTGATGACGCCTTAGATGATGCCGGATCAGAGCCAAGGTGCCTGTCAGTCAATTGAAGATGCAGCAGCAATCGGTGAGGTCTTCAGCAGGTCGAACTTCGATGGAAATGTCCAAGCTGCTCTTGATGTATATGAACAAGTGCGCAAGCCTCGTGCAACCCGAGTGCAGGCGGGCTCGGCAAGAGCACGAGAGAACATCAATGAACGAATTGGTAAGTCCTCCATAGTTCTCGTTCTAAGCATCAGGTACTGACAAACTTCCAGGCTTCAGCTCAAACACAGATGTTGGCACATATCATGTGAAGGACGAGAACCAAAAATTGACGATCGAGGAGGTGAATGGTTACGATCTCAGAGCCCATATCAAGGAGGTTCTGGCAGAGCGACGAGGAGAGGCGGTCCCAGAAAAACGCATTGATAGTTCACATGGAGCAAACGGCAACACGGTGCCGGTCTCTGCATGAGGAGTCGATGCTTGACGAAGCGACGAAATAGGCTTTATACAATACATTATACATTCCAATCACGAACATATTTTGCTCCACCCATGATTCACGGTCCCTCTGATCTAACTCTTGCTCGCCGCTTGTAAGTCGTGGGTTGCCATCACGTGCGACACGGCTCGTGCAAAACTACCATCAGCAACGCAGCACATTTTCGACGCCTCAGGCTACAGTATACCCCTGGTGCGGCAAAGTCATAGAGGCTGAGCGGAGACAGGAGACTTTGTGGTCTGCTTTATCGTTACCTTTGTTGAGGATACAGTCAGATTTCGGAGCCTCGATAGTCAGTAGTGCACTGTGTCATTCATGGATGTCAAGAACATGATTGAGCTTCTAGCATCGAAGTCTGTACGTCTCAAGACATCTCGCTATGCCTTTGAAGAGCGGGTTGGTACCTTACTTGCTTTGTAGAACGGCCACAATATCGACACATGATTGAAAAGTATAAATAGCCAACTCGACATCACTTCGGGGTATGCTGCAAGTCTGCGGAGAATCCATTTTTATTTCGATATGTCATAATCTTCTCATCTATAATGCATCTACACATAGTATTTCTGGACTCATCTAGAGGCGAGACATCTTATAGCCCAATTGTTTCATCCTATCATGGGTCCTCGCGATAGTTTTGTAGTTGGGGAACAAGCCTTGGGGATCCCACTGCTGTCGAATGCGGTTGAACTTGGCGAATGCAGAGTTTGTCAATACTTGGCAATTCGCTGTCTCGTCGTTGGGATCGATTTCAGTGATATATTGGCCGATTGCAACGGGGAAGGTCCTTGCGTAACGCTCCGCCATATGTTGCTTGATCTCAGGTTCAAGGGACGGGTCGGTCCAGCCGGTGATTGTCGAGATGTACAAGTCCTGCGGAAGACTCAGGCAGGCGTCCGATTCGTCTGGCACAATATCGCAGAAGCATGCGAAGACAGAAGATGTGCGTGTTGGGAGCTCCAGCATGCAAGGTTTGATCGAAGCGAGAAACTATTCATCAAGGTCAGCATGGGGATCCAATCTGTAATCTCACAGACTTTACTCACCGTGTCGAGTGGTACTTGTGGATCATTCATGATACTGTTGATCTGCCATCGTTCTTGACCACCGTTTCCGAGGAAACCTCTCTTCCGCGCAAACACATCTTCCACCGTGCGTGGTTGAACAGGCTCGACCTGGATGAGAGCATTCTTGACCGAAGGAGTAAATCTCTCGTACGCACTCAAGAGAGTCCGAGCTTCTTCAATGGTGTCGCAGTAGCACAAATTGTTCAAAGTGAGCCAAAGCTTCCCACTCGTGGGCTTAGCATCACCACTGCAATTTGGATTGTACTTCTCGGGATAGTCGATCGTAATGTTCAGATCGGTTCCATATTTTGGCGTTTCACGACCACGCTGTATCGTCCATCGCATGAGATCCATATAGTTGTCATTGTTGATATCGAATCGAAGCGTCGTCTCCCACATTTTCGATCGAGCTATGGTGCGGCCCCAAAAGCGTGTGACGACTGCAAAGAACGCCTGGCCCGATCCGCGCGCCGCCCAGAAGAGGTCTACATTCTCGCTGCGACTCGCAATCACTGTTCGCCCATCTGGAACGACCATCTCAATCTTGGTAATCCACGTCTGACTTGTCGCTCCCCATCCACGCACGAACCACCCTTGGCCACCAGCGAGCATGAAACCTGCTGAACCGACAGTAGGTGCATGTCCGTGAGAGAAGAATCTGTTGATTTCCTTCAGCTTCGCTGCCAACTCTTCAACGCGGCATGCTGGGCCGAAAATGACTTCCTGGCTGATCGGGTCATATTCAATTTTGCGATTGAGGTTGCTGGTGTCGATCAGGATGCCATCTTGATAGGCTGAGGGAAACGACATGATGTGGCCGGAAGACCTGATTCCCACAGGCACTCCCAAGTCGCTGGCGCGCTTCAACGCTCTCGAGACATCCTCTGGTGTTTCCGGTACGTGGATCTCTTGAGGATACCGATCACCCGTGGCGGCACTGGGGATCATGCGACGACATTTCTCATAGTCTTCATCTCCTCGCTTCAGCACCTTTGCTGCGTAGACTGGTCGAGTAGTGTAATGTCTGGCGTCAACGATCGGCTTCATTGTGACAGTGCGCCCGGTGAGAAATGGAGATGCTGCTGCGGTTGTGAACTGACGCTGCTTCTGTTGCAACAATGTAGTTTAGCTCCATTGTTGATGACTTCGCCTATATAATGTCCCCGGATTCTCGTCGGGGGTGTATACCGCTACTCGTGATCGTCTCGCAGCTCAAGACACAATCGTGAGGTAATTGAAGCATCTTCGGAACTTCCGATGCAGCCCTCCGCGCCGCTGAGGCGACTGATCGCGAGACCATACATTCTGAAAGAAAATCATGCTATTGACAACATGTTCACCACGAAATCAGCTTGGTGTCTCGCCGAACGCAACTTGGAGTTGTAGACAAACACGGCGACACATATATGCTGAAGCGAAATGAAGACCGTACTTAGATTGACTGAGACACGCCACGTGAGATTCATGGTTTTGTGTACAGGGAGAAATCGGAGCCAATTCCCCCACTCTTCTTAGTCAGCTGATCTCGCGCACTCTCTAATGCTTTGTGCTGTTGGGCATGGTACGCGGTGCCCGTATACTCTCTGCACCACATTATCTACTTACTTCGATGCACGTTTGTTGCGAGTGTGATTCCTTTCTCTCGTCGAGAATTCTGAATATTGTCGTATTTTATTATACTTGAAAAACTCGATGTGTTTCGATTGGTCGCGGCACCTTCCGCAGAGCCTCATCTGCTGACATGCATGACCGCAGTCACTGGCGTAAGAGCTAACAGTATCCACTAGTGATTCGTACATGAGACGACCAAACGCTACGCAGCATTCTACAAGGAGATCTTGATCATTCAAACGTCTGCTTTTCTCCTCTACGCAATCACTTCTGCCCATGCAGTTCCAGATACTCGTCCACCAGACCCTTATAGTCTTTCGGCTTGTAAGGCTCGACCAACTCTGCCATTGGACTTCCCTTGCGATGACTCTTGACTCCGACATCATTCAATAGGAGATCAATGTAAGGCAAGGAGTCGAAGGCAAAATCTGGGAGGGATGCTCCGTATCCACATGGCCACTTCCACTTTCCGAATTGGGTATGCAGCATAACCTCCTTATTGACAGCATCTTGGCTCTTCGGGTTGCGTTTGAGCTTGCCGTCAAAGTATGCGCTGATCCAAAGCGCCTGAGCATTCGCAAAGTTGGCGGTGCTAACGGTCGAGACCATTCCTGCGAGTGCGAGGTTGCGCTTGAAGACTGAACCTGCTGGCACTATGAAGCGGTAGTTGCGAAGTGGATTCTCTTTTGGCTGCTCGAATCTGAGCACAGGCTGGTTCCGAAGTGCAGGGTACTCGTTCCAGATTTGTTTGTTGGCCTCCTCCCTCAGCTCTTCAATCTTCTCGGCGGACGCGGGCACGCCGAGTGCGGACTGATCAAGCCCTTCGAACTTGAGAGTGGACTCCTTCTTCCATCCGGTGGCGCAGATGACTGCGTCAGTCTCGATGATCTTACCGCTACTCAGCTGAACCGAGTTCTCATGCAGCTCAGTAACATCCGCAATGTGGGCTCTGATCTTGCCTTGCCGGACCATGTTGTAAAGATTCGAATCAAAGTTGTCGACGCCAATGCCACTGGCGCTCCACCGCACATCGTACCAAGGCTTCAGCTTGAACGTTTCTGGATGGTTGTCGAACTCGAAGGATTCAACAACCTCGTTCGTCATATTGCTCCAATACGTATCAACAAGCATTCGGCCAATGATGGTGTTGTGCAGGAACTTGCGTGCAGCTCCATAACCATCCTCATCACCCCAGGGAGCGGCACTGAACCAAGTCAGTGCTCGCGTGTGGAGCAGCTCCTCTGCAAGACGACGAAAGGGCGTGACGGCTTTTGGTAGAAGCCATGTCGGACCTTGGCCGCCTGGGCGAATGATTAGATCGACCTGGGCACCTTTCTCGGCAAATGCGTATGCGCAGTCGTAAGCTGATTTGCCACTTCCGATGATCACGGTCTTCTTGCTGGTATTTACGAGGTCTCCGTTCTTGGCAAAGTCCTTCGCATGGATAAAAGTTGGCTTGAACTTCTCTTGTCCAGGATACTGCGGTAGATTCGGCGTTGATGTCAGGCCAGTCGCCAGGATTAACCTTTTGGTATCAATCGTCTCCGAAGCGCCGTCACTCGAAACAACGTGCAACTGCCAACCATCGTCGGCTGTCGGGCTTATCGTCTTGACGGAAGTGTTGAGTCTGGTTCGTTCTGCGATTCCGAAGTGATGTGCAAAGTCTGTCAAGTACCTATGGAGAGTAGCCGCTGGAATATGGTCTTTGCCTGGTACCAAACCATATGTCTTCTCATCCATTGGCAGATCCGGGTGCTCGTATGAGCCCGCCTTCAAACTGGTCAGTACAAGGCATATAGAGCCGAGACATATCTCTGCGGGCTAGCGACTTGTTGTCCCAAGTCCCATGCCGACAACAGCACTGCACGCAGAGCAACTCTTCCGAGGGGTTAGACGCACGAAATTGTTGGACTTCAGTCCTGGATATAATCTGTCGTTGCTCCATGTCCCGCCAAAGCTGCTTGCGGATTCCAAGATGAGCGCACGCGCCCCAGGATGAGTTTGTATATAGGTCTTCGCAGCACTTAATCCGAACCAACCTATGTGTGGATAGAATCAGAACGAAAGTTCACAAGTGCATAAGGCTCACTCGTACCCGCTCCCACGACAACCACGTCGTAGATTTTCGATGCCATCTTTGATGGAACAATCAAGCTCACCCTATGTTTCTGACGCAATGAGTTGAAGATGTTGTGAGCCTCCCGCTTTGCTGACTTTTCGTGAAGCCATCTCACTATCATACCATGAGCATACGCTTTGACATTGTTTGGTCACGGAATTCAGGAACTTGACGACTGTGTTGGAGCGAGCCGGCGAACCCTCTCGTATCGCCAGAGCTTGCGACTGTGGGGAAATCCCTTGTCGGTAGCATTCCGACCGTTACCCGGACCTTTTCCTACAGCTAGAGTTGCCACATTTGGACAAGTCTCAGCATTGATTCATTACGAGCATGCAGCGCACTGACCGAGAATGATTACACAGCATGACTGATCAAGCAATATCAGCATGGTACTCCCCATGAAGAAATGCTGCTGTTCCGAGCTTCCGCGTGCGATCCCGTTTCTTGCACTGTGTGATTAGATTAGGAGCAGACCAATAGCATATGGTTGATTTAGTCGTACAACGAATACATGTCCGACCGTTGACGCTCGAGCACCGGAACCGCCAAGGAGCACAAAGACAAAGGAGATAGAGAACTGCCACTTGTGATACGAAGAAGCCTCAGAACAATGATTGACAGCAAATACGACGTGCTGCCGTTTCTGCCGGAGACCACGCTTGAGCAGATCAGCCCGGGCATCACTCTTCTGAACCCTTTGTCTAGACGAGGCTATGGTCCAGGCCTTGTCGTCATTGTCTCAGAGACCGGCGTTCAGGGCTCAACGCTCAGGATTGAGAATGGCATCCCAAGCCCTGTGATGAAATGGGGTGAGGAGGGCTACTCCGTTGTTGAAGTCACCGAGGCTGCGCTCGCGAGTTCGCCTCAGACTGCTCTACAGTCTGCGCTGGACGCGTTGAACAAGAGCTCTAAAACAGAACCAAAGACTGCAGTTGGGCTAGTTGGTGAGTGCAATCCAAGCTCTGGTCGTCCTGAATTCTTCATATTGATGCTTGGTGTGCCGTGCAGCATATTCTCCCGCTCTTTGGATACTTGCTGCTGAGCATCTGGAAGCATTCCCTTCCATCGTCGGGGCAGTGGTGTATGGCAACGCTGCGCACGCTGACAAGCTGAAAACCTCATCATTACCCCAACTGCATCACCTGGCAGGCAAGTCAGCATCTGACGTGGGAAGAAATAGCAAAACACTTCGAGTGTACGATTATCCGGTCGCCAAATCTCATCTATTCGCGACACCTTTTGATGCCGAGTTCGTCTATCATGCAGAATCGGTCTCACATACCAGGAATTTGTCATTCCTGAAGCCGCTCATGAATGGTCCATACTTCGATCTGGAAGCCATCTGGGACGAGCACACTTACTACGAGTTCGAGAATCGGTCTGTGGAGTGTACGATGAATACCATGGTGCAGGAGCCATACGTGAATCACATTCCCACAGTGAGTACGACACCACAATCTTGGTGACCAGTAACTTACGCTGCTCCAGCTCACCGGCGGCATCGGGCGGAAACAACTATCAGCATTCTATCGTGACCACTTCATCTTCCAAAACCCAGACGATGTGGACCAGGAAGTCATCAGCAGATCAATCGGCATCGATCGCGTTATTGACGAGTTCCTGTTCAAGTGCACGCACAATAAGAGTATCGATTGGCTGTAAGTGTTTTTGCATTCCGAGGTTTCGACCTTGCGTCGCTGACGACTTCAGAATTCCGGGCATCCCGCCGACAGGAAAGTGGCTCGAAATTCCACTTGTGGGAGTCGTCAACATCCGTGGTGACCGACTGTACCACGAGCACATTTCCTGGGATCAGTCCACAGTCCTCGCACAGCTCGGACTGCTGCCAGAGTATTTGCCCTTCCCATACGCATCGGAAGGGCTTTCAGCTTCGGCTGGTAAGGTTTTAGAGTACCGCGTTCCGGCCGCTGGTGTAGACACAGCGCGCAAGCTGCGACACAAGGATCATTGCGAATCCAACAAGATGCTGGAGTATACGGTGAGGGAGCAGTAGTCGAGAGGTCGCCAGCAGAAGCATGCTGTGAATCCATGTTGCCAAAGGAGGAGGCTTGAGGATGACGAAGATGGTTTACGCCGTCCGATGTCGGCCTGATGACACGTACACAAATACAGACAGAATATTGCAGCCAACTCTGCTTGTCCACCATTGTGCATGATTTCATGCTCATGAATGTTGGCAACACAATTCGATCTGACACATCATGCAGGCTCAGGAACTTGTACTGCCCGATCGCAATCATGCCTTGCCATAGCAGAGTGTCTCTGACCGAAAGATCTGCAGCCACCATGCAGCTAGAGGAAGGCCAGAACTTCAGCTGAAAGAGAAGCCTCGCAACCGCATATACCTGCATTTGCCTCTTCGCCATGTTTGTATCCGTTGTCACGGAAATCTGGCGCATGAAATTGCTATGAAGGACAAAGAGTCGGCCTTCTTCGCGCACTTCGGCGATCCCAATGTCAAGATCAGCTCCGGCGATGTGCCTGCACTCGCGTATCCTCCGGTTCCCATCAATTCGCAGACGCAGATTCGAGTCGTAGAGGTACTTGCAGGAGCATTCCGAGACCCAATACGATGTCGCCTTCACGTGCGGGACTTGGGACCAGACACCACCGCCAATCATGAAACCGTTCATTTGAGGAAGCGGTACACTGCGCTATCCTATTCATGGGGCGGCTTTTACAACCATGCGTCGATACATCTTCTACCAGCAGCGACAGAGCAGACCAGTGCTGAGCGACAAGACACATCTTCTTCTGACGACCGGGACTCTGCCGAATTCCCCGTTTCACGCAATCTCTGGTGCTGCCTGCTTCGTATTCGGAGAGAAGACAGGTCGCAGGTGTATTGGATCGATCAGCTCTGTATCAATCAGCATGACCTCGTGGAGAAGAGCTCTCAAGTTCCTTTGATGAGTGAAATTTATGCTCAAAGCCAAGGCGTTCTCATCTGGCTTGGAGATGCTTTTCCAGGCGAAGAACTTTCAGAGAAAATAATGTCAAAGAGAAGTCAGCTGGCGCGAGTGGTCACGAACATGACGTTTTTGAGGCAAAATTGGAGCTTATGCTGGTGGAAAAGATTATGGTACGTGTGGCTTCTGTTATCACCTTCGCATGCCTTTCGTTTGCCAACTACTCAGCAATCGTAACGCTTAATCTTTGACATACTGAATATCGTATGTAGGGTCCTGCAAGAATTTTGCCTCGCCCCGCAAGAGCCAACGATTCAGTTCGGATCGTGCACGATGAAATGGAGCGAACTGTACACTTTCGCTTATGAACAATCTGAACGTCTTGGCTCCAGTACTTCATCTACTTCAATCACCCTGGGCGTGCTTCATATTGATCTGGGACGATTTCACGAGACCAGGAATGCATCAGGCCAGCCTCAGACACTACTGTCCTTCTGGTGGGCCTTCCCCCAGCTACTGTGCTTCAATCCGAGAGACAAGATCATTGGGCTGTACGGCATGCTGTCAGCAGAACAGAAAGAACTCATCAACATTGACTACCAATTACCCGTTGAAGATGTGTTTGCGCAAGCGACATACGCCGAGATTGCACACACTGGAAGCCTTTCGATCATTTCCCTTGCTCGACGGCACGCGTCACAGGCGAACCTTCCATCTTGGTCTGCAGACTTCATGTTCTCCGATGCATTCGAACTCAATACCATGATCATCCCTGCACAGACTGCATTTTGGCATGAAAAGTTTATCTCTCCGCCGCGTCCTTGGACAAAGACAAATACCGACAACGAACAAATTGCGAAAGCAAAGTATAACGCCGCACAGTCGAGTCTCACCATCTCGGGCTTCCGATTTGATCGGATCTTGCTTACGCTACCAATCCTTGACGCTGGCACTGAAGCATTAGTCAAGAAAACTAGCTTTGGAAAGAGCTTACTGGCAAGCACAAGTCTGACGAGGAGAATGATCTTCACCAAACAGGAGCGAGCATTTCGTGAAGAGGTTCTATCGCCTCTATATCATGCATCTTCTCCTTATGCTCGCCTCGAAGCCTGTGTCTGCAAACCACCTGCCGCCGCACAAGCTGCCTTCTCGACCACACCTACGCTCAGACACTCACAACACAAAGGAATTCGACTTTTGCTCGCGGAAACTCTCATCATCGATTGGCTATCACACGAAGCTTTTGAAGACCACGATTGCGTGAGCGAGGAAGTCGAGTCTGTGCAGGAGATGATTTGGAGCCTCACCCATTACCTTTCCCACGTTGGTAGTTGTGTCACAGAGGTCAATCAGGCATCCTCGTTCTTTGTGACGGAGAATGGATTTCTAGGCGTTGGACCAAGAACGGAAATGGATAAAGGGGACACAGTAATATTGCCCTTCGGCGGAAGATTCCCGATGGTGCTGAAAGACAGAGGTGCGCAAAGCTGGAGTTTCGGCGGCTTTGTCTACGTTGCAGGTCTGGAGAATCGAGAATTGGAAGAAGTGTTACCAGAGCTGGAATCGCTGGAAGAAAAGTTCGTTCTGGTCTGATCTATCATACAGGCTTTGCTTTTTCACGCTGGTCAGGACTCTGGATTCCAGCACTCATCGCCTCGGGCCGACCTTGGCCAAGTAGTGGTGCATCTAGTTGCAGCTGCGAGAGTTGTGCTTGTACCAAACCCGACCCGTGTCGACGAAAATGAAGCACTCGCGCTGCTTTCTATCACCATCAGCATCGTCGCTTTCCTGTCGAGGGTAATGCGTCTTGCATGCGACGCACGCTCCGTCCAGATCTTCCCATCCCTTCAGCGACTTGCAACCCTCAACACATGACATGTAGTCCTTTGTCAGCTTGTCCCGATTGGCCTCGATGCACTCGAAACGAGGTTTCCACTGATTCCAATGTCCTGCCATGCCGGCTGTTTGACGACAATGACCAAGTGCTCGCACGCTGGATGGAGAGAAATGCGCGTCGTTAAAGACTGGCTTACCGTATCCTGGTGGGCCGACGTATATCAAGACACCTTTTCCGTAATGCGGAGGAACCGCCGGCCTGCTCACACAGTTCGGCTGGAATATTTTGGTGGCTTCAGGAGCATTGGTGAGGACATTACGCTCCGTAGACTCCCGGTGGTTGAAGTAGGATGACCGCTCGATGCTACTCAGACGGTAGTGTGTAGATTCTTCTGGATCTCGAAATGGCGCAGGCACATGACCGTGAAGGAGTTTCATCGAATCGGAAATCAGCTGATGGCAGTGCGAGCAGCTGTACTGTGGCAAGCCCGGAAGAGTGCATGATTTGCCCATTCCACATGCCAGATGGCATAACGTCAAAGGACGAGAAGGGACTGTGAAGCCTTCTCTCGGAGCATATACCACGATTGTCATGACCTTCTTCAAACGTGCCAAGGCACAATTGCAGCGGTGTCCGTGCTCATTCCACCGGCGCATCTCCTTCCACTCCTCTCCAAGCAATTGCAAGGTTGCTTTCAATCCGTTCATGGCTATGCCTGGGTAAAACTGAACCGAATCGCCCAGTTGGACTTCTCGACACACCTTGTGGGCGTAAATAGACAGCGACATGAACCAGCGAGCTATCATTTTGTACTTGTCCCGTTCGGTCGCGCACTCAAAGTCAGGCGTGAAGATGCAGGTACCATAGTAGAAGTCAATGGCCAGTGCTCGCGTCCGGCGACTGATTTGTGTCTGTGCTGGAGGTTTAAGGCTTTTGTTGATAGTAACATATGTCTTTATGGGCTGCGACATCCATATCCCGAAAAGCTCATCCTGAAGCTCCTGGGGCAGACGTTGTACATTCTTCTGAAGTTGCTCGTCAGATAGATTAGCAGGAATAGAGGACTTGGCTGTTTCCAGTTCGAATGTTGGATTGAGACCGTGAGGTTTGTGGTCTGCCTCCTGCGTGGTCTGGCGCAGTTTCGACAATTTGCTTCGAATCGAGCGCACGGAGTCCTGAATACGGGTCGTCATTGCTTTCCTGTGCTCTTACTAGGCGAAGATTGGGGAGACTGTCTACGGGCCTCCACCAAGAAGTATTTGCACTCGTCGCTACAGCTTACCACAGACCGGGAATGACAAGAACATTCACCAGGTCTGGCGTGCCTTTCACGTGCGCAGATCAGATAAAGAGCATATGTCCAGCGCTTTGTCAGAGCGGGATTCCAGACCTTACAATTGTATTGTGCTCACAAAAGAAGCCGATCGAGCCCAGATCTAGCTCCAGCAATGGCGGTTGGTTCGGCGGAATCTTCTCGAGGTTACGTTTCTAGCTGCACTCTCGATCAGACTTCCTTTCATACCAGATCAGTTCGCCAGGAAGTCGACATGAACCAACATTCGAGCTCACTAAACAGAAGACGCGACCAGATGAAACTAATATGGTAGCTTTCTATTCATTTGTTTTCGCTGCAGATGATTCGCGTGCCAGCTTCTCTCCTTGCTCACTTGACCTGACGGCCGGCTTCACTTCAGAATCCAGCTCCTGCTCAAAGTTTCGACCTAGACACCCTCACGTTGGCTACACATTCTCACGTGCATCGCAGTGGGGCGTAGCTCACTTCTTATTGTACGCCTCTCCAATTCCCCTCTGTACCGCCGGACGCTGCGCAATACGATCGATCCACTTGAGCAGATGCGGGAAAGCTCCCACTTCCTCTTTGCTGTATCCGCTGCGCTCCCAGTTCCTCACCCATGGCCTGTGATATTGATAGTCAGTAAGAAGATCAAATACTGCCAAGGACACTGTATATGAGCAAGAAAGATCCCCAAAAGATTGAAGGCATACCAAGTCTTCACATCAGCGACGCTATATTTTCCCTTTCCGTTACCGGCAAGATACTCGCGTGGCTCGCCGGTATACTTCCCGCTCAGATGGATCTCCAGCACGCCAAACACACGCAAAGTCTCGTTGCGGAAGCGCTCAATCGCATATGGAATTTTCTCGGGAGCTGCACGGGAGAAGTGCCCAAGATTGCCTTGGTAGGGAGCTCCAGAGCCGTGCCAGAAGCTGTCAAAGCCATGTCAGTACGGTTCATGCAGGCATCTCGGCCAGGAAGTGAAAATGGAGCGGAGCATACAACGTCCACTGCAAAGCTTGATTCCGCTCGAGGTCATCGGAGAAGCCGAACTTGTCTTCTTTGTCGGCGAACTTGAGAAGGTAGAAGAGTTCCGCGGAGGTCTCGTGGACGGTGAAGGGTGGGGATTGGGAGTTGTCGACGAGGACAGGGATGCGGCCTGGTCAGAGGCAGGACAATCAGCAAGAGTCGGGCACCAGGTGATGTGAGAAGAGAGGAACTACCGTTAGGATCGAGACGGAGGAACCAGTCTTTCTTTTGCTCGTTGGTGCTGGCCAAGATTGATGAGCTGCACATTTGAAAATCGTCGGAATCATCATTTGCTTACGAAATATCAATCACGGTGGTAGTCCATTCAGTACCATAAGCATCCTTCAGCTCTTCGAGAAAGATTTGAACAGCCTGTCCGTTGGGTGTGTTGGTTGTGATAAGATGCAAGCCTTTGGCATTCTTCACGTCCGATGGAGTCTCTTCTGTATACAAGTTGTGGGACATTTTGGAGAATTCACGATGATGTCTGAAGGTTGCTCGGGGATGGCAGAATCGATGATATTACACTCTTATAGCCTTGAAACAGCTCTTGTAAGCAGGTCATTGATCTAGTGCATCACGTCTTCCTACGCAATGCTGCCCCTCACGGTAGCTCTCCCCACTTATTGGTCGAGCTGCAGCTCTGGTTTGTCAGCTGGGGCGGCGCACAGGGAGAACTGCAGCGCTTACACAAACAAAGCGTGATCTGAGGCTTGGTCCATCCGATATATGGCTAGGTGTGTGCCTGAAGTCATCATTCATGAAGCATGGTGGAGCAATGCCAGCGATCGTGGGGAGATAACGTCGGGCGCAAGCCGGCAGCATGGCTTTCGGCGAGCCTAATTCACTGCCGAATCGAGCTGGCGTCTGATTCACTGGATCACCTCTGCAATGCATGGCTATTTCAGTTCAATAGTCGCCTCTCGGGATGCCAATCAAAAAGACCCGGGACCCCCTTTAGCGAACTATCATGCTGTAGTCAAACCCAACTTTCCAGGATTTTCGACATGCTCAAAATTCCTCCATTCATGCGAGAGCAGTCCAGTCTGGCTCATCGCCCTCGGGCCTCTCCTGTGCAGAAGTATTGCGCGTTCATGGAGCCGACGACGCCTTGATATGAGGAGATGCGGATGATCCCGGAGCTAAGCGGCTAGATCCGGCAGACGTTAGCTCATGAGCTAGCAGCCAAGGATAACAGTCACCAACACGTCTCCAATAACCACGCCGAATCTACCAATCAAAACATCAAGAGTCGACAAGGAATATCCACTGCTCGGTGACCGGTACAAATCTGCAGTTTAGCTGATCAGATGGCGTGAGTACAAGTATAAATGCCCACCAAATCCTGTACTTCGCTTGGCCTCGGCTCGGTCTGCGCTTCGCATCGTTCTGGCGTGTCTCGGAAGAGCATCCATCGTCCTCGCGGGTTTAAGCACAGTATAAGCTTCCGAGAGTATGAAGCTTGCAGGGCGTGAGCTGCAATCATCGAACTTTGCAAAGATCACGCCGTTTTGCAGCAGCCGGCGAGGTTCTACTTGTTACTCCTCCGCACTGCCGTTGCGTCGCTCGTATCCACCCCAGAGTACATCCGAGCCGACTCTCGCTTGTGCGATGATTGGAAGGGGATATTGTCTCTGATCCTTCGAGGCCCACCGGTACAAGACGTGGCCTGCGACGACGACGACTTCTCCTCTTTGCCATATATTGCATTACCCTTCCTTCATCTCCTCCGCCGAGAGCGCGAGCAACACGGCCTACCCCAGACGCGCATCTCAGCCAGGCACGCGATTCTCTTTGTCAGACGTGTCAACGCAAAGCTTGACTGTACTTGGCAAAGGCTCAGGCGACATCATCGTGGCCATCACTAAACGCGCCGACAGGTACGTGCATCGGCCCCATCGTGGTTCGACGCCCCGCATGACTACACTCGTCGCTATCGCCGGCGGCGCAGAGCACGACGGCGGTGGGAGGCGATTCAGCATCTCAGACAGCGGAAGTCTTCCTACACCGGGACGCCGACCATTCCAAGCCCAATATAAGCGCGACGACAGCACGGGTGGTCGGAGGGAGCGAGCCTCCAATGGTGGCTGTGCCACTATGCACGCTGGGAAGGCTGACGACGGCCGTCCCGTCTGCCACCACCGCACCACCGCACCCCATCATTCCCCCTCCCACCACGCCGCCGTCGATCTGACTTTGCGCCGGCGTGCATCTAGACGGTCGTCAGCGTCCGCCCATCCAACCTTCTCTAACGCAATGCTTCGCAGTCCCGATCCCCTGCTGCAGCCTCCCTCTCGCTCCCACCAGGACGTCTTGGCGCGAGACCGCTCCTCTCACCACCTCCTCCCTCTCCTCGCCTCCCCGCCGTCCTCTTCCGCCATTCGCATGCGCGCGCATTGTCGCGACGTCGCCTCCAGGCCAGGCTGAGTGCACGGGCGGCTCCCCGGATCCACGAGCGCCAGACGACACGCCGCGGAGAATGCCAGCGACTCCTGCACGCAATCCCTCGAATACGCCGAGCACCACCACACCCAACTCGGGACGGAGACTCATCTCCCGCCTCACCTCCCCCTTCGCCTCCAAGTCGCGCAAGCTCACCGACTTCTACATTTCCGTCGATGACCCGCATCGCTCATACTCGCAGGGTGACTCGGTGACCGGATGTGTCAACCTCAAGGTGGTGCAACCCATCCGCGTCACCCACGTGGTGGTCTGTTTGCACGGCTTCGTGCAGGTATATAAAAACCCTGGCTCCCCGCCTGCAGATGGATACCGCGCCACGAGCGCGCGCATCGGAACGGGCAGAGGGAGCAAGAGCGGGGAATACTTTGGCAATGGCTTTGCCTCGCTCTTCGAGGATGAGGTGGTGTTGTGCGGAGACGGCAAGTTGGGAGAAGGCGTCTATCAATTCCGCTTTGATTTGCTCTTTCCCGACCGTGACTTGCCTAGTAGCATATCGGTTGGTCTTGGTTACAATTGCGGAGAGTCGAAACTGACCCTCTCCAGTTTGAGCGCGGCACCATTTCCTACATGATCACCGCGACGTTGACACGACCGACCACCATATCCCCAACAATACAATGCGATCACAAAGTCTACCTTGTCGAGCGGATCGACATCTCTCAGATGGTTCCACCAAAAGCGCGGACAATCACGCTGGAAGCAATCTCGAAAAGAGCCAAAGCAAAGACTCAAGCGCGCAAGCTTGCTGAGAGCGCAGACCGGAGATCGAGAAAAGCGGACAGCACGTCGGCAGAGTTGCAGAGACGCAACAGCCAATCTTCTTCCGCGCTGAGCTCCCATCCCGACGGCTACGATGTATCTCCGCAAAGTGCTGCGCCCACTGATGATAGTTATGAGAGCATGTTCAGTGGCAGCGTGGGCCAGCATTCACAACAAGATTCCAACATGGCCTCTTCTCGACACAGCGAGGGGGATCGTGCGCAGCGAACCATCACCGCGACCGTGGAATCGTTGACGGGCGCCGTGCTGCGTGGAGACAGCATCCCGGTCAAGGTGCATGTGCACCACACCAAGCATGTGAAGAGCTTGCATGGTGTCATTATCACGCTTTATCGCCAAGCACGTGTCGATCTCCACCCCGCCATACCGCTGGGTCCGACGGAAAAGGGCAAGGAAGCCAAGTATGAAGACTATTACCCCAAGTCGGTCACGGGTCTTGGCGGCTTATCCTTGTCGGGAGCCGGCTCCAGTCATATGTTCCGGAAGGATCTCTCCCAGACCATTATGCCTCTGATTGTGGATCCAACGTCGTTGATTGCAGAAGTGACGGGAAAGGTGCATGTTCCTGAAGAGGCATTCCCGACAATCTCTTCAGTGCCCGGCGCCATGATCAGCTTCCGATATTATGTGGAAATCGTGCTGGACATTCAAGGGAAGCTATCGACCCAAGATCGCAACCTCGGCAACCTTGGAGGTCTGGCGAGCACCATGCTTCAAGGGCATGGTGCAGAAAGCCACGGCAACGAGAGGTCAGGTCTGCATCCCTTCGGCGCGCCCGTCATCGATACGGCAGCAGTAAGGCGTGATAAAGGCGTCGTGGCCTGCACATTCGAGGTCGTCGTAGGTACGAGAGACAATGCAAGGAAGAAAGGTAAGAGGAAGGTGTCGATACCGGAGGGGCCAGAAGTAGCTGCCTCGTCGGCGCAATCATCAGAGCCACACGTCGATACGCGACCTGGGGCGACACCAAATGCCGAACAAAACTGGCATGATGATTATTGGAGTCGACCCGGGACGAATCATGACACCAGTGAACAGTATGCGCACAGTCCGTACGCATACGATGGGTATGACTGGCGTGGTTATGATGGATACGGCTGGGGAGATTATGATTACTCACATGATCCACAATACGCCGAGCCGACATCAATACCACTGCCACCAATTGAGGACGAGTCAAGTTTGACTGAAAAGGAGCGCATACGAAGGGCTGAGCAAAGACTGCTGCCCAGTCAGCCTCCGGGAATGGACGAGGAAGCAGGACCAAGCACGCAAACGGCTACAGCGCCTCATCTGCCAGAAGAGCTACTAAATGGACATGGTGGTTCAGCACCCCCACTAGCACTGCTCACCCCGCCAGCCTACCGTACCGCTCCTCCGAGCGGACTACTATCAGTCGACTACGCGAGATCAATACCGCTTCCGAGGACACCAGATTACGAGCCTCGGGAGAGAGACACTTTTGCGATCTCTGCGACCACGCTCACAGGCGCCACAGCGCCTCCACTTGCCACCGCGCCTCCATCGACAGTGGCTGACACAGAAAGAGCTGGCCTCACGACTGTTAGCCCCTCTGCTCCACCTGCCTCCGCACTCAATCCAGTGCCGAGCGCACCCACCTTGACCAGCGAAGACCTGTACGGCAACGACGATGAACATTATCAACATCAGAATGGTGTCTCAGAACACCCCGAACTACCAAGATATGAACGATGACGAGAAATATGGCGTTACGGAGTGAATTGTCCAGGGATCTTCTGTCGCGAGATGCGATTTGGGAAATGGACCAAGCGGAGGGGAGATTATGATCCTAATAGACCAGTTAGAAAATTTCGCACCGAGATGGCATGAGAGCCGGTAAAAGTCCTCGGCACGAGTTTGCGCTTCGCAGGATTTTTGATCAATTCATGTTATCACTACATTGTGTGCTCAGCCCTACTGTGTATGTGGGAGAAATTGAGATGTGATGAGAGAGAGACATCCGGCGCCACCGCAGAAGTATCTCTGATTCGCTTCCTCTGGAACTTTCGACTCTAACATCCATCTAAAATCCATCGGGGACTGGGATCGCCTCTTTGGTTGCCTGTCCAAGGTTCGCAGAAGCGGAGACATTGCCTCGACAGAGACACAAACCTGTGAGGATCGATTCCATGTGCGGGCGGCAGTCTATCCCGCCCTGCGGTCGTCTCGGACGGATCTCCGTTGCAATTGTTGTCGTCGACGGGCGGAGTCGACCTATTTGTCGAGTCGGTGAGCCGCCACTGGTTGGAGACACTTCTTGGTAACGACCGCAAGCCTGCGAGAGCTGATTACATATGCTTCCACTCATCTTGAATCTTCACCACCCGGTGTCACGTCTCGCGTATGTCTTGGAGTCTTGGATGGCTGGGATCGACCTACTTGTCGTCTCTGCGATATTTGCACATGTAGAGTCAGTCTACAGATGTGCACGCGGACATGTGAGCGCTGATTACATGTGGTCCAGTTCATCTTTACCCTCGAGACATCTTCTTGTCGAATCTCGCCTGTGAAACGGACCCTCGATGGGCCAAAATGCTATATCGGTTGTCCTACACAGCTTGGATCAGCTCGGGATGCTGGTAGCATGGCGCTTAGATAACTGATTGCTTTGCAGATACCTTTGTTCTGTACTAGGTCTGTTGCTAAATAAGTACGTATCGCTCGAGTAGAGAGACAACTTGGTCACATCCTCCTTCACTCTCGAGGACTTGGACGTAGTCGCCGGTCATCAACGGATATTCTGGAATCAGAAGACAAGTCCTTCACTTACTTTCTGTCAGACAGGTCTTCCACATGCACACCTTGGTCACGACAACCCTCGAATGCACCCAAACCCGTCCGTGGCCGAAGATAACCCGCCTCTTGCCTCCTCTTGCCTCGAATGGTCGGGGTAGTCGCCGGGTACAAACGGATAGTCTCGAGTCAGAAGCAAATACTGCTTTCATTCCTACTTGGTCAGGCGTATAGTGCACGTGGACGGGTGTCGAGGCACTTTCACACGGAAACGAGGCCTGTCTGTGCATAAAAGAATGTTTGATAGGCGCTTTCTTGCGATTTGTTTCATATACATACCAAAAACAATCCAAAAGTCAAAGGTATGTGACATTCCCACTTCCACCTCATCCATCTCCCCGTGCTAACAACCTGAGCCTAGACCCACCAAGACCCCTATACTCAAGATCCGAGATCGCAGATCTATACTCACCATGTCGGCCCCATACCAAACCAACCGAATCGACTGGACCCTCAGCCTCGACAAAAACCTCCTGCTCCTCCAACTCCCGATCCCATACACCATGCCCCACCACACGGTCCTCTCCCCCATCGCAGCAAGCCTCAAACTCGGCTTCTCCTCCACCATGACCATCCCGCGCATCCGCATCCGTCTCCAACAACTCTCCACAGCCATCGTAACGCAAAATTACACCCTCCGGCACTACGCCAACCACGAAGTCTTCACGTCCAACGACGGGCAAGTCGACTGGACGCCGCGGAGCGATCGGGATTTGCTGATGTTCGTCATGAGAGATCGCCGCAGAGAAGACCTGGAGGTTGTGGCGATGATGCTGCGCGAGACGTTGAGGGTGGAGATTTGGGAGGGGGACGTGAGGGCGAGGCTGCAGGAGTTGTGGGAGGAGAGGGAGAGGATGGAGGAGGATTATGAGGCGGAGCATTTGCAGCGGATGAGGCGGGGACGTTGAGGGGGAGCAGAGGGTGACGTGAGAGAGGAGCTGAGCAGGGAGGAGATCGATCTCGACTGTGGTGGAGGATGATTTGCTGAAGACTCTTGTAATTTCTCTCGACTGTCTCCTGTTTTTTTGATTTCCTATGATTTTCTGGATACACAGTCGAGCGACGACGACAAAAGTCTGCGGTATTTCCCAAATGGCACTTCAGGCCAACGAGAGCAGAATTCCCGTCATGTCTACAACAAAAGTCATGCTATTTGTGCTGAGTATGAAACTAAAATCTTACAAATTATCTCATACTGTCAGCTACAGCCACTTCCCAATCAAAACTTGTGCCTTAGATTTAAAAATGTCAAACAACTTCGCGGGGACTCTTGTTGAGGTAGCACTCCAACTCGGTCAGTAGCCACCGCCCCAAATTGTAAATAAAAACGTGATTCTTCTCATACACATCCGAGACGAGTCCGAACAGAACTCCACCCTCACGAAAAGCCATGAAAGGAGTAGAAGCAACCAAAAACAAAGCACAATGCTCGCTATCTCAATTCTCTGCCAATCGTCTTACACTCAACACTTCTCCCCTTCTCCATCATGCATGCCTCTTACAATTCGCCTGATACTCTACAAATTCTTTCCTTCCACCTCTCGTTTCACTTGCAACACCCAACCTAAACATCACTCGGCTCTCCCTCTCCGACCGCACCACCCCCAGCAACCGGCTTACCCGCAACAACTTTCCCCTGCCCCCTCTTCTGCATCCCCGTCTCCACCGCCTGCACCCTCTCCATCGTCTTCGTCACCTTCACAACCACAACATCCGGCTGGCCGGCACCGCCCTGCGGTAAATTCCCGTCATGCACAATATCCGGCTGGTGCGCCTTCTCCGCCTCAATCCTGGCATGATCCTCCTTCGATCGCGCCTTTTTCCGCGTCCAACCCGTCTTGAACAGCTTTCCGAGCTCGAACTTGGGAAAAGGATGGGCTTCGGTGTTGAAGACCACATCCGTCAATGGAAGGAGATCCTCGTCCGAAAACAAAAGGTAGAAGTATTTCAGCGTTTCCGCCTGCCCAACTCACGTCAGCAGGTTCATTCCTTTGCACATTGAAAGGACAAAGAACCCAGAGGGCGAAGAAGAGCAAGACTCACCAACCAAAAGCTCTCCATGTTATCCCTCAGCCTCACCTTCTCCTTCTTCTCCACATCCACCAGCACACTCGACACACTACTAAACCCTTCCCCATCCTCCACGAGCGTATACTTGACAAATGCCTGAAACATCTCCCAGCCCCAGCGTCGATACTGCTCGTCACCGGTGATCCTCCAGAGATAGAACAGACTCTCGACCGTCTCGGGTCGTTGGAGATTATGCGCGTCTTGGGGCTTGATAATGAAATCCTGCTTGACAAGATCCTCCGTCAACGTACACTTCTCATCGAGACATTTGGTGAAATGCGCGGGGGACTGGGGGAGGTCTGATGGGGAGAAATCGTTGTACATGAGCGGTGGATCGTAGATGTGGAAGTGGGCGATTTCCGGGGCGAGGCCGATAGGAGTTTGGTACATGCCAACGCAGGTTTTGGTGAGTTCGTGGGCGAGGCGCATGTCTTCTTCTTGTTGAGCAGACCAGGTAGCGAGTTTTTGGGCTTCTGCGAGAGGGAGGCCGTTTGTCGTGGCGAGGGCGATGGTGCCGCCCATGAAACAGACGAGGTGGTCTTCTTTGGGCTCGAGGTGTTTGTGTAGGCCGCTGGGGCGTTCCGCGATGAGGGTGAAGTTGTTGGGTTTGCTGTAGGTGACGAGGTGCTTTTTGACACCAGCGAGTGATTCATTCCACATTTCCTGGTAGATGGGTTCTTGGGCAGAGGTCTGCAGGTATTGCTTGATGAGATACTCGTAGTAGCTGTCTCCTCGGCTGCCGAGACGAATATTCTCTCCTCGGAAGGTTCCTTGGTCGGCGTAGATGAAGATGGGAACCAGACCATCTTCTGCTTGGTTATCATCCACCACTCTCATCACCCTTTCGGCATGCTCCCAGTAATGCGTCTCTCCCGTCAGCTTGGACAAATACTTCATCTCGAGCTGTAGTGTCGTCGCCTCGGCAGTCGAAGAAGCACCTCCATCAGCGTGTGACGGGATGCCTTGAACCTTGGCCAAATTCACGCTCGCAAATGGCACTCCGGATTTACTCTCATACGCACCCAGAAGCCGATCGGCCAGATCGACGGCCTTCTCCACATACAAATCGTCGCTGAGGCCATCGCTCACGGGAGCATACTTGCCTTCAAACTGCGTGCTGAGGTAATGCGCGCTCAGCAGACCTCCGAGCATGCGAATTGTCGTCTCAAAAGTATTCACATCGTGATCCTGGTTGTACGTCAGATTCGAGGAGATCCACTGCCGCGCGTGTTCCAATTCCGTCGTCAAGTTCATAATCATCATGGTGTCAAGGGCATCGACGATGATCCAGCCCAAACCCTTGGGGGTCATGAATTGTCCGCCGTGCGAAACAGGATGATATTCATCGTAGCCTGTCTCCTCGTCAGCATTCCCATATCCTGGATCGAGAATGGCCGCCTCCCAGCAACAAGAGAAGAGGACATACTATATGCCAGTACAGATACATACCCCAACCATACTTTTCATACCCCGCCCAGCTGATCTGAAATGCATCTTTCACGCGCGCTGCCCGTTCCTGCCAGTCCACCACCGCTTGCCCGCCCCATAAGCCCCAACCTCCACCGCTCTCTTTCTTGGCGCTCGACGCCGCCGGGTTTGACGTCGAGACAGAAGAGGAAGAAGAGGCTCCACTACTCATCCACCCCAGCGGACTCCATATCCCAAACCACCAACTCACCAACGCAAGCACGCCCAGTCCCGCGCCCAGCGTCCTCTTTCTCCGCACCCACTGCCTCGCATTCCTCCCTCCCGGTCCGTAGAAATTACTCGGCTTGTCCTTGTACATGGGCAGAGACTCTCGCTTCCCTTCGCCGCTGAACATGCCTTGGATCGTATCTCCAACCTTTTCGCCGAAACTCTGATCGCCATGGTGATGATGATGATGATGATGATGATGACTGCCGTGCTGTTGAAACCGTGATCGGCCCGAACTCTGCCAATTGTCGATGCTGTGCGAGGCGGCGGCGGCGGCTGCTCCTCCGTTGCTGGGCATCCCGTAGCCAGACATGCTGCTGCTGGAGGCTATGGGAGCGCGATGAGAAGAAGCATTGGAAGTGTCGAGGGAGAGCTGGCGGTCGCTTCTACTGCGGTGCGTGGAAATGGATGATGGTGGTTGTTGTACAGGACTAGAGCTGTTGCTGCCGCGGAGACTGCCGTTGGAGGTGGAGCGGAGGAGTTGCGATGCGGCGGCGGGAGATGTACGTCGGAGGTTGAAGGGGTCACGGTTGGTGTTCATTCCAATCGGAGATTCAGTACACACAGGCAGAGAACGAGTGAATGTGCGACGAGTGAGGAGGATCTGAGCATCTTCCGACAGCTGTTCGAATAGTGTTTGGCAGGGATGGCGGCATATTAGCAGCGTTGAGCCACTGCGCTACTGCACCCCTAATACTACGCGGATCAAGCGATGGAGAGACGCCACTTTCACATGACGATGCTGTGGCTGAAGCACCTTCTTGGCCGTGATGCTATCAGAAGGAGGACAGCTTTGTACAGTAGGGATCGAAAGGTGCTGCTACTATTTCTCCAGCACGTCTCTGCTACAGCACCATCGGCGGTTTTCAAGCTTCTTCTCTGCTGCTGTATCTATTCCTACCCATCCGGCAAGACGACAATACCGACGCCACAATGCCCACCCCACTCGACAAGGCCCTCAACTCCAAGAACCTCTTTGTCGGCTTCACAGCTCTCATCACAGCGGCGACAGCATGGTAGATACATCCACGCCTCCTCCCTCCATCTCCCCTCCCAATCCTCACAACTAACCCGTGGAACCCACAGGTCCATCTGGGGCCAAGACCTCTTCCCCGCCACCCAACCTCCCTCCTCCTCCAGCAACCCCTCAGACTGGACTGAAGCGGAACTCCGAAGCTGGTTGGAAAAGGTATATCCTCTCTCAACCCCATCAAAGTCCTCAGTCACGAACTCTGAGAGCTGATGGAGAATGTCGCACAGAGAAATCTCCCCGTCCTCAGCACCGAGTCCCGCGAAGACATGCTGGCGCGCGTGCAGAATATCTTGGCGAATATCCGGCCGGGGAGGGATTGATGGGGCTGCTTTCACCTTACTTAGCGGGACTGGGTATATTCACAGTGCGGTTAAGCGTAAGGTGAGGTTGGTTCGGGATCGGTAGAGCACGGAGGCGTGGACGTAGAGTGGAGGAGGGACGAAGGAACGACTGATGAGAAGCGACGTGGTGAGATGATGTCATGTCTCGTTACGGAGTATGTGATACCCGGCGCATTGCTCGTGAACTAGTCTGCTGTCTGGTCTCATCGTGCATATGTACGGCTATGGTACATTTGTGGACTCGACCGTAGAAGCAGGGTCTCCCATAGCTCGCCCCCTACAGGTCCTGCTTTCTTTGTCAAAGCCCAGCCTCAGGCACACTGCTCCGTCTCTCACGATATACCAACCTCGCCCAACAAGCTTCACAGTATTCACTCCTCCTCACTCTCCACTCCTGTCTTTCCCTCGCCCTCTCCGCCACGCCAGTCTCCCATATTACCTTCTTCCTGCGCCTCTCCCTCCGCATCCTCCCCGTCTCCCTCACTCCCACTCCCATCCTCATCCCCATCATCCCCCTCCAGTCCTATCAACTCCTCCACCGCCCTCCTCTGCATCTCCCCTACTTCTTCCTCCTCCCTCAACAGCTCCAGCTCCTCCCTCTCCCTCTCCAATCTCGCCTGCCTCTCCTTTTCCTTCTTCGCCTCTCGCGCGCGCTCCTTTCGCGCCTGCTTCTCTCTCTTCTCTGCTCTCTTCAGTTCAACTTGCCGGAAGAGCTCTTCGGTCTGTTGGCGCTGAAGCACGAGCTTCTGGCGGCGGGACTCAATTTCAAGGGCTTGGGCGTTTGTGCTAGCCTTGGAAATTGGATTGGTGGCCGTATTGAGTTTCGGTTTCTTATTGGGTGGAGCGGTGGTGGTGCTGACGGTGGAGTCTGGGGTACCGGATTTGGAGAAGGGGCGTTTCAACAGAGGCGAGGGCTTTCTCGTGTTGAGGCTGCGATCGGCTTGTGTTGCGGACATGGTCGCCACGGGAGCAGGTACTTGCTGTGCCGCCTCTGCAGCTGTCGCGTCGAAGAGATACCGCTCTTTCAAGGTCACTTTGAGTCTGCTGGCGTCGGCGACCTGTTGGACGCGGTTGTTGAACTCGGTACGTAGTCGCGCATAAGGCGACTTGTCGCGATGCCAGGCTTCGGCTTTTGCAATGTCATCGAAGTAGGTGTTGAGCTCTGGCTGAGAGATGCCCTCTGGCCCGATGAGCTGGATTATCTCTTCGCGTGACGGTACCTTGGTCAGGTGTCGCTGATAGTCTTGCTTGGCCATGTTCATGGGATTGCGAATTCGACTTGCAGTGGTGAGGTGAGGAAGATGAAGTGCAGAGGTGGAAGACTTGGGAGATAACCGAGTGGACGGGGTGAATGAAACCGCTGCCGGTTGCGCACGTGAAGACGCGTCCTGGTTCAAAGTGAGCTTGTTCAAGAATTTGTTCCTGTCCGGACCTCGAGCTTGAAGAGAGTTCTGGCCTAATCCATTGGGAGCGCGAGTAAACTCGTATTTGGCAGTAACTTCATTGCGTGTCTTTTGTACAGAGCAATCTTGTCCATGGTGCCGCAGATTGGTAGTGGTATCCCCAAAGACGAGCGCTTTGATCTCATCAGCAGGGGGGCCTGCTGTATTAGTGCTAGGACCGTCTTGTGGTAGATAGCTTGGGCGAGAGGCCTTTTGATGCTTCCGCAGCTGCAAGCCGAGATCCCCTCCGAGCCGCTTCAACTTGGGCATACTGGACGGAGAATGCTCTCGAGCGGGTGATGTGATGCTCTGGGACGTGTCACCCAGCTTGTCGTCCTCGACAGGATCGCAGATCTTGACTGCACTGCGCACAGATTGATGTGAACCCGTGAACGGCTCGAGCTGGTGCAGATGGTTTTCGCGTAGCACACAACCTGCTCGATCAATGCTCTTTTGACTCCTGTAGTAGAAGATGAACCGCGCCCACGGCTCTATACCAAACCGCGGTTCCACGTTCCAGCGATTTCGATGAATCTTGCTGCGCTTCTGCGGAATAGCATTCAAGCTGATGTGACGCACCTCAACGGCGTGGTCAGGCTTGATGCCGCTAGCGCGCACCGGCTTTTGATATCTATGCAGCCAGCCGCCGCCTTCGATATCCCATTCAGGCTCGTTGTAAGTCTCGTCGATGGAGTCTTGCAAGTTTGCTACGATCTGGATGCTTCCCACACCTGCGCGCTCAACTGTAGCGCTTGGCTTTTCGATGCGATCGAGAGTGATCCTGCCGTCCTGCAGGGCCTCCACGAACATGCGCGACTCGTAGACGTCGAGAGGTGGTTGCATTTTGGAGGTCCAGCCCTCCTTCGTGACAGGGCAGTCGTAGGCTCGCTCAAACTTCAGATTCCGCCCGACGTGGCGTCTAATACCTTGCTCTTTGATTCTCTGGTCGTCGAGAAACGAGCCATCCACCACTAGGTCGAAGGAGGCTGCTAGCGTGGTGCCCTCGAAACGGCCGTGAACTGTGAGTCGCTGGCCACTTTCGACAGGCACAACGCATTCCACAATATTTGTATGGGCAGAGGCACCGGGAAGAACGTATTCAGGGAGCTTCCGACCATCTGCGAAGATGGCGAGCTCGAGCTCCTGATCAGTCCCTGGCCGTGCAGCCTTCATCGTGCCCCCCAACCCGATCCTGTCACAGCTGTGCAGTCCAAGATGGAGGGAGACGCGAATGTTGGATAGTCGGGCGCGGATTCGTGGGCGAGCACTCGAATTGAATGCGCGCGCGCGTCCTCAAAACTGCCGACGGCGGGGATGAAGAGGTGTTGCTCGAGCAACTCAGGTGCAGTATGCAGCAAGAATTTACGCCTCTCTTTCTCGCAAACGCGGCCACGACCCAGCGGCTGTGGCAACGAGTCGATGCACCAGCCAATCGTCTATTTGACAAAAATGGCGGAGAGCAGATCGCCTTATGACAGTCCTGGCGCTATCCGATCCAAATGACTCTCTGCACACGAGGAGTCAACTGTACCGACGGATCGCAACGCTAGACGCAAGTCAACAGAATATGGCTCTGCTTCGCTACTTCAGTCTCCTGGGGACTGAGCGAGCGCAAAAAGCCAGAAACTGGCAAGACATAATGAATGCTATAGTCTTGAGAGCACTCGTGCCAGAATACGTTCTCACTTGGGCTCAATGACTTTGCTCTTCGTCGAGTTCTCAGCTAGAAGCTTGGCATGCGAATTTCCTCGGCCTGTCTTCACGTCGATGTCCATGGTTATGTCCGAGTGAACAGTGTGCACTTTCTCCAAGCGGCTGGAGAAGGCAGCGCGCAAAAGGTCGCTATCCTGTAGTCTGTGGCGAACCGCTGCTGCCAGCTCTGATGCTGCTTGCACCATCTGAAAGCACCATTCAAGAATTTCCTTGGGAGGACCATATGATGGTAGCAGATCCGTTCTTGAAAGGCCATGCGACTCTTGATCACGGCATCACTCCTCCATTCGGTGGACAGTCACTGCCTTGCGGCCTGTCTGCATTCGGTCCTCCTCTCACTGACCGCAAATAAGAATGAGCGCATGCTCTCCGCCACCGCAGTCGTGGGAGAGTACACCACACGCAAGCGTATACCAAATGTCGCTCTCTGTTTACTCCAAGTCCGTGCCCCACCTGACCGCCAACCACCAGCCTTGGTGCGCACATAAATTACCACCCCTCAACTCACCTCCCACCGCATGCACACGCGGCAAAAACAAAAAAAAAGAATTTTATAACCATATCAGCTCCTTCCCCTTTGGACCTCTTGCTGTTTTCTAGAATTAATCGTCACCAACACCTCTCACCATCACCCGTAGGTGAAGGGAGGGAGATGCCAGCTTCCGATTGGGCGTAATTCATGTATCTCAGTATCTCATCCCCCGAGGGGGATTCGAACCAAGCCCTTTTCCGTCCGTCGTTGCAAATTTGAGGCTCACCGCAGGACTTCTCCACGTTTACGGTGATTGGTGAATGAGGGGCAGGAAGTGACGTGTTTATAGCTTCACTTGAGTGCGGCGTTTGCTGGTGGTGGCGGCGGCGGTGTGGCGTGCGCGGGCGGCCGTGGCGGAGGCTGGGATGGGTCGCGGGAGTGATTGCGGTATTCTTACGCCGCGGTCGTGTCGGAGTTGTGCATCGATAAGGTGTCAGGTCGGGACGCATTTGTGCGGACACAGAGGTGTTGCATGAGATTGCGCGCGTCGGCCTCGATCCAACATTGGAAGAGCAGTCGTCTTGAGGAGTGAACTGGAGGTCAATCGGTCTACAGCAAGTCGACATCAATGCAATAGAAGCTTGCGGAAACCAGGCCTACTCACGCTCATGCAGATACAGGATGTCAACAGTGAGGCCCCAAGACAACATGGAACCAACGCAGAGCTCGAGCCAGGAACGTCTACCAGATTGGGGCCGCGCAGTGCACATGGAAGGCAATGATCCAGTTCCAAGCTCGAAAAGTGGCACCTCTTTCACGTGATCCTCATCACATGCCAGAGGGAAGTACAGTTCTCTCACTTCATTACTCCGCCCCATTTCTCGTTCCGCAGGGCGGTCGGCTCCGGGCATTTCATCTCATTCTTTTGACTTTCCCAATCCGTGCCCTTCCCCCCAGATTTCTCATCATAACGTCATGCCTCGGAATCATACCAATTCAGGTCTCATCACATCTCACATCCTCTGCTCCTCCTCACACCACAAACCGAAAATTCTGCATTTGAATAATCCACGGCCGCCCCACCTCCTTATTCGGCACCAACGTAAACTCCTCACTGAAGCCCCTCGTCTCCCCCTCTTTCCTCTCATTCAACCGCACATATCCGCTGACCTGCACGCCAATGCTCACATTCCGCTCCAAATCCCTCCTCCGCCCTGACTTGGCGACTTCTGGGTCTAAGCTTGGATTGATGATTTGGCTGTTCAGACTCTGCACCTCGTAGAATGCATAGGGCATTTCCGCGTATTTGGTCTGGAAGAGTTGCGGGTCGTTGGTGATGTCACCGTTGTAGTTGATGATGGGGAGATTGCGGGAGGGTGTCGAGCCTGCGACGGGAGGGATGTAGTATGAGGCAATGTTTTTGCGCGTCGCCTCGTCGGAGAGAGTGCTGTAGTAGCTGTCGACGAAGCTTTCGGCTGTTTCTGTTGCGATCTTCGTGAGATCTGTTTGTGTGAGAGTGGTCATGGTGGGTGCTTCGTGGTAAGTATGTGCCGAAAGAGACACTCAGTTCTGGTACAGTTGGAATGGGGTTGTGTTTGTTGTGCAAAGGTAACGACTGGATATGCAGGAAGTTGGGCTTGCGTTCGATTGTCAATACAAGTGAAGTGCAGTAAGGGCAGATCTCGACAACGCCAAGATTTCGCGCCGAAGCAACGCCGAGAGCATCCGGCCCGCACTCGTCGATTTTGGCTCCAATGCGACAACTTTGACAGTTCGAGAAACAGCACAGCACCCTTCGATCTTCACCCCTTCGAACCGCAATACCGCCAAAATGCCTCGCGAAGTCACCGATATCAAGAGCTTCATCGAGATCTGCCGCCGAAAGGATGCCTCGTGTACGTCGAGCCCGTAGTTTGGAGATGCGCAGGAAGATGGAGATATGCTGCAGAGAAGATGGGACCATGATGGATCAGAGGCTGACAGCATGTGTTACAGCTGCACGGATAAAGAAGAACCGCAGCGCGGGTATCAACCAGACCAAATTCAAGGTCCGCTGCCAGAGACATCTCTACACTCTTGTGCTCAAGGACAACGACAAGGCCGAGAAGTTGAAGCAGTCTCTTCCTCCGGGTATGCTATGCCAGGGAGTGGTTAAATGCCGCCCGACATTAGAACTGATGATTTGATGCAGGACTCTCGATCTCCGAGACCCCGAAGAAGAACGCCCGTGGCAAGCGCGTTGCCAAGTCTTCGTAAATGTTTCCAGCGTGAGCGGGTGTGAAGGAGGCTTTTGGCGTTCAACGGCAGACATGATAGCATGATACGAGGCACTCACACTCGAATCGAAATGGGAGAAAAAGAGATGCCTGCTGGCAGATTGCTAGCGAAACGGAGATAGCCCCATGTGAATGACAATGGCGACTCAACCCGCAACATTGAGATGTTGGAAAATTTGCTCTTGATATGGAGAGGTCTCCACTCAGAGCACGCAGGTCCGCAAAACTTCAATGATCTTGGATGGACTACAAGTGCTTCGGCTCCGAACATGCCGATAGCACCTTACAACCCGTCCCAAATCGAGCTGATAGAGGTCTCTGACACTGCGCCTCTTGGGACATGAGCCGCAATGATTGAATAACCTCTGACAGATCATGTCCCCTGCCGCAGTCTCAACAGACGCCGACAGCAGAGCCACCAAGACTTGGAAATGAACTGCGCCGCTGCCGCGAGAGTGCCGAAAGCTCCCAATTGCCTAGTTTCGAAGTGTATCCGAGGACGATTTAAGAACGCACAAGACGCCTTCTTCGTGATGCTGCAATACGGGTTGTACTATCCGACTTCCTATCGCTTTGGTGTATTCCTGTATACAACGGCCAATCTTGCGAGCCCCACAAACTGTGCCCGGATGTGGCAAATTAGAATTTCTTCAGCCTCCGGGCAAACAGTAGTTGGACGCCTAAATCAACCGCGTTCGCCTTTCCCACTCGCAATGTGTATTTCTTAGCATCAGCAACTATGCGAATATGGCTTGAGCGGAGCTGCACAGAGCTTGCAGGACAGACCATCGCCAGAGAACCGTCCAGCACTGGATCGCACGGTGTGGCCGAAGTTGAGCGAAGCACCGTGTGCGGGGCTAGCATGCCTTTGGTCGGAACTCACGGGGACGAGCTGCCGAACATGTCGGTGGCGGATATGTCGATTGCTCAGGCATCGACATTGAATGAACAGGGGCGCAGCGAGTGGCTGGACTGGTTCCTCTCCCCACAGCACCAGAGTGGGCGCCTGGACTGGTTCCTCTCCCAACAGACCTTGGCATTCAGCGTTTCCCCAGACAGCCCGCTCAAAGTATCACTTAGTGGGTGCTACTCCTGTGAGGAGGTGATTGACAAGATCCAGACCGCACCACCGGATACTGTCCGACGTGCGGGACGCAGAGTGAAATCTGTGTGGGTGCAGGTTGGCGAATCTAAGCTGCATTTCGCAGAGGAGAACCTCGAAGCGTATGAGCACGTGGTCGACTGGCTGGTCTGGGCGGGTGTGGCGTCGACTCTGCAGACTACGATAGTGTGGCAGGAGTGAGGTGTCGGTATAGTTACGGGGGATGTACGGTCAACTCGTGTTGTGTTGGTTATTATGGAATTATGTTGTGCATATAAGTTATGCTTGAGGAAGCAGAACAGAGTAGGCTGTCCAAATATATGTGGCGGTGCATCTGTCCGTCAACCACTGTGGCGCAGTCGGCTTCAACGTCACTGTGCATTTCGCGACACGTTCTCGTGTTTGTAGCTTGAGCAGCTTACTGACCCGGTATTCGTCGATACAACAACCTGGTTGCTATACTCGTCGGGCCCACAGAGCTTCAAGTCGACCAGGTTGTGATCATGAAGATGTATGTCATCATCCCACTGCAGCCGTTAGCAAACCGCTAAAAGCAGTCTCCAGTACTGCCAGGAGTCTCCGCCGCGATGCGCTCGAACGACTCGCAAAGCTCTCCGCCGAGAGCGCCGGCACACACGACGATGGTCAGGATCTCCAGCGGTTATGTGCCCTGGGCCGACCCAACGATCAGATTCGGCAGAATGGTGGAGAACACACAGGCAAGGCGACAGCAGTCAGCTCGATTCCCATGAGAGTCAGGGAGTTGGAGGTGTTGCGGGCATTATGCAAAGCAGCGCCGCTCGTGCAAACCACAAAAGATGCAGAGGCTCTCTTACGACAGCTGTCGCCATATCTCGGAGAGGCGCATCGACAGGCGTTTGGTCCAACTCCTTTACATCAGCAGCTTCCCCCGTGGGAGACTTTATCCCATGATTTGACGACGGCGATCCTGGCACTGGGACTCAACCACCCATCATTGCGCACCGACACCTGGACCATCATCGAGAATGCAATTGCAGAAATGACGACGAGCGCGGAGAATACTGTGTGGCTGAAGCCGCTCCCGGAGGGAGAGACAGAGTATGAGATTACCGAGGACACGCTGCGAGTGGTGCGGATCATGGTCGCTTTGCTAGGCTTCTTCAACGGCATCGCCGAGTATGTTCAAGTGTGGGACCCTGAGCAGCGCGTTGCGCTTCTTCCTGAGCTGAAGAAGATCTTGTCGGAAAAATTCATGGTGTCGTTGGAGGGCGCGCTCTCCGCCATACGCAATGGGCCTGCCAAAAACAAGGCCGTTATTCAGTGGAAGCGCTGGGACAACAAATATGCTGCTCAAGGCAGACCACTCGGCGCAATGCTAGTTCAACAAGCATTTATACGTGTAGTCGAGGAAAGTGCTTTGGCACTGTTGCCCATCATTGAACCGCTCACTCCTGGCGAAATTCTCGACACTCTCCTCCGACAAGGGCCGGGAAAGTATCAGAGTCAGATGCATGCCAGGAGCGGACTCGTCAGCGACCTCACAGACCTTGTTACGCACGAAATCAGGGCCGTGGATGAGGAGGCAGATTACCTCAAACTCGGCTCAATATGGCAGCAGAAGTTGGCGCGTGAGGTGAAAGCCAGCGCGTTGCGCAGTTTCTTGTGCTGTTGCATTCTCGATGGCGCAACTCCCAATGACGATATCCTACTCGACTGGCTCAGCACAATCACTGCCGACCCGGATCAGATGATGGACCAGGATCTCGCCAAGACCGTGCTCAAGTCCATGGCCGTACTTGCGAGTATATCAGAGCCCGTGGTGACGACACTGACGCGGTCTCTACCTCGACTGATTGTCAATGGCCGGATGACTCCGACAACAGCCGCTGTCGCATGCGAATGTCTGGCCCGCGTGTTGAAGCCGCTGTCGCAGGATGTGGTCATCAGCACCTTGTACAGCCTTGGCAATGTCCTGAGTGTGGATCCGGACGGAGGCGTGAACAATAAATCCGCCATCTTTGACAGCAGCTTCAGTGTGCATCAGAATGGCTTTACATCGCATCAAGGCGCCGGCAGCTCAATCTCGCTTGTCCTGAGCGATGAAGAGGAAACTGCCACTGCCTATGGCACAGTCATTGAGGCAATCGTCGCGATTGCTGTCGCTCGGAATGAATCCCAACTGACAGCTTTGGTTATGTCCATGCTGCTGCAGAAAATCAACAGAATCAGCGCCGCCGTCGACGCACGAATCATCACCGAGACCGCAGCGCTCGGGCTGTCTGGCGGAGTCACCGAACTGAAAGGCCTGTTGCGCTTCTACTCGCGCATCAATACCGAGGCCATCACCCAAAAGGACTCTCTGCTCGCATCTGCCGTGCTCGAAGCCCGCAACCGCATCTCCACCTTTGTCAAGCGAGACTCGCCCTTTTTCGAGGTATACGTGCTCCATCTCTTGGCCCAGTTTGTGAGCAGTGGAGAGCCCGCTGGTGGGAAGAATATCGATACGTCACTCGCGCAAAAGATCATTGCCTCCCTGATTCGTCCTCTTGCTGTTCTCGTGCTTCACAATACGGAGACAGTGCCCGTGTTTGAGAATGAAGACGAGGTGCTCGCTCTTGGCCGCGATGCATGGTTCAACATCATTGTGCATGGATATACCCTCAAGTCCAAACTCGTGCAAGAGCACATGGCCGATCTGCAGACCATTGCGCTCTACAGCCTGCCGCTGGTCGACGAGGCAAGGGTGGACGTGCCTGATAGTGGCATCGATCTGGATCCAGTGTTGCGCAGAGGCAAAAGCGACCATGCTCTTGACAGTCAGCGTCATGCACTGAAAGATGCTCTGTCGGAATGCGATTATGACATCAAAGGCTTGAGCTATCAAGAGTGCGTGTTTTTGAACGCCGCCCTGCTGGTTTCCACTCTCCGCGCTCGAGCCGGAGACTGCACAGCTGCGTTGCCATATTTCCTAGAGAATCGTGTCAAGTCTGGTCCCCTCCACAACTGCATGCTGGCAGTGTCCAACAACAATGTCGATGCATATCTCCAACTTGCCCTACGCGGCAAGCGTCACGACTTTGCCGCACCACAAGTGGCGGTCCAGCTTGCGACATTCCTCGAAGGTTGCTGTCATCGCATCGCAAATGTGCAAGGCGCCGCCATTGCTGCCTGCGATCGAATCATCAACACGGTTCCGTCCGCGTTATGCCAAAAGTCGTCGTTGTTCGCCTTGCTCGAAATCCTGACTTTGATGTGGAAGGCTTGTCTTGACACCGAGACGGACGAGTACTCCTTCAAGACACAATACACGTCTGATAAGACGAGTGTTTCAATCCAGCTTTCTGATGACGCTCACTTTCGTCAGACTACCTTGTCCACCTTTTACCAGAAATGCCGGGTTTGGGTTACCCGCGCTATTCGTGTAGCGCCTTTAGACGTCAAAGGCATCCTGCAGGCCTATTTGGAAGATTACGAGGATGACGGGGCATACGGACATATCGCACTCGGCCGATCTTTTGCAGTCGAAATGGGTGAGCTGATTCCCTCTAGTGACCAGCGTCTAACCAGTCTCGACAGTCAGCGAACTGTAGGTATCAATACCGCCTCTGACTTTATTGCTCAATACACCACACGTCAGCAGTATCGCCAGGTTGATAACAAGCGCGACATGGATCATGAATGGGCGCTCGTTGACTACACTGGAAAAGCCAAGCCGGCTCTGCTTGCTCTCAGCAGCGCCGAGCAGGAAGAATCGCAAGAGCTTCGCAGTCTGTCTCTGCGACTACGTCGTAAGGAAGAAGTCTCGTTTGACGAAGTGGGCGCCACACTCCGCAGGGCCGCTGGTGTCATCAGTAGAAGTGCATCAGATCGCGTTGCACTCATCCAGGACCTCATTGGCATTCCTTTTGCCATATTCACCAAGCAGTCCATCCGGCTGGGGATCTCCCTATGGCTTGGCGTCATCAAGGAGAATCCAAGTCTCGAATCAAGAGTTCTGGTAGAGGTTGCTGCGGGGTGGGAGCAATCGGTACGACTCCGAAAGGGCTTCTTCTCGACCTCTCTTCACCACTTGGATCCATTTTACATCAAGGAGGAATTCGCGCCTTCAAATTGGGAGCATATCAAGAGGCGTGAGAAGCTTGTCCAGGACTTGGTTGGGCCGCATCTCGCTTTGACCCACTTTCTCTCCAGTCACTTCAGCGCTTCTCGGCTGACATCTGCTTCGATCGAGCGCGTCTATGGTCGCCTCATGCGCAATACTCTCTTCCAGATGCGGACAAGCCTGACGCAACCACTTGCGCGAGAAGTGCATTTTCACATCATCCTGCTCGGTCTGAATATTCTCGAGCACTGCATGAATCTCAGCACAACCACGCAATGGCGATTGAAAGATGCCGTCCTCTCTGCTGGTCTGGCATGGTTTGCTGTGGCTCCGAGATGGTCTTTTGGTAGTAACAGACTCCAGCTCAAGGCGGAGCGCAAGGTGCTCGGCGATGTCTTGCGCAGACTGGAGGCATTGGGAAAGATTGGTGCCAAGACCAATCGAGCACTTCTGGGCTTGCAGCAGAAAGATGCACTTTTGCAGCAATTGATCAAGCATGAACTCGGGCGCCTGACTGTGTGGATCAGTCCTCTGGGACAAGACCCTTCTGGCATCTCAGCTCCCACCCACTCGGAGCTGCAGACGCAAGAGACGGCTCTGGCTGGACTGCTGGATACGGCCTGGCAAGAAGATGCTCGCATCGCCATTCAACTCGCCACTCGTTTCCCCAACTCCACCAAACTCAGGCAGGATATTCGACAGTACCTCCTGCGTGATCCAGAAAAGGCAATCAATGAACCCGCTGCGCTGCACATTCTCCTGGGAGACGATCTTCCTCACGACGTCAAGCATCAACTCAAATATCTCCTGTACTGGGCACCGATCAACCCCATCGCTGCAGTGACATATTTCATGCCGTCCTACAAAAACCATCCTCTGTTGATCCAGTATGCCGTGCGCGCATTGGAGAGCCACTCCATCGACATCACCTTCTTCTATGTGCCGCAGATTGTGCAGACACTGCGCTATGATTCACTGGGCTACGTGGAGAGGTATATTGTCGAGACGGGAGTCTTCTCGGGCCTCTTCGCCCACCAGATCATCTGGAATCTGAAAGCCAATGCTTACAAGGATGAAGACTCGCAGGTTCCCGATCCCGCGAAAGCCGTCTTTGAGCGGGTGATGGACTCTCTGATCGACAGCTTCGTCCCCGACGACAAGACCTTCTACGAGCGCGAATTCCACTTTTTCGGCAAAGTCACTGGCATTTCCGGGACGCTCAAACCACTGATCAAGCGACCAAAGGCGGAGAAAAAGGCCAAGATTGAAGAAGAACTCCGCAAGATTGATGTCGACGTTGGTGTGTACCTTCCCTCCAACCCCGATGGCGTCGTCATCGGCATCGATCGCAAATCCGGGAAGCCCTTGCAATCTCACGCGAAAGCGCCCTTCATGGCGACCTTCCGCATTCGCAAAGAGGAAATCGAGGCGGAGAAGAGGGATGGGCTGGCTCTGGCGGAGAAGGGCAAACGCACGTACGAAGTCTGGCAATCGGCCATTTTCAAGGTCGGTGACGATTGCCGGCAGGATGTCCTCGCGCTGCAACTCATTGCCGCATTCCGCGGCATCTTCCACTCGGTGGGCTTGGACGTCTACGTCTTTCCCTACCGCGTCACGGCGACGGCGCCGGGCTGCGGCGTCATCGACGTCCTCCCCAACAGCATCTCGCGCGACATGCTCGGGCGCGAGGCCGTCAACGGACTCTACGAGTATTTCCTGTCCAAGTACGGCAGCGAGGACTCGCCGAGATTCCAACTCGCACGCTCGAATTTCGTCAAGTCCATGGCGGCGTACAGCATCATTTCGTACCTGTTGCAGTTCAAAGACCGGCACAACGGAAACATCATGGTCGACGACGCCGGACACATCCTGCACATCGACTTTGGCTTCTGCTTCGACATTGCCCCGGGCGGGATCAAATTCGAGCGCGCGCCGTTCAAGCTCACGCCGGAAATGCTCGCCGTCATGGGCGGCATGCAGTCGCAGTCGTACGCGCACTTTGAGTCCTTGGCCGTCAAGGGCTTCCTGGCGGCGCGCCAGTACGTGGAGCCGTTGAGTCACATCATCCTGACGATGCTGGACTCCGGCTTGCCGTGTTTCAAGCCCCTGACCGTGCGGCATTTCCGCGAGCGCTTTGTGCTGGAGAAGAGTGAGGGCGAGGCGGCGGCGTTTGTGCGCAGGCTGTGTGGGTGGAGTGCGGGGAGTAGTAGTACGGCGGTGTATGATTATTTTCAGTTGTTGACGAACGGGATTCCTTATTAGAGGTTTTTTTCGGATTCTTCTTGGAATGGGGAGAGGGAAAGTGGTGGTGGTGGTGGTGGTGGAGGGCATGGCGTGGCTGGAGCTGTGCAGTATCAAGGGAGAGTGGTCAGCGTGGCTAGTCCAGCTGTATATATCTCTGTATAATCCTCGACCTGATGAGATATCAATACGTGTCTATATTGTTTGGGCGTTGGAGTGCAAGGATGGTATTAGGATATAGGACAAACAATACGTTCGAGGAAGTAAAGGCGATCTGACACCGGACGGGCAAGCGGTCATTCTGCTATGGCCTGAGGCATTCTTTCTCGGGACTCGGCCAACTGGACGGCAAAGGGCATGCGCAGGCTCCGGCCTTTCGCTTGCTCCGTGGCGGAGGGCAAGAAGTGGGAGGGGCGTGTGGCAGCAGGCATGATGAGGGAGGGCAGCGGTTCGGGCAGTGGATGCCGAAGCACGTGCCTGGCGCTCCTGCCTGCCCATGTTCCTACCTGGCTCAGTGAGTCGGGAAAGTGAGGACGTGTGCAGGCAGCACGTGACCCCGCGCGCCAAGGCTAATATTTCGCGAACACTCTGTCTGCAGGTGGAGAGAGGATGGTGTCACGCGGTGTAGCCTGCGCTGCTTTGGGACGCGGACATGTCGGCGAGGAGCGGGCGGGGCGGGCGGTGATGCGGGCGCGATGCCGGGGGAGCATCACTCTCATTGTGCTGAGATGATGCTGTTCGCTTATTATTAGTAGATCGGGGAGGGGGTCATAGTACATAGGGAGAAGGACGAGGTTCTATGAGGTATGCGTGATGCGTGGGCGTGTCGGCACGTGACAGCGGGAGGATCAGGGAGGAACCGTATCTTCCCGCGTACGCGGCCTGAGGCATGACGATGGATGCTCGTGGTGCTTGGCAGAGGGGGAGCATCACGATGCGCGTGTTCCCGATGACGCGAAAGGCACTGAGACGAGACGCGTCGCGGGCTGAGTCGCAGACTTCTGTCACGTGGTGCATGTGCTGTCCTCTCCACACGCGCGTCCCGCATACTCTCTCCCTCCCTCCCTTCCCTCTCCTCGACAACTTCCTCGCCGTGGCGGTGCTGGCGTGACGGCAGCAGACGTGGCGTGGCCGATGCCTTGTTTTGCGCTTCGTCGTGTCGGGGGTCAGCGAATGAGGACGCTTGGCTGGCGGCACGTGCATTTGGCATCCTCAGGCATCCGCGTCGGTCTCTTCTCTCGGGGCAGCGTGCGTTTTGTTCGCATGTCGCCTCCGCTCCCGCTGTCATCCCTTGATCCATTCTCCCCACGCACCGGAATGCTGCACCTCCCATGCCACGCCGCGAATCAAGAGGCCTGCAAGCCTGCGGACATGGCGTGATCAGCACGTGAGGTGCACGACTTGCTGTCGGCGGGTCGGCAGTTCGTCACGCGAATGCCGGTTCGGCACTAGCTCCCGCCCGGGATGTGCTCCTCGCGTGCCGGCTCGGACGCGCAAATTCCCCTTCAGTTGCGTCAGAGTCGAGTAACAACGGACGGACGTCGTCGTGTGCCAGGAACGATGCTGCGACACCACGATCCCATGATGCCCCATCTCGCCCGACGCCCCCACGGCACGCCAGCGCTCTTCTTCTCCGCCGCTCCGCCGCGCCTCCTTCTGCACCACAACACGCGCACACAGCGTGCCCTCCCTCCTGCCTCCTCCATCTTCCCTTCACTTGCGCTTGCCCGTCACATGCAGCACCTTCCGCGTCGACGGCGAAGCGGCGAAACCTCACCCCATCCCCTCACCCTCTCGAACATTCCACCTCTTCCACCACACGCCATCTCTTCTCCGGGACATCCCACCACACACCACCTCCTCCACGAACATTGACACCACAATTCGCCGCCTTCAACAATCCCCACCGCCGACATGGCGACCAACTTGACCGTCTCGCTGTAAGCATCCTCCTCCTCCTCCTCCTCCTCCTCCTCCTCCTCCCTCATACTCATCCTCATCCTCCCAGCTTCCTCCCCAACACCATCTCCTTCAACGACCTCCCCGCCAAGGAACGCCGCCGCCGCAGCCCGCCCGTGAAGCTGCACCAACGCATCAGCTCCACCAACGACCTCCCCACCCGATCCGCCGCTTTCCCCCCTCACAACACCCCCCTCACGCCCGCCCTGCAAGCCGCCACGGCCCACGAGCAATTCTTCACCCCCGGCTCCATCGATGCCGCCAAGCGTCTGCTCGCCACGCCAGGAGATCCGCGCGCCCTGCTCCGCAACGATGTCCACGCCGAATGGGGCTCCCAGGCCATCTTCAACCAGCCTCGCTCTCGCGCCGGCCCTCTGCCCTCCGCCTCCATCCAGGACTTTGCCGCGGCATACGACAAATACCGCCAAGAGGAGGAGCGACAACAGAGAATGTCGACGAGACGAGTCACGCGAGGCTCGCCTTCACAACTCCAAGCCAGTCGCTCGCGCAGCTCCGAGAGAGGTTTCGAGGGACGGCCCTTCACGGTGCAGCCCGCCATTCACGGCAACGGCGGCCTCGTGAATGCCATTCGGGAAGTGTCAGACCCTGCAGACGATCAATCCGTCGACACGACGTGGATTGGAACTCTCGGAATGCCGACCGACGCGCTCCCGCAGAGCACCAAGGAGGAGATTCACGATCAATTGATCAACGACTATCATGTGAGTGGGCGGAGGCCAGCTGGCGGGTGGAGAACCAAGACTAACCCTCTCAGTCCGTCGTCGTGTACTGCAGTGACAAGGACCTCGACGGCCACTACGCTCACTACTGCAAGACCATCCTCTGGCCCATCTTCCACTACCAAGTCCCGGACCACCCCAAGAGCAAAGCCTATGCCGACCACAGCTGGGAATTCTACCGCAATGTGAACCGAGTCTTTGCCGATCAAGTCGTCGCGAGCTACAAGCGCGGCGATACCATTTGGATCCACGACTACCACTTGCTCCTCGTCCCCGGCATGGTGCGAGAGAAACTTCCCGACGCCAAGATTGGCTTCTTCCTCCACACCGCTTTCCCTTCCTCCGAGGTCTTTCGATGCCTGTCGACGCGCAAGCAGCTCCTCCACGGCATGCTGGGCGCCAACTTGATTGGCTTTCAGACGGATGAGTATGCCTCCCACTTCCTCCAAACCTGCAGTCGTCTGCTTGCCGTCGAGACTACCGCCGAGGGCGTGCAAGTCGACGAACACTTTGTCAATGTCACGTGTGTCCCCGTCGGCATCAATCCTCCCCTCTTCGAAAAGACGCTCGCCAATGATGAGGTCCAGCAATGGGTCGCGACGATCAAGAAGAAGTATGAAGGCAAGAAACTCCTGGTCGCGCGAGATCGGCTCGACCACGTCCATGGCGTTCGTCAAAAACTTCTGGCGTACGAGCTCTTCCTCAACAGATATCCGGAATGGCGCGACCAAGTCGTCATGGTCCAGGTCGCCACCTCCACCAATGAGCAGTCGGAGCTCCTCGCGACAGTCTCCGAGATTCACACCCGCATCGACTCGGTCCACAGCACGCTGGCCCATCAGCCCCTCGTCTTCCTCAAGCAAGACATTGCCTTTGCGCAATACCTTGCTCTCCTGACCGTCGCCGATGGACTCATGGTCTCCGCTCTCCGCGATGGCATGAACCTGACTCCGCACGAGTTCATCTACTGCCAAGACGGCCGGGGCGGAGACAAGAAGCATGGTCCTCTCATCCTCAGCGAGTTCACGGGAAGTGCTGCTGCTCTGGGCCGCGAGTACATTTCCATCAACCCCTGGGACTTTTCCGGCATGGCCGATGCCATCAAGCAGGCTCTGGAGATGAGCGAGGCAGAGAAGAAGCGGCGATGGGAAATCTTGCACGATGTGGTGCTGAAGAAGACGGGCGCCAACTGGATGCGAGACCTTTCTCGACATCTCGACAAGGTATACGAAGAGCACAATCAGCGTGCCTCGGCGTCAGTACCTCGACTCAACGCCGCAGCTCTGGCGGAAAAGTACAAGGCGTCCGAGAATCGGCTCTTCATCATCGACTACGAAGGCACTCTGGCACCACATCGCACCGCCTCGGGCATTCCACTCGGCTCACCCGTTCGCGTGCTCGACACGTTGAACGACGTCATGGCGGATCCGAAGAACGTCGTCTATGTCATGTCCGGACGCAAGCCCGAAGAGCTCGAGAACCACTTCCGCACTCTCCCCAAAGTCGGTCTCATCGCCGAGAATGGCTGCTTCGTTCGACAATATGGCGTCGACAATCATGAATGGACCGCTTTCGTCGACCTCGAGGACGTCGCCAACTGGAAGTCGCAAGTCCGTGGCATCCTCAGCTACTATTCTGACCGCCTCGAGGACAGCTACATTGAAGACCGTCACTGCAGTCTCCTCTTTCGCTACGAGAAATCCGGCGATCAAGAAGCCGCCATCCGCTTCGCGGGTGAATGCGCCGACCAAATCAACGGCTCCTGCAAAGACATGCGCATCCACGCCGTGCCCATCAAGGGTGCCGTCCTCGTCGAACAAGAAGATTTCAGCAAGCGCACCGCCGCCACACACATCTTCTCCCAACTCTGTGAGGGCACCAAGGGCCTCTCCGCCCCCGATTTCGTGGTCGTCGCGGGTGACGATCGCGAGGATGAAATCATCTTCCAGTGGGCGAATGAGTTGGGCAAGGAGCAGAAAGTGGCCAATGTCTTTACCGTCACCGTGGGCAAGAGGAATACGCTCGCCCAGGCGACGTTGACGCAGGGCAGTACGGGGTTGTTGACGGTATTGCAGCGCTTGGCCAAGATTTCGCAGGATGAGTTGCCGCCGGATTACTTTACCATGCCTCGGAATCGTACCTTTCCGGCGTAGCGGGAGGGGAGAGTTGGGGAGGGGATGTGTGATGGCTGTAGTTGTGAGTGTCCATGTTATGAACACGGAGTTGTTTTTTTTCTCCATGGTAGATGATGCCTGCATGTATCGTTTTGTATATTACGAAAATGAGGATGATGACGATGATGATGTTGATACCTAAAGAAAGATGGAAATCCCAAGTTGCAGAGTCTCATCTTCGGCTACACTTATACATGTCTCTGCGAGCGCGAAGACGAGACGTATCGCCGGAAAAGCAGCGGAGTGTATAAGGTCGCGCGCCAGAATTGGGGAATCGATTACTTCACGGCGATGGATTTGCGGTGCATGGAGATGCCGTGGGAGGAGCGGGCTGCTGAAGATGGGTCGGAGTATCGGGTGCAGGGCGTGCAGCGGGGTGTCATGGGAGTGGATGCTGGGGCTTAATTTGAGAACCTGTCTCATAAAGGACAAGGATGCTGCGGGACATTTTCCCCACGCACTTCGTATATCGAGACTCGGTGCCCGTGGCTTGAGCATGGTCCTGGTGAGCAAACGTTCTGCAGGCTGTTGACTGACGTTGATCGACCCGACACACTTCCTATCATCCCTTTGTTTGCCGATGAACAAACAAGTCCAGCCCTTTGCCTTTCCCTGCTGACATGTGGTTGTCGCCATTTCATGCCGCCTGTCTGCTTTGCACGCATCTGTACTCATCCTTGATTCGTGTCTTTCTATTTACCAGAACATTCACCTCGACACCTCCATCTCTTCTTCATGTCTCTCGCTGCTATCTGATTCTTCCTTCTCTCTTCCCTCTGTACATCCTCTCATATTTCCGGGGCTCTTCCCTCGATACCAAGCCGGAGGACGTGCTTGCAGTCGAAGATGCACTGTTCAATCTGTTTGATCAGATGGGATGGTCCCCCTTTCCGCGGCTCGCTTCCGCCAAGTCCCAGCCCACAGAGGCTGTTGGAGACGGCATCAATCGACCTGACCACAGGTGCGGAAATGATCGTCGCTTCTACCACATAATGTCGAACCACACTCGTGGCCGCGGTGGCAGGCGCGGCCGTGGGTGCTGACGAGGTGGATATACTTAGATTGATCACAACGCAATTCCACATGGTGACCGTGGCTTCTCTAGCACTGACCTCAGTACTGTGGAAGATACAGAGCAAGGCAGAAAGTACAACAGCAGCTTTGGTCGCGTGGGCGGGGTTATGAAGGCTCAAGACGACCAGCAGACGCACTACGTCAGTGCGACGGAGCTGGTCGAGGCAGATGTGCCATGGTACGGCACAGAGGCCATTGCAATTCCGTACACGATTTCAGGAGCAGAGATAGCGTCGAGGGTATGGCCGAAGGCGCGAGATATACGATGAGAGGCGGAGGATGATCTTGGTGAAGTTCGAGCTTGAGCAGGTTCCGACCCAAGGGACGCAACATATAGCTGAGGCCGTGGAACAGATGGGACAAGGAAGCATTGTAGACTGCTTTCCAGCATCGTGTTGAGAAGTAATCCTTCGGTGTAGTTTGCGATGGTAGCAGGTGAGGTCGGATTCGGTCGATATCCGGAGAGCAAGGGCAATGCAAGCAGGCAGCATCATGGGAGTTCTCATCGCCGCAGCTTTCATCACGGAATGCGTATTATAGAGTCTAGGTTAAGTTGACCAATTGCCAGTCAGAGAACTGTCGTGTTCGGACTTCGTTCTGCGAGACTTGCCGTCCTCGCCATCAACAACCAGATGTCATCGTCAACAGTGTGTCATGTGATCCGTCACATCAAGAGTTGCCATGACATGCTGTCAAGTCGCGCGCGCCCAAGACAACAAAGACCAATGCATTTTGCTTTTGCCCAAGCCCATCGACATCATCTTCCCATTCTGACACCTGCATATGCAGATTCGATACGGGAGAGCCATTGCATCACCCTACATGACTCTAGAACCGTCGTCCCGCAGGATGCCAACTTCGATTATGCACCCGATTGGACCTGACAGTAGCGGAGCCGCAGTTGGCACAGATCTGAAGAGTCTGGCAATGGCGCAGCTCGGTGGTGCAGTGCACCAGGTGGGCTGATGCTTTCCTTAGCTATTTTGTCGGGAAATTGTGCGCTTTTGAACATCACTGACTCATTTTCGCTTGTGATCGAGCATATTCGCCAGGACCATACACTTATCAATGTGGAAGATATGTCCTACATAGTGCAATCGGGCGACACCTTCTGGTCCATCAGCCAGAGACTCGGCATTTCTGTCAATGCCCTGCAAGCAGCAAATCCAGGTGTGGCAGCACCGCTGTTGAAGGTTGGGCAAAGATTGAACCTTCCGGGCTCGGGCGTGACGCAGTACGCGATTGTTTCAGGCGACACGTTCTGGTCCATCTCGCAGCGGAATGGCATCTCCCTGCAATCCCTCGAGTCCGCGAATCCCGGCGTCAATCCCAATACTCTAAGAGTCGGGCAAATCATCAACATCCCAAGAGGGAGCACAACGACGCTGCCCACAAATGGCCCTGCTCCGCCGACAAACGGTGCGGCCCCCACGATTGACAATGTCCCCAATACGGGAGCATACGTCTGGTACAGCGGAGTAGCAAACAACTTTCCCAACCCAGCAACCTGGGCAAAGTGGGATCCCCTCTGGGCACAAAACATCCGTCTGCTCAAACTCCACGACAGCGATACAGAAATCAACCTGATCCGAACCTCCATCTTTACAGTCTCGGGACAATCAGGCGTCGACGCTCGCATCATCCTGTGTATCATCATGCAAGAAAGCGGCGGGGATGTTCGAGTTCGCACCGTAAGCGCCCCTCCTCTCCGCCTTACACCGCAGCCCCGTAACACCACTGACCCACTCCACACCAGACCAACAGCGGCGTCCGCAATCCAGGCCTCATGCAATCGCACAATGGCGTCCAGTTCAACCCCGCCGACCCGGCAGGCAGCATCCTTCAAATGATCCGCGACGGCACCGAAGGGACTGCCTCTGGCGACGGACTGAAGCAGTGCTATGCCCGACAGGGGAATTGGTATGCCGCGTTTCGCCAGTACAATTCGGGGAGCGTGGATGTGAATAATTTGAGTAATCCGCTGGGCGCGACGCAGGATTATGTGAGTGATGTGGCGAATCGGTTGATGGGGAGGGTATGGAATGGGATGTAGAGGGCAGCTTTTGTCGGGAGGTCAGAGGGGTATCACACTTGCATGGATCAATGCGTTCTAGCCTGGTGCATCGTCAGAACGTGCAGTCGCGCCGCATATCTGTCCGTTTCGTTCCCACTCGCGGCAATCTGAGAGACTCGATCCTGTGTCCGTCTTCATCTCTGAAAGTCGGGAATATCAACCCCGTCGCTGCATCAGACAGAGAAGACTGCCTTGTTTGGATTTTGGGCAATGGGAGGCTAAATCGACCCTCTCTAGCCACCATGACTGCCATAGACTTCTTCTCAGCCGCCCTCGCCGCCTTGGCCTGCTCCGAATTGCCGCGACGAGCTTCCGCTTTGCCCTTGCGATCCTCAACCACCATTCCATTCCAACCATTCATAGCAACGCTTGCAGCTCTCTTTGTAGCTCGGCAAGCTCTGATAGCAGCAGCGACAGTTGAGCCTAGTGTAGCAACCTCTTCTCTCGCCTTGTTTTTGGGCCGCCACATCGAACTTGGATTTTCTGGAGTGTTCGGTGCAAGCCAGCCAGACATTTCAATGAGTTCGTCCGGAACACCTCGCTTTGTCTTTCGGCCACGCGTTTGGGCTCGGTTGATGTTCTTGTCAACTCGGGTCAGCGGGTCCTTGATCCCCGCGGAAGCTACTTTCTTGCGCGGCTGGCTGGCGCAATCTTCGCCCTCTTCCTCGTGCTGCGAAGTACCCGATGTGTAGGGCGATCGCTTTCTCTTCTGGGGCGCTGCATTGGTGGGCACAGAACTCGATCCGTGAGCGCATAGACTCGAATGAGGGCCGCTAGCACTGTTGCTGGCACTCGATTCTGCCATCTCGACTGAGCTGCTGAGGGGTCTTGAGGAGATCAGTATCTCCACTCTGGTCGTATTTAAGTGCATTCAATGTGTACTTGAACATTCCCTGACCGAAACATGGAAGTCTTTGTCCCTTTGCAGAAGATTGAATGGAAAGCTTGCTCCAGCATTCACCATGCCATCTCGCTTCCAGTCACATCGAGGTCATGCGAATGTCTTCCCCCAGACTGGTGAGGCTCAACTCAAGCCGAGGGGTCTGCTCTCCGCATCGTCAGTGACTTCAGCAAGTCAAGTCTGCCGACATGGCTGCCCAAGAGTTCTCTGAGCTCCGGCTTCGTAGCCTGCGCGAGCAGTAAGCGAGTAGCGGCTTCGTATTGATCGCCATTACGCCAGAAACCCATGTCATCCCACAAATTTCTTTCTTGGGCTTCTTTCCTCAGACGCTTCCAGCACAGATGCCATTTGTCCAAGGCACAGTTCAAGTCACTCAATGGAATACTCAGCCAATTGGACTGTCCACTGCAAAGAAACAAAGACAATAGCTCATTCGCATATCGATAGAGCACTGACATCGAGTCAGCGAGACGCTCTATTCGCCGCAACACATACTCACTGTGGATCAAGATGAACGTATCCAGCATATGCACGTCAGATGCAGGACCCTGGTCCTGCAATCCGTGAGCAAAGAGCCACTGGAACTTCTTCTGTGCATTCATCGTTCTTTTGAAGGAGAAGTGCTCCATGGTAAAGGGATCCTCTGCCTCGAACACAGCTTCCACACATGGCAGATCGCAAGTGATTTCGCTATTCATGATGCGAAGTGGGATACCGCGGAAAAATAAGAAGGCGCAATCTAGCAGGATGAGATAGGAGGCTGTTCTGTGGGATCTGCGTCAGTCTCGTGTGTTGGAGCATATGTGGTGCAGGGAGCTGGACCTTATTTGTGCTTCTTTCAAGAGCCATGTCCGCTGGCTGACTCGATCTTCGAGCTGATGTGTACTTTGAAGCAACCCGATTTTGTGGCAAGCCTTGACCTGCTGTCAGCATTCATCGTGGGATGGAACAGGAATTGAAGGCTTGCCTCGATGGTCTGTGCAAAGCGCAAAGTCATGGCTCTTTGTCTTGACGTCGCGTCTCCGGTCCAGAACTGTGAGACCACAATACTGAGGGCCGCTTGAATATGCTGAAAGATCGACACATTGCGCTCTTCACCATTGTCCCTACCTCTCGTCACTGAAGAGATATGCTCAAAGATGTACTCCTCTGCAAACTTCATGACCGCGCCCGCAATGCTTCGCTCGTGTTGGCTGGGGGAGTACATTGCGCCGAGGAATATCACGCCAACCAGAAGGCTATCGGTCGTATCCCGGATATTGAACGACGGCTGGTGCAACACTCGGCAATTGCGGTGCCAGCCTTGAAAGTAGCTCTGTATGTGCTTGACCACGGCTGCAGCAGTAAATATGTGGTCAAATCTTGCGAGGTGCTCAGGCTCGTCGTCAACGACATACTTTTCGAGTGAGCGAGAAATACTTCTCAGCCTTTCGGTATTGCCTGCGACACCGTACAGGGTAAGGTCGACCGCGGGAATGTCTGAAATTTGATCGGCAGAGGGGACAGCATCAGCACTCGGCCAGACTTCAGATTCCAAAAAGGTTGGGCCGAAGATGCTGCCCACAAAATTGAAGTCGAAGCCTGTAGAGTCCGTATCATCCTCCGTTCTATCGCTTGCAGTGTCCTTGGAAAGTCGTTGAGGAAAATTGAATCTAGACGAGAAGACTTCTTCCTCACCATCTCTCAGAAGAAATGCCATTGAGCATCGGACTTGCACTCGAGCATCTCGGTCACGTGAAGCAGTTCGTGATGTCTCGGTGCTCTCGTTCGACCCATTTGAGCAGGCCAGCTCCTTACTGACACACGTATTGCATGGGGAGTTGCCGTCACAATATTGCTTCCTTTTGATGCACTGCGGACGATTTTAGCCATCTGAAAAGCCCACATGTGTACTGTACCCACGCGATCACAGGAGTGCCGGGCACGCCCTCGCCGTCTAGGAAACGCTTCTATTGGACGTCCACCTCGCTTCGGGCAGCTGATCAGGTGCCTTTGGAGAGCATCGCTATGCGGCTCAGCAATGGATGGGGTGTTGGTTCAAGTGGCATACCGGCGTGAGTAGCATTTGTTGCAAAAGACACATCTTGTAGCTGGATTGGTGCGGTCTAGCAGATCACAATAAACGTCAGCAGGACGTGCGGTGGTGAAAGGGCATCGACATACATCTCTTCACTTGGCGATTGTCGTCAGCCATCTGCAGACAGCATTGCTAAAGCCACGCCTTTGTCCCTCTGGCACGTGATGAAAGGGTAGGTGGGCATAATCATGGAGTGGAGGAGATCCGCGATTATGTTGTTGGGAGCGTGAATGAGAAGATGGAACTGCCGAACGCTTACTCAGCGTCCTGACAACTTCAGCTGCAGCTCTCATGGAGCACTTTGCATCTTCAATGCCGTCGTTCGAAGGTGCTTTCAAACCCAAGGACTTGGTCCACATCTATCAACAGCGGTTGTAGAGCTCGCGCGATCTCCTCTCGCAGCGAGCTGGAGAGGCGGGAGTGACATTATGCCAGCTCATGGACCGGCACAGATGTCCAGTGTTCCGGGGCTCGCCGGCGACAAAGAAATCACTCAGCGCCGAAATGAGAAGTCGACAGTCTGGTTGCAACCTTGACTATTCGGCAAATGTGAAAGACGACCTACGGTATGGTCATTGTGATATCTCTCCGAGGTCATGTGGGTTTGTCCGATGAGATGTGGTCATATTCCGTCAGCTTCTCCTCTCGGGACATTTGCAAGCTGAAAGGATCGACACATCTCATAGGTCAACCAAGTCATGGGCAAGGACTACTTCTGGAGAACAGTGCGGGGAACCTAGTTGTTGCAGAGATCGATGCAGGTGTGCAACGTATAAGAAGCTGCAGTCTCACAGCAGTGTACAGAGAAGGCTATTAATCCTCCAGACGTTGTGAAACATTGACTGCTACTCATCGGCATGGCGACAATGACGCAGACGATCGCGGAGACTCAGGCTCCTGCAGTGCAACCTCAGACTGCCTCACGCGAAGTCCAGCAGGCCGCCTCAGAACTGGGAGCTCCAGATGTGCCACCACAATCGAATGCCGCCCCTGCAGACAATGACTGGAACCATGGTCTGACATCAAAATGGCCGGTTGCACTCGATCTGACCGGAGGAAACTCTCCATGCCGTCTCCAAGGAGAGGTCGAAGACCTTGTTGTTCTCGGCGAGCTTCCCAAGGCCATTGATGGAAACTTCTACCGGGTCATGTGCGATCCTTTCGTGCCACCACACCCAGACAACGTCCCGATCGATGGGGACGGAAACATTTCAGTATTCCAATTTCACGATGGGCGCGTCAGCATGAAGCTTCGATATGTGGAGACGGAGAGATACAAGCTGGAACGCAAGGCCAACAAGGCTCTCTTCGGACTCTACCGCAACCCATTTACACATCATCCATGCGTGAGGTATGTTACTAATAAACAAATCTTGTAGCAACTGTCAATGCCAACGGACTACAGGGCAGCTGTTGACTCCACTGCCAATACGAATCTGGTCCACTGGGCTGACCACCTTCTTGCACTGAAAGAAGGGGCTCTGCCGTATGCTGTCGATCCCATCACGCTCGAGACACGAGGATACGATCCTTTCAAGCAAGTCAAGTCCAAGACATTTACAGCTCATCCTAAATATGATCCCTACAAGGATGAGCTTGTGGTCCACGGCTATGAGGCCAAGGGTCTTGGCACCAGAGACATTGTCACGTACACGGTCGATCGCTCGGGCAAGATCAAGAACGAGTTTTGGGTGCAGGATCCACATGAGACTCCAGGTCTCATCCACGACTGTGCCATTACACCCAACTGGATCATCCTCTTCATCTGGCCTTTTGAAGCAAGTGTAGAGCGCATGAAGAAAGGCGGCCATCATTGGGCCTACGACTACTCTCGAGGTTTCACGCTCCTTGTAGTGCCTCGAAATGCCCAGAACCCCAAGGTCGAAGGCTGGAAGGCTGGTGAATGGCGATCCTACGACTGGAAGAACTGTATGCCTATCCACACGGCCGCAGCCTGGGAAGATGAGAATTCAAGCGACATCTACATCGAAAGCTCCCGTGTCCACGACAACGCTTTCCCCTTCTTCCCTCCTGACGAGCAGAACCCTCGCATGCCTGCCGCAGACGCCAAAGCAGACTACGTTCGCTGGAAGATTGACCCTACGCAGCCCGATCGCAGCAACTTGGAGGACCCGCAGGTCATTCTCGACGTGCCCTCCGAGTTTCCTCGCATCGACGAACGGTTCATGAGCCACAAATATGATGTCGTGTGGTTGAATGCTTTCATTCCACAAAAGTCAGACGGCGGAAAGAATCTCTTCCACGGTTTGAATGGCATTGCCATGCATAGCAACAAGACAGGCGAGACGAGATGGTTCTACGCAGGGGATGAGTCGCTCGTGCAAGAGCCCATTTTCGTGCCGAGAACGGATGATGCTCCAGAGGGCGATGGCTGGCTGATTGCGTTAGTGGAGAGGAGAGTGGCGAACCGGTGTGATTTGGTGGTGCTAGATACCAAGAAGTTTGAGACGCCTGTCGCGATTGTGCAATTACCGCTACACCTCAAGGCGCAGATTCATGGCAACTGGGTTCCTGCAAAGGCGCTTGGTGGATACAAGCCCATTATCAAGCCGATAGAGGTGGAGGGCATTTCTGGGCAGGGCGCACTCGAGGCTTTCTGATACCATTCTTCTGATGTCAATCAAGGCGTAGACACGTATTTCTATGTACTCCATCAATGGTCACGAAGTCGTATATTTAACGTGAACGAGATTGATGAGCCGAGAATGTTCGCACTGGCAAGCCGGCAGCGCTTGACCACGGTATCTATTGTGCCATTCGCTTGCTACGTAGGCTGTGTCGAGATAGAAGACGCAAGCACGTACACAGACATTTAGATCAGCAGCCTCTTGGGCCGTCTACACCAAACATGCGAGACATACACAATTCCTCGTTCGTTAGCGGCGCAGATCTCACACGGCTGGGTCTACCTCTACACAGTTTACAACGGTGTGTATGACATGTCGGGCACTCAAACACATGCTGCAGTCGCTTCTTTCCACACGATTGGCACCGGCATTTGCGCCAACCCTCAAGACGACGCCACCCCCGGTGCGGACAGGTCTGGTAGTGACGCACAAGTGCTCGCATCAGCCGATACATAGAGGCAAGCGTGAGTCATAGTCGATTCCTCTTGCAACGATTACATGCCTGGAGACTGCATTGGCGGCATTCGAAAATGTACTCCCGCAACACGTGACGACATTCCTCGCATTGGTGACGACCCTTGCGATAGAGCCATTTGTCGTGAGTGCATGCATGGTTGTTGCGAAGATGTTCAATCGCCTGAGCGATGAGATCGGTCCGTGTTTGCGCGGCAGCGGGAGCGTTCTCGGGTTCAATGTCCCTTGTAATTTCGGGCAGAGCTGGCTGTGCAACCGTTTCAGGCGGTGGTGATACATATCCCGGAGTAGTTCCAGCTGCGGGAGCATGATTGGAAGTACTCTCCTCAGACCACCAGTCGTGCTCCCATTCTGAGTGATCTGGGAAGTCGGGCTCGAAACTCGAGACTGAGCTGGCAGCGTTCTGTGTCCACTTTCTTCGAGGTCGCACCCTGGGGGTTGCAGACGCTGGATCCTGAACATCAACTGCATCTTGCGCCGTCAGGCTGCTCGAAGCCGCCATAGCCGGTGATTGTGGGCGTGTGGCAGGCTGCGGGTGAAGAATGCGTTCAGGTTGGAAAAACTGTCGATTGGGATTCGGGTTGCGGTCCACGATCTGTGCGGCTCTCTGATACAGACGAGTCTCGTCCCATTGCTCGCATCGACATGTTTTCCAACGGGTGCCACAAACGTAGCAAAACTCAGCTCCACATTTGCACCTGACATTGAAATCAGTGCAGGATTCTCAGCGGCGGAACATTACTCACCAGATGTGGTTGCACCCCTGCTCAAGCTCCACTACTCGGGCACACTGATAACATCTCTGCCACTGCTCCGCGTTTGCAGTGTGCAACAACTCTCGCAGAGCTTCGTCCTCTGGACAGTCACCGGAATGCGATATGTCCTTGCAAATCGCGCAGGTGGTCTTCGTGCACTTTGGACATGTAGCTATGTCCTCATCGATTGAATCTACTGGAATGAATGTCGCACAAGTCGGTTCGTGACAGTATGTACGATTCTTAGAGCTGAGTTCATCGTACTTGGCTTCAAAGTCCTTCGATAGTTCCGATGAGATGAAAATTCGGACCCAGTCCAGAGGGATCTCTTGCTTGTCGCATCGTGGTGGGAACAAGGACTCGTCTTTCATTGACATGCTGAACAGAGTTTCCAAGCAAGCTCGGCAGTACTCGTGGTTGCATGGCACGCGGATGACCTCGAAAAAGTCTTTCTCCTCGGCACATGCAACACATGCTCTCAATGGTCGCTTGCTGTTAGTCTTGCGACCAGCTGCCCACGCTGACGACTCTGCCACGATGGCCTCTGAGTCGTAGTCAGCAGCTATACCAGCTTTCGCAGATCGCACGGGAGCCTGCATGTAAATTGCGGCAACCTTCTCGAGCATCTCCGGATCTTTCCAGGGGTCTCTGTGCTTTGTCTTCCGCATTTTACTCGGGCGAGTGTTATCCTTGGGTGCGCGCCCTGCTCCTGTTGCCACATTGCCACCATGCCTCTCGTCTAAGCGCATGGCCATCTCGCGATCTCTCGCTGCTTGTTCCTCTTGTCTATAGGCTTGCGCTATAAGATGGCCGTCTTGTAGGATCGCCATAGCAGCGCTCTGGGCCATTGCTCGGTCTTTGAGGAAAATGTCGCATTTCTTGAGGTCATCCATGTACATCTGCATAGCCATCTGCGCATCGCTGATAGCGCCCTCCCGCTGTTTGCCTTTTGCGTTGGCAGCAAGTTGTTCGCCGTCCTCGAGCTGCATCCGGACAATGGTTTGCAGAGTCAGTGGGTCCATGTCAACAAACGGACCTTCCCAGCCCATGGTTGCAGCCATAGTTCTAGCAGTGATCGCGATGAGCCACTCGATCTGGTTTCAAGGACGTTGCGAAGCTGTGGTCAGTTCAGCAACAACGCTGTGATGCAGGTCCGCTGATGATGTCTCGTTGTTCGTTCGAGCGATCCACCCCCCAGGACGTCACAGTGCGAGCATTTAGCCAGAGCCAGCTCTTCACCAGGGCATCCTGGCAGTTTCGATCAGAGACGACAATCCATTGGACATATCGAAATTAAGATGTCAATGCTTGTGCAATGCGATGTATGATCCTGCGCCGCTGATGAAACCCGCGATTCGTCCAGCTGCTTTTAGCGTTCTTTGCTTTGTGAAGGTCGATTGAACTAGAACAGAACCTCCAATGATTCGAGATGTGGTGCTGCAAAGTGATTTACTCTCGTCGTGAGGCGAAGACTAGAGCATCCTACATCATGGGCAATCTGAGGGATGGAAAGCATACCCCTGCAAGCCTCGGAAAGGCTTACATATGGGGCACTAGTTCAGTGACACCTAGTCTCGCTCGCAGATCTCATGTTGACGGTCCTCATACCGGGCGCTGACTGCATCGCTGAAGCGGTGCGTTGCATGGAGAGCGCAGTCGAGAGCATCTTGTCACAATTGATCAGATGGGTGAACAAGTCGTTATGCATGTTCTTGGCAAAATGCCGGCTCGGCAAAGTTGCCTCCGACGCTGAAGCTTGCCAAACTTTCGTCTCAAAAATTGTAGATGGAGATCTCGACTTGCCGCTCACCAACCCCCAAACAATGTCGTCCTTCTTCACCCTTCCAGCTTCACAGAAGAAGCGGAAGAGGACACAAGATGCTGCGCCGGGGAAAGCATCCAAATCGACTCCCAACAAATCACGAAAAACTCGCGACGAATCGATCTCTGGCTCGGACGACGAAGATGAAGACGGACACGCATCTTCCCGAAACCGCGCTCTGGATATCCACTCCTCCGATGAATCCAGCGAAGATGATCCCGACGAAGACGTCGCTTCCAAGCGCATCCGCCTCGCAGAGCAGTATCTCGCCAACACACAAAAAGAGATCCTTGACGAAGCGGGATTCGATGCCGCAGATATTGACAAGGAGAACTTAGCGCGGCGCATGGGCGAGAGGCTGAAAGAAGATACAGCAGAGTCGAGAGGGCGGATCTATCGCTGGATCAGTGGCGACTTTGACTGGAGTCGCGCGGAGAGGACGCAGTGGAGATTTCACCAGAAGTGCGTGACGGGCGTTGCAATTTGCGAAAAAGACGGCATGGTGTATACGGTGGGAAAGGATTGTATCCTGGCAAAGTGGAAGCTGCCGGATGTGGTGACGGTTGAAGGGGACGAGAAGAGGAGTAGGAAGCCGAAATTGGTGGCAGTGAATAAGAGATTCGGCGAGAAGCAAAAGGGACTGGAACATCATACCAAGGCGATCAGATGTGTTGCGGCAAGTCAAGATGGGAAATTCGTGGCAACAGGCGGGCTGGACAAAAAGTTGATTGTGTGGGATGCCACAACATTACGACCGCTCAAGACCTTCTACTACCAGAACTCGCATCGCGACTCGATCGACAGCCTGGCGTTTCGGAGAGGGACGAATCAGTTGTTCAGCGCGAGTCGGGATCGGACGGTGAAGATATGGAGCTTGGACGAGCTGACCTACGTGGAAACATTGTTTGGGCATCAGGATGAAGTCTCTGATGTGTCAGCATTGGCGCAAGAGAAGTGTGTGACTGTGGGGGCGAGAGACCGGACTGCAAGATTATGGAAAGTGGTCGAGGAGAGTCAATTGGTGTTTAGAGGAGGCGGGGCGGCCAAGCACTCGAAACACAAGTCGAGGGACAATGACAGCGGGATAGATGTGAGCGAGGATTTTGATCTACCACATGAGGGCTCAATGGATCGAGTGGCCTGTCTGGACGACGATACGTTTGTGACGGGTTCGGACAACGGCTCGTTGGCACTCTGGAACATTCACAAGAAGAAGCCAGTACATGTCTACCCGCTGGCACATGGCATGGACCCGCCTCTGCCTCTGTCGGAAGTGAGTGCAGAGGAGGAGCCCTCAGAAGAGGCAAGAACGAAACCACAGGCCCGATGGATCACTGCTTTGCGAGCGATACCTTTTTCCGATATCTTTGTATCAGGATCCTGGGATGGATATGTACGAGTATGGAAGTTGAGTCAGGACAAGCGGAGAATCGAGCCTTTGGGAAGAGTCGGCTGCATCGAAAGTTCGGTGGAAAATCTCCTGGATGAAGTTGGGCTGAGCTCTGCTTCTTCATCACGCAGTGCGCTGCAAGCTGTGACGGATGGGACAGAAAAGCATGGCGTCGCCGATGGCATTGTCAATGATCTGGCGATTATTGATCGAGGGGAGAGGGCCAAAGATGGCGTGACAATTGTCGCTGCTGTCGGCAAAGAGCACAGACTCGGGAGTTGGACGGTCAAGGACAATGGCAAAAATTACTGCGTCATGTTTGAGGTGCCTCGGAAACCTCTGCAGCAGGAAGAGTCCGGAGCTAACTCGGAGACTGATGCTGCTGAAGCTGAGGCCGACTTTGCTGGCTTCGAGTGAGAACATTTGTTCGAGGTTCATCCAGCATCGGAAGTGGTATGCGCTCCAACGTGGCATGAGACTGATTACTTCCATTGCACAGCCGTAATCTCACCACGCTCGTGTCCATGTCGTCTTGATCTGGAAAATAGACCCGAGCGAACCTTCAGCCAGCCAATATACATCTGTATTCATACTTACTGTACAGCAAGCTGCGTCCAGCGCTGCATACCAACATAGTCTCGATTGGCAAGAAGTGACGGTTACCAGGTGGGGTTGAACGCTGACAAATTGACGCTACAATCGACAGCTCGATGGAGCTCGATCTTTGCCGACCTCAATCTCTCTCGACCTTCTTTGCAGTGCCGTACAACCTCGGACATTTTGACTGTCGTCTTCTGACTCACCTATGCTCACGTCCGGATAAAGGTGGCACAATCCGGAAGCTCTCAAACCATCACGACAGCAGAGCCAGACGATCACGACCAGCTCTGTCACGACACTCATCATGGCCTCAAGCACGCCCAACCTCTTCCTCTGGGACCATCCCGTCTCCTCCTACGCCCAAAAAGTCCGCATGGCACTCCGCCACAAAGGCCTCTCCTTCACAGCCGAAATCCCCGCAGATATGGGCGCCGGCCAACCCAACGAGGCCTTTCTCGCCGCAAATCCCCGCATGGAAGTCCCGGCCCTCATCGTCAAGGAAGCCAGCGGCGAGGAATTCAAAGTCTTCGACTCCACCGCAATCATGATGTATCTCGAAGACGCATTCCCAGAAACCAAGCCCCTCCTCCCGCGCGACGCCAGAGCCCGCGCGCAAGCCCGCATGATTGAGGAAATCTGCGACACGCACTACGAAGCGATCAACTGGGCAATGGGCGAGGTCAATTGGTTCCACCGTGCCGAGGGCGCCGAAGCCGAACGACTGAATGCTGCTGCAAAGGACCAGACCGCGCAAATCCTCGCGTGGCTGGAGCAGCAGTTGGGAAAGAAGAAATTCTTCAATTCCAATGAGGAGATTGGCTACGCGGATTTCTGCGTCGCTCCGATTTTGAATCGCAGCGTCATGAATAAGATGGGGCCGGAGCGGGGGAGTGCGTTGCAACAGTGGCATGAGAGGGTGAGTGCGGTGGAGTGTGTGCGGGCGACGTTTGAAGAGGTGGCCAAGGCGGCGCCGTTGATGGCGAAGTTGGGGCCTGATGCGTGGAAGAAGGGGACTGGGAGGCGGAGGGAGTATCGGGATCATCGGCTGGAGTGGATGGTGAAGAATGGGGCGGTGGGGATTGTGGTGAAGGGGTTGGAGGATGGGAATGTGAGATTTTCGTGGCCGCATCCGAAGAGGGTGGAGGGAAAGTTGTGAGGCAGTCTTTCGGCGAGCTAATGTTTACTGCCTCGTATCTTGCAATTTACTGTCCACGGTTTCGAAGGTGTTCGCTGTTAATGCATCTCTACCGTAGAAGAGAGGGCCACTCCTCTCATTTGTCCCCACCTTGGGATAAGACTGGTGCCTCGCAATTTGCCGTGTGATCCTTTCAGCCTGAAGCATCATCATATCCACTTCCGTCACACCTTGATGTAACCGCCTGTGGGAGGAGCGTACACAAACTGGAGGAGTGGACTGTACCTCATCCATAGGACACGGCTATCTCTTGCTTGTGGCCGGATTTCTCTTTGCAATACCTGGTCGGAGTGTCTCAAGGAATGTCCGAGGTTTGTTCAAGGCGGCGGCACATTGCAACAGGAACAGATGGGCACAGCTGATTCTGCACCTGAATATAGCATAAGTCTCGCATGCGAGCCCTTTGGCAAATGCTCCTGCCGATGCATCTTGTGCGTGTGCTGTCCAGAATCATATCGCTGTCGTGCCTACAGATCTCGCAAGGCTGGCGCACGCTGCTGTGGCGCTCCGATGTAGGGCACGAAACCGCGGCAGCTGTAACCGTACATCGTCCTGAGGAGCAATGCTGCGACAGTTCGAAACGCGGCCGTTGTTGAAATTGCTGTGTGAATTCAGCAGCAGAGTGTGACGTCGAAGGAAAGGAGTTCCACGCACGCCTTGGCACAATGCTGCCATCTAGACCTACACATTACGCAACAGTCTCGCAATTCGCACCTCTAAACTACATGTAAGACCACCACGGTCAATAATTCGAAAATCGACGAGTCCATCGCAGACATCATCGAGCCAGCGGCCCACGCAATGTCGTCTCCATCGTCGAGCCGTTAAATGGCGGTTTCATCTCCCATTCGGCATACGATCGCATCATCGCACTACAAAATGGCCGATATACGCAGCTCTGCTATCGATGGTCCGTCCGAGATATTCGTCGGCATGCCGTATGTTTCGCTGCAGTGCATGGCGACACAATTGCCATTTACGTCACGGAACATTTCCCGCTCCGGCGTATCACCATTCCGGATTTCAGATATAACGCCAGAGATGCCAGGTCTGGAGACGGTCCTGGACGCTGAAACCTTGGCGTGAGCCACTGTTTTTCTGTGATGAGATCTCAGCCAGCAGAAGGATGTCCCTGATGTGGCACGCCATATAAGATGGATATCCCTGTCGTGACGACGCCCTGGTCGGCTCCTCAATGTCCAAGTTCAGGTACGCAGCAAGTGGGTGCGAAACAGCTTTATTGAGACCGCACCTCTGTCACCATGTTCCTCGGATACCTTCAGTGACGCATCCCACCGAATTAGCGTGCGAAATGGGTCGACACGAGGCTGAGCAATACCAGCGAACAATCGACATTCTATGCCAAGAATGTCAGACTCCTCAGGATGAGTTGCATAACGATACTGCAATGGCAGACCTGCTCACAGACCCGCTGCTTTCCGTCGCCATCAGTGCGAGGCTGAAGAAGGAATTACAACTGGACGTCAGCGCAGATGATCTGGTGAACCTGAGGGCGATCAGCGACTTGAAGACGACGCTGCTCGGGAGCACGACGCCCGCTCTTTCGGAAGAAACCTCGCCAACGGATAGCTGGAATGCGCAACTCCCACTCACACCAGCCGATCTGTCTATGCCGATGCGGCAGATTTCAATCGCACGCCAACATGTACAGGGTTTTGATGAAGCCAATCCAGCCTCATCGCATGAGCCAATGAAGAATTTTGGCACGCCTTCGGCCACGTCGATGGCCACGCCTCTGGAGGATCTAGAGCCCTGGGCGGTATCACAACCCGTGCCGAATTCGTCTCCCGGGCTCGAATCCAGTATTCCACCGGCCAAATCGGTGGTCTTGCAAGGGAAGCCAGGAAAAGCATCTCGAGCGGTATTTTTATTCCCCGATGGGTCTGGCAGCGAAAGACCCTACGTGAACCTACCACGCATCGCGTTGGATCTGGTTGTCTTCGGCTTGCAGTGCCCTTTCCTCAAACGCCCAGCTGACATGTCCTGTACGTGGGGGGAACTCGTCCATGCCTACATTGCCGAAATTCGCAAACGTCAGCCAGAAGGCCCGTATGACTTTGTAGGTTATGCAGCAGGCGGCACTTTGGCTTTTCACGCCGCTCAGCTGCTCGTGTTGCAGGGTGAAGAAATCAGCAGCCTGACTCTTATCGATTCCCCGGTGCCCGAGGTATTAGGCCATCTCTCAGACGATCTGTTCGAATATATCCGTTCCGTCCGGGCTTGGCGGAATGGCGGACATATCCAGGAATGGGTACTTCCCCACTTGAAAGCTTTCACGAAGCTTTTGAACACCTATGTTCAGAGTCGATGCCCGGTCGGGGCTGTACGAAAAGTGAATATCTTATGGGCAGGGCACGGCGTTTCGGGAGTTGCTCCTCCGGCTCCAGCTGCCATGTCAGACGGCGAGAAGAGGGTGGTTGATTTCCTGACGAAGCAACGGACAGACTTTGGACCATGTGGATGGGAAGTGTTGCTGCCCGGCAGCCTCGTATCTTGTGCCAAGATCGATGCGGATCACTTCGAAATGATGGTGAGTCGGTTCGTGTAGAAGCCCTGCGATCGTCGATGGAACGAAGACGAATATCACGCCATGCTGACCAGTTTTTCCCCGATCCAGATGTCCGAGCATGCACCCCAGGTCTCCATTTGCATCGCAGAAGCGTTGCAGTAATCGTAATAAGCATACAGTCATCAACCCAGGAACTGCAAATCCGTGTTCGGTCCGTCTGGCAAGATGCGACATGATTTTGGCAAGCGGACACGCCATTCGGTAGATCGGACTCGACTGTGGCTTGCCCCATTCGGTAGATCGGACTCGACTGTGGCTTGCCCCAGTCGGATGCCCACCCATATCAACGACAATGCACTAAGGGCTTTGCGGCAGTGGATGTCCCTCACTAGGAGGGATCACAGCCGATAGTGATACCGGGGTCCTCGTAATCGTGGGTTGCCCGCAGTGGCAGTGTTTCTCGTGGGCATTAAGGTGTGATTCCGCGCCGAAGACACAACTTCCGGCTGTGTTACTGTCCTTCTTGTATTCTGCCGACTTTTCGGGACTTCAACGAACAAAAAACTTTCGCCATGGCCTGACTCGCTATGCTTTGGCGTTGCCAACTACAGGAGTCAGGGAATATCTTGTTATTGAACTGGCCTGCAGCGCTCGTGGGAGAGGGCTGATACAACAATATGGCACCACTGTCACCGAGACATTGCTGGTCCGCTGGGGCAAGCTTGCAAGGGTACGACGATTCGCCACGTGCAACCGTGTGCAAGGAGCCGGGAAGAAGGCATAGCGGCACGGCGAGGATCCGCACTTGTTTTACCACTACAACCTTCATTCCACCCCAGCTCATCAACCCTGGAGACTGACTAACTCACGCTGCTGGAACCTTGAGGCCCTGTTTACTTCACTGGATTATCACTGGATTATGGATTCTGATTCTCGCCAAGACCAATAATCCAGTGCCATAATCCACCTGTTTACTTGTCAAGTGGATTCTTAATGGATTATAAAGTCTGATAATCCACTTCCAGAATCCATTTTCCGGCTTCCTTAAATAGGTAGGTACATGCGAAGAATCCAGAATTACTGCATTGCAGTGATTCTGGTGGATTATTCTGGCTCGTGCGTTTATGCGTTCATTATATAAAGATAGTCAAATTCCTCGAACTGTCGATTCACGCTGTCTTCGTGATTGCCTTTAACAATTGATGGGTATTTCTTGTCTTCTGATTGGCTTATGGATGCGCTGGCTGAGGTTGAAGAGGCCATTTTTGATGTCATCTTCTATGGATACGCCATCGATTTCGTCCTTCCAGTTTAGAGGCATGGCGACCAATCAGAACACAAAGAATACCTATCAATTATTGGTAGTAAAAGGCAGGAAGAGTGCGGCAAATGGCTAGTTCACTCATGGACAGACAGGACGAGAAGTTCCTCTTTTCACATCACATAACTATCTTGGCAATAATCCATTTAAGTGGATTATAACAACTAAACAGACTGGATTATCATAATTATGGATTATAGATTATGGACAGAATCTATCAGAATCAACTACTGGATTATGGAGCCTCAGAATCCATAATCCATAATCCATAATCCAGTGAAGTAAACAGGGCCTGATAAGCAAGTCAGCATCGGACTCGGTTCTGTACTGCCAAACCTGTCTCTTTCGCGCGTAGACTCTCCCGTGGTGGGAGCCGCTGGGCTTCACGCTGAAACCACTAGGTACCATATACTTCCGCAGACAGGCGTAAGCCTGCTGTCGCGAACTTAATTGCACTCATGGAGTCTAGACGTGGCTGTTTTGCTTGGCCGAGCAAGAGTTGCAGCGCCGGCTCCACGTCTGGTTACGTGCGCCACTCCAGAGCAGCAGATGGAAGCGATGGCTGGCAGAGCTGGCAGCCCTCATCATGGATACGATAGCGTCCTCGATCGTCTGCTCCTGCATTTTGGTCACATAAACTCGCGTTAGCTATCTGGATCGAGTCAAGGGCCGCCGACTCATCTGCTAAACACTTGTCACCGGAACGTGAATGGAGATTGCGTGCGTAGAACAACAATGGCCAATGGTCTGGATCCTTGTTCCGCTGCAGGGGAGAGAGACCATTACAGCGATCATGCCATGCGCCGCACGCACCGCAGTTGTCGCGCAGCCAGTGCTGCAGCATTACGGTGGTTTTTTAGCTCATGTCCTACAAAAACCCAAATATAGATTTAGGCTCAACGCTAGTACCGCCGGCCCTCGGTAGGGGAGTCTAGCGCGGGTATAACTACGGAAATAAGTGTAATCGACTATATAATAGTAATTACGATATACGGAGAGAATATAATTACCTATATTAGACTTCCTTCTATAGTTAAGCTCCTCGACTATAAAGGCGAGTAGCTAGTAGACTTATAAATCTTTTAATAGGTATATTAACTAATAGGATTTATAGAGACTATATTATACGTCTCTTAAGCGTTAAAGATTCTATCTTCGAGGTAGTTCTTTTATATAAAGGAGGAGGTAGTATAATTATATAATCGTTCTTTACTTTATTAGGCTTCGGAATATTAGCGTAGCTTTAAAACATATTATATAGCTTAATAGTTACCTTAATACTATTCTTAACTATAGAAGGCCTTTAATTTCTAATCTCTAACTAGTTCCTTTACTCTAGCTCTATAGGTATATCCTATCTTTATATACTTTCTAATTTTTTCTTTACGTTATTAGTATTAACTTACTTTATATAGCTGTTTTAGATAATAACGTATTAGAGTGCGATGCCTTTCCTTATAAAGCTTTACGCTTAGATAATAGAAACTTGTCTGCTTTATCTACTAATTCCTTAGTTTACTTTTATTAAGCGGATGTTTATTAGCTATATAATACGTTACTTTTAGTATCTCGCTATTTATAATATCTAACTTCGCTTTTACTTAAGTCTTATTTTTACGTTCCTTCTTTATCTTATTATCTTTTCTTTCTTCTTTTATTTTATACTTCTCTTCCTTAGCTTTTACTACGTTTTTTCTCTTTACCTATATATATAAAGTATCTATTATATTACTAGTAGATATTATCTATTAAGACTTTTAGTTAGCTACCTAGCGCTTAACAATAACCTATATATTATAGACTATCTTAGATATTAGCTTCCTACTCGAGTCCTTCTTACTTAGAAATACTTATAGTACTATAGTATTATTATACTTACTAGTAGCGGCAAACATAGGACTACCGCCTTTTATATAATACTCCGCGATTAAGACGCTTATATTATTGTTATAAGGTACCTATTTACTTTAAAATTCGATATATAGCTCGAGCTTACGAAGTAGGGCGTTAATAGTATTTACGTAGAAGTCGGGAATAGAGATACTAATAGTATACGCTATAATTTGTTAGTAATTATATATATAGAAGCTATACCTTATAGCATTAAAAATAGAATATATAGCACTTAACTTCCTTAGTAACCTAGATAGTATCTATATCTTCTAGGTCGACTATAGTATATATAACTACAATTTTAATATTAAAGTATACTTATATATTCGAGCTAGTAAGCTATAGGACTAGTCTATTTAGTCGTTAGCTTAGAGGAGCTATACTAGTATACTAGACTAATCGAATAGGTCTAGTCTTCTAGTTATTCTATATCCTAACTCTATAGTCTATTATATAATATGATATGACAATCTTTTACCGTACTACCTCGTCTCCGAGTAAGCGGAGTGTCCTATCCTTGGTTGTTAAGTACAAAAGCCCTTAAGGCCCGACAGGGCCTCGCCGGCATAAAACTCCTTAGACCTTCCTCTGTTCTCTACAACCGGCCGCTACTCGGTTGTCCCCTTGTTTGTTCTCCTTAGGACGTACATAGTATCTGTGGGAGCCCTCCCTCTTACTAGGTGCCTGCCTCTCTCCTTGTAACCTGACCTCGGGTCGTCCGCGCCTCTTCCTCCTCTTGCACTAGCGAGAATTGGCCGAGTGTGCCTTCCCGGATAAGCTATTTCGCTATAGCGAGGAGGCCTTTCTTTGTAGTCGTTAGTGTCTCCCAGTCGGACGTGCCTGCGTCGGCGAATAGGCTTTACCTATTTCCTTGTCGGAGTGGGCAGAACACGCATATATGCTTAGCTGTTTGCGTGCCTTGTCCGCACTCGCACCTAGGGGACACTCCTAGGACTCTGCGCTTAGCTAGGTAGTAGTTAAATCCGATATGTTCTGTTCGTAGGAGAGTAACTATCGTGCTTTGCGGCCTAGTTAGTCCCTTGTGTAGTGCTAGGTGTTTTTTGTCGCCTTCGGTGCGCTAGGCTGCAGGCTGGCGGCTTGTCGTTGTAGTCCTCTTCGCCTTCTCTCGAATCTATGTCCTTCTCCACTCCCCGTCTGCCTAGCTGCTCCTACCCCCTCGCGCCTCTCCCTCCTGTCCTTGGACCATATCTCGGCAGTATATAATTACATTCGTTCCTACAAACTTATATAAGGCAGGTAGGCAAAGCCTGCCCACGCTTTCCTGCTTAGGGACACCTTTGTGCCTTAATTGCTTCGAGGGAGGAGCCCTAGGACAAAGCCCCTACTCTACGCCCTATATACTGTTTGCTCCTTAAGCCTTAGTCATGCTCTTTCGGGCTATAGCGAGCTAAAGCCCGGTCGCCTCTCTTCCAAAACCGACATGCGCGTCCGTCCTCTCAGGCTAAGCAGACAGTGTCTCAGTCGCTGCTATTACCTACCACGCCCTAGGAGAATGACTCCCTTCGCGTTGCTATACTGCATCTCTTTAGCTATAGCCGGCTATGTCTCGCAGGCTTGCTCGAGCGTCTACTCCTAGCTAGGTAGCAGTACTCTTGCGTTTCCACCTACTAACCAATGTATCGCCTCCTCCTCGCCTCCTTACGCCTTATACCCTCCTCTTCTTACTTCGAGTCTTCCCTTCGGCTCGCCTCTCTGTGTCTCCTTTGCCTGCTTCTCTATATAGGCCTTCCTAGGCTTCCGAGCGCTTCCGGGTAGCTGCTAGACTAGGTGTCCTTCATCGTAAGGCTATGCCCCGGGCAAAACCCTCCTACTCGCACTTGAGCAATTAATAGGCCTCTACGGGCTCCGCAGCGTTACTCCGAGTTCCATTGCCCGCTAACTAACGCTATCCTTCCAGCTCTTTCACCTCGGCTCTTCTAAGTGCATAACGCATCTACTTCCGGCCTTAACAACGCGTACGCTCTCCGAGTCCTCTCGAAGTCTTCTAAGGCAGTATATAATTATATTCGTTCCTACAAACTTATGTAAGGCAGGTAGGCAAAGCCTGCCTACGCTTTCCTGCTTAGGGACACCTTTATGCCTTAATCGCTTCGAGGGAGGAGCCCTAGGACAAAGCCCCTACCCTACGCCCTATATACTGTTTGCTCCTTAAGCCTTAGTTATGCTCTTTCGGGCTATAGCGAGCTAAAGCCCGGTCGCCTCTCTTCTAAAACCGATATGCGCGTCCGTCCTCTCGGGCTAAGCAGACAGTGTCTTAGTCGCTGCTATTGCCTACCACGCCCTAGGAGAATGACTCCCTTCGCGTTGCTATACCGCATCTCTTTAGCTATAGCCGGCTATGTCTCGCAGGCTTGCTCGAGCGTCTACTCCTAGCTAGGCAGCAGTGCTCTTGCGTTTCCACCTACTAACTAATGTATCGCCTCCTCCTCGCCTCCTTACGCCTTATACCCTCCTCTTCTTACTTCGAGTCTTCCCTTCGGCTCGCCTCTCTGTGTCTCCTTTGCCTGCTTCTCTATGTGGGCCTTCCTAGGCTTCCGAGCGCTTCCGGGTAGCTGCTAGACTAGGTGTCCTTCATCGTAAGGCTATGCCCTAGGCAAAACCCTCCTACTCGCACTTAAGCAATTAATAGGCCCCTACGGGCTCCGCAGCGTTACTCCGAGTTCCATTGCCCGCTAACTAACGCTATCCTTCTAGCTCTTTTACCTCGGCTCTTCTAAGTACATAACGCATCTGCTTCCGGCCTTAATAACGCGTACGCTCTCCGAGTCCTCTCGAAGTCTTCTAAGGGTAGGTGGTTCGGATCTAGAGACTGCATATTAGGTGACTTGTTGTCCTTTTGGCTCCAAATACCCTCAGCTAAGGATTCCTCCTATATACTAGAGGTGTCCTGTCGACGCCTAGGAGTTCCGCGGCTCTTTCGCACGCTTACGATTAAGCGGACCTGTTTCTAACGCAGGTAGGTCGTCGTCGGATGGTTTTTATACCCATTTCGGTGGTAGTCCTCTGTTCGGAGTCGTCTTAGCGAAACCGCACCGGATTTCGCACTCCACGATTCCGCTCCACCACGCTGTGCACTTTGCTAGCACAGTCGAGGCATTGCCTCTCCTGCCTGTTTCTACCTGCGGCCGCGTGGAGGCGTGCAATTAGTCTTCGCAGGCTATAGTCTATTATAGCTATAGATATACGTCCTAGTATCCTCGTAAAACAGTCGCCTTCTATAATCTCTAGCTAAGTATTATCTAAATCGTTATTAGACTTAGTTAAGTCGACTACTAGCACCTCTAGCTAGCGAGATATATTTAGTAGCGCGACGCTAGGTAATACGCTAGGCAGCCTTTATATAAACGACTAGTTTAATTTATATAGTAGTATAGAATTAGTAAAGAGATATATTAGATAGTACGTCTTATTATTAAATTTACTTATATAGACGAGCTTATAGCCTTTAACCTTAGAACAATTCCGCGCCTAGAGCTCTTTTCTTTTGCCTATACTAGGCGCGCCGTATTATATAGGTAGTTAAGTAGTAAAAAGTCTAGAAAAGTAATTAACCTAGTACTTAGATAAAGCGAGAAGTTTTTATAGGAAGTAAGTCTAAGCTTTATATAAATTAGAGTTATACGACGAGTACTTTAGCGTAGTACGCTTACTAAGGTAGTATATACTTTGTTTCTTAATTATATATCTACGTAGTAAAGTTATTAATGTTATTAAGGTTATCGTCGGACTCTAATATCTAGTCCTCGTTAGATTCGTCTACTAAGTACTCGACTTCTCTTACTTCTTCTCTAAGCTTAGTACCTTCCTTAGCACTTATAATCTCCTTATACGCCTATATAATTCTAGGTATTTAAACTATATTCTATTACCTTCCTCTATATAGAATTAATATCTCCTCTAGGTTATTTATATTATATTTACGAAGCTCGTATATAAGGTTTTCGTAGGCAATCTAGTATATAGACCTTTATATATCTAGTATAAAAAAAACATAAATATAATAGTAACAGCGACGACTAAAGGCGGAGGCCTTAGGGCCTCTTAGTACGCGTACGTATACCTAGAGCGCACTACTAATATTAATAGTAGAATAGAGCGCGACGAGAACGGAGGCTACTACCCTTCGGACGCGTTACGCGCCGGGCTAGCTAGCGAGGCTAGTAGCAGCAATACTACTAAAACCGACAAACTAGAGGACGACTTCTATATAATAGAACTAAGAACTATCGAGGCCGATATTAAACGAGCTCTTAAATATAGAGGCCTGCCTTAGGACCTCCTCTAAACCCTCCTACGCGTCTAAGAGCGTACCTAGCTCGCGATTTAATATTATAGCGAAATATACTATATAGTAGCGAAACTATAATAGATTAGCGATAATATTAGAGTAATATAAAAGTCCTAATATATAAATACTATATAGGCGCGTACGTAGTCGTAGGTATAGATAGCGGCTAAAGCTAATCTAGTACTAGCTACCTAGCCGAAGTACCTAGAGAGAGCCTATATAATTATAGTTAATATAGGCTCTATAGAGGTAAGAGAGGAAACGAAGAAGTAAGACGTAAAGGGAATATAAGTAAGAATAGGAATATATATAGTAGTAGTAGTCTAGAAGCTGCTAAGCGGTAACCTAAGAGTACTAGTATATAGTATAGAGGATAAGAAGAGGCTAGAGAGGAACTAAAGGTAGCTAAAAGAGATATAGCCTAAGGCGGAAATCTAATAAAACAGACACTAGGTCCTAATCTATAAGGTCCTTACAAATATAGATATTAGAAAGAAATAGCTCTAAGAGATAGTATAGAAGGAAAACGCGAGGTATATTCCGGACCTACGAGTACTAAGGGTAGAGTAGCTAGAGAAAGTAAGAGCGCGAGAAGGTAAATATATATCGTTAGTTATTATAACAGTCTAGAGTAAGGCGTAGGCGAGAGAAATAGTAAATAAAGAGCTCCTATATAACGGCAACTTTTAGACTATAGAGCTCTTCTACCTATAATAAAGAGTCGTATAATGCCTCTAATATAATAGGTTCGGACACGTTAAAAACTACTATAAGGAGACTACCGAGAAATATAGGAAGTATATAGAAGAGTATAGAATAGATATATACGTAGTAATAACTAGGAAATATAGTAACTATAACGGAAACTACGCCTCCTAGAAGAGGATCTATAAGATTAAATAGGCCGCGTACGTAAAAAAAGATAAATTCTATAAGTTCTTCGTATAGAAATAGGCGGCCTATATATAATAGACAACTACGTACGACGGCTTTACGCTTATATAAAACAAAAAGAGACTAGGCCTATAACTAGAACAGTCGGCTTAAGAGGGAGAGCCTATACTAGCGGGTATATAAGCGACTAGCGCGGTAAGGCTAGAGCGGCTAAGAGGTATAATAGTAGTAATATTAGAAGGAAGAAAATAGACGAGAAAACTTCTATTCTAGCGGATTACCCGAAGTAGCTAACCTAACTACGAGAATAAAGATAAAGATATAGGTATAGAGATACTCGTCTAAAGTTAATAACCTATATAATAAACAGACGCACTCTATAGATCTACTAATATAACGTAAACTATAGCCGAACGATCTAGTCGCTCCTCTTATAGGAGATAGACCTAAGGGAAACGCAGATTATAGTACTCTAGGAACTATAGATTAACCTCTAAATAAGGCAGATAAAGATAAGTAAGTACTACTACTAAATCGTCCTAATAGAGAGGCACGTAAGAGTCGCATTCCTAGTCTTAAAATACCTCGACACCTTAAAGTAGAAGTAAGTCGAAGCGGCCTCTACGGACGTAGTATCTATTTAAGTATAGATAAGGGACGGACTACTTACAATCTATAACGTATATAACTCTAGTAGACTACCTAGCTATACGGAACTAGGTACTCTACTAGCTACTATAGAAGCTATATAACTAGCAAACGAGAGAAACCTAGGCTTAGAGTAGATCCTACTCGAGGATTTTAACCTATACTACCTAAGGTAGAGAGGAAACCTTACGTAGAACTAGTACGCTATATTGGACCGACTAATCTAGGCTACCGAGTAGGTAGAACTCTACCTTATAATCGAGCTTAGAACAGTTATATAGAAGAAATATAGATGTAGTTACTAAACGCTAGACCTAGTATTTATAATAGCTAGAGCGCAGCAACGCGTTATTACGTATTAAATAGACTAGGAACGCGCCTATAGATCGGACTACCTCCCGATTATAACTATAATCGAGGACATAGAGCTAAGAGAGGCTACGTAGGACCCGAGACTATAGTAGAAAAAGGTAGACTAGAGCGAGATATAGAAGAGGATCTAGGTAAAAAGCAGCGGGCTCCGTAGCGAGGAGATCTATACTAAAGGTAACGTAGATAGGTAGGCGGAAACGCTATAAGAGATTATATAAGACACCGTTCGAGAGAGGGTTCTATACGCTAGGCTATCTCTATTTATAAGAGAAAGCTAAACTCCGGAGATATAACACCTAATAAGGATAGCGAGACTAGTAAGACGGGAATAGTATAATAGTAGGACTAGAGCTAATTACGAGGCGTATATAGCAGCTAACTATATAAGGTCGAAATAGGTTAGAAGAGATATAAACCTATTCTAGAGAGCGATAGTTAAAGAAATAACGTAGAACTTAGACAAAATATAGAAGCTAGCTAGATAGGCGAGAGAAAGAGCTAGAAAACTATAACCGCTTCTATAGTTCCTAGATATACTAATTAGACCTCTAGAGCTAAACTAGAGGAAAAGCTAGAACAACGCGGAGAAAGCGGAAGCCCTCGCTACGTACTTCTTCCTAGAACCTAAGGCAGCCGACCTAAGCGATATAGAACAAGATACGATCCTAGAACCGATATATATAGAGCTCGAAGTTATAGAAGCGGAAGTACTAGGAACGATCGTATAGCTACTAACTAAGAAAGCTATAGGACCGGACCGGATACCGAATAAGCTCCTAAAGAGATATAAGGCCCGCTTCGTACTACTACTCGCTAAGCTATATACGGCGTACCTTACGATAGGCTACTACCCTACTATATTTAAGAAATCGACTATAGTCGTCCTTAGGAAACTATAGAAGCTAGACTATATAAAGCCTAACGCGTATAGGCCTATAGCTCTACTAAATACGATAGTAAAAACGCTAGAGGCTATAGTCGTAGGAAGAATGTCTAAGGTCGCGGAAGAGAGGGGCCTACTACTAGAGGTATAGATAGAGGTAAGGCTAGGTCGGTCTACACTTATAGTACTTAAACTAATTATAGAATAAGTACGGACAATCTAGGATACTAACCTAGAGGTAGTAGCGTCTATACTATGCCTAGATATATTAGAAGCTTTCGATAACGTCTTATACGCCTAGCTACTTTATAATATTATAATATAGGGCTTCCTAGCGTAGGTAGTAGAATTTATCGAGTCCTTTCTTTAGAGCCGTATAACTAAACTCTGCCTCGGAGACTATATAGACAAAGAACGGCTCTAGAGGATAGGGATCCCCTAAGAGTTAACGTTGTCCTCTATTCTCTTCCTATTCTTTATAGAGATACTACTCCCCGCGATCTAGGCCTAGTATATACTAGTAATAGGATTCGTAGACGATACTAATATACTTATATAGAGCAATAGTATAGCGGATAACTATAGGAGGCTCGAGGCCGTATATAAAAAATATATATAGTAGGTAAAGAGATATAGCGCAGCCTTCGTACTATAAAAATACTAGTTAATTTATTTTATAAGATCCCGCAAGTACGACCTAAAGGCTATAGTATAGATCTAAGGCTTTAAAGAAGGACTATCGCCGTTACTACGGTTACTAGGAGTCTAGCTAGATACTAAACTAACGTAGGGACCGTACGTTAAGAAGGCTACGAAAAAGAGGGTATTCTAGATAAACTTACTTTAGAGGCTCTATAAATCTATATAAAAAGCGTTATTCTAGAAGGCGAGACACATCTATATAGCTATAGTCTAACTTACTATAATATATAGGTACTAGCTCTAAGCGAACTCTATAAGGACGATAGGATACTAGAAAGGACTTATAAAACCGCTTAAGAGAGTATAGAACGTAGCGCTACGACATATTATAGGAGCCTATAAGAGCGTAAACTAGATAGTTCTCTAGAGCGAATCTGGAATTACCCCGATCTACCTTTATACTTAGAATATAGTAAGGTAATACGCGGTAAAGTAGAGTAATAATAGAGCAGATAAACACCTTTAGGAACAATAGCAAAAGGTGCTCTACTAAAGCTAATATAGATAGAGGCGAGGACACTAGAGGAAAGATAACCTATTATAGAGGGAAACTATTCGGGCTATAGTCTAAGGATAGGAGGGAGAACCGTAAGAAGGCGGAAGTAGCTAGGTAGACGAGGAGTAGAGAAAGATATAGATATAAGAGAAGACAAGAAGGATTATAACGACAAGCTGCTAGCTTATAGCCTAGCGCACCGAAGGAGACAAAAAACACCTAGTAATATATAAGGGACTAACTAGGCTATAAAGTACGATAGTTACTCTTCTACGGACAGAATATATCGGATTTAACTACTACCTAGCTAAGCGTAGAGTCCTAGGAGTATCTTCTAGGTATAAGTACGAACAAAGTACGTAAATAGCTAAGTATATATACGTGTTCTACCTACTCTAATAAGGAAATAGGTAGAGCCTATTCGCCGACGTAGGCACGTCCGACTAGGAGATACTAACGACTATAAAGAAAGGCCTCCTCGCCGTAGCGAAATAGCTTATCCGGGAAGGTATACTTAGCTAATTCTCGCTAGTACGAGAGGAGGAAGAGGCGTAGACAACCCGAGGTTATGCTTCGAGGAGAGAGGTAGGCACCTAGTAAGAGGGAGGGCTTCTATAGATACTATATACGTCCTAAGGAGAACAAATAAAGGGATAACCGAGTAGCGGCCGGTTATAAAGAATAGAGGGAGGTCTAAGGAGTTTTATACTAGAGAGGCTCTACCGAGCCTTAAGGGCTTTTATACTTAAAAACTAAAGATAGGATACTCCGCTTACTCGGAGACGAGGTAGTATAGTAAAAGATTGTTATATTATATTATATATATCTAGTACGTAGAGCGAAGAGTTAGGTCTACTAGAAGAGAAGCCGCGTATTCGTAAGATAGCTTTATATAGCTTCTTTATTTTTGCTAGTAAGTACTTATTAGAATCTATAATATAGGTTAGTAGTTATTATACTACGTAGATATACAATTATAACGTACTCTATTTATAAAGCTAACTAGCTAATTCGTTAAAAAATGCTTTATTAATATTATAGCTAATATTAGGCTTTCTACTATCTAGGAAGATATATTAATAATATAGTATACTACTCTATATACTAGGCCTCTTATACTACTTCCGAATTATATATATATTCTACGTCTATATAAAGGATACTAATTAAGCTTAGATAATTAGCGTATAAATAAATCTTAAAGCAATTCGATTAGCCTTACTATCCTTCTAATACTAGCTCTATCTTCGAAGGTCCTTAAAAAACAGCTAATTATTTGTTAATATATACTATAGTCTTTGCCTACTTATATAATTAACGCTATATAAGGTAACTAAACTTACTAACTATTATTTTAGACAACCCTATAACATCTACTACTACTAAGACTCGATTCGAATATTCCGCGTACTTGTTCTAAATATAAATATATTATATTACGATCGCTAGTATAGGGATAAACCTATTATATTAGATGCTATAGACGAAGACTCTAAACTAAGGAAGAAAGGAAAGAGTAAGAAGAAATAGGAGCAAGCTAGGTTTTTATATAACGTAGCGAGGGCGCCTCTATCGAGTCTTAGCGTATTAGAGCGCTTACCTAATACTACCTAAGGCAGCGCTAGCGCTAGTTCTTATATATTGCAGAATTGTACGTTTAGACCTCGGATTCTTCTAGTAAACTAGTAGTAGGTATTAGTAAGAAGAATTGTCTTCTTTTCTTTATTAGTCCTAATTAGTTTTAGTACCTACTTCGTCTAGCGGGTATAGGAGACATATTAGCTTAATATAGATACTATTATACGTAAGGATAGTCTATAGTAAAGCTATAGGATATAGCGAGACTTAGCGTTAATAGCTACGTAGATCTAGAGGCTAAAGTCCTTAAGCTTATAGTATATATCTATAGACTAGGTAAAGTTTACGCTAGCTATTAAATAGAGGCCTCTTCGTCGCGTAAATGCGTAGGCGCGATTATATACTCTAGTCGGATAGACTTCCTTAATAATATTATATAATTGCTACCTATATAGGCTATTAGCTATATTACTATCTATACCTATATTCTACTTATTAATACTACGCACTTACCTAAGAAGAATTATACGTCTAGTTAGGTTCTAAAATAGGTCTATAGAAGCCCTTAGCTATATATATTAACGCGGGACTTATCTAACTTAGCTTAAACGAATTCCTTTTATATATTTTATAGGAGCTCTACTTCCTCTTAATAATACTAGCGATAGAGGCTATATCTCTTACGCGCCTATATAACTCGATTCTAAGTAATTATAAAGCCTTCGCTATAGAGTATATAGTATATTATACTATCTATTATAGCTTTAATAAAGAACTTATACGTAATACGGCTTTAGAGTTTAGAATCGTCGAAGTTAATTATAGGCCTACGCTACTAAGTAGTAGAGCCTATAATAATTATACGGATAGTTCGTTTATATAGAGGTCGTAGATAGCCGTTTTAGAGACAGAAATCCTATAGCGTAGAAATAGATATACTATTATTCTATAAGTTAATAATTAAAGAGTATAGCTCTTTTAGAGGATTTTTAAGACGAGGTATAATTATATATATAAAGGCGTAAAAAATATACTAGAATATATATAGGCTATATTTAAAATTCGATCTTTAGATACCTACTAAGTCTACTACCTTAGTAAACAAATATCTTAGAGTTATATTACTAAAAACACCTAAGACATTATATATACGACTATATAATACAACTAGCTAGTAAAGTAGTCTTATTTAAAGCGTATACTAAAGTATAGGAAATAGAGGGAATAAAGGAAATACTTCTAGGTTTTATAAATACTATTATAGTATAGGTAGCGGAAAATTCTCTAACTTCTATTACTTATTAAGGTATACAATTATAGTAGAATTAAAAACTATATCTATAGTCTCCCTTATTACTTCTACTATATTATACTAGTAAGAAGACCTAGAGGTAAGGAGCTCTCCTAGTATTATCTTATTTCTCTACTAAAATATACGATTTCTAGTACGATTAAAGGCCTCCCTATTAGCTTAGTAAATGTCGAATTTTTAGAGAAGTAGTTTACTACCTTTACTTTTATTATTTTAATTCTAGGACCTCTTACCTAACCTTAGTTACCTTACTATATATCTTAGTAATATAAGTAAGGCTAGTAGTAGTCTATATAAATAAGCTGCATTCGTTGCCGCCTCTATTTAACTTCCTTTCTTACTCTAATACTTATTCCTCTAACTCTACTACCTCTCTCTACTTTTACTATACTATATTTTTAGTACTACTCTTTACTATAGCAACGTTTTAGTAAACGCGCGAAGCTATATAATACCGAACTAAAACGTTTTAAATTAGGTCCTAGAAAACTACTAAGAAGAGCTAGATACTACGCTCGAGGGATTAGATATAACTAGCAAAGTAGTATAGATATAACACTTCTTTAAGAAGGCTTCTTCTAAGCTTGCTAACTCGTATAATATAGCTTAAAGATATAGGCTTCTATTTAAACGAGGTAGAAGAAGAGATAATAAAGCTAGCTATAGAAGTACTAGTAAAATTTTAGAGAGAATCTATATATATCCTCGTAAGAATACTAGACCGCTAGAGTACTATCGATAGCTTACTAGTATAGTCCTAGTCTATATAATACTACTTATATATTTAGGAACTTAAAGCTAATAGAATATAGTAGCAGCCTAAGAGAAGAGGGCTATAAGGCCTATATAGAGGTAGATAAGAGAGATTTAAGCTTTAAGAATCCCTCTGCCTTCTATTATAGCCCTTTTAAGGTTCGTTTATACCTTTTATTCGTATAAGAAGCGCTACTAATAGAGTAATATAGAAGTATCGAGTCTAGGAGAGAGAACTTAATAACGCCTATAGTAATTATATCTAAACTAGTAATAAGCTAGGCTGCTTCTAGAACCGCTATAACGTATAAAAGAGAGCGGATAAGGAGGCGGCTAAAGCTCTAATAACTACGACTCGTATTAGCTACTAGGTAAGGAAGCCTACTATATATAAGTAATATAAGGAGGACTAGGCTACTATAAGCTTATAGTATAAGAGAGAGGCCTTTATACGAGTAAGAAAGGAGTAGAAAGTAGTAGCTCCTATATATACTATATAGGTACTATCTATAGTTTAAGATATTTAGACCTTTAAAAAAAGCTTTTAATATTTGTACTTAATTTCCTTTTCTAATTAATCTCTCGCCTATATAAACGATTCTCCTAAGTATAAAGTACTTCTAGCGTACTTTGTCCGCTAACTTTCTAAGAGAGAATTTCTACTCTTACTTAATAGGCCTTACTTTATTATATTCTACCTAACCTAGCTATATATCTTAGTAATATAAGTAAGGCTAGTAATAGTCTATATAAATAAGCTATATTCGTTACCGCCTCTATTTAACTTTCTTTCTTACTTTAATACTTATTCCTCTAACTCTACTACCTCTCTCTACTTTTACTATACTATATTTTTAGTACTACTCTTTACTATAGTAATGTTTTAGCAAACGCGCGAAGCTATATAATAGCCGACAATTTTAATCTAAGTCTACTCTAGAGAGATGCCGATAGGAATAAGTATAATATAGTCGATCCGAGTAGTATAGCTATATAGATATAATATTTCTTAAGGAGGCTTTTATTAGGCTTACTAACCTATATAATATAGCTCGAAGATTGTAGTTTTACTTTAATAATAGTATAAGAAAGAGTAATAAATACTCGAGAGAGGTAGGTAATTATTTTATAAGACCTAGATAAGGTCTTCTTTAATCGAATTTAGAACTACTAGTCGTATATTAATACGCTACTAATCTAGTCCTAGTCTATATAATACTATTTATATATTTAGGGACTTAAAGCTAATAGGATATAGTAGCTCTATAAAGATAGAAGGCTATAAGCGCTATAAGGAAGGCTATAGGCTAGTTCGAGTAAGATTAGCCTCTACTTCTCTAATTCGTCTCTTAATAGCTTTGTTATACTCTTTTACTTATATAAATAACCTTACTAATAGAGTAATCTAGAATTATATAGTCTAGTAAAGATACTTTAATAACTACTATAGTAATTATAAGTAGAATAATTAGTCGACTCTCTATAGCTTTAATAGGCTTTAGAAGACTATATAAAGAGAGGTAAAATAGGCTATAGAAGATATAAGGCGTATAGCTAACCGGGATAACAACTATTAGACTTAGGTTAGATAGAAGACTTCTAAGCCTACTTCGTATAAAGTAAGTAAGAAGGACTAGATTAGTATAAGCTTATAGTATAAAAGAGAGGCCTTTATATAAGTAAGAGAGGAGTAGAAAGTAGTAGCTCCTATATATACTATATAGGTACTACCTATAGTCTAAGACATTAAGACTTTTAAAAAAGCCTTTAATATTTGCACTTAATTTCCTTTTCTAATTAATCTCTTATCTATATAAAACCTCTTCTTATATATATTTAAAAAAACTTTACGTCTACCTAACTCGGTGGTAACATTCGCTTACTAGCGTTGAGCCTGAATCTATATTTGGGTTTTTGTAGGACATGAGCTAAAAAACCACCGTATAGCATGCATGTGCGCCTCGCACACAGCCGAGCATACAAGGTAGTATGATGGCATGACTCTGCGCAGACATCGTGAAGAACGTAGGCGAGAACACTGAGTACTGCTACCGATGGCCTTTTCCACCGCACGGCTACACAGCAATTTACGAGGCGCCTTTGTAGTGATGTAACACTCGCGCTGGTGGGTGCGGACATGCTGGCAACCCGCAAAGTTGTCTTCGAAGGCGTGATGAGGAGGCTCGATTGACTGCACGTTCGGGCAGTAGATCGCCTACAAGTGTTTGTACGCAAGCGTAGCCGGGAGTGGCCTGACTTATGGAAGAGCCCTGCGTCTTTCACCCTCTTCTTGCCGGGCGGAGAGCAGAGCCGGGGGGGCTGCTGGAGCATGGGACTGTGGTGGATGTTCCGAAGAGGAAAGGTTACAACACCCGACTCAAACTTTGGTCATTTCATACTCGTCTGCTGCAGTGGCCACTCCAGCCGGCACACTGCTGCCACGCAAGTCCAATGCTCACCCTTGCGCACAGATTGCCCAGGTCTGTTCACCGCCGTGCCCTCTAGGAGAAATGGCTCGTGGTCGTTGATGCCAGGAGCATCGTGCTCAGCATCCATGGCGGCGCCCAGTCCGATGCATTCGCGTATTACGAGATGCGCGGCAAACGAGCACATGGCATCGTACCCAGCCATGCCTGGTAACTAATTTATATTTCACGACGTGCCGGCATCCTTCCTCAAAAAAATTCTCACCACCGATCGCCAACGTTTCTCCGTGATCTTGCCACGCCATGTCTACGCCGACGATCAAGTATCGGGCAGCATGTGACCATTGCTCAGCAACGAAGATAAAATGCACTCAAGAGCGGCCGGCATGCGCTAGGTGTCGAGCGATGGGACGGGATTGCCACTACAGTCGATCACTTCGAGCAGGAAAACCTCCGCGGTCCAGTCAGGGCCTCAACAGGGGAAAAACCAAGCCTCCAGTCTTACCGAGACACACTCTCATCTTGGAACCCCCTCCAACTCCCCTGAGCCATGGAATGCCAATTCACCTTGCGTCGGCTGCAGTGAGCCCCCTCAGCAGGAATGGCCCGACTTGGTCTGCGAGTACATCCCCATACCCAGCTTCTCCAGCTATCAGTCCACACTGCAGGGCCGAGCCTCCACTCCGTCATGATCTTCCCGCTGCGGAACACGGTATTACGGGCAGCCACGGTGAGACGGACTGGTTCTTTGAGTTAGGTAACGCCGCACCACCGCACAGCACTCCAATGACAAGAGTGGACTCCCAAGAGCCGACGCAACAGCCCAGCCCGTCATCGGACCAGCTGCAATCCCCGTATTGGTCCCAATTATCAGATCTCAAGCTCGTGTCATCAACATTCAGCAGCCCGGTACAAAACTTCATGCCAGTACCGACCGACCCGGCGCGAGACCAACGTCTCCGGATCGCCACGCAAACTCTACACAGCTTGTACGAGATACCTTGTCTGGAAGTCGATTCCGACACCAAGCAGTATTCAATCGACCACGTCCTGGGCAGTACATCATACGCTGTCCAAATCTGCCATGACCTCCTCTCTTGTCCCTGCACAAAGGACTTTCACCTTGCCCTCATGATTGGGCTCTTAGCCTCCAAGATCCTTGGCTGGTATCAGACGGTCGCATACATACGAGACTCTAACGACTGTCTCTCCCATCTCGATGGCCAACAGTCTGTCATGAAAGAACTAGTGTTTGACGGGCAATTAGTGCTCGGTGCATACGAATTAGACGATGGCATGCATTGGTTTATGAGAAATCACATGGTCCTCGGTCATTTGCAGAGCTTGAGTGACATTATCGATCAGTACGATTCGCAGTTTTGCGATGAGAATGGGTTGGGAATGATGCCCGAGGGAGGCAAGTTCCATCAAGACATGGGGCGTTTGTTGAAGTCGCGACTACAATATGCATTGCATCAGGTTGAAGCACGTTTACAGGCAAGCTTGAGATGATCCGGGGCAGAAAGACACAACTTGATGACGCAATGATCGTAATGACTGAGGGTGGAACGGTCTTCACTTTGTGGATTCACACGGCGCCAGAACTTACAGATTTGGTCAGGAGTCGGTGAGGCATGTATTATAGCTCATTTTTATGCATACGTTTTCTATTCCTGTTCTCCACGCAGCAACGCAACATACTCGGAAACATTATGATGGATTGCGAGAGACTTGCCATAGCAATCAGGTCTGGCATCAGTGTCAGAGTCAAGGAATTTGACCTCAAGGAGCGAGCATAGATGCCATCGGTAATCTGAGGTATAAGGCAGGCACCAAAGCGAGACCGATCCCAACAGGGTGCACATCACCCGAGCAGATCGATCATGTCTTCAACCCTTCGCCCAGGAAGTGCACGTCAGCGCAATGCTTTAACAGTGTCACTCCATTGCCTGGGAGCGCTGAGATCTTGCCAGGAATCGCGGCCCTAAGCACATTGATGGTTTTCTTGATGGACAAGCCGCCGTCTCCCAGCGAGGGATCTAATCCCGATCGCAGTGGCGTTGACCCTTGTGGTCAGACTTTTCCAACGCCGTGTCAGCAAGTCGGTTCTTCTCAACAGATGTAATGATGGCAGGATCTGTCCTCTGTATGTAGAAGAGAATGCTGGGCGCCTTATTGCCATCATCTGCTTTCGTTCCCGAGTCCCAAATTGTCATCGAGGCAATGACGCAGCCTGTGAACTTGTATTGATGCTGTGTGAGAAATCTCACGACGTTGTCGGCCATTTCGGAAGTGAACATCAGATCTTAGGCTTTTGTGCCAATCTGCACAGTTGTACCGGGCTTCGCCGTGAGATCTTGCACTCCCAGGTGATTGAGCGTGGACCGAAGAGCTTGCAGCGTCTTTTTTAATTTGGACGCATTTGGAAAATAAGTCCAATCCGGGGGCGCAGCACGCCATCTTGGAGTGCCAGATGGGTCCTGTTTGTAAGTTCCATGTAGGACAAGAAGGCCATATCAGACCACTTCACCAAGGATGGAGCAGGAACGTTGTTGGGCGGCTTGGATGGGAATTTCACATTGTCCAAGCTGTCTCGCGCGCGGCTTGGAGTGCCAACTTCTAACTTGGGAGTGAAGCTACCACAGTCATGCTGAAAGCAGCACTCACTCAAAATTTGAGATTATTGATTGACTACTAGAGTGTGGTCAAGGCCTTTCCCCGGCTTCCTCCCCCTCGATCGAATCCATCACTCAGGTTTATCGTGTTCGGGTGTGGTGACAGATATAGCTTGCTTTGCCCTCTGCGGGTCGTTTTAGTCCTTGCAAGTCTTTGGCGTAGAGGCCGCCGGCATTTCTTCTGCGCTCTTCAATCCAGCCGTCGCGGGATCGGCCTTTGAAGCTGAAACGGGATCGATCAGCACCGGTAGAGAACCCAATGGTGAGCATGGCACCGAGAAGTCTTTGGGCGTCTTGATGTGATTTTGTTTCGGCATTGTATGTCAATGGCTCGACTAGTGTCCGCCTATGATTTCCTAATGCAGCGTTGTGTGCCGGGTAAGATGTGTCAGGCGAGGCGGTTGATCGCTCGTGGGTTGTGTTGTCGGTGCGGGCGAGCTCAAGAGGTGTTGAAGCGATCAGCGTGGTGCAGCATAGTAAAGCCGTGAGCTGGCGAAAGGATAGCATCATCATCAATATGATTACTTTCGTTTTTGATGATCAGTATCAGTCCGACACAGGCAAGTACTCGTTTCTGTATTGCAAAGCGGAAAAAAGCAGCGCACGGGTTCATGTACTTGTACTCGGCCGTACGTCCTGGCAGGTGGCGATACATGTCTGCTGGCAACATCTCGAGAGCCTCCCACCCATGATCCATTCCAGTCAAGTGCCATAAGGCAAAGCATCGAGGTCATTACGAGATTGATGATATGCTTGCCGATACCGTCCTGAGAGTAGTCGAGTCGTGCGTGGGTTCGGGCCAGGCGCAACGAACCAAACAGACGAGATCGATTCCAAAATTATAGAGACCTGAATCAAGGTGAAGGGATAGACGCGTGGCCGGCATTATGTGTTCGATCACTGATGCTAGCAACCTATGCGGTGCTGAAATCGTGTGGATGATGGTTCATTACGCTTGAGGATGATTCGAGTACTTGAGTCTCCAGACCATCAAGTCCACGTTTCGGCTAACTCCCAAGTCGCGCTTAGCATGTCGATGTCAAAAAAAGTGTTGATCTCCGGCGAGTCACCGGGCAGACCTGAAAATGTGCATATTTCAATGCATGACCAGTGTCAGTGGTGATAGCTCAATCAACACGTGTACGGCTGGTACACTGTGCTCATATAATATATTCGCTCTCTCGTCATCAGTAGCCGGTTTCGGTGCCAATTGGGAGACGTGTTTCTCTTTTTGCCAGTACAAAGCTTCTCTGTGCGTGAGAAACTGGCGGGGCTTCCCAGACTATTTCATCATTTGAGCATGAGTTGCATGCATTTGCTTGGGGTTAACCGCGCCAAAGTCCATGAGAAACGACATGATAGCATTGAGTGGTCACGTCCACGTACGCTTCCAGCCTCTGGTAAGCTGGCGCAATTCATGTATTGATTTCTCATGATTTTGGACCGAGCAGCATATCTCTTGCAGACTGAGAGCTGATCACAGCATTCCCGAGATTGTGGGTCTTGCAAACATGTCATCGCAACTTGACAATGTGAAGACTCGTCCGTGTTCGCCCGAATTCTAATATGTAATCCGTGCAATATCATGCTTTGGTCATTCAGCAAGAGAATTCCGAACTGATCGGTCTCACGATACGGATCCATAGGGTGTCGTGAGACACTGACGCAGTCGGCTTGCATATTGCGTGATAGCTATGCCACTTGCCACGTGACTTGTATATCAAGCGCAGAGTACGTATCTGTCGAGTCGCAAGGTACGCGTTCGTCACGACTGGACGAAGCTATTGTGGCTCGTGAGGGGAACGAGACTTAGCTGAGGAGTAGCTCGCCGGATTGCCGACACGGCCCTCTCGAGCCTCGTGACTACTGGGGTTGTGGTTGAACATTAGCCTCTCTTGCGCCTTCGTATCGCTGTCACTTCGAGGCATTTGAGACACTGCACCATTTCAGCAGCTCAGGACAGCAACCATGGCCACAGCAACACAGACGGTGCAGGATATTCCGCGAAGAGTGCTTCCAAAGTATGAGCAGGCCAAAGAATCCAAGCATGATCTTGAGTGGGCCGATCTGGTGACTCTTGATCTATCTCAGTTCAATGAGCCAGGTGGCAAGCAGAAGCTTGCGAATCAGCTCCGTGACGCCGTTCACAATGTTGGTTTCTTCTATGTGAGTCGGTCTCTTCCAAGATGTATGCAAAGACTGATGGAAGGTAGATTACGAACTTTGGCCTCAGCCAAGAAGAGGTAGATTGCCAATTTGCAATTGGCAAGGAGATCTTCGCATTGCCAGAGGAGGAGAAGCTGAAGCACAGAGCTCGACTGGAGGAGGGCCACTACTCGGGTTATCGGCCAAAAGGCACAATCGAAGTCTTCCCGGGACTTCGAGATAACATTGAGATGTACAACATCTTCAAGCATTTGCCAGAGCTTGAGCGAAGTCATCCAGATGTCATTCACGAGAATCGCGCAGAGATTGAAAGGTTCCAACGACACATCGCAGAGGATACGATCCAGAAGTTGCTTGTTCTCATATCGATCGTCTTGGAGCTACCAGAAGATCATCTTTCGCAAGGCCATCGGTATGAGGACCTCTCAGACTGTCATCTCAGATACATGATCTACCGGGCCAGGAGTGCAGAGGAGAATGCCCAGTATCAGAACATTTATTCCAGAGGACATAGTGACTTTGGTTCTCTGACCTTGCTCTTTCGACAGCCGGTTGCTGCTCTTCAGGTGTTGATGCCAGATGGCTCATGGAAATGGGTCAAGCCATATCCAGGGAGCATCACAGTAAATATCGCAGATGTCCTGCAATTCTGGACGAATGGGTATCTGAAGTCGTCAATCCATCGCGTTCATACTCCGCCAGAGGATCAAGCTCATCTGGATCGACTTGGCTTGCTCTATTTTCTCAGGTAAGTCAGTAGCATTAGACCTGCCGTCAAACATACTCACCGTCTTCTCTCAGACCCGCTCATGAACTTGAGTTGAAGACGGTCGATAGTCCAGTGCTACGGCGTCTTGGTCTCAAGGACGACACAGATGGACAAGGCGCCGGCCTCAAAGCTGGCGATTGGGTACGAGCGAGGGTTCGGCAGAGCGGAGACAAGGTCAAAGAGAACGGGACAAAGGAGAAGGAAGTCCTCGGAGGCGTCAGAGTGAAGTATTACGACTGAGTCAATCTGCAGACTGCGTCGTCAGGCAGAGCCTTCTTCGTATCTTCGATGACAGCCGGCTCTGTCAGTCAGATCTGCACCTCGGTCTACGGTGTCCAAAGCGCCAAGCATAGGTCTTGTGCCCATAGACTGCCGTCGGCCCCGGAAATGAAGGGAGTATGCATTGCAAGGCCGCCGGCCGGCCATTACTAGCTCTGAGCATGTTCTGGATCTTGTGTATGTCGACCGGGAGTCCGCATCGGATTCTTCTTCACGCCACGTGCAGCCGCATGGCGTCGAGGTATCGGAATCTGTGGCACTTCATTCGTCACGGACGTGAATCTTTGAGATGTCTTGTTCTCCCTTAACTGCGCAGGTGTAGTTGCGAGCACGCCCCGGTTCACCGCACAGCATTTCATGTCAGCCACAATGTTGACGGAAGTCTCAATCAGGCTTTCCGGAACTCTAGCGAAACTCAAGCTCTGCCATACCAGCCAGTTTTCAGCCCAATCTGCACCAACATCATGCTGGAAGTCCTGTTGCGGCAATCCGATCGGCACTGAACCCCACATGGACCAACGGCGGAGTCCTGGTCAGACGCGGACGTGGAAGCTGGGGTAATCTGGGGATGCACGACATGTCCAATGACACTCCACGGAATGGTTTTGGCGCAGTCGTACCCAGGCGCATGGTGAGCAGCACGCGGTGTGGGGAACACCCGTGGGGATCAACCTTGGTTGGCATGCCAAGTGCTCTGCTCGAAATGTCCTTGCTATAAGATCCGGCCTGCCTCGTGGCATTGACACGTTGCTCGTCCAACCCAGATCTTCTTCTCTCCAAGCATTCAAGTAGATCCGACATCATGGGTATCGAACTTCGAGGCTCGAAGCTCATCGCAGTGATCCTGCTTGCATCAGGCTTGGACTTTCTGCTTTTCGGGTCAGCACTCAGCGTTGCAACATGGCGATGATATGCTGACATGTTCGCAGCTATGATCAGGGACTATTCGGTGGCATCCTCGGAGGCTCCCGCTTCAAGACGATGCTTGATGACCCGTCCCCTACCATGACCGGATTCGTCACTGGAGTCTACGATATCGGATGTGCCTTTGGAGCAGTCGCCGCCTTCTTCTTTGGAGAACAGATCGGCCGGAAGAGATCGATCATCTATGCCAACATCATCGTCATCATTGGAGCAGCCATTCAGACCGCATGTTACTCTTATACTCAGATGGCCGTAGCACGTGTCATTGCCGGAGTGGGAGTTGGGTTGAGCACAGTCGCAGTCCCCATCCTGCAGTCTGAGACTCTGCCTTCACACAATCGAGGTGCCCTCCTGGTCGTGCAATCGGCGCTCATCATTATTGGTGTCGCCATTGCATCTTGGCTCTGCTTTGCGACACTATACGCCAACAGCAGCCTGCAATGGCGATTTCCCATCGCCTGTCAGATCCTCTTCTCTCTGTTGGTCCTTTGCTGCTGTCCATTCCTCCCGGAGACTCCTCGTTGGCTTGCCAAGCAAGGTCGGATCCAAGAAGCACGTCATACCATCTCCCGCCTCCTCGACAAGTCTGAGGACGATGCAGAAGTCACCGGTCAGTTGCAGGAGATTCTGGCTAGCATCCAGGCCGAGAACGAAGATGGTGAGCCGAGCTGGACTGAAGTCTTCTCGAACAACAACAAGACCCGTAATCTGCAGCGTGTGCTGCTGGGCATGGGTCCATATCTGTTCAACCAGTGGTCAGGCATTGTAAGTCCAGTCACTGCGCTGTTTGTCCAGTGCTTCTTGAAATTTCGTGAATATCCTGCTCACCGATCTGCAGAACTCCCTCTGCTATTACCTAGCATTCATCCTGGAGACCTACCTCGACTTCTCTCAAAGCATGTCCCTGATCCTCGCATCTGTCGCATTCACCCAGTACGCCATCTTCAGCTGGCCTCCCTACTTTTACATCGACAAGATTGGCAGAAGATGGTCTGTCATGCTGTCCAGCATTGGCTGTGCCGTCTGTATGGCCGTCATTGCAGGTTGCCTGATCAAACAGACCTTTAGCTCAGCTGCTGCGGCGGTGGCGTTCATCTTTCTCTACCTGGACTGCTTCACACTGGGCATTCTGCCAGTCAGCTGGAGCTACAGTGCTGAGATTCAGCCACTGCGAGTGCGAAACAAGGCGACTGCAGTGGGTGTGTTTTCGCACTGGATGTCGAACTTTGTTGTCGTGATGGGTGAGTCACATCTTCCTCTTCCCCCCAAATATACCACTGACAATCTCATAGTCACTCCCATTGGTCTCAACCACATCAAAGGCAATTACTTCTGGATCTGGGCCATCGTCTGTGCTCTGTTCGTTCCTCTGACATACTTCTTTGGCGTCGAGACCTCTGGTCGCTCGCTCGAGCAGATTGATGAGCTCTTCTTTGAGAATCCACGCGCAATGATGGGTCTTGACAGGAAGAATACAATTGTGATTCAGGCGAGCAAGCAAGATGAAGAGAACCGCTACAGAGATTTGGCCAAGTCTGATGAGAAGAATGCTGCGAGTATCAGAATCGAGCATGTGGAGGAGAAGTAGAGAAGTGTCTGGATTAGTGCAGTACTTCAGTAGTAAGCAATGAGAACGATGAGGTACGAGCATGCGCGTACTGCCTTTTCTGCACATCAGAGTACACCTCTGGTCGTAAGCCCGGGACATTTGAGATGTAATTCAGCCGGGACGTTCTGGTGGCGTAGCCCCGCAGCCCAGTTACATGCTTTCAGCCTACCCTCCTGCATCGCCACAAACACTTGTGCGAGTTACCGTGCCTTGCCTTAGCTTGTGAAGCTTGACCTACTTGTGAGTCGGCCTTCAAGCCACCATCCTTGTCGTCATAGTAATTGGAACAAGAGAGCTGACATTGATGGCAAATGCTCAAGCTGTGCTTCCTTGTACCGTAGCCTGCCACAAGGCACGCAAATTCCTATGGGATGCCTAACAGGTATACAAGCCGTAATGTCCCTGTCTCATGCACTTCTGTATGCTGCGGTCCACAACCCCTACGCAATGGCGCCAGCATTGAGATTATAGGAGATTTCTCGCGCGGCTAAAAGCTTCGTTGTACGTCAGACTGTAATTCAGCCAACGCAGCCCCGACCAGCATAAATATGCAAGCATGAGCATCTCGTGTCTTGAGCTCTGTGTGCCCAACCTGCACTGCGATCGTCTCAACCATGAGAAACTCCTTTGCACTGGCTAGTGCCATTGCGGCCGTATCAGCCCAGACTGGCTATGGCAACAGCTGGTACGGCAATACATCGCCCAATTCGACTGATTTGACATTCGAGACGAAGATCTCGATCGATACTGGCACTCGCTACCAGACGATGGTCGGAGGAGGCTGCAGTGGAGCATTTGGAGCGGCTGTAAGATTTCCCAAGAGTAGCGATGGGAAGTCTGCTGACCCATGCCGACCAGTGCACAACCAACACGCTCTCCGCGGCGGACCAACAAGCCGTTGTCGAGACTCTCTTTTCCGAGAACATTGGTGCTCTTTCCATCCTCCGGAACCTCATCGGTTCTTCACCCGGGGCAACAATCCTTCCAACATGCCCATCGACGCCTTCCGGACCATTCAACTACACTTTCCCTCCGAACAACGATAGCTGTCAGTTGACGCTCGCTCAGACAGCACTCAAATATAATCCCGACTTGTTCTTGTATGCTGATGCATGGTCTGCACCGGGATGCTTCAAGACAACTGGACGTGAAGCTGGAGGGGGTTATCTGTGTGGTGTGAGGAGGTCCAATTGTACTTATGACTGGAGAGAGGCATATGCCAACTACCTGATCGAGTATGTGAAGCTGTACCAGCAGCGTGGCATCCAGGTCTCTTTGCTTGGAGCCTACAATGAGTATGTCATTTATATCTCCCAGCACATTCGCAAACACTGACCTGGTACAGACCCGACTTCAACCCTTTCACATACTCAGCCATGCTATCGGACGGCTACCAAGCCTACGACTTCTTGTCCGTCGTCTACTCCATGGTCAAGAAGGCTTTCCCCAGTATGGCGGTGTCCTGCTGCGACTCCACCGGTGCAAGACAGCAACGAGATCTCCTCTACGAGCTCGGACGCCTCGGCGGACTCGACCTCTTCGACTACAACACCTACCACAATTACCAGTCCGATGTGAAGCGTCCGTTCGAAGACCTCCTTCACGGTCAGCCAACAATCGAGACAGAGTGGAGTGATGGCGGATCGACCTGGACAGCGACCTGGGATGTGAGCGGAAACAACTTCGAGGGCTTTCAGTGGGCAATCTACATGCACAATGCCTTCCGAAACAACGTCGCGGGTTGGTCGCACTGGTGGTGTACCTGGAACGCCCCCGATGCATCCCTCATCCTGGTCAACGGCACCGACTACTATGTCGCTGCGCGTTTATGGGCATTCTCAGGCTACTTCCGCTTCGCCCGCCCGGGAGCGGTACGAGTCGAAGCCAGCACGGATGTTGAGGAGGTGTACGTTACTGCCTGGGAGAACAAGAATGGGACGATTGCCATTCCGGTGGTGAACGCGGCGCACTATCCATATACAGTGGATGTCACTTTGCAGGGAACGCAGGTCAATAATGCTGTTGCGTTCTTGACTGATAATTCGCACAATGTGAGCGCTTCGGATGAGTTCTCGTTTGAGCCAGGTCGTTTCCAGGCGGTGGTTGAGCCGAGATCGATGACGACGTTCTTCTTAGGTACAAAGTAGAAGTAGAACGTGAGTAGAGATAGAGATTGCGCCAACCGACCTAGTGGCCAGTTTCGGATTGATCTTCGTCGTCGTCATTTGCACTTCTGTAAGACGTGGATACATCGTCACTGCAGCGTATGTATGCAGATTCGCGCGCTTTTGCAGACTACTGCAAGCTCAAGAGGATGCTGAGATGACTGCAATGGAACTTCGTGTGGACGCCTCGGTTCCCATTTAGTTCTGTCATGCCTGGAACCAGCACATGGCATTGTGCTTGTAACCAGAGGAGGCGTGCTTCATAGATGCCTTTCTGAGGCCACTTCGTCCGAAATCACGGTCCCGAATCCAGTAAAAACAGTCTACGAGGCCTCGTAGGGCTTAGCTTAGTCGGATCAACGAGTGTTGCGTCCCAATAATAAGAACGTGTGAATGTGAAGCTAAAGTCCAAGACGATCGAAAGTCTTGGCAGTCGCGTTCAACCTACACCTCAAACGATCCATCGCGTCTCAAAGCCGCTGCCCATCAGGCTCACAATCGCCAATATGTTCCGATCAACTCTCCTCCGCTCTCTACGCCCTCAGTCCGTCCCGCCTCGCGCGTTTTCTACGCGACAATGTCTCCAACAACAACCACAATACCAAGCTCCTAGCGAACCCGAAGCTGCCAAAGCCAACCCCCATCGACAGGTCTACAAAAAAGGTGGAATAGGACGGCCGGTTGCCTACAATTTCCTTATTGCCATGGCAACTTTTCAGATCCTTTACTGGGGCTGGCTGAAGCTAGAGAGCATTGAGGTCAAGCAAGAGAAGCAGGACGAGCTGAGGAAGTTGGAGGGCGAGGTGGAGGGTTTGACAGGAGTGAAGAAGGTACAGAGTGGGAAAGAGTGAAAGGTTGATGTCCGAACTATAGGAAAGCGTTCTCGGTCAACGATTGGTGATGAGAGATGCAAAGTACCAATGGATGACTTAGTCCGCACTTCGAGGCGCAGAGCAGCGGCTTCGTTGGCTCGCAGAAATGCTGGGAAATGTTGGAAGCGAGCAGTGAGCGGAGTGCAGTTGCGAGGCATCTTAATTGCGGGTCTCCATGAGGAAGCGGGTGGAGGTGCGGCAGAGTCGCTGATACGAACGGGCAGAGGGATCGAAGCTCAGCCATCAGATCCCGCCCAAGCAGTATCAATGACGCTGCGAAAAGCTCCTGGCAAAGCGATGATGAACTGACGAGATCCTCAACACTTTGAGTACAAAGGGACACACGTGGTACATGGCAGTTATCGTGCCGGCTCCGATATGCCTACAGCGAGCATGGGATTGCCGAGGATCCTAACAGATCTCCTGAAAAATCCTGCCCGAAATGAAGCCTGACAAAGGCAACAAGGTGTCAGGAAGAGATTGCAATGCAATTTCGGTGCAATTTATTCGAAAGACTATCACAAGATCCAGACTTTGGCATGTACAAGCTTGCTGGCGGCATTTGGGGCATCGCTCAACACCTCTATACAAGACCTTCTCTCTCGCCACAGCAAGCGCCCATGTTTCCTCCGGTATCACCGTCTTTCCCCTCTGTCTATTGTCCTACAGTCATTCTCCGTGCCACCACCCGCCCCGTCGAGCCCATCAAACGCCTCCATTCACTCTCTCCGACTTCCACCTTTTCCCCACACTTTCACCTCTGCACCACCTCCCCCCGTCAACCGTACACCCACCACACGAACGGCAGCGCACCTGCACGACATTGTCTTCCTACAAAGCATCGAATCCCTCTTTTCGGACCTATCATTCCGGACATCAAACTCACAGCTCCTGCCCCTCGGCACCCTTCTTCCGCGAACATGGCTTAGCCGTCCCACCAACAACATCCAATCGGTGGCGGAAGCCTACTCGGTGGGTAGAACGACAGCAGATCTCGCACTGGAGACCTCTGAAGCAGCGTCTACAGTCAATGACGCTGCGAATGGTCTCCAGATTCGCTTGGCATCTGCAACAGCAGGAGAATTCTCACACCCGCGTCGGCATGGGACGAAAACTGCGCAGATGCAGAGGAGTCGTTGATCGCGCAAATGACAGCAACGAGTCTCGAAAAGATGCCTGGACAAGGAAACAAATGCATGTCAAATCGAGGTATCGATTTCGTATCGTTTCCAAGCCCTTTCCCTTCCCTCCATCCCTTCCCAGTGCGTCCGCTCTCCCTCTCTGCTCCCCTTCCACATCGACTACGACTAACCTCGTACCTATCTACTCGTACAGGACCGACCACCCCGGTCTTTGATCAACACTGTCCATCTTTCTTCGTACATACAAATCAGCAAACACCTTCCATATCATCAAGATCAGCAGCGTTAGGAACATTTGGGGAAAAAACACCGCAGCAGGGAAATTTGCGAAACGAAGCAGAACAAACAATCAAATAACAACAACACCATCATACACACTCGCACAACATCCCCATCCTTAAGATACCACACAAGAAAGCAAAAGCAGAAAATAAAAACGCTTCATCGCTGTCAATCATCATACCGACAAAAGATGAACGCAAAGAGCGAAAATCTCATCCTCGTCCTGGCGGCGGCCACCAAACTTCCCGGCTGTTGCTGCTGTTGCTGAAAACCCGTAGGGAGTCACGCTGAACCTGCACCGGCACCTCCGCCAGCAACATCCTCCTTCTTCTCATCCCCCTCCGTCCCCGAGCTCGCGCCCACCAAAGCAATCTTTAGCCCGTTCCCATGATGATCATCTTGCTGAAGCTTTCGTTTCTCCTCTTCCTCGCCCAACTTGGCCAGAGCTTCAGCGGTCAGCGGTTGCGGCGTCGAAGTGACCACATCCGCCGCCACAGCAGGTTTCTCCACATCGCTACCGAGCGTCTTCTCATCATCATCGTCGTCACGCGGCAACGGACTCATCGGACTGATTGGCTCCAAAAACTCGCCATCCGCAAGAGGAAGGGTCTGATTCGTCTGCAGTTCCGTCAGATTCGTCGTGGCGTCGTCCCCTCCTGCAGCACTGTTGATCTCAGGACCAAATTGCAGCCGCAATCGTCGTTCCTCTTCGTCCTCGCCAAATTCATCATCTTCCACCTCTTCTTCTTCTTCTTCTTCCTCCTCCTCCTCGTCCTCTTCTGTGAGGCCCGGCATGGCCATTTCGGTGCTCGGCCTACCCTGAACCGAGCCAGTACGACTTCCTCCAACGGGAGAACGAGTAAAGTTTCCAGGGCCGAGAGAGGAGCCCGAGCCGTTGTTGTGCATGGGGCCTTTGAACACGGAGCGTTTGCGACGGGCGAATTTGGGGAGACCTGGGGAGGAAGGGGCGGGGATGGTGCCAAAGGCGCTGCGGCCTTCGTGTTGCAGGGTTGTTGTCAAGAGGGACATGTCGGAGGGAGGAGGTCGGCGAGAGAAGCGCATGCCGGAGGGGATACTGGTGGTGGGTGTTGAGGGAAGGACTTTGACGGAGCTGTGAGGTGATCTGCCGAGTCGGGAACCGGAGGCAGAGGACATTCCTGAGGGAGAGGCGACGGACGCGCTGGAGGTGCTCGAAGCTTTGGAGTGAGAGTGTTGATGTTTGGGTTTGTAGGCGCTGCGGATTGAGGAGACTGAGGAGGAAGTTGACTTCCGCCCTCGAAGTCCGGCCGAGGATCTGCGGTAGGACGAATGAGGCGTCAACGTGCCAGGACTCAGACTTGTCCTCTTCCCTCTCGCGCTGGCGCCACTTCCCGTAGATGAAGCGGTATTGATGCGCGGTCGAGCAGGAAATGTCTGACTGTTCCTCAGTTCCGGTCGTTCGTATCCAGTGCTTTTCCTCCTTGCCGTGGCCGGACCAGTGGCAACTCGATGCAATTCACGCAGGTCGCCCTTCTCCTGGGTCGTCTTCCCAATGGGCGCGATCCTCCCGTTCTCATTCCCATTCTTGTCTGGAACATTTGGCGACTTGCCTCGTTTGAATGCTTCTCCCTTGAACAGATGCTTGACCCAGGCCAGCTGTTGCCGCAGAGGCGCTGCATATATTTTATTCTTCCGCTCTGTTGGCGGCACATATGAAGGACTCAGCAGGTCTGGATTATTAGTCACGACCCGCAACATGCTCTGACTTCCCCTCGATGCCGTCCGGAGTGAGTTCCCATAATCCTTGGGTGGCGGTCGCGGTCTGCTCCGTGATCGGCTATTATCTGAAGCCGTGTGTGGTCGTGACGTATCGCCGTGCGGCTTGGGTGATTTTGTCTCCGTCACTTTGGGCAGATCGGGTGCTTGCAGAGCACTGCTAAGTCGCTCTTTCCGCCGGCCTCGTGACCGTGGCGAATCTGAGATTGCATTCTCTTCGCCTTCGTGAATCTCCCCAAGCAGCGCACTCTGCGCGAGGAGTCTGCCACTAGCAGCACTCAACCGTCGTATTGACTTGGCCTCGGATTCGCGTTCTTTTCGTTTGCGCTCCCTTCGCTTCTCCTTTCGCTGTTCTTTTTCCAATAGGAGAGCCCACCACCCGGCAAGACAGTCGCAGCGTTGTGACAAAACATTCTCAATGACCATATCAATGTCGACTCCCGCACTCCTCATCCTTTGCAGAACCTCCTTCTCCAGCTGTGTCGAGAATGGCGGCGGCTGCTGCAGTTTCAAGATCTCTTGCTGCTGCGGCGCATGTTCAGCGAGCCACGGATCGCGGAGAATGTCGCCCAGACTCGGTCTCAAGAGCGGCCGTTTGGACAGTAACTTCTTGATCAACTCCTTGGCCCCTTCTGGTATGTGCTCCGGATACTGCGGCTCCTCCTTCAGAATCCTCCCTTTCGTAACATTATCATTATCGTCGTCAAACGGCAGCTCTCCACATAGCAAGGCATAGAGAATGATGCCCAAACTCCACACATCGACCTTTTCTCCCGCATACTTCTCGCCCTTGAGCATCTCCGGCGCACTGTAGCATACCGTTCCACACCACGTCTGCAGATAACTCGTCGAGCCTTGATATTCCCGCGTAAAGCCAAAATCCACCAATTTGACATTCTGATGTTTATCCAGTAAGATATTCTCCAGCTTCAAATCCCGATGCACACAGCCCTTCATATGCACATAATTTACGGCGCCGACCAACTGTGTGAATATCTTCTGCACCTTCTCCGGCGCCATGTGGCCATGGTTGAGCAAATGGTTGTACAGCTCGTCCCCAGGACAGTATTCCAGGACCAGCCATACCAGGCTCTCGGTCACGATGACCTCGTACAGCCGGGCGATGTGCGGGTGGAGGAATTGGCGATGATGGTGGATCTCACGTGCGAGGTTCGCGTCGTCCTTCTTCGCGCTCTTGAGCACGACCTTGGAGCCATTGGTGAGCTTGTGCTGGGCGAGGTAGACCTTGCCGAAGCTGCCCTTGCCGATGAGCCGTCCGACGGTGTAGTTGCCGACGCTGTGGAGATCGGAGGCGGAGAATTCGCTCAGGAGTGATTGGTAGGAGTTGGCGAGCTGTGGAACATCGGAGGGCGGTCAGTACAGGGAGCAGACATGGGAATGGTATGGTATGGGGACGGATGCGCATGGATAGGGGACGTGATTCACCTTATCTCTGCGTTCCTGCACGGCCTTGTCGGTCCTGGCCGGTGGCATCGATGGCTGTGCGTGAGGCCACGAGGATCGAATTCTGGCGTGCGTAAGGGCCCGAGGCTGCTCACCCAAAGGCTATGCGCGCCGAATGGGGCAAGTGAAGGAGGTCCGCGTCACGTCCGCCCAACGGAATACAGTATACGCGGCGCCGACGCGGGAGCACACGGCAACGGGAACGACACACGGCGGGACAGCGGAGAGGACAACATACGGGGGAATGGGGAATGATGGAGGTGAGCGAGAGGATATGCCGCGAAACATTGCGTCTGCCTATTCGCCGGTGCTGCCTCTGCTGCCGCGTCGTCATGTCTGCCAACAATTGGTTGGTGAAGCTACGGCCTCAGCTCCGGCGCCTCCGTCTATTCTTGGACCCGCTGCATACAGCTGAAGTTCGATGGCTTGATCACGAACACTGAATCACACGGGCACAATGTCGCCGGTCGATGCGCCAGATCTAGCAAGCTTGTACAACGACTACATCGAGCCCATCGCCGACTTCGATCACACAAAAGTGCAGACTGATTGGATGGATACGTTCATCCTGATGCGATTCACAATTCACGTCGTCTGGCACAGAAACAATATGCAGACCTCATTCAACCGAACATCTTGACTCCTCGCACAGTAATCGCCATTGAGAAGCTGGTCGTGCAACATGACCATGTCTCGGCACGGCTGCGCTTCACCGTTCCGCCTACCACTTCCTCATATCTGGGCTTCGTTTTGAACGCTGCAGATGATCGACAGAATTGGTCACCAGACGGCAGTGCTCAGATCCGCAGTGACGAGTCCTTCCACGTCTTTGAGCATGTCACGTATCAATTCGACATCGATGACACGGACGGCAAGTGGAAGATCCGAGAGGTCTGGAGCATTGCCGATCTCGAGCCTGTGAAGAAGAACAGTATGAACAGGTACTTGAATTCTGCTGCTTTCTTGCTGAGCATCTCGCTGATTCTTCACAGAACGTGGTCTTACAAAGTCGACAGAGACCTCTCCTGGTCTACTGCTGTTTCTTCTGCGCAGCCGGCCCCATCTCCTTGCTGAAAGACATGTATGAGACTTCGAGTCCGGAAATGGCATTGAGTCCAACGTAGAGGATGGACATTAAAAGAATGGCCACGACCAGGCCCATGAAGATACCTAGATTTCGGTTAGCATGCAGATGATCATTTAGGCGAACGAGACTCACCAGGCGACAAGAACTGATACTTCTCAAACAACGGCAACTTATCCTGCGGATTCTTGCTGTCATCCGCTCGCCTCCTCACGCCGTGATGCACATCTCGCTTCAAATCAGTGTGCAGACCATTGTGTCCTGGCGGCGTGTTCTCCGCGTCGTAGTCGAGCTCTGAGGCATCATTCGTGACAGGTGTGCCAATATATATGATTGTATGTGCCGTGTGGTTTGCGAGCAAGCTGTGGATATGCGAATCGAGCTCAGCATCGGCCTGTCTCAAGCTCTCCGTTCGTAAATCGTGATCGCCTCGCGGTGCGGCTTGCAGTAGCGGCCCGATGACCGCAGCGGTGGGTTTCGATGTGGAAGACGTGACTTTCTTGCCGTTAGCATATGATCCATGTTCACCACACCCCGTGTACATACACTCCTCCATGCTCATTCTATCTGCTCCGCATGATCGGCTCACGGCGGCAGCAACTCGCTCTGCGTCCATCTCACCAATCACTTCCGGTATCTGGACGACGCTTTTGTACTCGCTCCTTGCCGCTCTGCGGGCAAGCTTGGGCATGGTATCTTGTCGCATGTCCGCCGCGTGGACCGCCGGCTGCTCCACGAAGACATAGACGCTAGATCCGCATAACGACAGCGTAGGCTCGAGCCCACTTTCAACATGTGATGCTGTTGATAATTGCTCGCTCCGTAGAGATGTCTGATCGAGTCTGTGATGCAATCAGTGCATGCTCGTTGCCTCCAGGGTTCTCCCGCAGTCGTACTGTTCGGTGCTCAAGAGCATGAAAGGGCTCGCATCGCGCAGAGCATATGCTGAGCTTGCCGCAGCAAGCAGCGATATTGAGCTTCGTAGCATCATCGTTGAGTATGTATGTGTGTGTCCAGGGCTAGAGATGCGCCAGCGATCTAGTGATCTCCAAGTGAAGCTGGCAAGGGAAGGTGAGGAAGGTTTGCCGAGAGCTCGGATCCGGATCCGAGCGCATTTTCCAACGAGCTACCCTTCGACCTTGACTTTTTTTTTGTACAGCACAATCCGCTAGACAGAATGGCGCCGCCGATGAAGAGGTGCAAGTTGGACCCGCTACGACGTCAGAAACCAGTCGAAGAACTCACTTTCAGCATCGATGCCAGACAAGAATATCTCACGGGCTTCAGCAAGCGAAAGCAGGCCAGGAAAGAGCAGGCAAAGGAGCATGCGATCAAGCTGGCAAAGGAAGAGAAGATCAAAGAGAGGAAGGAGGTATGAGACGATGCAATGCCACAGAACATGTGCAGGGCGGTTGGACTGACATTAACACAGCTCCGAGAACAACGCAAAGTCGATCTCGAAACGCACGTCGCCGAAGTGAACAAAGTCCTCAAAGAACAAAATGCTCTCGCCAATGGCAAAGACCCCGGCGATGTCGACAGCGACGCGAGTGATGAGTTTGCCGGCTTCCAAGACCCGTCCACCGACATTATAGAACCTCCCCCAACGGCAGACCTCCCCGACGATGCCGAATACGTTGACGAAGATAAATACACCACCGTCACCGTCGAGCCCATGTGCGAAGACGCTTCTTCCTCAGACGATGAGGACGCAGATCCAGATACAAAATCAGCGGAGTCTGCGAAAGCTCCAGAGCCCGAAGCGAAAAAGAAGAAGCGTCCGTGGGAGAAAGATGGAGGCGGGACGAAGAAGAAGAAGCAGAAGTTTCGGTACGAGAGTAAGGCGGAGAGGAGTCTGACGAGGCAGAAACAAAAGTCGAAGAATTCCAGGGCGGCAAGGGAGAGGAAGGATAGCAAAGCAAGTGGTGGTGGCGCAGGAGGGAGGAAGAAGAAGTGAGCGAGCATTGTCTGATACTGGGAGACGCCGTGCTGGTAATGTTGCGTTACGATGCGAGTATTGCAAGGCTGGATGAATACGGGCACTGGCTCATCCGCCCACGGCAGCTAGCGGGTGCTGCTGAACTCTCTCGCGTTACACAGCAGGTTTGCCAAGACTGTGCTTGCGAAGTCGTGCCAAGATCTGGTATCCAGCCGGGCATCCCATGTCTTGGGTATCGCAGAGTCTGTGCATGCTGATACTCCCCAGGTCATCCGAAAACAACCTCTGTGTGATTACACGACAATGGACTACGAAGCACATGGCCCAACGGTAGCAAACAACGGGACTTTGACAGGAGACGGTTCGTCCCTTCTGCCCGCCATCACCGCGGCAGTGCTTCCATCATGGATAACAATCACAACGCCAACAATCTACAAGCGTCGATGACCGTCGGATGGCTGCAGTAAAGCAGCATGCAGATTGCAATAAGAAGCTATCGGAATTGCTAGCCAGTGTTTCGGTCAAATCAGCACTAGACCTCCAGGGCAATCTCCAATCACTTTTGCATACATCCCAACAGCTTGATCACTCTCCCCGCAAGTTTGTTTCGGCTTTGCACAACAACCACGTCATCGTGGCTCGATCGCATATTCTCGCTGCGGAGACGCTCGCCGGTCGGGAGCTACTTGAAATGGTTCTCCTCGAGCTTGATCCGGTAGCTCTGCTTGTTGTTCGAGGGGTCTGCCGGCATTGGAGAGATACGGAACAGACAGGGCGCTGAGCAGCTGAAGCAAGCCGCGGGCTGCTAGCCTCATTCGCTGTCCGAGAGATTCAACGTTCCGTTGCTGCGCTACACGATGCGTGGCGTCGGATGGCACGCAACGATATGCGTTTATACAGTTTCTTTGCTCGCCCTATAACGTGCCCGGCGTGCATCAAGCTTTCCTTACCATGCTATTTACCGATCCAGACCGCGGTGTGCCATCCAACATTGGCTCGGCCTATCGATCGATGTTCGTATCACAACCTCCTGTCACCAAAGTGTTCAGATCTCTGGTCCGATGCCCAGAAAAGTGCGAACTGCGACCCGCAGGCCTCGACGGGAACACCTTTACTACTTGTGCGTCTGGATTCCAAGATCTCGGATGTACAAGACCGTGTTTGAGGTACAAATGGATGCATCTCAACTTCGTGGCCAATGAGAACGGCCTGGCGCTTGGGGAGGTCATTGACGCTGTCAACGCTGCTGTTGCTTGTCACGACGATTGTCGGATGCTGCGACAGCAGCCTGATCGTCCGAAGACATTTCCACTTTCACCTCTCATGCAGATCACGTTTTCGCGTGAGTGTTTCGAGTATTGAGGTCGGCGGTAGCGCAGAGAATTTCACGGTTATTGCGATACGCTCTTGAACATTGTCGAACGATCCGCGAAGAATGGCAGGCGTGCTCCAGGACCGATCGATTCTTGCACCAGTATCGGAGAGTCGCGTCCAGAGTCAGCTATGGAGATGGGAGAAGATCGATATCTTCATGTTTATCCACGCGATCGATGTACAAGACAGCAGCTTCGCATATTGTGTTCTGCTCCCCGTCACAACATTCGCCTTGGCGGCTCCTCTTCGGCCGCTAGCGGATGCTGTTGAACTCTCTCGCGTTACACGACATGGGTCGATGCCAAGCATACTGCGGCTGGATGCCTCCATTGGAGGAAGGGGTTGCCACGTGAGTGGCGTTGTCGCTGTACATGGTACGTGTACTCGGGGGCGAGTGAAGCTGGGCGGAGATGAAGGTTTGTCGATTTCTGAGATCCTGGGTATGGGAGATGCAGATTGGTACTGCTTTGGAGAGGATTTGGATGAGATGCCGGAAGGAGTGGGTTCAATGCCTGCAAAGGTACTTCTCACCCTCTCCGACCTCACGTTCTTTCTCTTCCATCTCATTCTTTTCCAAACCACCTTGATACTGATCCGGAATGTGTTGCAAGTAGTGTCCCGAAGGCTTCGGACACAACGCGGAAAACGAGCCTGCGACACAAGATTGGTCTATCCGAATGATTCATTTGTTTGCGACGGCTCTGTCTCGATCTTGACCTGATGGCAACGCCTTTTAGTACACGAACGACCGACAACCGTGATGAAGGCGATTGTAGCAGAATGAGAGACCGTTCAGTGTTTGACCTGTATGAGATGTGGAGCGCTGTATATGCGGCCTCCTTCGCAAGAAGCTGTAAAGGTACGTGCCAAACGCGTCATGCGAGCGGTGCGAGCGGAATATAATAGGGCAGACCTCGGGTCCTAGTAGAGCGTCGAAACAATGTCGTGCATGTCCCATGATCAGCCACCTTTGTATCAATCCCACGCTCTCGGCTTATGACGTTCACCTTCGTCCACTCGAGCCATCCAAGCACTACACCACCAAAAAAAAGTCTTTACGTCAGTCTCCGAACCACGAAGGCCAGAGAATTGTGGGGCATCACTCCGTTGAACGTCCTATGAGTGGCTGACGGGCGCACTCACCAAGACGGCAAGGTAAATATGTCAGCCTCTTGACCCTCGAAGGGAAGAGTGTTGCGGCGATGCTAGGCCAGTTTAACGTCCGCGACAGCTCTGACGGACGTCTGTCGCAGACGGTGAATCCTGATTGGATGCTGACGGGTGGCTGTGAATGGCTTATGGGCGTTCACTGCACGCGAGCCGTCATCTCGGCGCGTGAATCGCTATGCTCGAGTTCCAGTCGAGTCAAGAACAGAATAAGTCTGACGCAAGTCCTAGAAATGCCCACCTGTGAATCGATCCTGCGCTGCCTGCTCGTGATGTTCATTACAGATCCTCGACCAGTAGGCAAAAGCAGAAGCTTTGCGGATCATCAGTCAATTCTATGTCCTTCACATGCCTGACGCACGCACTCGCTCAGGCAACCTAACCAGTGATGATCAGAGTCTAGAGTCCACGAAAGCCCTGATGAACACCTTTCGCAGACCGATTCTGATTGTATGCGAGGACATGCTTGTAGGTGAATTACGTCCTTGCAGGTGGGGCGAAAGATGCCTGAGGTTGGAGTGGGCGGCGATAATGACGGAGGCAGCCGCAGGACTTGGCTCATTTGCAGCGCTTTGTCTTTCTGACTTCGGGGATCTGACGAGATGTTCGTTATTGCATCGCAAGTATGCGTTCTCCGTGGGTGAAAGGCCTGTCTAAGAAATTGTTACGTGAAGTGGCAATCATGGAAAAACGTTCGGCGTGCTCGGTGATGTGCCATTTCGCTGTTTGACTCTGTCTTGTCAGCGTCCTGATTCCGCATCGCTCTACAATCTATAAGTGACAGTGCTCCGGCGCTTTCGACCTCGTGGGACTACAAGCTCTTCATCAGTGTCCTTGTTCCTTGTGAGCGCCGTTGGAGCTCTGTTGCACCCCGAGTGGGAGCATCAGTATCTCAGCAATGGCAGGAAAGCGGTAGCAATAGAGCGCAAATGTGGAAACCAGCAGGATTTGGATAGCCAAGGGCGTGTATGATACCTTGTTCGCAGCCCACAGAGTGAGGCGTGAAGTCCAAGTTCGACGCGCGGGAACTCCCGGGAACAACCGACACCATCTCATGTTCGTTCTTTGACTGACACACAACATTAGTAGTTCCGGCGCCTTCGTTAAGTGCAAATACTGTCCTGAGACTACAGAACTCCAGCTGCTCTCGCAAGTAGCAACTCGCTTTATCAGGAAACAGTGCCTCTCTGACGGTGGGCCCCGTGGAACACGGAGCCGGGCACCTCACTTCATTGTCACCCTGTCTGGATACCAGTGCAGATATTTCCGTCCCATGGGCGTTCTGGATCACGATACAGAGGCAATGTTCTTAGACTGGCTGGAGCTTGGCTCAACTGCGCTCTCCTGGAGATGCCCGAAATGGCCGGGCCAGCTCGGAACGCACATGCGAACTGGAGACGACCGCAGCTTTGACTAATGTCCTTTTGCCAACATGGCGGCCTGCAATGTATGGCTTTTGCAGCTCTATAGCTTTGAGGTAATCACAATAGGAAGCGCAGAGTTTGGTATCAAGACACCCCAGTCTGGACACATGCGATACTGCTCGATTACAGCAGCCTCGTTGGCACCGAGAATGTGTCACACCGGGCGTTCTACATTGCAAACCATTCATCATGGCCTTGAATCTTAGATTGAAGTGCCAACTCTACTTCAGCAATCAGCAACTGCAGGGCCAAATCTCGGAGCGTGCGATACGAGTTCAAAATGCCGACAATCTGTTTCGTTGGCTCAGACCTCACGACACAACTGGAGTGTGGCTCCTGAAGCTCTGTTGACCCCGTCAACAGTCGAAACATCGAGACGCTATCTGAATTTGTTGGCACATGATCATCGCGCTGACTACGGACCGCGACTGCGCCGTGCCTAGCTCGAAATATACTCGTACGATTGAAGGAGCAAGCGCATACGGACAGGGTCTCGAGCGAATGAATTGTGCAACAGCGGACATCATCTGCCCCTGAGTTGGCTCAGTATCTCCTCGTCGACAAGAGAAAGCATGATACGACGAGGGCCAGATTCGATTGAGGCTCCATCTGCCAAACAGCTCTAAAAACCCACGCGGCTCGTATTTCGCAAGCAGCCATTCCTGGCGCTCAATTTCCGCCAAAATCTTATCAGCAGAGCCGCCAGAGGAAAAGCACAGCTCCGGCACGTCTAGAAGTTGAATGGCATGTTCATCGTCTCAAGCTCCTAGCAAAATTTGACAGAACCGGGTAAACGCGCCTCCTGCCAGCCCCAATCACCACGGCATTTGTCGCGCAATTTCTCTCTGCACTTTTGGTTAAATTACTCCAGCTCGCGTGATTCAGCGTGGCGGAGTCCTTGCACTGGGTCGGTCTTGTTAGACGAAGCAGCACTGCAAGGACGAAACACACGGAAGCACGTGCCTTGTCCTTCATCTTCTTGCCGAGCGCGTCGAACGGAATATCGCATGCCGCCTCCTTCTTGGATTGTTCAAGTGGCAGGGTGGATTTCAATGCACAAAATTTGATAAGCAGGCCTCGGCTCTTGATCAAAGATTCAGATCCGGATCAGAGCCACGATTGAAGATTCGACGAAGTGTACGATCAAGCTGAGAGTCAGGATCGAACAAGTGCCGATGACCCGCTTCGTATCAACCTTTCAACACAATCTCCGGATGCTCAGCAAGCCTTTCTTGCGATAGCATGTCGCGGATGTCGTCGCAGTCGTTGGCTCGAAAGATCAGCGCAATTGGAATGTTGACGATGCTTCGTCGGCATCTCGAACCGTCGATCCTGTCTTCCTTGTCGCAGCAGATGTAGCACTGAGAGTGTCGGGACTCGATCCGATCATTCGGCGGCGCGCTCCTTCGCATTGTGCTCCTTGGTCGCTGGCCTCTCCTTCAAGAGCTCGATCTCCGGATTGGCGTGCTCCCATAGCACCGGTAGTAGCCGACATCGATGCATTTGTCAATCTGCGGTTTTGTGCAAATCCGGTAAGCAGACTCGATGTGAGGACTGACCAGCAACGAGAAGATCGCGCAGCACCTCCCAACTCACCATTCCAATTCTCAGCCGGTAAGCCTTCTTCCAGATCGGGGGACTCGAGTACTGCCTGGTACACACGTAGTCTGATGCAGACTGTGCACCACGAAATTCGGCAGATCCGGCTCGCACGAGAGGTGCGAGAACATTGCGTTCGAGATCAGCCAGGGTCGGAAACCGTTCGAGTGGGTCAGGATTTTGATCTTGTGCGGTAGAACGACGCCCACCTGCGGACAGAATTGTCTCTCGCCACGTCGATAGTGCCCTAAGGACGGACGTGGCGAGCTCAAAACCTCTCGTGCGTTGATCATGTACTGCAAACGAGGCAGTGAATGCCAAAAGCTGGCACGCGCAGTGCTGTTGACCGTTTGAGTCTGCAGCCTCGCTTCATGCCTTACGGCAGGAGCTGAAGAAGTCTCTTGCTCGCGAAACATGATGTCGAGTGCGCGAAAAAGCTGAAAGACAACGGCCCGCGGACTTGTCGCTACGATCAGAGCGGCAATATGACGGCCATCCACCGAGCTCGGAACTGCGGCAGGCTCCATATCAAGACAATATTTGACGAACAGTGACTCTCGAGATGTAAATGCGAAGAACGATGCAAGTACGCGCCCCACCATGGAAGCCGTTCATACCACAACGACACACATCTAGCACACCATCATCTCACGTTAAGTGATCACATCATGCTCGTACCCCATCCATCCTTTTTTTAATCCGCATCTACTCTACAATCTCCTCCGTCTCCTCCAAAATCTCCTCGAAAATCTCCTCGACAACCTTGCTATCACCATCTCCGTCCTCCACAACTAGTGCCTGCTGCTCGGGCGTGAGATCTGACAGACCCAATTCATGTCTCTCGTCGAGCAGCTCCTCCTTCGTCCTCTCGCGCCAAGCGAGCCACTCCTCGAGTTGTCTGCGACGGTTCTCAATGACCTCCTTATCAGCAGAGCTCTTCTTCGCTTGATCCTGCTCTTCGAATGTCTTGGAGTATTCACGGAGGTTCTTCCGAATCTCCTTCATCTCCTCCTTACTGAGGAGGCGTTCGGGACGAGGACGCCAGGTGAATTGCTTGAAGCCTTCGATGGGCTCTTCGCGGAGGGTTTGACCAGCAAAGTTGTAAATGTGGTAGCCGTTTTCCATGCGGTGCTTCCAGACGGAGGCGCTGGTGGCGACAAAGCGTCCGCTAGGATCCCACTCGATGTCAGTCACACCATAGTGGTCGGCGGTGTTCATGAGTTGAAGGTTGGCGGTAAGGTCCTTTTCTTTCTCGTCCCTTTCACCTTCAAAGTCAAAGTCCCAGAAGTCGAGATCGAAGCTTTGCTGGTTCAGTACGGTAGCGACGATACAGAATCGTCCGTTTGGCGACCAGTGAATGGCGTTGTTGTTCTTCTTGTCGACAGTACGGATGAGCTTGAAGTTGCCAACGGCGTTACCCTTGGCCTTTTCAGGAGCGAAGAAAGAGACTGAGGTCTTTGGTGGGACAGCAGCACCAGCAGGCACTTCACCGGCAGTGATGAGAACGAATCGGTCACCCTTGGGTTCCCACGCGAAGTTGATGACGGTATCCTTCAAGCTATCAACGACCTCCACAGGCACACCCTTTTCTTGTACGCGGAAGATTTCGAGGTTTGTTGCAAGCGACTTCTTCGATTTGCTGTGACGGTCGACCTTGCAGCAGAGAAATTTCGAGTCGGATTGCCAGTGGAGTTTTGCGTCGCTGACGTTGAACAGATTCCGGGTTCGCACAATCTCTTTTGACGGGATGGACATGATACCGACTTTGGCTGGGTTGGAGCCCATTTCCGGTGTCCAGTATGCGAAGAGCTGCTCGTAATCCTTGTGCTCGATGCGCTTGGGGTTTGCTGGGCACCACTCAAAGTCCTGGACACCCTCGATCTTGACGCTCACCTTGTCCATCAGTCGCATGCTGGGCAGTTCGTAGACGGAAATGCTCTGGTTTGGTGTCATTCTTGCAACATATTTCGAGTCGGCGGACCACTTGAAAGCTGGCCATTGAATCTTTTGCTTGATCGGGTTGCCCTCGGGATCCAGACCAGGGCTAGGCAGATCAAGTGTGACGAATGAACGAAGAGGCTTGCCAGTTGCGACGTCCCAGATGATGTAATTCTTGCCATCCTCCTCGAGCGACAGAATCGGGTTTCCCTCATCCACGACCATAGGACGGTGAGACCAGGTCGTGACATACTTCTCGTTTGGCGAGAAGTCGACCAAGTTGACACCTGGGTGCATGAATCGCTTCTGCCGTGACCAGCCTGGACCTCCCCAGAGTTGCACACCTTGCGCGTGCATCGAGGTGAGATATGTGCCCTTTGGTGACCACTGTACAAACGATTCCGTCCAGTGCTGACGATCCACAATCTGCTCCGGAGCGGAATCCCTCTCGTTCCAGAACACGCCAACGTTGTCTCCGCGGTACATGACGAACTGGTCTCTGCCCTCTGCATCTCCCAACCACCATCTCAAATGCTCCTTCTCCTCGAACGACGCAATTTCTGGCGCCCTGTACGTCTCATCGATCCTTCCCTCTCGTCCGAATCGCTCGATATCGGTGAGCTTGTTGACCGCCATGGTGTGCTTCTTGTCGAGCGGCTGCGCATGCAGCGCCTTGACTGCAGCAGCAGCCTGTGCCGGCGTCTCATACTCCACAAATGCAAACCCCTCCGTCTGCCCCGTCTCGCCGCTGAGCGGCATAAACACATTCTCCTCCTTCGTCTTGCCCACTTTGGTCAAGCTGCGCAACAAGAACTTGATGAGCTTGTCCTTGCTGGCCTCGGGAACTTTGGGCAGGCCGTCGATGACAATGAAGGTGTCGAGGCCTTCTTCCATGTTCGTCTCGAATTTCTCGCGCAGGTCGGAGAAGTCGATTTCCTCGTCGTCGCCCTCAAATTCCGTCTCCGGATCGAGGTTCTCGAAGGATGGCGCCATGATTGCGATGTTGCTGAGTGTGCGCTTTGCTGTGAAAGCGCGGTGTCGAGCAACGGGCGCGGCGTGTGTTGTTGTGCTGCCTTTTTCGCGGTGTGATGCCGAACTGGATTCCGTTTGCTGACTTTCTCGAATTGCAAGTGCAGCCCACTTTTTGCCAAGACTTGATGCCTCAGGTTTGTATTCCACGGCGGACATTGGTCAAGTTCGCAGACTTTCAATATTATGTCGGATTGACGATGGGGTGAGTCGTTGGAATCAGGATTGTTACTTATTGGATCAGATCCACTACCTCGGCCGTCTCTTCTACACTACAGCTGCTTTCTGGAGTTGTACTCGTTCAACTGCTTCAGCAACGTCTCACCATCACCACCATTCGCCACATACCACTTCGGATCAATATGATTCAAATTCAAGTACGGCGAGCAATCAGCATTCTCAGGTCCCAGCCTATTCTCCCTCGTCCAGCCCATGCCCAAATGTGCCCAAGGGTTCTTATCATGATACTTGATCTCAAAGTCTTCATACCGAGGCGTCTCAATGACCTGCTGATAATGCATCGACGATCCCGGCCAGACGGCATTGACACGACCAGTCTCATTGTTCTTGTACCAGGATCGGCAGTCCTCTTTCCAGACAGTGTGCTTGATCCACTCTTGGACATGAGCGTTGAACAGGTCGGTGATCTCTTGCTTGGGAACCCAGGAGTGAATATTCTCGTTTTGCATCTTTTTGATCATGGTGATGGCGTAGTCAGAGACTGAGTGCAATGGGCCCATCACCGATCCGTTCTCCACTGGCCATGTAGGTCCGATGAATGTGATAAAGTTGGGGAAGTCGGGAATGCCGAGGCCGAGGTATGATTCGGGGATGACTTTCCATTTCTCCTAAAAGGCATATTAGAGAGGATCCACTGCGCGTAGAGCTCGTTCAAGCCTACCTTGAGGTCAAGCCCGTCTTTGCCCACGATAGGGAATCGTGGCTTGTAAGAGACATCGAAGCCTGTGAGATTTCTCGTCAGTGGGTGCTGTGGACACAGTGAGCAGCATTAACTCACCAGTGGCGCAAACAATAGTATCCACCTTCCTCTCCTGCCCATCTGCACCAACCACACCATCTTCCGTACAGCTCTCAACAGCCGTGAAATGTACATCAACATTCTCCTTCTGAATCGCCTCCATATATGGATCACCTGGCGTGATCCTTCTACATCCAATTCCAAATTTCGGAGTGAAGCCTTCGAGCAACCTCTTGTCTGTGATGTGTTCAGCCATGCGCTCACTGAACATTCTCTGTCCTTCTTTCTGCGCCTCGGTGTCAGAGTAGAATGCGCCCCAGAGGCCGTTGACCTGATCTTCAATGTCCTTGGCGTGAGCGACGAGAGCTTTTGGATTGTGTCGGAATTCGTCGCGTTCTGTAGGATCGTATTCTTTGTTTTGGCCATAGTTGTTCGCGATTTGGACGAACCAGACACTGCAGGATCAATCAATATCAAGTTCTCGGGTCGACGAATATTGAACTCACCCCGTCCTGACAAAGACATCAATATGCTTTGTATGTGGCTGCATATTAGGCACAGTCTGAATCGAACTGGCTCCAGAGCCAATAACAGCCACTCTGTCATTCTTCCACTGCTCTGCTTGATACTCTTTTGGCCATCTCGCAGTATGCACAACTTTACCTTTGAACTTGTCCTTCAACCCTGGAATCTCTGGCCACTTGAAATTGTTCAAAATGCCGGTGCCATGCAAGAGCAAGTGGCAAGTATCCTCGAACTGTCTCGGCTCCTGTCCGGGTGCAGTCTGTCGTAGCTTCACTTTCCACTCGCCCTTTTCTTCGTTCCAATACGTGCCGATGACTTCGGTATTAAATGTCATGTATTTGCGTAGATCGAATGTGTTGCAGACTTTGTCCAGATACTTCCAGATGTCTGGTGAGTAGGAAAAGAATCGTGGCCAGTCTGGGTTCAGTGCGAACTGGTAGGTGTACGCATGGGACGGGATGTCACATGCACAGCCGGGATATCTGATGTGTGTTAGTGTTGCTTGGGAAGGTGGCGAAGATATCCTGCTACCTGTTCTCCAGCCATGTGCCACCTGGAGAGATATTAGAGCCGTCCCCATGACACCGACTGCCAACATACCGATATCCTCATTCTTCTCATATATCACATGCTCCACATTCTCGACATCTTTCTGAATTCGATATGCCATCAGAATACCCGTAACTCCAGCACCGATCGTGAGCACACGCAACTTGCGGTTTTTCGGATCATCTACATTTTTTCAGCTAGCGCTTCCTTGCACCTCGAGCTCGTGATCATACTATAAGTGATTTCAGGATCAATCGAATAGCCAGAGGATCCAGGTTGTGAATAGTCAAACTTTTCGCCCGCGGCGACTGCATTGAGGTCTGGTGCCATTGTGTGAATGAGACGAAATATGAAGCTTGTGAAGTTAGAGGAGAGAACAAAGAGCGGGCTCCTCAGCACTATATTTGACATCCGCCCTTCTCTGGTTTGACAGCTGAGCGATCAAGTGGAGCTCACTCGCGTCGGATTGCTAGCATTGTGCGAGTCAACCCGCTACACCTGCCGTGGAAGCAGTTGGGCGTCTGTCGAGGATGCGCTGTCTGATTGGAATATTGGTCTCCAACCCGGCCCTACGTGCAGCCAACGCCGCGTATTGCACATAGCGAACACCGAAAGCAACACCTGTACCTTGCATTGCGAGCAGGATTTTCATGCTGTCGAGTCGTCTCATGCGAGTAGTGCAGTGGCGCGTAGACGAGCGTGTCGAGACTGGCTGGTCCTTTAGCCCTAGTTGCAGTGAAGCGGTAGACTAGGTACATGGAGCGGGGCATGGTGGGGCTATAGCCAACACCACCTCACGCAGCGGCCTGGAGATGCCGATCCATCATTTGGTCGCCTGAGATCCTGTCAGGCCAGCATCATAACAGCGTCTTCGTTGCAACTCCGGGTATGTCCTGCCATCGAGCTGAGCGAAAAGTCGCCTGTAACACTGCATCCTGCAGCTTTACGGCAGAACGCGATGCCGAAACATCCGCAAGATGTTTGCCAGATGCGCAGGCAGACCATCGCGTTTCTGAGCGATCGCATCGCTGTACGGTACCCACTCTACAGCAGCTCCACGTGGAAGTGCATCAGCTGAGACGAGTACAAGCTGCGGGGTGTTTGTGTCCGGCTGAGATCTCGGATCTTCTCTGCTCTTTGCATCCGAATACGTTGCCCATGCATTTCTTGCAGAGCCATGTTGCTGATGCCACACGTCAAAGTTCTCGTCATCCGCGTCTGTTTCGTCTGTTGAAATGGTGGGAAGTACCGGAGTGTGATACTGGTCCCAAGCACGACGCGCAATCTTGGCTCGTCGGCTGAGATCTTCATCTGTATGATTCGTGGCAGCAATAAAGACGATGCAGTGAGTCCAATGCTTGATCTTCATTACTCTTGCGATGCGATCCAGATGCTGCAGTGAAAGTACGCTCTGCAGCGTGAAGCCATCATCTTTCTCCGAAACTCGCTGAGGCAGTTGCATGCTCCCCGCTATCAGTGGGATCTGTCCTGCCACATAGACGCTACCAGCTCCCTCATCACCAAGTTGATGTAGTCTAATGGCTTGAGAGTATGGACCAATATTCGCAGGCGCCCAGTAGGACCGTGACTGAACATGAAGACCTTGTCGCTTTCCTTTGGCAGCGGCCACGGAGATCGAGAGCAAGGCATTGTCCGGAAGTACGTCCGCGCATGCCACAGTGACTCTGGAGGGCGGGTTCGGCCGGCTGAAGTAGCTGCCGTAGATAGGATTGACGGCTGTGAAGTCGTCCATGTTTCTCAGTACGATCGTAACATTGGCGATATCGTCCACTGTCAGTCCGGACTGAGCGAGTCTCGCCACAATCTCATCCATAATAGCTTTTGTTTGACCAGCCGCTGTGGTGCCTTGGCCAACTACAATCTCCAGTAGCTGCATTGGATCTCGGAAGAGGCTTCGTGACGATAATGGCGCTTGAAAAGACGATATTTCTGATGGCTCACCCAGTGATGCTGATTGAATCGACTGCAGTATTTGCTCGAATCTGTCGTCGAGTAATGGCGGCATCCGAACAGTCTGCTCTTCTGACGACTGGAACGCTGCATCCTCTTTCGGTCTCACAGTCGCATTCCTCAGCCTCACAGATGCGCTGCCAGCCTCTCCGGGCACAATTGCAACGTCTTCGGGTGAGACTATAATACTGCCTTTCCACAGAGGAGCAGGTCCATCTACAGCGAGGGTTTCAAATTCTCCGCCTTCGCCCAGAACGGCTCCGTCACCAGAAGTCCCAAATCGCTCCGCTGCTTTATTCAACCGAGATCGCGTGCGCATGTCTGCCACATTTTGCCAGAGAAATGTCTCGTCCAGTCCGCCGGATGCCACTTTGATGATGCGCGAATCTTGTCCAACAGCAGCCATGTCCTCGAGTAGGGATGTCTGCGTTTGCGGCGGTAGTGTTGGCCACTGCCAAAGATATGACAGCGGTGTGAGACCGAGCCTGAGCGCAACAGACTCGACGCGAGTACGCTGATAGTCTGACAAGATGGCGCCTGTGCTGACTGCGTTGACTTCTGGATGCATCTCGAGAACCTTCCGCAACAGTGGCAACAGTGATTCGGTTTCATCTGCATCGCCGGCATGATGATAGTCGCGATCCTGCACTGCAGCTGTGCCATGAATTGCTTGTCTGTAGAGCGGCAGTCCAATCGCCTGCTCATACAGCGGAATAATGGAGTGGCCGATGGTCTGATACATGAAGCTGTCCAAATCCTCTTCATCTTGCGCTTGTGGGTGGAGATTGGCAAGGGCAACGACCTTGTGGCCGTTTGCTCGACAGTGAAGAATGGAAAAGAATGAGTCCTTACCGCCAGATATGAGCGCCACGACATTTAGACTTGCCATGATGAAGCTACTTTCGTCTGAGTGTTACAATATTGCACCCCGTTGCAGACCGACTGTATGACACATCTGTCACGCATCAGAGCACGTCCGCGATATCCACCAAAAGGACATAGCTACAAGAGAAAGGATGTTCAACGATCAGCACGCCAACAGGACCACGTACAAAAACAGCTGTCGAGTCGGAATTGGCTGAAGCATCGAGTTTGCAATGAGTTTGCTCTGTGCACGATCAGACACACGTTCTATCACGGGGATAGACGAACGAGCAACGTTTTGGGAAACTGTATTAGATCATGCGCCGCACGAAGAAGAAAAAGACGAAAAGATCGCGTCGTGCTGCAGAATTTGAGGCGGACGATACGCGCTATGGGACGGCCCGTACGGCTTGTCTTGGCAACATGCTCTGCGCTTTGGCTGCCCTGTCCTGGTACATGAGGTTGATTCACTTGCATGTCCTAAAATGGACGATGTTGTGCCTTCGATTTCTGCCTCTTGCTCATCCGATGCCAATGAATGGAAGCCACCCCAAAATTGCAGCTCTCACCACCATAAGACGCAGCGCGGGCCACGGCACTTTCCCTCCCTCGACACGTACTCCGTAAGCTCGAAGTAATCAAGTCAATCGCATGATACCGTGCTCAGCGGAGAGGATCCCATGGTCATGATCTTGGCTGCTGCTGTGGCGGTTGTTGATGAGCCTGCGGTCCTCCCGCCAAATTCTACGTACACATGCACCCGCACCGATCTCTTGATGAGAGGGGAATTCGGTCGTTCGCAGGCAGACCCCTGCAAACAATTTTGTTGAGAGGCTTGGTGAGGCTGACATACACGTGCACGACTCAATCCAATGCTTGCGAATACATCAAGTTCAGTACGGCGGCTAAATTCTGCCTCTGCCCGCACTTCATGCAGCGATCTTCATAGACCACGACTAGCCGTGACAGGAACGCATGACTGCCGCTGCACGCTCAATCACTATAACATCATCGTGCACAGATCTTGCGGTGCGGCCGAGTGCGGGGAATATGTCATCTCGGTCGAGATTACTATCCAACTCGTGCGATATCATCGATGCATCTGCGCAAGCTTGCTCAGTGAACATATCCATCTGCAATGGCTTTGAGCCGGTGGTTTGTGAAGATACTGACTCTGACTGAATACGTCTCAGCTCTTGCAATAATCCGGGACAGTACAAATCCAAGGACGACAGCGCAAGTCACAGGCTCACCTCCAGAAGATGCTGGTATACCTCTCGAAAGCTTCGTTGCTTATAGCATAGAACTCTCTTCATTCCCGGACTTTGCAGGCAACAAATCCGCACCAAACGAATTCTCCAACAATCTTTTGAACAACTTGGCTGATTTACAAGGCACAAAACCTCATATCAGGGTCGGAGGCAACACACAAGACTTTGCGATTTTCAACAAATCGCTAGATGTGGCATCTGTGGGCATTATCGATCCGGAAAAGTCTCCGGACTATCCCACTACACTGACAATTGGACCGAAATATTTTGAATCATACGAGATATGGCCGGATGTCAAGTTTGTCCATGGCTTCAATCTTGGCCGCAATAGCAGCGATGCAAGACGGGCGCTTCTCGAGTCTGTCCCATATGCATGCCGGACGCTGAGAGATCGACTTCTGTTTTGGGAGCTCGGTAATGAGCCCGATCTGTTCAAGTCGACATCGAGAAGGCCGCAGAACTGGACCGAGCAAGATTATGTCAATGAATGGCAACACTGGACCAGTGCTATTAGGTCGGAAGTGGCCAAGTCATGCCCAGAGCTTGCTAATGACGAGAAATACAATTACTATGCTCCTTCTTTTGCGGGCTTCACAAACGGTCTCGATCCGGTGCGAACATGGCGCGATGGGTTAAATGACGACAGGATTGTGGACATTCTCAGTGCTCACAAGTATGTGCAGGTCATGTCGCTTGCGTGCAGTCATGCTGATGCCTCGCAGCTACATCTCCGGTGCCAAATCTCCTGGCGTCACCCTCCAAGGCACGTTGATGAACCACACTTCTACCGTCTCCTCCATCGCCAAACACGTCAATGCGTCACGGCTCATTCACGGCCTCGAACCCAATCTCCCGTACATTCTCGGCGAAACGAACTCTCTCTACAATCAAGGCCGTCCTGGTCTCAGCAACACCTTTGGCGCCGCTCTCTGGGCCATTGACTTCAATCTCTGGTGCGCCAGCAACAACATTCGCCGCGTGCACATGCACATGGGCACCAACTACCGCTATCAAGCTTGGCAGCCCATCGACACGGATCTCGTCGCCAAAGGAACGAAAGCTCCGTACTACGCGAGCATTACCGTCGCTGCTTTCCTGGGAAACATCTCCGAGTCATGCGCTCTTCCAAAGATCGTCAACATCCCTCTCGAACACGAGACAGAAGCAGCGTATGCCTCTTATCGCGATGAGAAGTTGGACAAGATCATTGTCATCAACATGCAATCGTATAACGCGACAGACTACAACTCGGAATATCTCACACCGTATCCCCGTCCGACAGAGAATTATACCTTTCAGCTTCCAGGGGCCTTTGCAGGGAGGAAAGTAGAAATGCAGAGACTTTTTGCGAACGGGAGTGATGCTATCACAGGGATCACCTTTGATGCGACGAGTTTCAATTGGGAATTGGATGAGGGCAGGCCGGTCGTGTTGGGGAATGTCACGAGGGGAGAGAAAGTTGTTGTCGATGGAGAGGGGAACATGAGAGTGGGAGTGTTGAGGAGTGGAGCGGTGATCTTGAGGTTTGATGGGTGAAATGAGAGCGCTCCACAAACGCGCCATCTTCTCAGTCTTGACAGGTTATGATCTTTTCTTGAATGAGAGTCGCAAAGCAGGAAATCGAAGCTCAAGGCCATGATGCCCTGCTTTTTAACTGCATCGACGTTGCAGAATCTTCGTTCGTGTTGCGGCGTATCGCGACTTGTGCTTCGAAGCGCGAGGAGAGATCCCTTGCGCTTCTTCGCTGTATGCGAAAGCGCCACAGCGACAGCTGGCACTCCAGAAATCAATATCTCCAGTATATATGCAGGGTCTCGGGCATTGCGTCACACTGTCGTGCGGCCGTCTCTGCCCTTGAATCGTTAGGTCTCACAAACAACAGCGCGTCTCCCATGACACGCCATGTCGAGATTCTCGCTCGCAGAGCCGCCCGCAGCATCAATAGCAAAGACATGTCGTCCGCTACGCCATCACCTGAAGCGCCTCTCATCCGCAATCTTCCCGGAGCACTCATTTTCTGGCTGTACATCATCCTGGCTCTGGTATTCACATACTTCGTACTGGATTCGATTCTCCGCCTGCCACCTCCGCGGCCATCTCAACGCAGAAATGTCATCTTATTCAGCATGTTGGCCGTATTCAGCTTCGCGGCATTGTCCTTCAATATGCTGCATGTGCTCATCTACTCTTTCAAACTGTGGTTGATCGATCATCCTCTGTTGGAGACCTTGACTGTGCGCTCCGCTATTTCGGTCATCTGGAAGTGGTCCACCACGTCAACTTTATTCAAAGACTTCGGCGTGGCGATTGTGGCAGATCTGGAACGTTTCCTGTGGACACAACTCGCGCTCGGGACAACGTTCTCAATTTGCTTGTACATGGGCGGCGAAGGCGTGCGTAGAAGTGTTCCGAGGTTATGGGCATATTTTTCTCTGAGCCAAATCCTGCCCATCTCGTTCGCGCAGAACTTGTTCTACATTGCATTGCTGAAACTACCTCCAGCAGACGAAGGGACGAGGATCAAGTTGCCCCAACGCTTGACCGCGATGGGTATAATTGCTTATTGGAGCTGCCTGGTCGCAGTCATGCCTGCGCCGATTTGGAAGATTCTGTACAGAGTGCTGGCGGCCGTTCCGCTCAAGACAGAGGCATGGATCGGACCAGACATGAGTGGAGCCATCAATCCACAGTATCTCATACCGACGATTCTTGTCGCAAGGGCCCTGCTCTTGCTTCCATTCTTCCTGCCCAAAGCAAAGCAACAGCAGAACGACATCCCATCTCCTACTCGATTGTCCGATGTGGAGTTTGCGCAAAGCCTGCTTGCAAAGCTGGGCAACGTGATGAACTGGGGATTGCTATTTCTCCTCTTCGACCTCCAGCATACGTGGTTCGGCTGGCCCTCGATTCAGCATGATGGGGTCTTCTCAGCGCTGTGGAGCCACCCAGCAGTGACATCACTTGGGTTTGATTTCCTGGTGAGCGCACTCAGTGTGCATCTTTGGGGGTCCAAGTATGTAAACAGTGGAAATGACCCCGGACCACAGGTCAAAGACAAATAGCAAGTCCGTAGATGAGCTCACGAGAATACCAGATCCTCGTTAAAGTCTCGTCCATTGAACACAACCTTCTCCTTTTGTTCGTCACTCATTTCGGGTTTCGCCGCAGCACCCTCCTGCTCCTTCTTCTGCTCCTCCTCATCCTTTGCACACCCGCAGTCATAGAAATCCCCGATATTATTGCAGTCGAATATCTCTTTCTTCAGCCGAATATTGACCTGATTATGCACATGACACGCCCATCCTGCTGCCGCATTCCTCGAGCTCACTTGCGGCGGGAATTTCTTCAACAACTCTCCGAAATGCGTGGCGCAATCTCCGCAAGGATACACGCGTTGAAAGGAGTAGATGAAGGTGCGCAGGGTGCTCTTCTCGTCCTCGGTAGGTTTCTCCGGAAAGCGTGCCATGACTGTATGAAAGAACTTCCATGTGGCTCGTCCGAGCTCTGCTTTTGCTGTCTCGTTTCCGAGTTTAGGGGCAATGGCTTTGCCGGAGAGCGTGATTTGGTCGAGAGGCAGGAGACCGTCGGATGCAGCTTGCCCTCTCCGTGCCTCTTGGTTCAGACTGGAGAGATGCTCGGTACTGCCGAACGAGCGGAAGCCACCGAGGATGCCGAAAAAGAAGAGGAAGCAGATGGCGGCGGATACGAGGTAGGATCGTCGAGGAGACATGGTGATGTTATTCATTGGTAAGTGCAGTTGTAGTCGAAGGCTTATCGTTTCTGTTGTCGACAAAGCACATGGCCGACGCCATGTTGGTATCGTCAACCAAGGGGATTGTAATAAGAATAGCGTTTATTGAGGCATGCATCACATGCCGGGGTCTCACTGTCTTGCGGCTAAGGCTTTCAGGCACACCGGCAGTTTTGTAATTCGACGCCGATTACAGGGCCCAGACGTCAGCGACCTCGGAGCGAAATAATAATGTCTGGCCATTGGCACGACTCACTCACTCGACAACTCTCATAATTCCACCGTCTCCCAACATACACAATGGCTTCTACGTTCCCTCCTCCACCTGTCAATACTATTGGTGGGTAGCTTCTATTGAACTTCTCCTGCCAACAGCTAACCAATACAGACTGGGACGACATCGGCTTCAAAGTCCGCGAAGGTATGACAACCGAAACATGGATAGACGGAGCGATATTCTAATCTTAGCCTCAGTCAATGGCCACGTCGAATCAATCTATTCCGTCAAGACCGGACAATGGACACCACCCAAATTTGTGCAAGACCCCTTCCTCCGCCTCCACGGCATGGCCCCCGGCCTCAACTACGGCATGCAATGCTATGAAGGACTGAAAGCCTCGCGCGGACCTGACGACAAGACCATCGGAATCTTTAGACCTCAAGCCAATGCCGAGCGCATGCAACACTCGGCCTCTTACGTCAGCATGCCTGAAGTACCCGTCGAGCTGTTCAAGAAGTCTGTCCATCTAGCAGTCAGCTTGAACGCAGCATATGTGCCTCCCCACCGCACAGGAGCTTCCATGTATATCCGTCCTCTTCTCTTTGGGTCCAGCGCTCAGCTGGGTCTTGATCCGCCAGAAGAATACCATTTCTGCGTCTACGTCATGCCGACGGGTGTGTACCACGGAGTCCACCCGGTTGCATGTTTGATTCTGGAAGATTTTGATCGTGCCGCGCCCGAAGGCACAGGGAGTGCCAAGATTGGTGGCAACTATGCTCCTGTGCTGCGACATAGCGGCAAAGCGAAGAAGGAAGGCTTTGGAATTACGCTTCACCTGGACAGCCGGACACGCTCTGAAGTGGACGAATTTTCGACTTCTGGTTTTATCGGTATCCATGGAAGCCCCGAGCAAGGCTGCACGATTGTTGTTCCGGACAGCAAGAATGTCATCAAGTCGGTGACGAGCAATTCGATTTGTGAAATTGCCAAGAGTTGGGGATGGAAGGTTGAGCAGAGGCCGGTATGTGTCATTACAACTCTTTGCCAGAATGCAGCTGATGGAGAATCTCCAGATCAAATACGAAGAAATCGGGACCTTCACCGAAGTGGCAGCCGCCGGCACCGCAGCTGCTCTCGTGCCGATCAAGAGCATCACCATGCGATCCAAGAACGAGACGTTCAAGTACAACGGTGGCGGCGATGAACCAGGTCCTGCTGTTGTTAAGCTTCTCACCCAGCTCAAAGGTCTTCAACAAGGTAAAGTGAAGGATGAGTTTGGATGGGTCGAGCAGGTGCGAGAGTTCAAGCCTGATGAGTATGCTCATGATGGCGCTGGTGAGACGAACGGGACGACGCCGAATGAGTTGCCTTGAGGAGGGTTCCACTCCAAAGAGTCTGGCGAAGACGAATAAGAGATATGACTAAAATGAGAAGCCATGCTCCGACTGACGAATCTCCTCGCGAATATCGATGTGACGTGGGCACGATACAGTAAGACCCGCCAAGCTGGAGACCACAGCGCAGACAGCATATTGAATTGGGAAGTAAGTTCAAGGGGGAAGACATGAGCAGCAGTAGCGATTATACACCGCCTTTGCGACATTCGAGAGATTGGCAAAACCTGCATTGACAGCAAAAAATCGGCAGTGAGTAGACATTTGCATTTCACTTCCTAGCTATGTGTTCAACAAGCTACATGATGTTCCCTCTTAGTGGATATCAACAGCAACCTTGCTCGTCATAAACTGCCTAATATTCGGCAGGAACGCACATGCAATACAGCTGACGACACCAAACGGAATCGTCGCATACCACACCATCTGCAACGCCTCCGAGTACGCCAACTGACTGGCATACCGCGTCGCCGCGACGGTCGCGCTACTGACACCCGCAACAGCGGAACCCGCGCCGGGGACTTGCGAGGCATATGCCAGGACCAACGCCTTGATTGTCTCTGGATCCGTGACGCCAGACTGCACGGCCGCGCCGGCGACATTCCGCGGCAAAAATTCGGTGAAGCGGGTGAGGAAGATGTTGAAGAAGATGGAAGTCCCGATGGAGCCGCCGACAAAGCGGACGGAGAGGGATAGGGCGCCGACGGTTCCGACGAATTCGTCCGGAGCGGCGTAAAAAGCCAGTGTCAGTGCCGGGACAACGAGAGCGCCGTTGCCGAAAGCGGCGAAAGTCGCGAGCGTAATGGTCGTGCCGGGGTTTTCTGGGTTCGAGACGGCGAGAGCGCCGGTGAAAGCGGTCATCATGGCGGCGACGAAGAAGAACATCCCTCGCACGTGGCCGCGCGTGTAGCTCATGAGGAAGGAGACGATGCACGCACCGCCCAGGATGGCCCAGGGGTAGCAGAGACCGCGGACACCGATGGTGATGGCGTCGGTGTTGTAGACGTACTGCAGGACCAGCGGGAAGAAGCCGAGGATGGAGTAGAATTCCATGCCGGCGATGAAGACGATGACGTAGGCGAGAGCGACGACGCGTTGGCCGCGGAAAATTTTGCTCGGGACCATGGGGAAGGGGTGTTTGCCGTAGATTTCCCAGAGGGGAAAGGCGATGAAGGTGGTGGCGGCGCCGACGATGAGAGGCCCGAGAGTTTGGGCGGAGGTCCAGGGGTGGGAGTAGCCTCCTGCTTGGAGACCGACGAGGAAGAGGGTGACGCCGACGATGGAGAGGAAGGCGCCGATCCAATCGATGCGCTTGATGATGTCCATCTTGGTTAGGCCTTCAGCGTTTGCTCGTGGTGGTGGACGGTAGCAGAAGACGAGGCCGACCATGCCGATGAGATTCCACAGGCCGCAGAGGAGGAAGCAGTAGCGCCAGGTGGAGTGACGAACGATGAGGATGGTATAGAGGAGTTGTGGCATAAACGGAACGATGGAGAAGGTGACGAGAGACAGGGTCACACCTCGCCATCTAGTTGGAGTGATTTCTGCGACGCTGGGGAGAGTAAGTAAAGGGATTGGGTTGAGATGGGAGCACGACTTACCCAGCGAGAGCGACAAGCTCAGCCATACCAGCTCCCATGCCTCCGATTGCTTGAGCTGCGACGGCCTGTCCCAGAGAATGCGCCGTGCCTTGAATAGCGCAGGAAATCAGCAGGAAAAATGTACCAAGCAGGGCAATGTTGCGACGACCCATTAGATCGGTAATGTAGCCGACAAACGGGCATATAGCCGCGACAGCCAGGGTGTTGGCGGTCAACATCCAATTCCCCTTGGTCGTGCCCAGGCTTGCGGAAATGGGCGCCAGAGCGGAGCTGGTGAAGTAGAGGATGATCTGAGAACCAACGTATACGATACACAGAGACAGCACGGCAATCATGCGCTTTGCGGTCCAGGGAATGTCCTCTGCATCTTTGCCTGTTTGATAACCCTCTGGAGGGCCCTTTTCCAAGCTTGACTTGTCGTCGTTGTACTCGGCATGCTCTGTGAGCCCGTGAGGCTTCTCTTGAGTGTCCTCGACAGACATGATGGGCGGTGAAGTGGGAAGACGAGTCAGAGGAAGAGATGAGGAACGACCGTTCAGCAAGCTCAGCGGACTCACTATACCTTTTTGATGTTCCTCAAATGGCCGTTGCCACGCGGAAATACCAGTCGAAAGGTAGCCTTGTTCCCTCGAAGCACGCGTGCGACGTACATACAGAGAAGTCTATATGGAAGCATGTGCTGCTGCCGCTGGAAGCTGCCGTCACTGGAGCGTGTACATTAGCCAATGACATGAGACAATTAGCTGAATAAATCCCACGGACCTGTCTACGCTAGACGGTAAAGGACAGATGCCGTTGGTGTATTCTGGAGAAAGTATGCCATCCCCGCAACTTCCCCATACACGTGAAGTGAAAGGCCAAACGCCTTGCAGCCAGCCGCAAGCCACACTTTGAATGATGGGCCAGAGGAGACTGCAGAGCATCTTTGGTCTTTTGGTGCCGAGCATTCCGTCACTGAATGCATTCCATATGCTTGGGACGAGTTTGGAGGACTTGCGCTCCACTCCTCACTCGCGTCCTCATCGTCTCCGCTTCGCCTCTCGTGCTGGCGCTATTTTTCAACGTTCAAGGGCGCTGGACTTGACAATCCTACATGCTGTGCAGTCATAATGGCTTGATCCAGAGTCCGGCAAACACGGTAGATACGGCTCCGAGCGGCTGCACGCTGAAGGACTCGCCCCGAACAGGTAATGGTGTAGGTTTGCTTAGTGCGGCAGGTATCGGTACTGGCGGAACATGGTCGACACGTGTGAATGATGCCTTCTGGAGGTGTGTACCTGGATCGCGAATTTGGGAGCCGTCAGCGAGTATTTTGGTAATTCGACACGAGGATGCAGAGAGCTCTGGGCGAGTGTGTGCCGTCCGAAAGGAGCAGGAGGAGTTGCCCAATGAGCCGCCGAGGCGCGGGATAAATACCAGTGTGCCAACGCGCAGGAAACGGCACCTTTCGTGTCCAATCACCGTTCCTTGCGAAGGAAAGTCAACGCCAGAAGCATCTTTTCAATCGTGACAATATGTGCTCATCCCGAGGAAGGCGATGTGTTCTACCTCGCGATATGGTATTGATGTACGCGGAGATGACTCATGAGCTCGTGAAGTGGAACGCGTCACCAGATGCCTGCATCGTCATAATCGAGTGTTCGGAGTCCTTTCGCGCATGATAGGCGGTATCTGGAGAATCTGACGCGGTTGAGAACTCGGTCCGTGGTGACTGGGAGTTGCAAAGTCATGATTCTTGGGTGCTCAAAGGGCAGACCGTCGATGATGAAATGTTAAGAGAACGGTGAAATAGAATCACAATTGTGCGCCGCTTTTTGCATCCTTGCAAGGTCGCCTGAATACAATTGAGATGATGGGACAGTCTCGTAGTGATGAGCTGGGATCCAATCATGAGACTGTCCTTCCAGCCTGTCCACATACGTGTGTTTATTCACATGCGCAAGGAATTGCAGAACAGACGATAAGTCATCCGGCAACAAACTGGAAGCTGGAAGAGCAAATGCCGCATTGTCATCAGAAGGAATGAAGTGGCACGATAATGTCTCGCGAGACCGGGATCCCGGCCGGAAAGACCAGGGCAGCGGACTTCACCGACGACCCGCCAAGCAGTCAGCTCACGATACAGTGGGCAGATGTGTGCAGTGATCGAGTCTGACACATTTTCACGTCTCGCCACTATGTGAAATCCGCATCTGTATATCTGGAAGCGCATCAACGGTAGGTCGTAGCTCTCTTCTCATCATCATATCCACAACAAAGTACAAAGCACGTCAACAGCGATAGTCAGATTGACTACAGCATCACCAAATACCAACAACAAGATCGACAACATCAACAAGCCAGAGTGGGAAAGCATGACCAGTCTCTGCCAAATTTGCGGCGCACGCTTCAGCAACGACGACCTCGATCGCAACCCTCTCTCGCATTTCTGCATCGGCCTCGACGGCCCGGCAATCGTGCATCTCGATGAGATCTCCGCGCCCCATACACCCGAGTATGAGAAGCCAAAGAAGACGGGGGAACCTCAGTGTAAGTCCTACTTTGCCTTCTCCATCCCTGGGACTGTTCTGCGTAAGGAGTAGGAGCTGACCGTGATCTGCAATAGCCATCGCGCTCGGGGAACCACGACATGCAAAGGAGGATTTATTGGAGATTGCCAAATTGCATCGCGAGGTGGAGATGTTGAGGGCGAAGTTGAGTAAGGGATTGGAGGATTTGTCTTAAGACGGGCCATGAGGACGTATCCATCACTTTTCGAGGGCGAGGTGGCACAGGACTGGAAATTGGAGTTTGTTCGACCGGAGTGGGGATGCGGCGTTCTTGAGCGACATGATGCGTGGAGGTTTTAAAGGACCACATTGATGTCACTGGCGCTGGGAGATGAAGGCGCTAAGACATATGGGCAGGGCCGCAGACCGACATTCATATCATTTGCTTGTCTTGTTTTCTACCCTCTGTACATTCAGCTGACCACTCTGTTGAGCTGACGCTCCTTCTCTTCATGCTCTCATCTTCTATCATACTCACAGAATCACCATGTCACGCGCTTGAGGATCCCAGTCTTTTCCGCAAGAGAAACTTCTGTCTCACTGTCCCGTTGAAACGACGCGGATGAAGCTCGTGGGTAAGCTGTGTCCGCACGTGAGAGATCTGACGCTGTAAGTCGAGAGAAGACATGTAATTGACAGGTGCGGCGATGTGAGGTGCTTGGAGTCTTCTGCTTTGTCTTTGGTGGGATAATCACAAGGAGTGTTCAAAGTGGATGAAAGGACTGGGGTAAGTGAGCTTTCACTAGTTTCACAGAAGCTCTGGTGGTATGTAAGGGCTGGAGTTCTTTGGGGTTCGGTGGCCGGAGGTGAGGGAGGGAGGCAAAGGGGTGGATAGAGAGGCTGCAAGTGTCAGGAGGTGGAGAGGATGATGAGGTGTAAGGCGTGGAGCTTTAGAAGGTGCAGATGTGGGGAGTTTGCTCGGAGGTTGGGGTAGGTTGTTGTTGAGGATTGCCGGAGGAACGGATGAGTTCTAGGAGACGGCGATGTTTGATGTAAGGAGCAATTGAGGAAGGAGGTGGGGTCACCTCTGATTCAAACGGCCTGAAGTGTTGGCAGAGCACAGTGGCGATTTTCGATCTTGCACCGAGCCTCATTACATATCAGTCTGCCAAATCATGTCAAATCCATGTACAGCTGCAGCACGCCGCCTTTACCTGCATCACTGATTATTGCAGTCCTCTCATCTAGTCATACTCATCTCGTATCATGTTTCGGAGAGAGGTCCGGTCTGCCACCCAGCATTACCGTCGTTCACTCTCCCTGCTCGTCGCCAATCTTCTCGAGCTTGCCCATTGCTCTCTTTTCGCCCGACTCGCCAAACAACCGCACGCGATCAATGCGCACCTTTTCCTCATCACCCTGCCCATCCGCCACGAAAATGGTAATCGAGCTGATGTTTTGAAACTTGACAAATCGCAACTCCACCTTGGCAGTATGTGTCTCCTCATCCCATTCACTCTCCTTGATCTCGACTGTCTGCGTCGCAGGGGTGTCCTCCGCCTCGTCAAATCCCAACACATGACTGCGATTCGAGTAGAGGTGTATCGTCCGTGGTCGCGTCGTCTCTTCCCCAGGTAATGAAGTGATTTGCAAGCTGTGGAGCTTCAATGTCGACTGGAAAGGAATGTACAGCATCAGCTGCTCGTCGGTGTCCGACTCAAGCCAGTCCTTCTTGCCGCCTTCTGCTGATTTCCCTTTACCGAGTCCGCTGGGTGGGGAGGCTTCGAATATCGTCCTTCGCTCGCCTGACTCGCCATCGACGTTCAAAAAGTCCAGTCCCTTGATCTCCACCTCGTCGCTGACTTCCTTGTACCCCTTTGGCCCCGCTGTTCCCGTCCACAATGCTCCGCTCGTCCCACTCGGTCCTGCACTGGCACCTCCTCCCCCGGCATCACTCTGCTGCGCTTCGAGGGCAATCTGCTTGATGGCCTCATTCAGGCCCTTGGGATCCGCACCTTTGATCCGCTTCACTTCCCGCCCAGCTTTGAAGATGATGAAGGTGGGCATGGCGGAGATGTTGTACGTCTGAGCAATGTCTTTTTGCGCATCCGTGTCGACTTTGGTAAAGGTGATGCTGCCGGGGCGGCTCAATTGGCTGGCGAGGGCATCGTAGGCGGGGGCAATCATTCGACATGGACCGCACCACGTCGCCCAGAAGTCGGTGACGACGATGCGCGAGGAGGAGAGGACTTGGGAGAAATGTTGCGGCGAGGAGATGGTGACAATGGAGGAGCTCATCGTGGCGGTGATGTTGTGTGTATGAAAAGGAAAGTGATGTTGTCGTGAAGGGTGAGAGAGTGGTCAAGAACGCGGGTGCGTGTTTGGTGGGGCACGCGGCAGGCAGCATCATCGTGCCTCCTCACCTCACCGGATTACATATTCCGCAGAAACAGACAGAAACGACATCTGGACACATTCACGTAAGATGAATATCGCTTAGAATGTCCCTCGATCATCTCCGACTCGCCGGTCTGCAACTCACCAAGTCCGAACGCCTCATCGTCTGCACCCTCAGCTACCTCTTCGTCGCGCCCATCGTGTGGTCCACCGGCAAGAGACTGTGCGGATATCTGTACGAAACAGCTATCGAAGCGCGGAGACAATCACGAGAGGAAGACGGAGAGAATCGACGCGCCAACCTCGCCGCGGCCTAGTACACACTGCGGCTGGTCTGGCGTGTTTCCAGAAGAAGAGCGGCCCGGGCACTATACAGGGCAACCTGGGGCCAGCTGCACATCCTGTTTATTCACTTTGTGCTATATCGCCGGGTCCCACCACATATCGTCGGTCTAATCATCTTCCCGGACATTGATTTGGTGGCCGACGAGTGGTTTCACCAACGCCTCGATAAGATTGAGGACGCGATCAACCGTGTCAGACGGTAGTCAAAGCACCAGACTGCCGATCCATCAGGCGTGTACGGATCAGCGAGGGAGAAGTGGAGGTAGAGGTCGAACACAGTCAATATGTCTACAAGTGTATACGTGGTGGACTCCACTTTTCAGAGAACGCAAGTCAAGGTCACACCGGGCACGTATCTCCGCGAAGTTCTGGAAGAGGCATGCAGGAAGAAGAAGCTCAATCCCGAGTCATGGGTGTTGAAGTCACAAGATGGGAAAAAGTGAGTGAGATCTCGCGCTGGAGGATTGGATCTCACTGACAATCCAAAGGACCCTCGACCTATCACAACCATTTAGAAGATCAGGACTTGTATCAGGTGCAAAACTACAGCTCGTTCAAGGCAGTCGATCAGCGAGTGTCGTTAATGTGGCTCTGCAACTTCCCGAGAGTGATGGTGGCAAGCGGCTACAGGACAAATTTCCTAGCACAACAAGTCTATGGCTTGTGCTACGGAAATTCGAGGACGCTGTAGCAGGAGGTGTGCAGTCACAGAACCTGAATCTCACGCAACGAGCCACCCCACTAAACATCGGATCCGGATCGGGAAGGCTGGAATATGAGCAGCCATGTCTGAATGTCATGGGGAGGTCGTTGGAGTCATTTACTGATTTGCAGAAGACATTAAGTCAATTGGGCATCAGCGGGAGTGTGTTGATCCGGCTGACATACAAGAGCAGTGGGAAACCTTTGGAAGAGGCGATGAAGGAGATTGACCAGTACTTTACCGATGCTGAAGCGCCACCTGCAGCTACCCAGGTCGCTGAGGGCGCACATGCTGCCGTAGTCAGTGCAGTCTCAAGCGCGCCCGATGCGACAACATCAACTCCCGATGTGCCACTTGGAGGAGAGGCTGGTCAGGACCCAGCTGAGCCGGAGGATGTCTCCATGCAAGATGCGCATGTGCCGGAGCCTGTTGTGAATGATGTGATTGCTTCTTCTTCAATAACAGAGCCGAGTGCGACTACGGAATTACAGTCAGATTCAAGAAGTGCAGACACAACGACGCCCGCATCCAACATAGTCAATGGCATGGCAGTATACCTTCCTTCATCTTCGACAACGCCGGCAGCGGCACTTCAGGACGATGATCCATCCAGTTTCGAGCCCAGTGTGGATCAGGCAAGAGCTCTCCAAGCCTCACTCCAACGCCACGGCCAGAACAAGCGACTCCTCTCGGGCAAGGAGATTGAAGAGCAAGAAGCCGCCAAAAAAGCTGAACTCGATCGGGTTCAGAAGGTCGTTGTACGTGTCAAATATCCAGATCAGAGTATCATCGAAACTTCCGTCCCGAACACCGAAACGGCCGCAGATCTCTACAGCAAAGTACGAAACACACTCGTTCATGCCTCCGAGCCATTAGAATTGAAATTCTATGGCGACAAGAATCAGATGACCACTCTGCCCGACACCAGCACGAAACGTCTTGTCAGCGATTTCGGGTTTCGCGGGAAGGTCCTCGTCACGTTGGTCTGGAGTAAGGAAGCTTCGGACAAGGCGAGAAAGGGGCCGAGTCTGAAGGAAGAGTATCGGGAAAAGGCCAAGGAGTTGAAGGTGGAGTTGCAGCAGAGGCAACAGGATGAGGCGGAGACGAGTGCTGCTACCGTAAAGGGGCCGGAGAAGAAGGAGAGTAGTGGAGGGAATAATAAGGGAAACTATGAGGAGAAGATGAAGAAGTTGTTGGGCTTTGGAAGGAAGAAGTGAACGTTCGTTTCTGCTTTGAGAGCATAGGTGGCAATCATTCTGAGGCATAGGCATAGCATCGCAGTGGCTTGACGAGACAAGAGTAGATTGACGTGTAGTATAGCGTTTACACGAGCATGCTAGAGAGGCGATGACGAGCTCGCCTTCTTGGGCAATGACACCATGGCACACTTGCGACTGATTTCCGGTCAGGCTTGTTGATTTCGCCGTTTCTCACGATCTCGTAACATGTGACGTGATGACAAACTTGGTGCCTGCCTGTGTATATGTATATGTCTGAGAGGCCTATCGACGGAATGAACAGCAAATCCTAGTCAAGCCTCCTCGATAGATGACATGTGCGCGGCATGGCGACGCAGCATGAGGGGAATTCTGGGTATGAATCCGCCACTGCTTGCTCATTCTGACTGCGAACAAAGCGAGCGAAGAGCCGTTTATCTGTGCCCGGAGGAGTGCTCATCATCCGAAGGTGTTCCGGAGGTCAGGGACTCTTCCATCCTTGTCTTGCTATGTTGCGGAAAATGAGTGTTGAGTCGTCATTCTCTGTCCAGGAGGATCATGGGGTGCGCGCTACAAGAAGTGTCGAATGGTACGCTCCTGGGGGCAAATTGGATATAAGCTTCCTTGCCTATTATGAAGTGTAGTAAAATAGGATATTATCTTCTCCTCCCTAGCGTAAGCACTCTTAGCTTTTTGTAGGCCACGCAGCAATATGCTTATTAGTAGCACCTGTAATTGCTCAAATCTAATGCGTACGTCGTGTTAATATATTATAGGTTACACTGTCTTTAGCGAGCAATGCATCCTCGTAGGAGAGTGCAAACATAAAACAGGCGACGCGATATTGTGACGCGACATTGCGATGAGGCGCACGCGATAACTAGACAGATACATGCTACCATGACTACGTGATCCGTAAATACGGACGACTACGACAGGTACTCTTCTGAGTGCAAATTGGGCACTCTCCTGAGGGCTGGCAGAATGGGTCGAATGTTGCCTTTGTTTGGGATTTCAAGGTTGTTGAGTTGAGTAGGGACGGGGGTTCTGGGGGAAACAGATTTGGCGCTGGTAAGAATGAGAGGGTTTGTTGTTTAGGGGGTTTTAGATCTCACGTCAGTGGAAAGGGATGTGATGAGGAAGAGAGATGGTGATGTCTGGGGCTGGGAGTTAAGAGGTTCTCTGATAGAGATGAGGGTGGCGTGTATCGTTGAGAATCAGCGTTTACGATACAAAAGATGGCTGATCATATTGATGAATATCTTTGTGAATTTTTGGAAGAACATCAGTGGCCTGTCCTGATTCTGCATACAGTCGAATGGCACTCGCCGTGTTGGAGTATCGGCAAGGACTCGCGGTTCGTCCGGGATGTACTGGAGAACCTCTTCTCGTAGCCAGAGTGGACGAGGGAGTGCGTGTGGCAGCATGCTTCAACCCTGGAAGACACGTGGGAAATATCATTGCTCCTGAGCTAGATGGCACTGTGGTCGAGGGTGATACTGAGAACGATGGGCTACTGTCCGTGTGTCTCGGAGTGCTGGTTACAGCTTTCGAATTGGGATTCGTAAACGTGACTAGGAGGTGCTTGCAGTTGTCTGTCATCAAAGATTGAGCGACGCGCGATAATGATAGCTCACGGCTTGAGATTTCCCGCAGCCCTTGTTGCTCAACCCCTAGAATGTCAAAAACTTGAGCAAAGCTTAAGTAAATGCCATCCGAATACTATTTCCGAGAATCATGTCGACCAAAGTCGAGGTCAACATCGAGCAGTAGCATAGAGCAAATCAGTCCTATTGAAGTTGCCAGTCTCTTGATATCCTGAGTCCGAGAGAGACAATTCTCCATCAACCCTGTCGCGCACAACCCCCGATGATATGTCCACTTCCAGAACAGAGTTTAAATTTGAGGACCTGGACCTGACCACTTGTATGCGATACGAGCATGTTGACGTGCACCGGGTCCAAAGCCCTAGGGTGTTGCAATGCGCATGGCAATGTACAAACTTATTAGTCGCTGCCTGCCTGGCAAACGAGTGCCCTCTCTCTCTTCGCATCATCTACTTCATCTCCAGCTGGAGAACGAGAGACGCGTGAATTCATAACGATGAAGACTCCATTCTTGTTCACGGCCGTCATGGTTGCAGTCGGGCTATAGCCGAAGATCCCAAGGGCGGTTCTGGCAGTGATGGTAGCGGGGGCAGCGGCGATTCTAAGGACTACTACCTCTGGAAGATCCAGCACGGGCAAGCGACACGCAAGCGGAGTACGGGATTCCCTCTCAAGGGATTCCCAGTTCAGGTAATTTCAGTCGCCTTCAGACCCTACTGACGATGAAATTTCAGAAATGCACTTCAGCTTCGGAATGTGCCGTTGGTGCACGCTCCTGTGGCGCTCAATTCACCCAACGACAAGTCAGATGCCATTCCTATCATCGCAGACGTCCTGATCCGCAATGGTGTTGGAGCATGTGAGGGAGGGCAGTGCACATGCAATGTAAGATTGGCAGTCTCTCGCAGCAGACCTGCAATATGCTTACGCTGTCTTCTTTGTAGTGGCCAACTGACCAAGCCGGAACCGATCGTGCAGGTCGCGACGCTGAATCTGCAATGGGCTTCACCGACATCGTCATCACAAATGCGTGTCCGACGCCCGATGGAAATGTCTTGTTAGCCTTTTGGGCGTGTCAAAAAACTGGTTCTTGTTCGCGAACGCCTCCCAAGGACGATCTGAGCCAATACCACACGCCGTTGATGAGCACGTATGTCAAGGCTAAGCAGTGTTCGGATGCGTTGAAGGCTGCTGGGTATTGAGATGTGGTAACTGCATGGAGTGTACAAGAATTTGTGCTGGAATTTTGGTCCTTCGATGTTTTGGTACCTTTTGGTTCATGTCTCGAAAGCATAGTGAGGGTGATGTTCGCTCAGTGGCACAGAGGATGTTCTTGTACCTAGCTGTATATGTCCAGATATTCCTCGTCGGTCAGATGTAGTCCTTGTCATACTCACCGAATTTGTTCAGGGAGATGAATCTGCTGCCTGGGTTGGCAAAGAGTGATGCCACGTCTTATAGACGTATGCCGCGCAGCGAGTTGAGGAAAGATAGCCCCAAGCTGCCTCGCCGCAGTACGTTAGTAGCGCTAGCGCGGACGGAACAAAGATTGTCCGGATCGAGGCATGACGCGACATCATCGTTCGAGGTTGGCCGATGTGCAACTTGCATACCACAGAATCCTCCGCAGACCACTCCTACACTGTCTCTGCACAATCATAACACTCTACTCTTGTCTCTCCACCCAGGACATGCCCCATCATGTCGTTTCGCCTGCTCTTCGACGATACCAATCCATTTCCCGATGACGACAAGAAACATCGCGATCTCGATGGAGATAAACAGCGATCCGAGTGGGAAGCCCTCATGGGCGCGACGAATCCTCGCGACACGACGATCCAGATAGTCCTCTCGCTACTCCTTGGCATCTCCGCCTTCTTTGCCTTTTGTTGGCTCCGACCCCGGTGGAAAAATCTCTATGCCGCGCGAAAACGGAAATCGAAACATGCGGGCATCTCTATCCTCCCTGAGCTGCCGGATACCATGTTTGGGTGGATCATGCCGTTGTGGAGGATCAGTGAACAACAGGTGCTGGCTTCCGCGGGACTGGATGCCTATGTGTTCTTGACGTTTTTCAAAATGGCCATGAAGTTTTTGATTGTCACGTTGGCGTTTTCGCTGATTGTGATCAAGCCTGTACATGACGCATATCCGGATGACGATGACGATGATGGGAAGAATGGGACGAGACACCATATTAATGACACGGATTATTGGGTGCAAAAGGACTTGAAGAGGAGTGTGAGGTTGTTTGAAGGTAATGGGACAGGAGGTGGGAATTGGACCGTGCCGTTTTTTCCGGAGAACTTGGAGTCAGACTATCTCTGGATGTACATTGTGTTTGCATACCTGTTTTCCGGGATCCTAATATACCTGGTAATATCGACGACGAGGAAGGTGATTGAAGTGAGGCAGGAGTTTCTGGGCACACAGACGACGGTCACGGATAGGACGATACGACTCTCTGGAATCCCCAAAGAGTTGCAGGATGAAGAGAAGATCAAGGAGTTTATCGAGAGTCTGGAGATTGGGCATGTGGAGAATGTGGTCTTGTGTCGGAATTGGCGGGACCTGGACAAGGGAATGGCGAAGAGGATGGATTTGTTGAGGAAATTGGAGGAAGCTTGGACGATACATCTTGGGCGTCGAAGGGTGGAGAGGAATCTGGAGACACTGCCTATTGTTCAGCCTTCGCCCCCAGAGCCTTTTCACGATGAGGATGCTCAGGAGAATGGAGGGCTGATTGACAGCAATCCTATCCGGCCTTATTCAAAGCCGAGACCAAAGACCACGATTCGATACGGCCGATTTGGGTTGCAGAGAAGACAAGTGGATGCGATTGACTATTATACGGAGAAGCTGAAGGAGGCAGACGAGCATGTGCGAGAGTTGCGGAAGAAGGAGTTTCCTACCACTCCACTAGCTTTTGTCACACTGGACTCGGTGGCGTCGTGTCAAATGGCGATACAGGCGGTCCTGGATCCATCTCCTCTTCAATTCATTGCCAATCAAAGTCCGGAGCCGGTGGATGTGATTTGGGAGAACACCTACATCTCACGAAGAGGGCGCATCATGCGGAATTGGTCCATCACAGCAATCATCGTTTTCTTGACGATATTTTGGTCTGTCCTATTTATTCCGGTCGCTGGTCTGCTCAACGTGGAGACGATCGGAAAAGTGGTGCCCGGACTTGCCGACATTCTCAAGGATCACAAGTATGTCAGGTCGCTGGTCAACACGCAATTACCCACACTGATCGCGTCGCTACTGATGGTGCTGGTTCCATACCTATACTACTACCTCTCCTGGTGTCAGGGACAGATTTCAAAGGGCGACATCGAGCTGTCGGCAATTTCGAAGAACTTCTTCTTCACATTCTTCAACTTCTTCATCGTGTTCACAGTACTTGGTACCGCTTCCAAGTTCTATGAAGTGTTTGCCAAGTTTGGAGATGCAATCCGGGATATTCAAAAGGTGGCGTGGACGATGGCCTACTCACTGGGACGACTGCTCAATTTTTACGTGAACTTCATCATTCTGCAGGGCGTGGGCCTGTTTCCATTCCGCATGCTGGAAGTCGGCAGCGTCTCGCTTTACCCGATTATGTTGATTGGAGCGAAGACCCCTCGGGATTATGCGGAGTTGGTCCAGCCGCCGATGTTCAGCTACGGATTTTATCTGCCCACCGCAATGCTGATCTTCATCATCTGCATGGTGTATTCCGTATTGCGATCTTCCTGGCAGGTTCTCCTCGCAGGGTTCCTCTACTTCGCGCTCGGCCACTACTGCTACAAGTATCAGCTGCTGTATGCAATGGATCATCGGCAGCAGACATCGGGTAGAGCCTGGACGATGATTTGCGAGCGTATCTTTATCGGCATGATTCTGTTTCAGCTTACCACTGCAGGGCAGCTGATTTTGAAAGGAGCCATTGCTCGAAGTGTCATGATGGTCCCGCTGCTGATTACTACGGTCTGGGTCATGATCGTCTACGGCAAGACGTACAAGCCGTTGATGAAGTTTATTGCGCTGTCAGCGGTCAAGAGGAATGAGCATTACGATCACTATACTGACCAGGAAACGAGGAACAGCACGCCGAGGTATGCTGCCAGCTTGAACAGTACCAATCTGGCACCGGAGGCGAATGTCTGGGCGGGCAGGGATGTCAACCCCACGGCGATGGAGGGGTCTGTGACATTGGCCGTGACGACGGAGGAGGATGGAGCCAAGATGGAGAGGAACCTTCCCTTTATCAATCCGAGTTTGATTGCGCCGCTGCATGGAGTCTGGATTGGGGACAAGCCGTCTTCGTTGAATACTACGCAGGCGAGGTTGGTGGATGTGGGAGATGAGGAGGAGGAGGAGGAGGAGGAGGAGGAGAGTAGGGGAGATGATGCGGTGTGAGACAATGAGATTGATGCGAACTTCCGTTGGGTTTCGACCTGGGCATGACATGGACATAGCGAGTGAGCTTACATGATACCCTATTTGCAGGATTGGCGTTGGTTTGTATTGTTTTCTGAGGGAAGAGAGGATGTACAGTTGCGTTTAGAGCTGTGCGACGGACAGTGAGCTGCTATACAATCCGCTGCGCTCACGTCAGAGAAGGACTCGGTGCGCTGCAACTCCCGTGCATTTTATGTGCACTCCTTCCAATCTTTTTGCGACCATAGCATCTTCGCCATCTACATTCTTGCATCATGAAAGGAAACTTTTGCTGCTCACCGGTTTGCGGCAGCTTGTCCTCCAGCACGGTTGTCGGGAAATGGAAGACCTTTTTCATCTCCAGCCCCGATGTTAGAAGCCGGCATACCATGATCTTCCTAGAGAGTTGGGGCATCAATGCCTGAGCAGAAATGTAGACTTTGGAACGCTGACCTCTCTTTGTCTTCAGTGTGAGAGGAACACGGCCGAACGGCGACTATTTCGTACACCCTCCCAGTGAACAAAGATTGTAAACAGTTTGCATGACGGAATAGTCAGCAAGCTCACCAAGAATGCGGCGTGAGCTGATCGGCCTTCTCCTGCCAATCGAATGCGGTCCCAGTGGAGCTCAACATGCCATCAAGCGGATCCCACTGTGTACATCCTTTGAGCGTTGTGAATCAAAAATGCACCTCCACCAAAGCACTGCTTGCTCTTCACTCCCGTCCCGTGCAGCTGGCAGAAGAGCAAAATCCTCCGACTCTTTCCACAGAGCCTCCACTCTCCCCGGATTTCCTCATGGAACGGTGGCAGGTCCGGTTTCAGATGGGGATCCCCACTCTCCGCGTTCTACAAGAACTAGCTTTATGCACAGTACATATATACGACGCCGATTGCCCGCCAAGACAGGCGGAGCAGAAAGATCCATTGGTGTTTCTGGTATGAAATCAGTGGGACCATTTCACTTACCTCTGTCGGTTCTCAGCGCATCGGCGCGACTCTGCGCTGTATTGGAACCCGCCTCGGCCAAGACGTCGAATTGCATACTCTGACGAGCAGGCTCAACTCGCTTCTACGGAATTCTCGCGTTTTTGTGCCAGTCACTATTGCATCTGATTCACCAGGTGGTGGGGCTGTGCCATATGGTCAATGAATAGGGAGCCAGAGATCTAGGATGGATACCTCTACATGCTTCCAGTCGTATCAGCCCGTCTCAGAAGCGAGCACTCTACGAAACGAGGCAGCGCACCCAGCTATGCAGACCGGCCGAGACTCATATTGTTGGTCAAATCTGGAATCGATACACTCAAGTAAGATGAGGTCGAGTGTCGACTCTGCAGGCATCAGACTTCCAGACAGCGCGGTTCCGCGGCGACATCCGCCAATCTCCTTTTCTCACCCGCTCTCTCCCAGTTCCATCTCATCTTACAGCCAACAATCTTTCTCTGCCTCCGTATGGCTGCATCTTCCCACCATGCACAATTTGGCGCGCGATGAGATGGCTTGGCTGCCGAATTCTACTCCCATCGCTGCGCACCCTGATTCTGCAATGCGACTAGGCCGTCATGTGACAGGAGCGGCCCGGTCTTGACAGCTTCGACAAGCGAGCGAAAAGTGTTCAGCGAGCAGTCTGTAGGCAGCACCAGGTTCCAGCTGAACATGAGACTTACTGCTCGTCGGAGTGCACTGGCACGAGTGCGGCGTCAGTATGAGCACCACGTGCCGTACCTCGCAGTCCAGCCGCCGCTCCGATCGAGGAATCCCTCGAGATCTGAAACCAGGCCCGCTCACTCGTGCATGCGCAGTCACGTCCTACCATCCATCCAAGCTCAGGTGCACGCCGTCTCGGTGCGGAATGGCAGCTGCTGCGGCAACGTCTCCCATACCTTCAACAGTCTTGCATTGACTCGTATTGCAAAAGGCAAAGCGCATGGAAATTAGCCGCAGCATCTTCCGAGTCTTGGCCTGCCTGTATAATGCTGGACCGCCGGCGGCCTGATGCTCTTCACCCCCCATGAGCATCCCAGAAACCAACACCGGCATCACGTCACACACCAGGCATTCCTGGCAGGGAACAGCAGTCACCATCGGCAATTTCTGCTTCATCAGCGCGAGCAATCGCACCCGCGAGCCTGATGAGCGCCGGTCATCTCATCATCAATGGCATGGTTCCGTCATTCTGAGCGCTGGCTTCGGCATCTGGTCGAGGAGCCCAATGGTTCAAGACCAGAAGATTGCCCGTGGCCTTCACCACTGCGCGACGTCGGGCCTGCACTGACAGATGTCAACTACCATCTCCGCATAGCGTCAACTACTTCGCCACCCGCAAGCTTTCTCACTCTGCCAGAGATGTCCCGTGCTGTGCCCGGCGGCAGAACTTGTCCCTGCGAGATATGCATCAGGTTGCATCATGCGCACGAGGTTCCAAGGGCCGTCACCTCCAGCATCGAGCTTGAACCGGGTGATCCATCAGCGAAGCCTGCGATACGTTGATCGTTCGTGCTCGGCGAGCTTCAATCTGTCTTGGTCGACCTGTGCTTTTCTGCATCGTCTGTATGATGACAAGCTACACTACGAGCAAGTTCTAGGCATTGCTTTGCGAGATGCTTAATTTCAATGCTGACTGCCATTTCGAAGCACAGTTCCAGATCAAGGGCGAGAAACTCCGAGGTTCAGGCCGTGATGCTCGTCGAATGCCAGGAACGAACATGGTTCACTACAGCTTTCATTCAAGGTGATCCTGGACAACGCTGGCTTTGACCAAAGTTGAGAGCATTCCATAAGACCGTGGTCACGACTTCACGCCCATCTCACCAGGTGATGCATCTTCCCCTCGCCTGAGCTCGACCACACACTCCTTTGTACCACCGCAGGCTTCCTACTCCGTCACAGCCACGAACGTTGGGCGATGCGATCGCTGGTGCTGTTCACAGCTTTGCTGTGCCACTCTCTTACTGCCATTGCTAGTACACAACATGGCGCGCACCGTGGCGCGCACCATGCGCTTCACGCACGCTTCGAGCACGATGACCGCATGAGCGAAGCAGAGAAGCTCAGGAGGAGAGAGTTGTACAAGCGCAACGCGCCAGCCGCCGAAGCTGGACTGGCGACGAATTACGGAGACATTGCCTATGATGGGTCTGATTATGCGAACCAGTGTTTGCGACATCACAATCTCCATCGAAGCAATCATCTGGTGTGTACGCCGCGATCCCACTTCGATACTGGCCGATTGCTGACACTGCTTTTCAGGCCGGGGAGATTGAGTGGGATGACTGGCTGGCGTACGAGGCCCAACTGGTTGCGCAGTCTTGCGTCTACGCGCACAACCTGTACGTGTCTTGGCCAATTCACGATTTCAATGCTTCCGACTGACATCCGACCAGCGATTCCAGTAACGGTCAAGATGGGCAAAACATTGCGGCGGGCCTGCCAGCCAGCAACGTCTCGGGCGTCATCACGGAGCTATGGTACAACAACGAATTACCATACTTTGCGAATCAATATGGCTATGCCCAGCCGGACGAGTCGTACTTCGAGCAATGGGCCCACCTGACACAGATTGTGTGGTGTGGCACCACGCATGTGGGATGTGCGACGCAGTGGTGCCCTGATGGGCTTGTCAATGTCAACGACCTCGAATACGCATACTTTACCGTTTGCAACTACAGCCCTCCTGGTCAGTACCGTCGCATGATACGGTGACTCTCATGCCCACACGAGACTGACTTGAGTACTCACAGGCAATGTCGAAGGGTGGTACGACTGGAATGTGTACCCTCCGCAAGGCGCAGAGGATGTGCACTGGGACTCGTAGAGGATTCAACATCCTCCGGACAGGAGGCTTTGCAGCGTTACTTGCAAGTGTGAATGGAAAGGCGCGACGATTGATGACACAAAATTGAATATCCAGGACGGATGCTTTGTGTGTGAATGATGGCCTTCTGTTGCGAGGTGTATGGACGCTTCCATTCTCTCTGTACATGGAGAGGTCAGACGACTGATTACGGGAGCGAGGCGTGATCTGCTGCGTGCGTATCTACGACTCCTTGACGTTCACCTCTCTGCCAATGCTCACCCTTCTGACGTTACTACTGACCGCGTTCCTTCGTGAACTGCCAGACTGGAGAGATCTCGGCATAGAACATTGATAATCTCAAACCCTCACGACTATTCGCTCTACATCATTGACTGATCTCTTTGCCAGTGATTACAGGGAGGAATGCGATTCGTTGAGTGAGGAGGCACTCACATGCTAGTTTCTCATCACGTGTCTCGCCCTTTCACAACATGCGCGAGCATCAATAACCAAGCTGAAGGTACTTATATCACACGCAGGTCAACCAATTTTCAGCGGGGGAAAACATGGTCATTTTCCACGGAAACAAAACATCCTCTACGCGAGGGACTGACCATGAGCAAGAGCAAGAGCATCAAGCAAGAGTCCACCGACAGCGCGCCGGCCCCAACGCCATCGTCCCCTCCCATGGACCTTCAGACGGCAACGCGGGCGCAGCTCCGAGAATTGGTATCTTCCCGCCACTCATACCCATCCCCGAACGCGTGATTGACAGCTGACGCATTTCCAAGCCCGTGCCGGATCTCTCGAGGCTTCTGAGCTTCTTCAGCCAGCTTCGCGACAAGGATCGCAAGGGATACTACCAGCGGAAAGCGAATTTGGCGGCGGGAAAGGCGAGTACGGTTGCTTCGTATAAGAGGCAAAAGGAGAGGGCGGCAAAGAGGGGGCGACGGCTGCGAGAGGAGGGGAGGAAGCGGTTGATGAGGGAGAAGATGCCGGCTGATAGAGCGGTCGGCGGAGATGGAGGTGCTGAGGTTGATGAGCAGATGAGGGACGAGGGTGAGGTGGTGGAGGGGCAGATGGGAGACATTGGCGGACTGCGGACACCAGCGGAGATTGGTTGGAGCATCTACGAGGCGCTGGGTTGGTAGACGTCAAGAATGCCACCCGGAGCGGAGGATATCGGTACTGAATATGAGGACGAATATGAGCAGCCAATACTGGAGGTGATATATATATATATATATATATCGCCTCGCGACTGCATGATGCGCCACAACATAGCTGCTGCCACCGCCATCACGCGCCTTCCGCCCCGCCCCGCCGCTGCCTCACTTGTGACACTGCACATGCATGCACATCACCTGACGGCAGGAGCTCCATGGCACCTTCACATGCTGATCTGAGGGTATAAGACCGCACAGCATCCCGCCTTCACCACTTCTGCCTCGCCCATCACCCCTCACAACTCATGCCCCGCCAGCCTCACTCGACGCCCTCACCGCCAGCTGCCCATGCATACCAGAGCCATGACGGCCAACAATCCGCCCACGCCCGCGCCGCTGATGAGCGGTGTGTGGGGCTCACTGTCGCAACACCCCTCATTCCGCCCCGCCACGGACACCGCCCACACCCACCACCGCCGAGGTCCGCCGCTCCCACACAGCGACAGCCATCTCTTCCTCGGCGTCAAGTCGGCCTTTGGCGGCGAGCAAGCTGCGAGTCCAGGTCCGCTCCACGAGGAAGAGTTCCATTCCAGCCCGCCGGTGCCAGAGCTGCCTCGAAGCTCCCGTCGCCAGTCCGCGCGCAATCACTCCCGCGACTCCAACAACCAGAACAACACCTCGGCCACTCCCGGAGCAACTGTCGACGATACCATCGACGTCGAGTCGCTTCATCCCCACCCCGCTCCACCGCAACGCAGCGCCAAGGGCAAGAAGGCGGCTAGGGGCCGCTCCCTGGGAGACCGCAGCACGAAGCCCATCAAGCAGCTGCGCATGTTGGCTGAAAACGACAACATTGAAGCTGCACTCAAGCTCGGCTGGTCGGTGGACCGCCTGACGGAAATCTTCAACCGCAACAAGATTGCACAGGGTGTCGCAGTCACCTCTCTCTCGCAACCCATTGACGATCCGGAGCTGATCAGTCGCATCGAGGAGCGCAAGCACAACGCGCGTATCGCGACGCAGCGTCGCACCAACCGCCTCAAGGAGCGAGCAGAGAAAGGTGACTACGAGGCTGCCAAGAAGCTGGGACTCGGCAAGAAGACGATGCAGACCATGTTTCCAAAGACTGCTGCAGACAGAGCCGGCGGTCAGGTGAAGCGCGAGAGCGAGTCACTGTCGCCCACGGAGCCGAGAGACTTTGAGGAAGACTTGCGCCGCAGCGTCGACCAGAGGCAGAGCGGTCGCGTGTCGCGTGGCGGCAGCATCGCTGTGAGCGAGATGGCAATGCCACGCTTCAAGGTCGAGAACAGCGAGCCATCTGCCCACCCCTTGCGATACGGTGCCAGTGTGGTCAATCCACAGCGTGCCGTGCTTCGAGACAGTTGGGGCAGACCCCAGAACTTTCCCGCCTTTCAACCTCCTCCATCCTTTGCGTGCGGCACGCCACCGGCAGTGCCTTCGAATTGGCCACCCCAATACCCATCGAATGGTGTGTCCTCCAACAGCTTGTCGCTGCAAACTACTGCCCTTCCGCCAGGCCAATATCCTGTTCCGGTACAGCAGATCAGTGCCCATGATGTCGCGATTCAGCTGTCGCTCGAGCATCGCGAGCGCGTGAGTCTGTTGGAGTGGGCACAGGGCCGTGTGGCGGAGACTGAGCAAAAGATTTACCAGCATCAAGCGATTCAAGCTCGCCAGAATCAGAATCACCATCCGCAGTTCAATCCATTGGGTCCATTGGCTCGTCGCAACGCTGAGCCGGGTCAACAGAGTCGAGCATCGACCGCAGAGAAGGACTGGACCTTTGTTGCTCAGACCGGCATGGAGCCTTCTGACGAGGAAATGCAGGCTATGGAGTGAGAGGGACACGCAGCTTATGCAATCCACCAACTCTACGGTGACGAGGGAAAGACCATCTTGCGCGAAGCCTTGGCGGAGCGAGAGCCATCTCACAACTCTTCCGCAGGCTCGACATTGACCAATCGTAATTCCAGCACCCCCAGCCCTCCCTTTGACGTTCAACACGACAAGGCCCGGGCTTTCATAGCCCTTGAGCCAACTTGCATCGGTCTCGTTCCAGGCGGTCTCTTCAACCCGCCATTGACGGTACTTAGCTTGCAGAGCCATTGAAGCGGACATGCACCGACCACGACTGACCATCCCCCTCTTCCAGCATACGAATTGAAGAGTCTTGTGCTCGGCGAGCCAAGGCCCCGAACGAAGCATGACCTTTTGATCAATGACTTTCAGATGCGATCATCCAGATAGCATGCATCCATGAAATGACGATGACTTTCAAATCTTCAGCCGCATTGCCTACAAGTGATCGTCAAGGTAGAAGTCGCACTCACGCTCCTCGTGTGCAGCTCAAATTCCGTCTCATTCAGTGCCATTGAAAATTACACCTGTACTCCAACTCGCCACGGAAATCTAGACACAGTCATCCTGCTGTCCATCTCGTGTCGCACCATGTCTCTGCAGCCTCTTTCAGCTGGAGGTCACTCGCAAACTCTGAGTCGTATCCACTGGGACTCCGTCGTCAATTTGATTGTGTAGCGTCCGCGTCTTGGTCAGTCTGACGATATCCTGTCTCATCGGAGAAGAAGCTTTTAGCCTTGGTCCCTTCTTCATCAGATGAGACGGAGGCGAGATATTTCAGATCGGATTCTTGTCTCTTTGCACTGAATCGCTCCATGGATCGGGGCAGATGTCAAGCTCTGTCCTCTTGTCTTGGGAAGTGGTCGAATCTTCCTTCACTCCGACCCACGGAATGACACGAGGTCGGATCTCAAGCCTCGGCGGAAATGCAGTCTTCTCATTGGCCAGATGGAGACAGCCGCTAAGCAAAGACCGTCTTGCCTCCCGCAGATTGTTGCGCTCACGTGGATCCAACACCCGATGGTCACGGCATCCACCCCCTCATCCCCTCCCCGGTCCAACGACAGCATCAGCATGACTTCTCGTCAGCTTCCCGCGGCAACGAGCAGGAGCGGAAGCTTAAAACCGTGCTTCTCCTCCCAAATGGCTGCCGACGCCCACCATACTAGCAGAAAACCGTTTCACCAGGATCTAGCGCACGCATCTAGCGTAGGTAAGTCATCATGGTGCTCACGTGAGCATGTTGATGAATGATGAGCACAGTCATCGTCCCGCTCCTATATGCTCATGCCGCCTCCCCTGCTTCTCTGATGACAAGAATCCGCTCACCCAGCATCTCATTCATCGTTGATGATGGTGATGATGATGCAAAAGCTCGGGATTCGAGAACTTCCCCGCCCCGGTCTCTTCATCAATGGCTGCAAAAGCACACGGACGCTAGCGCACGACCGTTTCATATTCCCCATTTTGCCGTGATATTGTATATGACGCTCGCGTGAGAGCAGGGCATGCACGCATCATCATCATCTCTCTCCCTTGGGCTGCCTCTCGAAAGCTGGCGAGGATGATGCTTTCCGACCAACTCTCCCTCCCTCACCGACGGGAACCACAGGGGAACGAATACACATGGCTTCTTCGCAAAGCCTCGCGTCCCGTGTAAAGCATAGCCATGGGCATGGATGGGGGGTTCCCATTCGCTTTGCACGCGTGACGGCTAGTTGCACGCCGTTTCATGGCGGCTTAGTGGGATCACTTGTGGCTGGCGAGAAACGCAGAACGATGCGGGTTGCGATGAGAGCAACCTTGTTTGACGCCGGTCGTGCGCTGGACTGCAGGCAGACTTGAAAAAAGATCTTGGGGGTGGAGAAAGAGAGAGAGAGAGAGAGAGAGGGAGAAAAGAAAAAGAGCAAAACAAGATAAAGGCAACGTACGATGCCTCATTATCGCAGGCAAATAGATCTTGATCCACTTTTCATCAACCGCTCACAGATAATCACCAACAATGAGGGGCAAGAGAAGAGATCCAGCCACCTCGCTCGAAACTCACAAATGCTTCTTCATTCCATGCTCGCCAGCTTTGGTCCGGCCTGGATATCTATTCAGCTACAGAAAGCGTGTCCTCTCTGCTCGAGAAAGGTCGGGAGAGCGACGGAAAGAAAAAAAAAGCCGTCCGATGCCCATCATTTCTACACACAAACAACAAAGTAGAAGGTGTTGAAGGTACACAAAAAATGACGTCGAGGAAATGGGCGGTTGGTTGTCATTTGCCTCCATATGTCATGCCATGAAATGCCATATCCGTCGCGCGACACGGCTCATCTATACCTGGCAGCCAAGCCGGCAAATGCATCCGGACTGTGCCTCCCGTTCCCTGCAAATCCTTGGAAATCGCGACTCTCATTACTCACGTGCCCTGACATTTGCTGTTGCGGTTGGCCAAAGGGACTCCCGCTCATCAGGTTCGGAGGTATGGTGACGCTCCGTTGTGGCGTTTGTTGTGGGGGATTGAACGACTGCTGAGGAGCTGAGCCATCTTCAGGTAGAGTTTGTAGTTGTCGTTGAGGTGCGAGCTGGGGATAATTGTATAAAGCCAGGATGGAGGATTTGTCCTGCCGCACCGGCTGCTGGAATTGTGCATTGAGCAGAGGTTGTGAATTATACTGCCAAGGCTGCTCTTGCTGTGGCTGTTGAGCAAATTGTGGCTGTGGTTGCGATTGTTGTGATGACTGTTGCAGCTTTTGTGCCCAGGGATTTGCAGCCACAGGTTGTGCAAAGGGCTGCTGCTGCTGTTGGATCGGCGCTTGCTGCTGGGGTTGCGAGAAAAAAGTCTGGCTGCTGCCCATATATGGGTTGCGGTGACGCTGTTGGCGGTTGCTGTGAAAAGCCTTGCTGATCCCAGGGATTGGTGCTTGGAGCAAAAGACTGCTGCTGGGGAATCTGCTGCATCCACATGTCATTTGTCGCATTTGGCTGTGACTGTGGCTGTGAGCCTTGTTGCATGAAGGGGTTGTTGGCAAATTGATTTGGTTGTTGCAGCGCAAACGACTGCTGCCCAGGCGGAGGATACGAGGCTGAAGGCTGGTCCCAAGGCGGTTGGGCTTGCTGCGGCTGTGTTTGCTCCGGTGGTAGGAAGGGGTTGTTTGCCTGCATCAGACCACCATTCTGCTGATATGCTTGTTGGTTTCCTGTATGCCAGGGTGAACTTGCTTGCGTCGTCGGCTGCGAAATCGACATATTCTGGAACTTGTTCTCGAGCGAGCTCTGAGGCTGCAAGGCGGACTGTGGTTGCAAGAATGGATTCCAAGATGCCGATGCCGCTGTGGGTTGGGGAGGTACGGAAGACGCTCGTGCGGGAACTGCTGGAGGCGCGGCAGACTCTCGAATCTCCCACGGATTGCTCGACTTCTTCTCCACCGTGATCCCATTCGTCCCCGCACTGCCCATGGAAACCGGCGTCAATGCTCGGGGACCAGGCGTCACCGACCTCGAGATATGCTTGGACCCCTCACCCAGCCTGATCAATGTCTCCACCGCCTTCTCCACATTGCCGCCGGTGCTCTTCAGAATCTCCGAGTTCTTCGAATTGTCCAGGAAGCCCATGTCTCGGATGTGCGCGAGCTTTGCACTAAAGTTGTTGTCTACCGTCGTGATCTTCATGCCAAACAGTTGGCTGGGTTTGTGGTTCCTCTTCGGACTCGGCAGACTGCTGCGGTCTCCGCTGTACGCCGGCGACAGTGGGGGTGTCATGCGATCTGGCCGCTGCTTGGGCACGGCCGCGCTCGAGGATCGCAGTGAGAAGGCGAAGCGCTTCGCGGGCTTTGGGGGAAGCTCCGGAGGCTCCTCGCTCCATGACCCAAGATCGGTAGCAGTGCTCCCCGTGTTCTGTCGTGCGGCCGGCTGCGCTCGCCCCGTGCTCAACGCCTTGTTCACGTACTTTTGCCGGATGTGCCTCTCAATGGCCGAGTCGACCTCGTCGGCGTCGATGGGGATCTCGGGGCGCACATTCTGCGGGTTGTAGGTCTTGTTGCTGGCGATGTTGCCCACCCTCTTCATGGTCTCCACCTGCTCCCCACTCCAGCTGTCCATCGACAGCGACTTGACCTTGGACACATGCGTGCCCAGCTTGCGGTGCAGCGCGGCACATCGCATGCAGATGAAGATGCCCAGACTCCAACTCGCCCAGCCGGGGTTCTTTGCAGCGCAGTCGGCACATTTGTCGTTGCCGGGCACGGTGCGGAGCAAGTCCTGCAGCATGCGCTCGTTGCGAGCCTGCTGCCGCTTGGTGATGGTGCTGGTCATGGTGGGAATGCTGCCCCTCTGCTCCGGCCGGCCGTGTGTGTCGTGTGCTCGTGCAAGACGGCGTTGGGTGCGACTCAGCGCGTGTGTGGATCGCGGCCGCTAGGGAAGACGGGTAGGGGTGGCAGGAGATGGAGCGGCGGGGAGGCGGACTCGAGCAGCAGCGGGACGGGAGAGAGGCGAGGAGGAGAAGCAAGGGAGGAGGAGGAGGAGGAGGCGGCGGAGGAGGAGGAAGAAACAACGACAGCAGCAGCCGCCACAGGAGACCGGACCGACGCCGCCGCCGCCCGCCGAATCGCCGACGCGGAGGAGCTGGTGGTGGTGGTGGAGGAGGAGGAGGCGGAGATTTAGACTCGCTTCGGCTTCTCTCTCACAAAGGGGCGCCCGGCGCATCGCCCGATGGAAGTCCGCATAATGTCACGGCAACATTGCCTTACACCGCTTCCACTCTCCCTCCTGCACCCGGCAGCCAGATGCGCGCGGTGCCGAGAGTGCGCGGCATCATCGCATCCCCTCCTCCGCACGCGCCGTTGTCGTCTCTCGGAGATGCGCCGCCGCATCCCGCTCTAATTGCGCTGCGCATCGTCATGCTCACCAATGCTGACCGCGTACGCTAATTGCATTCCCAGCGTCGTCAGCAGCCCAGCGCACCTCAGTGGCCGGAGGACGAAGGGAGGGAGTCAGCCGAAGGAATAGCGCATCCGCTTGAAGAACAGCATTCTGATCAATCCGCCCACCAGTCAAGCGCAGCCCCGGTCCAGAAGTATGGCAATCAACGGCCGGCAACTCTGGCCGCCACTGAGGAGAGAATAGCAGCGCATGATGCTTGCGAGACTGGCAAGCCGGGCGTGGAAGAACACCGAGGCATCAATTCGTGACAGCGTACCGTGTTGGTGAACCTAGACCTTGCAACATACGTGTTGTGGCCGCTCGGTCACTTCGTCCACGCTTCTCCCACACTCACTCGCCTTGGTACCTTGGATGTTTTGCAACCTACCACAGTGATGAGCGGTCTTGGCGAAGGGCACCGTACCAGTGCTGCTCAAAAGGTACACGTATTTTCTTCTACTTTTGCCTGAAATTGTGCTCCAATACCACTCGCATCGCACTCACCTACAGGACGACTATCAGAAACAGGGATTCCAAATGCACTGTCTCAAAGCCTTCAGCCTGGCCCTGGCCTTTGCCACAACCGCGTTCGCAAAAATCCACCTGCAAGTCAGCTCCGGCGGTCATGGAGCGAATGCCGACGGCCTAAATCACTGCCTCGACATGTACCAAAAGGCCGCTGAAGGCGCCCATCGAGGCCCTGGACGCTTCAAGAGTGGCGATTGGAAGCCTCTCCGGGGCATCGACTCGTATGACGCCGGGATCAATCACGAGAAATTCGACTGCCAAGAGGCCGAGAATATTACCTTTGAAGATGGCAAGCAAAGAAGCAACAAAGCTCGCACGCCGTACTTGCAGGCATGCATGCCCTTCTTTCGACGGTCGGCGCTACGCGGCGCACGCTGGGCACATTGTTCGATCCATGATCGTGATTTCATGGCGGGCTCGCCTTCGGGCAAAGTGTGGATGGGATGGAGTCCCAAGGGCTTTCAGATTTGTGGTGACGCGAAGGGAGGGAAGAGGAGCACGGGACCTTGCAGGATGGAGACGGAGCAAAAGGACGATTGAGACTCGGGCGATGGGGAACACTGAGTACGCCGGAGTCTTGATTGGCACGCCTCACGCCGCACCAAATGAGCAAAGTGATTGAGCATGAATAGGAATGTGGCCTGAGCCATTGGAAGAAGTTTCAACACCACAGTCGTGTTGTTGAATCATGGTCGTCGGATGCTCAACTTACTGATAACTTCCAGTGTTGCATATTGATCCGTCTCGCTCTGGCGTGCTCCTACATGGAGCAGGGCCATCAGACTGGCTTTCAAATCGCTTTCAGCGTGCTTTCCTCGTGCCTTCAATGTCGATGGACGTTCCGTTGACACTCGCATCTCCCATTCGCATCGCGACGTTCTGATCCTAGCAAGTGACGATAGCATCGGGAGATGGGTGCTCCCAACCTCATAGCTCAACGGAAAAGTGCAAACCAATTTTCAGCGTGTGTTGAGCAGTCGGTGACGCCATCCGAGACTCTGTAAGACCATCTCTGTTTCAACGTCACGTCTGTCGGTCCCACTTGGCGTGTGGCCCATTTTTGCCCAGGCATTGTACCATGTTCACGGCTTTGCCCCATCTGGAGATCCGGAGACGGTGGAGGCGGGTCACCACCTCTCCACAACAGATTCGTATGGAATTGAGAACAGCACATCAGGAGGAACGTGGGGTTGTTTCCGAGGACTGTACCGCTCTCATGTACGCGGATCTGAGTTGTCAGGAGCGCGGTCGTGGGCAGATCCATTCGGTAGGGCTGAAAATTGCCGAGCCGAGGTCTGAAATGAAGCGCAACATGCACCATCACAAAACCTCACAGCCTCCATCTGCCAAGGTCTATGTGAATACTCATCAATTCGGACTGCAGGATCCATCGACAAGGATTGCAAGTATCACGCGCTCGCTCATCGGGCAGATAAAAGGGATCGACACCGCCGAACACGATGGCGCTTGAACGAGCGACGACGGTCAAACAGATCGACTCCCATACGTACAGCGGAGAGTTTGTCCAAGATTGGTGTATTGGATCTGGTATGTTGCGACATGGCGGATCCTGCGCATGCATCCGACCGATGCTGGTTCCCCTCCCTGCGCCCTCCCTACCACACACTCTGCTATGCTTCGTTGGTGCCTCGTCGGGCCTACTTCGCCGTACCCAGTCACCTGCTGATAGATGGAGACAGTGCCACATGGTGGCTACGTAACTGCGACAATCCAAGCAAGTCTCTTTCATCACAGAGTGCACGTGCGAGGTGCCATGCTGGCACTTAAGAACTGACCTCGTCGCGTAGAAAGCGGTCAAAAAACACTTTGAAACCACTCTGCACAAGCAGGATCAACCACATACCCTTGCTCTTCACTTGGACTTCCTCCGAAGAACCCAAATCGGACCCGTCACCTTCACCGTCAAAGATGTCAAGCTCGGACGCCAGACCTCCATCGTCCATGTCTCGCTCTCTCAAGACGGGCGCGAAGAAGTTGTTGGGTAAGTGCTCCACTTCCCAGCACTCTTCCTCCCCCTACTCCAACATCTCCTCCCCCGCCGAATCTCGCCGCAACTCCACCGTCGACTTCGACATGCTCTCGCACCTCCTCGCGCACCACAAGCCCCACCAAGCCGCCAAGCAATCCCTCTCTGACCTCGCGCGGGAACGCGTCGCAGCTACATCACCAACACGCACCTCGCGAAAGAAGCGGGCCTTACCTTCGACACGCACTGGCAAGCCCATCCCGAGCGCCTACCGCTGACCTCCCCCGCGGCACTCCTCGCCAACACCGACCCGCACTGGCGCGAACTCCCGCACTGGCCCAACAGCGCCTTCCGCAAAGCCACGACGCACATCCGCTCCTGGTTCCCGCGGCACGGCCAGCCGGCGCAGCACCTCTACGACCAATGGATCTGCCTGCGCGACGCCCGCGAAACCTGGACCAACGACACCCTGGGCTACCTCGTCGACACCTTTCCGCAAATCTGCGAGTCGTACCTCCTCGACGGCTTCGACCCCTACGCGCCGCACCTCGCCGAGACAACAACAACGGCGGCGCCCGGCCTGCCCTTGCGCGAGTCGACGCGCGCCCACGCCCCGTACTGGTACCCCACCGTGCTGCTGAATCTCGACGTGAAGCAGGCGTTGCCGCCGGGCGGGCGCAAATTCTTGTTCTCGCGCTGTCAGACAAAGGAGATTAAGAATGGGCGGTATGATTTGGAGGTCATGGTGTGGGATGAGGAGGGGGGCGTTGGTGGCCTTGAGTCATCATGTGTGTTTTGCCGTGTCGGCGGCGAGGAATTTGGCCAAGAGGAGGACGACGACGACTGGTGGTGGTGGTGGGGAGAGTAAGATTTAGATCGCACCAGTGTTGCTTTGGTCCTTGTCTTTTCGTTTCCTGTTGGTGTTGGACTGTTAGTGAGCACTGCATACGACAAAACGAGATGATCGGATACAGTGATAGACGCGCCTAGGCGAGTCGAGAGATTGCATATGGAGGCATCCTGTAAAGTTTGTATCTAAGAGAGTCCAGTCTGATCATGTTTCTTCATCTCCATCCCCGACCACATCTGCGCCATGCCATGCCACGCCGCTCCGCCAGAACGCTCATCAGGGTATCATCAGATCATCATTCTGTAAAACGTGCTGCACGAGTTCTGCATCAACCCCTCACATACCAACTATTCTTCTTGGCATATTTCCGCGCCTTGTCACTCTGCGCTTGCTGTTGCTGCTGCTGCAGATCCTGCTGCGGCAGACCACTACCCCGATGAGCTCCCGCTGCAGCCCACGCCGCCACATCGGAATTCGCACCCGGATGCATGCCCTTCATTTCGTGCTGCGGGAGGCCATCGGGATGTTTCTCCTTGAGCGATCGCGTGGAATTGCGGTTCTTGCGGAAGAGCGGGAGATGGTCAGCGGTGAAGGCGAGGATGGTCCAGAGAGCGGCGGAGACCAGAACGAGGAGTGCCGTTGCCCAGACGAGAGCGAGAAGAGACTTGCCGACACTGGCTTTGAGGCCGAATTCGTCGCCGAGGACGTTGAGGGTTGCGGATGCGGCTGTGGCAATCAGGTGTGTGGCGGCTGCGCCGAGGGCGAAGAAGCCGAGGGCGGGAAGGCACAAGATGACGTTCAAGATGGCCTTTTTGCGTGAGTAGCAGAATGTGGCCCAGAGGGAGGCGATGAGGCAGAGGCCGGTGAAGAAGATTCCAATTTCGAACAGCACACGCACGAGGCTGAGTGGGTTAAAGGCAGAGTGGTCTTTGCATTCTTCAATGACTTTGTGGGTGCCATTGGGAGGCAACGGTGAACCGCCAACCGTGATGTTGACGCCTGCTGGAGTCTGATACTCGCCGGAGCAGGTGGTGAACAGGTGGATACTGTAGAAGCCATCCAGATCGAGAGTGGAGATGAAGTCCGAGTAGGTCTCGTTGACCTGCTCCACGACAGCAGTTTGGGCGGAGGAAATTGCAGATGAGATTTTCGACGCGACAATCCCTTCCACAGAGCTGGCCTTGGACTCGACAGCTGACGCGATGGCAGTCGCCTTGCTCTCGATGCCATCTTTGACAGACGTCACCGCACCTCCGATGGCATCTTCGGCGTTGCTCTTGACCGAAGCGATGCCATTGGAGATGTTGTCGACCAAATCGTCCAGCCCGTCCGGGCTCCGCGGGGCGAGCGTAATATGCGCGGGAGGCACGTCCACCGTAGCAGACACGTTGAAGTCGAAGATGAATGGCTCTTGGCTCAGATCGCGCTTGCTCAGCACTCGACTGATGTTGAGGCCCATGATCTTGTCGTCAATCTTTTGCACGGCATTCTGCCCGAAGCGAGTGGTGTTGAGGTTGAAGACGTAGTAATTTTCCATGAACCCAGGTTTGTTGCCGGCGAAGATGCATAAGAAGGACAAGACAAAGGCCGTTGCGATGACCAGGACGGGCAGGATGGCCCAAGGCTGAAAGTTGCGCCCCATTCTTGGTGGCGATGGTGTCGAGGCAATGCTCTGCTGCGGGGGATGTTGTTGGGGAGTTGGTCAGTTCTTGCCAGCAAGAGACGATATGGCGCACAGCGCTGGAGTGATAACGAAAGTGCAGGGAAGGAGGTTGAAGAAACAGGAAGTGGCTGGAACGCAGATCGTGAATAATGGGTGCAGGGGGGTAAGAGGGGGAGAGAGAGGGAGAGAGAAAACAGAGAGCAGCATCGCTGAAGGCATTCACTGTCGCGACCGTCGAGGCCACGGGCGCAGTCCTGTCTCCACTCGTATTGTCGCTGACAATGAGACCCGCGCGAGAATAGCAGGCCAACAAAGAAAGTCGGCATGGTAGCGCCCTTCGAGTCGTCGGGAAACTTCATTGTTGATAGGTCGGCGGTGCGCGAGTGACGCAGCGGCTACCTGAAACACCGACGCTTGGCGCGTTTACGCGAAGCCACGTGCGCGGCTACAGGTCGGCGCCGATCCCCGGCGGGCGGTGACGTAGTGGTTGGTGGTGGTGCTTCTCTGCATCGGCATGGGGGAATGCAGTGGGAAATCTTGCTCTCCGCCTGTCGTGCCCATGTCGGTGTCGCAACAGACTCGGCATGGAGAGGGACGTCCTTGCAGCCGGGGGTGCGGTGGCATGCACAATGACGCTGGGCTGCCCGGGAGATCGTGTTGGACGGCGTGTGGACCATCAGATGGCCTATCGCGACATCGGCTATTCACTGCCACGCCGCTTCCGTATCCTCCAGAGGGACTTGCTACCCAGCACCAGGAAGTGGCTGTGCAGGTTACGGTTCGAGGACTCCAGGACTGCGAACCTTGGCGGTGACAGGCACTGCTGCGAGTGGCACGTGGCTCCGGAGGTGAGGTCAAGCATCAGCGTCCCCATCAGCATCACGTGAAGCACACGCGTCAGACAGCAACGTGAATTGCCGTGCTCGTGGGTCATAGCCAGATCCATCAGTGAGGAAGCAATTCCATTCCACCTCCAGCACTCGACAACTGGGCACCCAGCTTGCCTCCCATCACAGAATACTGATGCTCTCCCCATCCTTCTTCATCCGCTTCCCGCCCTTGCCGACAAACTTCACCTCGTACGCCCGGGACAAGACGTCAATATCCCCCAACGCATTCTGATCGAGAGCGATAAAGTCGGCGTCATAGCCCTCCTTCAATTGTCCGGACAGCGGCGCCTGTGGTCCTAACGTCGCAAGACCGTTCGCTGTTCCAGCTTCAATGGCTTCAGGAGGGGTCATGCCCGCTTCGACGGCGTACCAAAACTCTTTGCCACTCATGCCGTGCCGAAAGTTAAAAGTGGGACTGGAAATGCCCAGATCTGTCCCTAGAGCGATGCGGACGCCGGCTTTGATCTGGATCCAGTGTCAGTGAGCGTTCTCTCGAGACGACCAAAGTACATACCGCCGCTGCATACGATGCCTTGTTGGCGTGCACAGTCTCGGCCATCTTCTTGTAGCTCTCGGGCGCCATATCGCCTGGATGCTCGAGACCATACTGCTGGATGGAGCGGGCAGCGACGAGTATGGCGTCCTGTTGCTGTCAGCGGGCCCTCTCCTTCGACGCATCAGCATACGGTGGGGTCACCTTTGCAAGCATGAGCTCAATGGCCTCCTTGGTGAGATAGCTACCATGCTCGATGGTCTTGACTCCAGCGTCCAGCGCGGCCTGCTATGATCAACACCCAGACTATTACCATGAACAACTCGTGATACAGCAACACTCACGATCCCCTCGGTACCATGTGCATGCGCAGCGACAATCATCTTCGTCCTCGTCGCTTCCTCCACAATGACGCGCAACTCCGCACCCGTAAATTGCGCCGCCTTGGGGCTGTCAATGCGACTGAGCACGCCCCCCGGTCGCACACACCTTGATCAGACTCGCGCCGCGTCGGATCTGCATCCTCGTCTGCTTGATCGCCTCAACCACGCCATCCGCCACAGCGACGGGGAAAATCTCCGTCATCTTGTGATGCATGAGCTCCAGCGGCACGGTATGCAAGTCCCCATGCCCGGCGGTCTGGCTGAGGACTGATCCAGCAGGGTAGACGCGAGGGCCCGGGATCCAGCCTTCGTCGATGCTCTTCGCGAGATCAATCCCGTAGCCCCCGACTTCGGCGCACGCTGGTGATGCCGGCATTCAACGTCGCCACGGCGTCGCGCGCGATGCGGAAGCCGGCCGTGGACGATGCCGTGAACGCAATCTGCTCGAGATTGAGGTCGGAGCGGCCGATGAGCTGTGCACAGCGCCTGTCAATGTGCGAGCTTCGCCTTCATGGCAGCAAAGTGCGTACGTAACGTGGCAATCCCAGAGGCCGGGCATGAGCACAGGCACATGCAACGTCGCTCTCACGCGCGCGTACGTTGACGGAATTTCATGTCTGCTTCCTGCAAAGACAAGTGTGCCTCGACCGCTGGCCGTGCTGTGACTCTCGTAGATGACCGCCGCGTGATGGAGAGGTTCGCCGCGGCCTGGAATCAACAGATCGGTATCGACACGCGAGAGTTCTCCTTCTGAGGATGCATCGGGAATGTGCAATGATGTAGTCAGTCCGGCGGATGCGATGGTCTGGACCATCGGCTGTGTTCTCGTCATTTCGATGTCTACATGTGTGTGTGTGGAACGCGCATGAGAAGTGAGGTCGGAAGCTCGGGCAAGCAACGCGGCCGCTTTGGCCCAGACTCGACCTTCCCGATCGGTGGCAGATGTCTGTTTCGCAGGATGCTCTTCTACTCTCCCTGCAAGTGTTCACCAGATACTCTGTAAAGCGTGCTGCGTCTACAATTCATGCCATGACGCTGGAAGCAGTCAGAAACGACCCACGGTATCCAAGAGACTCGAATCAGCCCCGCAGGAGTCCAGCCCATGTCGGCGTGGAACCCTTGCAGGTTCGATGGAAGTTCTGTCGATTGCAAGGCTGACATGGTTGGTCCCCGTTGACAGGAAAGCTTCTGGACCACAATTATCGTCTGTGAGGTACATGGCCTCCGGGCGGTCGCTGCAGCGTCGTTCGACTCGACACCTTCATCGTCGCCGACTCCTGGGTGCGCACATGAACGATCGACAGCCTCTGATCCGCGCGTGATCATCTCTCCTCACCAGGCCGACCGCACCCTCTTCCCTCAAAACAGACTGAATGTGATGTCCGCATACCAGTCCTTGGGGAAACACCCACACTTATTCTGGGAGGCTTCGGAAGCGATGCCATCGCCCGTGATCGTCTCGTTTCCCACCACTGCCTGCATCCTCCCTTTCACACACGTCAAAATGGTGCAATGCGCGTTATAAGTCGTGCCCGAGCCGCCGTTGCCGACCCATTGCAGCGTAGATTGCCAGTACTCCCACGCAATCGTCGTTGCTGTACACATCGCAATCAGACATGTCGTTTTTTTTTTGGACCGGGTGGTGAAGGTCGATGCGAAGGGGGACAACACTATCAACTTACTGCCATCTTGCTTATTCCACGTTCCCAAAGGAGGAGTCAGACCCGAGGTATCCGTCCACTTGACTCCAGGCGCGGATGTCATGCAGTTCGCGGCAGGCTGCGAGCAAATCTCGGGCGTGTACCCTGCCGGCCAGGTCTTCGAAGAGGCCTGTGCAGCATCGTCGAGCATGGATTGGGGGACGTTTCGGAAATCGTCTTGTGTCTTTTGGTACCACGGATCATCGTTTGGCTCGCATGCCGTGCAGCCAAAGTCTTTTGGAAGAGCTCGTTGTTGGAGGACAGAGCTGAAGCCCATGTGAGCCAGTCCAAGGAGGAAGAGTGTTGGAAGATGCATGTTCGACGATTGGTACAAGAAGCGCGATGTCGGTCGGGAAGTTTTCTCGTCGCCGGATATGCTCGTGACTTAAAGGGTCTGTCGCTTCCTTGTCGCTCTCATTATGCTTCCCTTATAAATAGCATCGATGCGATCGAAGTCGTAACCAACCATGTCCGCTTGGCTCGTGGACCCTGCAGCTTTGCCGCTCTGCCGCTCCGGGAAGTAGCGTAAGACGAAGTTTGATCGCGACATCATCAACATCACAAACGCTATATGAGAGGACCCTGCTTGGCGCTGTGCTCGGTATTGGAATGTTCTTCCCAACAGATGTCGCGGCACGCATGAGATCCTACAAGGCGCGCGATCGGTATAATCATTTTAGCGTTGCTACAGTGTGCCTGGAAGTGACGCGATTAGGCTTTGACGAACAATCTGTGCCCTCACATACTGAAGTCGCTCCTGGAAGAGGTAGACAGTAAAGTTTGGTGAGGAAAATTTCCTTCACCAGCTCGAACATGCCAGTGTGGATCGTAAATTGAGCTGTTACACTTGTTAGGATGATCTGGTCAGTCTCCACGCGTGGTGGATGATCACCACTATTGATGCACAGGCCTGACTTGCACGGCTACTGTCAAAGGCAGGCAAGCAAGTAACGCTCTACTGATGGGCATTTTCACGGCAGATACGGAACAAGGTGCGTAACGTGAAAGGTCTGCGACCATCCGGGACTGCGAGCCGCGGCTTTGACCTCAATCGGGGGTGTATGCCTTTGCTGATCGTACTTGTCAAAGTGCGAATACGGATATCTGAGGCTGGGTGATATCGAGCACCAACGGATGTGTCGGCTTCGATATCAGTGTTGTAGGCGAATGTGGGCTGGCGTGATCGACAAAAATTGGACAAGCTTCGGCGTAGCAGACTATTCGCCAGACCAGGATTCCATTTCGATCCGACCGGAGCAAGGAGGGGGACCAAGAGAGCTCTGGCTTGCAGACTTCGAGTGTCTTGCCTGCGATTTACTCTCTTAAGGGGATGGAGTTGTTGAGGCAGCCTCGGAAGCATGTCAGGTTGTTCTGGCCTTGTTTCGTGACACGGAATGAACATTCCTTTGTCGTGGGAGCTCTGGCTACTGGCAATCTGCCGGTCTTGTTAAATACGAATGCAGAGCTCGAGCGCCCTTGTCACTAGATGAGCTGATTGGACGGACCGGCCTGTCACTCGAAGAAGTGTCCCAGGCGAGGTCGAGCTAGGATGCATCCTGACTCGAATCGCTGCTGTTCAGCGCGCTTTCATACGAGCTCGGAGCTCGGGAGCGAGAATCAGACACACCTCTCGTCTCTCGGAATGTTCGCTGTGCTTGATGGAAAGGGAGTACACGCTCCCGATGATCGTAGCCTCACCTCGCTGTGCATCGTGCTTGCTGTTTCCAAGTCGACCTCGCTATCATCAGTACTCACTTTGGGTGTCACTAATTCATGATTCCGCTTGTCGCGTGTGAAGCAAATGTGCGACATGTGGCGGCAGTCAGACATCACCGACCCTCAAGTCTGGAGGCATCACAGTTGCGCTGCGCGCGTGTCGTTCCAACCGCGTCTTTGCCACAGCCCCATCGTCTGTAGCTCATCGATCCCGTCAACACCGGATCTCCGAATGGGGGGGTGAGATGTCGCGCCATTGGCTAGGAAGAAGGCGGTGAGCGGGGGAGGGAGTCGAATGGAAGAGGAAAGGGAGCGAAGAGGAAAGCTCAGCTTTGCGTGCGGAGTGTCCCAAAGAGGAAAGCGTTCCTGCGTTGGCGCGAGCTTGGGACATGCAGCTGCAAGGGTCGTGTCGCAGCAGAATGCTACCTACTGCCCGCGTTCGCCTGGTGAGATAGATGGCGATGCATGCTTCACGGGAGCGTGTCCATGTCCTCAATCACCTGCGCTCTCCGCGCGTCGAATGCGTATGCAGCGCACTATGGAGCCCGTCCGTCTGCTCCACCGCAGGCGAGGCCATGTCGGGCATGTGCTGCGTGCGTGTGGCGGGAGTCGTCAAACCATGGGTGCCCCGTGATGCAGCCCTCAGGGGAGTGCTGCAGCTGTGACGAGCCATGTTCCAAGTTTGCTGCCACATGGATGATGCCCAGCATGCTTCTGGAAGCCATGTGTGGAGTGGCTCGCGCCATTCAGGAGTTTTGAGTGCGGTCACGCCACCGAGGGAGTGTGGACAGACGCCTTGGCCCGCCGTGCAGAATCGACGAGGCGGCTTGGAAGGGGAGCAGCGAGCACGACGCGGGAGGGCTGTGAACCTGTCGTATCTGAGCGTGACGGAAGACGCATCGAGCGTGGTGAAATCAGTCAGCAGTGATGAATCGCTCATGCGGCCCCGGGCGCGTCCCGGCAGCATGTGCCAAGTGCACGGACATGAGCTGGAAGTTGCCGCGAGGCGACAAGTGAAGTCTCAAGGGCGACGGCACCTGCATGTATGCTTCTCGATCGATGGCAGAAGAGGCACGAGTGCACCGCCTGCCAGCCAGCCCGCCCGCCTCTGTTCCTGCACGCGGGCAAAGCATGTCTCCGCGCCCTTGTATCACCTGGGCAGCGCGATCCGGGCGCGCGCAAGCTTTGCCCCTCAGCGCTGCGTGCAGGCGGACCGAGATGTGCCTGAGTCGGATGAATGATCGGCGGCCAGGGTGCTCGACGCCTCGGAGCGCGCTCGGGGGGGAGGAGGAGGAGGAGGAGGAGGAGGGAGAGCGAGCAGGCAAGCAACAAGCGACGAGTGAACAAGGCGAGCAGAGGCCGACTATGCGCCGTGCGTCGGCGGGCGGTGGAGGGAGACTGGGGACGGTATTGTTCTGCGCTGGTGGACGTCGTGCTGGCGGCGTCGCTCGTCACAGCATCGCGCGCCCCCACCACTGGCAAGCCACGTTGCGGGAATCAGCTCGCGCGGCCAATGATGATGGGAGGCGGGCAGGCCAATGCTCAGCGCCCGGCTGGGTGCAGAGGCGTGAGAGGAGAAGCAGCAGTGCGGGCAGGAGATTGGATGATGGTGCTCGTCAAGGCAGTCGATGATGATGATGCTGCTGCGGCGGCGGCTGGCGGTGACAGGCCACGAGCCGCGCGCTCGTCTCGTCTCTGCGCGCGGCCAGGGCGGAGTTTATGCACGAGGCTCGTCGCGGCGGGCGGGCGGGCGACTAATAAGGTACTGCTGCACTGCTGGGAGCGTGTGCCCGCCTGTACAGCTGCTTGCGCCAACGCATGGAACCGAAGATTGCGGGCGGTGCATTGCTGAACTGCACGCCCTGCCCTCGTCACCGTCGACAGCACACCGCAGCACTGGCCGATGCTGCTGCTGGCACATGTGCAGCGCGTGCTCGTTGTTGCTCGCATTCCATCAGCGCCACGAATGATTCCCGGACGCTAACCAAGTGCCCATCCTGGTCAGTTGTGACGGCTCGCGCGCGCACGCGCTATGCCCGCATCCTTGCCGTCGCCCTCCCCCTCGTCCTCGTCCTCGTCGTCGGTGTCGCCGGCCATGGCCTCTGCCGCAGACTCGGTGCACGCCGCGACTACTGCTGCTGGTGTTGCTGCCTCGCCACCGCCCCGACAAGACCTCCCGCCAGTGGCACGCGGCTCGGCCAGTGTCACCTCCTCCTCCTCCTCCTCCACCACCACCACCTCCACCACCACCACCACCAGCGCCTCGTCGGGCCCCTCGCGCCCAGCTCCACGCGCGCCCAATCCTGCAAAAAAGGTCAGTCGGGGGAAGGATGCGCTGCAAGAGGCCATCACCCGAGAGGCTGTGACGGAAGAGCAGCGCGCCGCCCTGCCCTCGCCCCAGCAGCGGCAGCAGCAGCAGCAGCAACAACAACAACATCCGCCTTCGGCGCAATACGTGCATGCTGCTGCATCGCCGCCGCCGACTGCCTCCCACTCCTCTCCGCCAGGCTCGCCCGCCGCCATGGCCACCCCGAAGCCAATTGTGCGCCCGCTGCCCACCGACCGCATGCCCATCATGGCGCATCGCACCGCCTCCATCGACTCTACCGTCTCCTCCGTCTCCTCGGCATCCAACCCTCGGCCCACGCACGCAGGACATGGCTACAAATTCTCGCAGGATTCGCAGGGCCCCCAGGATGCTGCGGCGTTGATTGCCGCCGCTGGTTCGGCAGAGGCGGCGCTGCAGAAGGTGCTGCAGGAGAAGCAACAGGCGGCCTCGCACAATGCGCAGCTCTGGCGGCTCGTGGAGAAGCAGCGGGCCATGATCCTCGGGCTGAACAAGGATCTCGAGACGTCGCTCAAGGAGAAGGAGCGCTATCGGAGGAAGCTCAAGGAGCAACTCTCGCAATCCAGCTCTGCGCCGATTTCGATCCACGATGCGCCCATGGCACCCTCGTCCTCGCGAGAAGAGAGCCAGTCTCCGTCGCACGGGGGTCTGGTGCATGCGTTGCCGCGGGACATGAGTGTCGACACCACGCAGACGAGCGACGCGTCCGGCTCAGCATCAAACAGCGTGGGGAGGTCGGATACACCACAGGATGCGACACATCCGCAGCACTCGGGGCACGCCATGACGAATGGTCGAGGAACTGCCCAGCACGATGTGAAGCTCACGATGATTGACATGCGGGACGCTGGCCCGACCACGGGACTTCCAGCATCGGCCTTGTCTCCCACTTCCTCACCTCGACTGGCCGATATTCCGCACAGTCCGCAAGGTGCTTCGGGGCATGCGAAGAACCTCTCTGGTTCTTCATATCACACGAGCCCTCCACCATCGATAGCAGGCAATCTGAGTCCCAAGACGCGCAAGGCACCTCCTGCGCCGCTCAACCTCGACTCGCCCGCACATCGCGCCGACCCCAGTGGCATGCAACATGTAGTCGATGCATCAGACTCGGAATACGAAGACGATCCGGAAAGTGCGAGGTCGGAGTTTGCAGATCGTGGGCGTCGAAAGACGCGGGAAGACGACGATCGCGAACGAGAGGTGCTTGCGCAGAAGGAGGCTGAGCAGCGGAGTATGTCCAAGAAGGAGAAGAAGAGCAAGAGCCGTCCGGCAGAGATCGCGAACGCGACCGACTCTCCAGCGAGCGCATCGACCATGGAAGACGCGGGCAGACTGAATGGCCCCTGGTCCGATCCCAATCCTTATGAGGCTGCGTCAGATCGTTCTACGCTCGACGCTACGGCACCACAATCACAAACATTGCTCGCTCCTGCAGTACTGCTCAGCCCCGGACTGCCCATGAGCCCTCGACCAGGTGACCGGCCGCCCAACTCACCCATGCCACGTGCTCCGCTGGGACAAATCGCCAATGCGATGCCCTTGTCACCCCGACCCGCCGCAGGAGGCATGCCATTGTCCCCGCGCGCACCACGTTTTGCCATTCCACTTCCCCCACAAACACCAATGGCACTGATGTCGCCGCATCTCGACCGGGCAAAGACATATGCGGCTCAAGCACCACAACCTCAGGGCGTGACGAATCTTGCCGATCGGCTGAAATCTTCGCACGAGGGCAACGCCGATCAAGGCCGCCCGTCGCTGTCGAATGATCGTCCAGGTCTTGCGCCAGGAGAGGTCTACAGAGGACTCCAGACGGAGCAATACCCCGATCTGCTCCTGCCACCGAACGCCCTCCCTTCGATTTATGTCAAAATAGCCTCATCACGCATGATCCGCTCACGAGCTAGCATGATGATGCCGAAGAATGCGGATGAAAATCCCGTCTTCACCCTGGCTGTGCACGAGCGGTCGCAGTCGTTGGAGCTGTGGCGCGTAGAGAAGACGTACAATGCACTTGCGAATCTCGATCACGAGCTCCGAGCATTCTGTCGCATCCCTGATCGCATCCCGGACAAGGCCTTGTTCACCGGTCACGCCCCCGCGAAAATTGACGCGCGTCGTATGGCGTTGAACGCGTACTTTGAGCGGATGCTCGATGCTGTGGTCGAGGAAAAGGCGGCGCGCGTCGTTTGCAGGTTCCTCTCCACTGACGCATTTGGCGGGGACAGCAATGAGCAGCTCGCAGCGCTGGAGCAGAACGCGCGTGCCGATTCCCCTGCGTTGCAGCAGCAAAAGCTTCGGCCGAACATGGCAGGCTATTTGACCAAACGTGGGAAGAACTTTGGCGGCTGGAAGGCACGATTCTTTGTTTTGGATGGTCCCCTCTTCAAATACTACGAAGGTCCTGGAGGCGCCCATCTTGGGTCGATCAAACTGCAGAACGCGCAAATCGGCAAGCAATCGGTGAACCACCATCAAAATACCCATGACGACGAGGATAATCAGTTCCGCCATGCATTCCTCATCTTGGAGCCGAAGAAGAAAGACTCATCGGCATTGGTACGGCACGTGCTCTGTGCAGAAAGTGACGATGAGCGCGATCAATGGGTTGACGCGCTCTTGCACTATGTCGATTACAGGGATGAAGATGACCGCGTGAATGCGGCTCGACAGGCGCAAGTCACAAAGATGGAAGCCATGGGGGCGCGCAGCCCGAGGCTGCAGAAGTCGAGCAGTGACTTGCGCGCAGGCAACAATAGCATCGATTCCACGACGCAAGGCAGGCTTGACTTGCAAGCAGTGGGATACAACGACACCATTGCAGGTAGCGCTCCCGTCATGGGCCCTACACAAAGTGGAAGCGAGAGCCCATCGCCGACCCACGACAAGCTCACCTCTCCTGCCGACTCACAGGCCTACCCGGTCATCTCCGGCCCGACCAATCTGCAAGTCATCCAAGATGCTGGTAATTGGGGCATGAAAGTTCCGCCAACCCCAGGCCGGGACAAAAAGCGCAGCGTCTTCCAGCTGCCCTTTACCCGTGGCCGTGCATCTTCCGACCAGGATGCCAAGGAAGCCGGGCAGGCCGGCAGTAGCGAACATTCCGTAGGACCGCCGAGAGCAGTCTTTGGGGTGCCATTGTCAGAGGCAGTCGAGTTCTCGCAGCCGGCTGGCATTGACACGGAGTTGCCATCGGTCGTCTACCGATGCATCGAATACTTGACCGCAAAGCAGGCAATCGCCGAGGAGGGCATCTTCCGACTGTCAGGATCCAACACGTTGATCAAATCACTCCGCGACCGATTCAACAACGAGGGCGACGTCAACCTGCTTGCTGACGAGCAATACTACGATGTACATGCGGTCGCGAGTCTGCTGAAGCTGTATCTGCGCGAATTGCCGGCCAGCATCCTCACCCGTGATCTGCATCTGGATTTCTTACATTGCTTGGAGGTTCCGGGCGAAGAGAAGATTGGCGCTTTGAACGCACTCGTCAATCGCTTACCGAGACCGAATCGTGCACTCCTGGAGGCGCTCTCTGCATTCATGCTACTAATTGTGAACAATGTTTACGTGAACAAAATGAATGTCAGAAATCGTGAGTTGTGACCAGAACCCACGCAAGCATCTCGTGCTAACATATCACAGTCGGCGTCGTCTTCTCTCCTACGCTCAACTTGCCTGGTCCCTTGATCTCACTCTTTGTCGAAGAGCAACATCGTATCTTTGGCGCCCTCCCGGAGGCTGCGGGCTCTCATGCCCCAGGATCGGCACACGCCGTTCAAGAGCCACAGGTTGGCGATCTTCGCTCCCCTCGGCGCCAGATGTTCCAGGACCTACCTACGCCTGCATACAACCAGACACAATTTCAGACCGGCAACAGCCACGATGATACCGGCATGATCCCTATGCAACCTTCTTACGCATCATATCAATACCAAATGGCGCCCCAAGGAGACGGTGCGTACGGTAGTCTCAACGACGCCCTCCGCTCTCCTACTGTGTACAGCACAACCGCGACCGGAGCTCCGACGCCCCGCGAGATCAAACAGCGGCGACGTGAAAGTACGATGCTTGCTGTGAACCATCATCACGGCGGACTCACGAAGAAGCCTAGCCAGTCGCGATTACGAGAGGAGCACGATACCAGTTTCTAGCAGACCGACATGACTACGCTTCGACAGATGACCAGGCGAGTTCCTGGGCAATACAGCTACGATGGCGTCTTGCGTTCCATCAACTGCGCCTATAATGAAGATGACACCTCGACTGCTCGTGGGAAGCGCTGCACAGTCTCTGAGCATTGAAGTCGACTGCCTCCACGAGCTGCATCCACATCACAACCATGATAGATGCGATGCTGGCGTTCCTGTGCCATGCTTTCGCCTCTTGATGATTCCATGCACGCACAGCCTTTGCTCTAATTTTTATCATTGGGTGGCGGTCTCGACGAGGTATATGGAGTGAGAAGATGCGAGTATTGTTTATTGTTTTTTTCGGTGCGCTGCAGACATTTCATTCTGCTTACCCTGCTTTTTGGGCGCTTTTCGATGAAGCATCATACCCCCCTCTCGCTTGACTTTGCAAATTTTTGATGGAGAGAAATGCGGAGGCGGACGTGAGATATTCTGGATTCTGGTATGGCATCAATTTAATCGCAGCGTTCGAGCGTGATGGGCTTTGATTTGATAAGGCTCGGGAGAGACGGAGGGACGGGTCTCTCGGGACTACCTGTATGTAGTCGTGTAGATGAGCGAGTGGACGGCGGTGGGTCTGGGGACGTGAATGAATTCTTTGTACAGTCAGTTCTGTCTTGGTCCTGCAACGTTGATTCCAAATCCTGGATGCGATGAAGAGATGGTCCGCAAGGTACCTCGACTGAGAATCAGCTCATGCCTCTCCGCTGCCTCGCTATGCATGAAGCTTCGGCAGATGGTGCAGATCGGCTCCAGACTTTTCAGGGTCGCAGAACTATATCGCATGCCTTTTAATCCAGCGAAGCTTTCGCGGATGCACTCCATGCCCCGGGGTCGGTGGACTTGCGGGGCTGCACATCGAAGCAGCCCTCCGGCAGCTGAGCTCCATCATGTTCAGGCTCTGCCCATCGAACTCGATGCCATCTCATGCAGTGGCTGCACTGCAAATCCATGAGTCTGCCGGACGCAGCGAAGCTCAACCACGCCCACGAGTCAGTGTCAAAGCTCGCCCCGAGCATCCTTCGGCCAAAGACATCATCACCATCATCATCATCATCATCATCATTATCATGCGAGCTAACTCTCGCTGCTGGCCGGCCCCACTCCGCCTCAGCCACGCTCGTGTGAGCTGACCACACTTCATAATCCCTCCTGCTGACCTCGGAGCCATGTCCCGGGACAGCGAGCACACCTCCTTCCAGTACCAATCACGCCGCCATAAGCGCTATCTTTCGTACGCGAGTCGCAGTCTCGTGCCTGCTCGGTATACGAAAGCTTATTACGAGGAGTCGATCTCGATGAAGGCGGATGTTATGGGCGACATGAGTGCGGAACCTGGCATTGCCGCTGCGCGTGCTCCCCATACGGCGGAAGAGCACTTACCAGAGTGAGTGCGACCATGCAATTCTCGCCTCGCATCTGCTGAAAGACCACGGCAACCTCAGCAATCTCAAGGCCCTTGCCATCAAGCTGGGCACTCAAGGCCCTCACAAAGTCCTCCCCACCCCACGACTCATCCAGCTCCTCTTCAACGGCGTGTATATTCTCAAGACCACCCAAGCAGTCTTTGTGTGGGAACATCCATATTACCCTCAACTCTACTTCCCCGCTGCTATTCTCCAAGCATACTTTGCCGCCCGCTCCGCAGACCTGCACATCACACCTGGCGAGCAGATCTCCCTCCCAGATGACCCCAAGACCGCGCTGGCCGAGCAATGGACCATCTCGGTGCGCGGCAAGAATCTCTCCAAAGTCATCGCCTTCGCCTCTGAAGCCGAGCTCCCCCACCCGGCCAAGTCCCTCGCCGGCCTCGTCAAGATCGACTTTTCCTCCATCGACCAATGGTTCGAAGAATCCACGCCCATCCACATCCACCCCAAAGACCCCTTCAAACGCATCGACGTCTTGCACTCGACCCGACACATCGTCGTCAAGCTGCCCGACGCCCCCCACCGCATCCTCGCCGACACCTACTCCTCCCTGCACCTCTACGAAACCGGCCTCCCCTGCCGCTTCTACCTCCCGCTCACGCGCGTCGACGCCAGCATCCTGCGGCGCAGCGACACCAAAACCCACTGCCCCTACAAAGGCACGGCGGAATACTACGACGTCGTCCTCCCGCCGCACCATGCTGCCAGCACGTCCACGCCCGCATCGCCCGACACCCCGACGTTTCCCGCGGTGCCGACGACGGGCTCCGGCAACGCCGACGCGACCGTGTACCGCGACCTCCTCTGGTACTACACCACGCCGCTGCCCGAATGCGCGAGTATTGCCGGGCTAGTCTGCTTCTACAACGAAAAGGTCGTCATCGAAGTCGATGGGGAGGTGCTCGCGACCCCGCGGACGCCCTTCTCCACCGGCGGGGCGGGCGGGGAGGAGAAGAATGCTCTGTCGTCGTCGGCAGCATTGTCATCGTCGTTGGGAGGGGGAGGAGGGGGGCCGCCGATCAAGGTGGAGGCGGGGTCGGCGGGAGAGGAGGAGGAGACGGTGTTGAATATGGGGAGTGTGGGGGCGCCGTTGGGGGTGGTGAAGGAAGAGAAGGGATTGGAGTGAGGGGTCGGTGGAGAGAAGTTTTGTTCATGACGAGAAGGGGGAGGTCGTGCTTGGAGGGTTGAGTGCCGTGTGCTCTGTGGCGATGAGTTGACCGGGTAGAGAGCGTGAGAGGAATGCCTGATGCGAGGAATGAATGGGCCAGAGCTACAATTTTCACTGGCGAGGCGACCGAGGATGAGATTCTGCTTTGCAGCTCACCTGGCCATGCGGTTGAACAGTACGAGTGTCGCCGAGGGCCCTTTTCAAAAGTGGCAAGAGTGACGCCAGTCTCTGAAATGCATACCTCCGACTGCCACTTCGTCGTCCGATCTACCCTGCGATAGAGACGACTTTTCATGACCACAATCAGGTCATACATCTCCGTAGCGTGGTCCTGTATACCCTTGATAAATCTACAAATACTTTTCATCCTTGAGCCACTTCTCCACTGCCGCACGGTCACGCGACAACCAGCCAATTTTGGCCTTGATGGCATCAAACGACTGAGCAAGGTTGCGATCGAATCCCTTTGTGCTCTTGTCCTTGAAAAACTGTTCCACGTCGCGCAATTGTTCCTCACTTGTAAAGGAGCTTGTCGCCATGGAGACGGTAGAGCCCAACAGGGTGAAGGAAGGAGGCATCTTGGCCTTGAGAAGGTCCCAGTTCTCCTTCATCCATGCCCAGAATGCTTCGATACCCTCTCGGTGGGCACGCAAGCCGGCAAGTGGCAAGTACACATCTTGCTCTTTGACGTTCTTGCTAATCGAGTATGCAAGCGTTCGTTGGATCAGTTCTGGATCGCGGGCACGCCCAAGTGAGCGAAGAGCGGTGTTGCGCTCGTCCGAGGCGAGTGCCGTTTCATACTCCTTGACAATCGCGTCATATTCGGCCTTGCCACCGTATTGCAGTACCACGGCGTACACTGAGGCGCGAAGGTTTGGGTGCAGGGCAGCACGATCACCAGCAACGAACTTGTTGAACATGTCAAACGCAGCCTTCTTGATTGTCTCATCACCAGCGGAGGCAGCGTTGCCAAACATGAGCGCCTTGAATTGTTGTTCAATATGGCCTTCATTTCCGGTGAATGTCCAGCCAAGCTCGTGAGCTTTTGGACTCGAGAGATCACGCTGGAATGCTTTGAGAGCGTCTTTCACCTTGTCATCCTCGAAGATCCAGGTCGCGCGGAGAGCACCAATACGAGCAGTAATCTCGTCCCACACCACCATGTCTGGTTCCTTGTCGAAGCCTTTCAAAAGTGATAACAGGCCGTCAGTCTTTTGATATCCGGCAGCTGAAAGTGCACCCGCGTCAGCAATCATGCCTGCACGGTCCTCGACCGTCAAAAGACCAGCCTTTGCATTTTGCCCCAGCTTCTGCAGTCGCTCTGCGGGATATGATGTGCGGTAGATGCCAGAGTGGTCTGCGTTGAGCTTGTAAAAGTCCAAGTCAGGTACCTTGAAGTCGGCTTCTCGCTTGTTCAGCGTCAGCTCCTCGTCAACGCCATTCTTCGTCCTCAACCCGAGAAACACGGGGTAGAGAGTCTCATCCTCCTCAGGCTGCACATCAGCAGTGCGGAGAAAGCGATTTTGCTTGACGTGGATGGTGCTGTTCTTTGCGTCTTCCGTGACGGTGACGACAGGGAAACCAATCTTCTTGGTCCAAATATCAGCGATTCGCTCCACATCCTTTCCACTTGCATCGCTGAGAGCAGCCCACAGATCGCCAGTGGTGGTGTTGCCATACGCGTGCTTCTTGAGATATCGGCGAATGCCCTCCATGAAGACATCTTCTCCCAGATGCTTTGAGACCATGCGAATGACACACGATCCCTTCGAGTACGAAATGGCGTCGAAGATTTGATTGATCTCATCGGCACGCTTCACCGGCACTTCGATTGGATGCGAGCTGCGGAGCGAGTCGAGGCCGAGGGCGGACTGCAGATTGTCGGTAACATATCCCTCCCACACCTTCCATTCCGGGTAGAAGACGTTGCAGCTGTACCACGACATCCAGGTTGCGAAACCTTCATTAAGCCAGAGGCCGTCCCAAAAGTCCATTGTGACGAGGTTGCCAAACCATTGATGAGCCAGTTCGTGTTGCACCACTTCGGCGACTCTTTGCTTGGTCGAGGCACTGACGTGGTTTTCATCGAGAAGGAGATCCACAACGCGGTAGGTGACCAAACCCCAGTTCTGTGCAAATGTGTTAGCTTCGGACGATGTGAAGGGCAAAGGCAACCTACCTCCATGGCGCCGGCGGAAAAGTCGGGAATGGCCACCATGTCCATCTTGGGCAGAGGGAACTCGCTGGCGAACTCCTTCTCGTAGAACGCGAGAGTTTGCGCGGCCAGCTTGAGCGAGAATTTGCCCGTCTCAATATCCTTGTCGGGTGTGCAGAAGACTCTGACGGGCACGCGGAAATCGTTGGTCTCGACGACCTTTAGTTCTCCAACGATAAAGGCAAGCAGGTATGTCGACATGAGAGGTGTCTTGTTGAATGTCACGGCCTTCCTGCCATTGTCCAGCTTCTTCGTGCTGGCCTCGTCCATGTTGCTCAGACACGTCATCTTCTCATCGGCAATCAGAGTGACGGTGAAGGTGGCCTTCAACGCAGGCTCGTCGAAGCAGGGAAAGGCTCTTCTACAATCGGTGGGTTCCATCTGCGTGGTGGCCATGTATGCATCTTCGCCATCGGGCCCCTTGTACGAGGAGCGATAGAAGCCAGCCATGTTGTCATTGAGTGTCCCGGTGAACTTTTGAATGAGTTTCGCCTTTTGCCCCGCGCGGATGGAGTGGTCAAAGTCGATCTTGGTGGTCTGGGTGTCCTCATTGTGCGAGAGGGTGGGGGTGGAGGTGATGGTCTGTCCTGCGGCCTCGATCTTGGTCTCTTGGATGTCGAGCTCCAAGGCGTTGACCGAGATGGACCTGGTCTCCTCCACCACATCGAGCTCAATCTCGACGGAGCCGTGGTACTTGAATGTCTTGAAGTCGGGCTCCAGGGTGATGTTGTAGTGGAGCGGCCTGACATTCTTGGGCAACACCTCGCGGCCCTGGGTCATGTCCATGCTGGCTCCCGCCGTATCAGCCTCTTTTCGACACATGGCGGAGCGGCGGGTGGAGCAGGATCGCTGGTAGGCGGCGGAGTGTCGGGGGAATCGTTGGAAGCGGGAGGGCGAGCGGAGGAGGGGTGGTACAGACGCGCTCGCGGGGGATGGATGCGGAGGGAGGAGCAGTCGCGATTGAGTCACACGCGAAGCGGTCAGGTACGATCGTGTGCGAGCAGCAGGAGCAGTAGCAGCAGCGGCGGCAGGAGCGGTCCAGAAGTGTGTGGCGGGGCAGGCGCCGGCCCTCTTCCACGCCGCCCGCGTGCAGAGGGACATTTTGGGGTGCTGAGGCAGCAACGCGATGATGCACGTCTAACACGTCTGCCACACACTCCCGACGCGCGGGCAGAGAGAGAGAGAGACGGAGAGATCCGTGACACGCTGCCCCGTTGCGGACGACGCTCCCGGCGATGGACGAGATGTGTGAGGAGTGTCTGGAGTGGTGGGATCCACGCCCGATCTGAGCTCTGCCTCACCTCCGTCGTCTCCGCCGATGCTTCACTTTCTTCCTCCTCCTCCTCCTCCTCCTCCTCCCGCTTCCCACCTTCTTCTCTCGTCCACGGACGCGTAGCCTGACTCCTCCCCACGCTCAGCTTCTCTTGCCACCAGCTGAACGCTCTGCATCCGCGCGCTCGGCCTGCCCCGGCTCACAGGAAGCCGCCAGGCATGAGGCATCATCAGCACGACTTCTGCCTCACGTGAGAGCAGCACCTCTTCTCCCGACAACACATCACGCAAGCCAGTCCTCTCAGAATGCCCACTTCTCCATGAGCATCCTGGTGCTCGGCCATCGCGCCGCTTATTGCGAGAACGAGACAGCATCTTCACCTGGTTTGAGGTGCCCAAGATCTTCCATGACTGGGTTGCCATAGTTTGTGTGAAACAAGCATTTCCCGCGTCTTTGGCCACGAGCGCCAAGCTGCCTGAGGACGGGAGAGGATCATTGATTTGCATGCTGCAGCGGAGAAGCCACCAAGCACCCTTCGATCGCGTTTTGGACGTGATTCAGTGAGCTTTGTTGGTCGCAAGGATCAGGAGATCACGCGCTGCATTACATGTATTCCAATCGCCACGCTACACGTGCGAGCTGGCTGACACTTCTGCCACCCCCTGCAGAGCTGTGTGTGGGGCTGGAAGAGCTCGTGTGAATGAGAGGGACATCCAATCTTATTGAACCCTATCAACTGGTTGGGCAGAAGCAGTGATGGTCAGCGTTCGTCTCGGTCAATTGCAAGTGGGCTAATATGGATAGAGCAGCACGCTCTGGCCGGGATAACCAACATCCTTTCCATCATCCCCACGCTGACCACGGGTTCGAACTGTCGCTGCCGAGGAACAAGTTTCCGCTTCTGCCGGCGAGATACTTTGGTTGGAGCAAGCTGTGGCTGGGTCTGTTGCCTGCTGCAACTCATTGTTGCGATGGCCCTGTGCGGACATGCTAGCATTGTATGGATTTGACATTGCAGCAGCACACGGCGTAAGCCCGAAGGGGAATCGCAGCAGTGCAGAAGCCAAGGCAAGATTGGTGTCTCAACAATCAAGAGTGTTTGCGTTGGAGCTGAGTGCTCCCCAAATGCCTTCGACCCTCCCAATTCTCCCAGACGTGATCGCAGGCCCATCAGCCGCACGAATTCTTACATCCTTGATGGAAGCCATACAAATTTCCTTGATTAACTACGCCACTGTCCCAGCAACCTGCATCAGCCCTGCCTGCTGCCCAGTCGCACGAGCATGAATGACATTCGTGGCAATCATATCTGATGGATCATGACTGTTCAGCGCTTGAGCTAGCAGCATTGCCGCAAGGAACGTACCGATGATCCCCACAGTAGCATGCTATATTGTCTCCAAGACAGAATTGCTTGCCTGCGACGATGTTGCACAGTGTGAATAACGCGACGGGGATTGAGTGTCGCATGGCGGGAGTAGCTAAGTATGTCGCGGCTCTCCGTGGTGTTCGTGTCTCCTGACTACGGAACAGGTGTTGCACGACCTCAGTGACTGAGTGTCCACGCGTAGTAGATTTGGGACAGATGAGGTGGACGTAGGGGTATGTGCAAAAGGTCTGTGGCTAGGTTTCGGAAGAGGAGAGCGGCCGAGGTGGGAGAGCGTCCGGGCGCTCTTCACATTGAGCCCTTTATATGCATGTCATCCCCGCTTTGAACACGAGGGGGGGCCTCGATGTCTCTGTTGCTCGCGTCTGCTCATCTCTGCTGGATCGATCCTGGGACTCTTGGTCTCGACGGGCCACGGAAGAAGGAATTCAGATAGTCTGTGTGCACCTCCATTTCCCGCGGCCGCATGCCGCTCTGAGGAAAGGCACCCTCTGCTCAGAGGTCTTGCTAATAAGAATCCCAGAACGTGCGAGTGGGCAGACCTCAGTCTGTCTCCTCAAGGTTGTTAGCTCGTCAAAGTTCAATGAGAGCCCCGGCAAAACCTGCCTTCATTTCGGGCGCTGCTCCCCAGCAGATCCACGTGCGTGAGTGCGCAGCTCGCGCTTCGAACCTTGACTCGCAACTTGTTCCCTGCATCAACCTTCGACTACAATCTATCACATTTCACAATTACCGCCTCGGCCTGGCATTCCTTCTGAGGAGGGCTTATTTCCCTCACCCATGGCTCTCTTCGACGCGATGTGATCGGGCTGGGCGGGCTGCTGGGCTCTGATTTGAGGACATGTCAGAGTGCGCAGAGAGGCCAGAGGGAGACCTCCCCATGCCGGTTGACTTGCCTAGTCGAGGTCAATGCTTTCTATGTGGAAAAAATTCGAAGACATAATCTACAATGCTTCGTAGTGTATTACCCAATATGGTTCCTCACTCAACGCTAACTTCGTCAGCCGCTCCGCGCGGGAAGTGTTCCCTAATAGAGCGATATCGCTCCGACGACACCTGCCGGAATGAGCTCATCCAATTCTGCCATAAATTGGGTCAGCGTCGAGAGGCCTTTCGTCATCCGCTGCTGGAACTCTGTCAATACATGGACGGCAATTTCTTCTGTCCCGACGAGATTAATCAATGATGGCGCAGCTTCTGCCATCGCCCTCGTAACTATGTCTTCTCGAATTCGAAGTTGGAATCGAAGCAATGCCACAATTTTGTCAACCTCTTCACTCCTGGCTCCGCGTACGTAGTCTTCCGCACGAAGTGATGGCACGAGCTCGAGACGGCCTCGCGTTTCCGCATCAGATCTTATGATGGGATCGATAAAGGGCTCATCCCAGCGTACAAACGTTGCGTCCGTCCCCGACTCCAAATCCGACACCAAAAAGCTGTCCCCGACCACGACCACAACACCAAAAAATGAACTCAGGTACGGAGGCCATGGTGAAGTCGGATGCATCAGCCGTGAATCGAACACGGGGCCCGTCGACGTTGTCAGAACTGATTCCGATGGCAACGACGGATTTTACCACTAAACCACTGATGCTGCTAACTTATGCTAATTACTCCGAGAATGTAAAATATATAGCTTCATCCCAAACATTAGAGTCCACACCCCTAGGGCAAAATGTCGCATGCTACTATGTCGTCTTCTTCGAGAGAAGCTTAGGAAGTACAACGACCTGTGACTCAGGCAGCTCCAATCGTACCAAAATCACCGGGAGTTATGTCATGCATAAGTCGCCCGATGATATTTGTTTACGAACAATGAGAAAACCTCAACGGAAGAAAGGCGCGGTTGTGCTACATACAACCATATTGTGCAGAAGACGTCAGCCGCTCTTTTGATAAGTGTCATCGGTTGCTGTGGCATTCCGAGTTTGCAAATCTCTCTAGACAGCAGTTACAGGTATGCAGCGCCAATGTGGGTTCTAGAAACTATCATGTCATCTGGAAGGCGTTGCCAGAGGGAGTCGCTACATTCTCGATGCGCGAGTAAATTATGTCATGGTCACATCGCAACCTGTTTTGGTACACGCGGCAGTCTTGTCTGTGTGTGATTGTCAGTGCTCTGGCGGAGGGTTCGTCACGTCACAGTGTAGGGATGGCGACTGAAAGTAGAACAGCAATGATCCAACTGCGGATCCCCATAGCAAACTCGGGAGCGTCTTCTCAGTGGAATCAGAGCCAATGTAGGCATAATGCACCATGTAGGTGAAGCTTGTGACCGGATGGATTGGGATCCGAAGGAGGAAAAGCTGTAGTTGGTCGCGAATTGAAGTCAAACCAATCATACAATGACGACTTATGATACAGCTCATGATAAATGCTAATAGAATCACTCCGCAATGTCATCAAACATCATTCTGCGATGTCCGAACAGGCTTCCCCCCACAATTTCAGCAGACCATGTGAGTGCTCACCACGATACCACGCTCCTGACCACTTGAATTCCCAGCGTAGCTCCTATACCTCAGCCACATGACACATCAATGGATGCTTCTCCCACAAAGTGTAGACATCTTGTGTGGTCCAGTTATTCGCTCCCTCGGCCAGTCGAAGGTCGAAGTGGAGAAGTACAGTTGCTGATAACAGACGCATCGTATGCCAAGCAAGGTTCTTGCCAATACAATTTCTCGGTCCAATGAGGAAAGGCTCGACAATGCTTAGTCGATCATTGGCATATTGAGGATCCCCTAGCCATCTCTCTGGCACAAATTGAGAAGCATGTTTGAAGTTCTCTTCTGAATGGTAAGTTGAATAATGATGAATTCCCACTCGAGTCCCTTCGGGTACCCACTCGCCCGCGATCTTTGTGCCCCCCGTCCTGACACATCTTGGCAGCGCGACTGGTACGGGTGGGTAGAGTCTCAGAGCCTCTTGTAGACAGGCATTGAGATAGGTCAAGCGTGTGAGACTCTCGAGTGTCATATCTTCAAAGCCTTTGATATTGGCTCGCACCTCTTGTTGCACCTTTTGCAAGACTTTGGGATTCTTGCCGAGATAGTATGTCAGGCCACTCAAAAGCGTGGCAGTCTGAGGAAAGCGTCAGTATGATGTAAAGGAAGAATGTGACATCAACGTACAGTCTCGGTGCCTGCGGTCATGAAGAAGGAGGAATTGACGTATTGCTCGTTTTGCGACAGTCCACCATCGGCCACATTTTTCGCCAGAATGCGACTCCAGAGATCAGGCTTGTCGGGAGTTCTAGCCATCCTCTTATCGACCCTCTCCTTTGAGAAGTTGAAGTGTTCAAAGCTCTTCATCCTGGCAGACTCGGACATGTGCCACCATTTTTCCAGAAATCGAGTCGGCTGTGCTGTTCTTAAGACCCGAAAGAAGGTACCACTCTTCTGCGCCGCAAAGACGGTTTTGACCCAGGGTACATACATGCCGCTGTCAAGCATGCCTAGATCTTCGCCGAAAGTCAGGTCTGCCATGATGTCAAAGGTAGTGAAGTTGAACACCTTCACCATATCCACCTGCTCATGACAGTCACGACATATCTTGTTCTTCATCTTGACGGCGAATGATTTGAGCAGTGGCTCTTGCTCGCGAAGTGCTGCATCAGAGAATGCATGCGCAAGGATTCTCCGCTGACGGCTGTGTTCTTGATCGGAGAGGCTGTTGACGAGGTTCTCAGTAATCTCGATGCCGGCTTCGTAGAATGCTGGATCCTTTCCTGGCTTGGTGTTGCCAGCCTTTCGATGGCCATAGATGTCCGTCCATACTTCAGGTGTGCCAAGGTAGCTGAGTTCTTTGGGTCCCACGCGCACCACGTCTCCGTGTTTGCGATGCAGGGCAGATACATATTGGAGATCTTTGCCTTTGCATTGCGCGATGATCCATGGATACTGTGAGAGCTTATTCCAGGTAGGGCCAGGACATTTCGATAAGGGGCCCCAGAATGCGATGTACAGAGTAGAGATCAGCTGATAGGCAACGATGCAACTCAGTAGGAACACAAAGATGGTGACAGTATCGTAAGCATTCAAAAGTCGGAGCGTAATTGTTGTATCGGCCATTGCGTCTGCCTGCTAAGGGCTCACGATTGGCTGGAATTGCACAGGGCAATGTAAGAAGCTCGAGTGCAGATGCGATGGCGCCTTTAAGTCTTCGTATATGTTCAGCATGGGCAGTGACATTGCACAACACCTGTCGGCATTTCTGTAGGGAGTGCATCTCGGAAATCAAGCCGCTCCATGTCATGGCTTAACTATACGGGTGCCAAGAGCAGAGTACAAGAATGCTCCACATTGTTAGCGGCAAGTTCACTTGGCTCTTTCACGGGTCGCTTCCGCCCCAATTAGGGAGGCACCATGAGTTGATATCTCGTTCGGTGAGCCATACCCAACCAACTTCCATTGCGATTGCCCCGCCGATAGATGTTGCGCGCTACGTGTCCCCCATTGGCTGCGACCTCTGAGCAATGTATCTCTACAATGCTCCTTGCAGTCTCCTCTGATCCACGCCATTTCCTACAGTCGGAAGTGTAATACCTGCGCTAAGTCGCGCACTGCATACTAATGAAAAGACCGTTCGCCGTATGCTAGCAGCGAGCAAAGTATACCGGAAGATCTGATAAGGAAATGCCGTAGACCCTTACGATCAGCAAAGTGTTGCGGTAAAATGTTGTGTGAGAGGCATGCTTGCCGATGTAGACACGAGTTCCCATTTGTGTTACGCTACGGAACAATACACGCGCTATCAAGCCCCTTGTACGCTTTCTAGACATCATGTGACCCCCAGGTTCTCACTGGGCAGAGTGACTATCTGACCCCTGTTGTGATATGAGTAGCTTGGGGAAGTGGGCTGAAGCCTGTGCAGAGATGGACCATTTCAAAACGCCCGCATTCGAGCTATCTCTACAGTGCCGACCTCTGCCTCGACCATGTGCGTACCAACTTGGCGGAAGCCATGTCTCTCATAAATGGCCTTGGCTTCGGGAACCGACTCCAAGTATGCTGGCGAGCCTGCAGTCTTTGCTCGAGCAAGGCCCCACTCTAGAATCGTGCTGGCCACGCCTTTGCCCCGGAAGGGTCTCCGCGTGCACACCGTGGTCAGCACTGTGTCCATGTCAGACGTGATGCTAAGCAGGCGTTGCATAAGTCGATGTGCGACTCACCCCATGCAGGACCAGGCTGGAACCACTCATTGCGACCATCTAGCGTCTCATCCCAGAGCCTGAGCCAGAGTTTCTTATTCAAACCAGATGGCCATGTTGCAGCACTGCTGGGGTCTAATGAGCCCACCGCTTCCCAATAGCCATCACGCTGGGGCCCATTCGGATACTCGTGCCAGCGACCAAAACCAACTGGCTCATTCGTCTCCTCGTCCACTACTTGGATGAAATGAGCTGTAGAATCATGCTCGAGCAGATCCTTTTGCTGTTTGGCACACCATGCTGCACGGGTCTTGAGCGCAGCTTCGTCTGAGTCATCTATAGGCCAAAAGTAAGGCAAAGCCGGAGAGAGCAAATCGCCAGTCGTGGCATCGGAGTAGAACCGTGCGGAATTGGCGACATCCTCGGGTGTCGCGCTTTTGAGGACAAAGGGCATGGCTGCACGATTTGTGTCCGACAACTGTGGTCGAGTGCACGAAGGATGTACAATTGCTCATTTGACTTCGACCAAAGGGCTTATGCCTCTTATGACTCTCGCCCCTGCATCTACTCAAGTTCCGCTTGACTTGCATGGCGGCTGATTTGCGCCAGATCGAGCAGTACACGAAGCCAGATCGAATGATTCGTCCGAGAGGGTACTTACGATCGTGGTCTTTCGGAATCACGTGCGGCTTGGCTCCTGGTCAGAGGAGTGTGGTCTGGTCGGGTAGCACGTCATCTCAGGAGAGATCATGCAGGCTAGGGCTTGGTGCGACATGGGTTTGATGGTTGGACTGATGCAGCTATTTTCTTGGCGACACTATCACATCGCACGAAGGTCGCTTTCCCACCAGCGGATTTCCGGGAATGCTAGATGCAACGGAAAGCGGCTATGTACACCCGTGGCTGACCTACATTCTTCGGAATTGAACCGGAGCCTTGAGATACAGCAAACACACAAGAGCTGGTGCGGTGTCAGCGCGATGGACCCTCCACTACTTGTTGCTCATAACTCCACCCTGGCTCGGAAATGTCATCAGGCTCGCAGAAGTGAACTCCACGATGATTGCGCATGTTCTGTGGCAAGCTGGAGCTGCCCTGGCCGGCCTGTTGGCCATCACATACATTTTCTATCAGAGACACTTGAGCCAGCTTTCCAAATTTCCAGGACCATTTCTCGCATCATTCAGTGACTGGTGGAAGTTCTGGCAGCAGTACAACAATCGCATGCCATGGGCACTAGCTGAGCTTCACGACAAGTATGGGCCAGTGGTGCGAGTCGGCCCAGATGAGCTGAGCTTTGCGACCATCGAGGCAAATAGTACCATCTACAAGAGTGATTGGCCCAAAGGAAAGTTTTACGACACGTTCACTACACTGACCGATGGCGAGAGCGTTGTGGGTACGAAAGACTACAAAGCCGCACTGCAAATCAGGCGGGTCTTCTCTTCCGGGGTTGCTGTGCCGTATATTCAAAAAATGGAACCGCTCATTGATCAGCGATTTGCTCTGTTGCGCATCCAGCTGGATAAGTTTGCGAGTACTGGTGAGAGTTTTGACCTCAGGATGTACTTGAGATATCTAATTGCCGACATTCTCGGAAGGCTCGCATTCGGGCAAGCTTTCGGGGCGCAAGAGACAGAGGACGCTGAGAAGCTTCCGCCAGCAACAGAAGTCTTTGCGTATGCGCTGCGAGTTGGACAGGTGCCGTGGCTCACGAGATTGGTTGGTTATCTGCTGCAACTACAGCCAGCAGATCCGGCACAACGAGGAATGTCGCCGACACATCGAAGATTGAACAAGATGGCCATGGATTGTGTGACTGCACGTACGACGCAGAAAGAGACCAATGAGGACGAACCTCCGGATATCTTGGCCACAATGCTCGCAACAAGACACAGCAAGACGGGCCAAGCATACACGACGCATCAGCTCTTTTCTATCGGCATGGAACTCATCTTTGCAGGCAGTGACACTACGTCAAATGCCATTAACATCCTTTTGTCCAACTTGGGCCGTAATCCGGCGGCTTTGCGCAAGGTCGAAGAAGAGATTCATTCTCAGCTTCCACCTTTGCAACCTGCACAAGCCGCCTACAGCTTCGTCGGGCTAGATCAAAAGTTGAGCGCGCTGGAGGACGCTGTACGTGAGAGCTATCGCCAGAATACTATCAGTATGTTTAATATGACGCGGGAAGTGCCCGTCCAGGGTGCAGTCATCTCGGGCTTCGAGGTGCCAGGAGGTGTAAGTTTCCCTCAACTATGCCTTGACACGGATTGTGTTGTGCTGACATCGGTGGGAATCGACAGACGCAAGTATTTGTCAATAATTATGTCCTACATCGTTCGAAAGCTATTTGGGGCCCGGATGCGCACATTTTTGACCCAGAACGCTGGAATGATGAGCGCGGCACAGGTAAGAAGGATGTCGTGTCTCCATTTGTGTTGGGACGGCGTACTTGTGCAGGTCAGAAGCTTGCGATAGCACTTGTGGGTAAAGCCATGGCTACATTACTGGCAGCCTATGAGTTTGACTTTTTGAACACGGAGGAGCCTATTGTTGTGAGGCCAGTAGCTGCTGGGGAGCTGGAGACGCCATTGATTGTGAAATGCAGGAGAAGGGGCGACGTTTTTGTGCAAAGTAGCAGCGCCTGAGCATCCGATCTTCCTCGATGGGCGCGATGAACTTCTGGTACGTCTCGTGGTCTGCCCGTGAGCATATATTTATTTATTCAAGTGTTGAAGACCGAAGGCTTAAGGCGGCCTCAGGCAATTGTAGATTCTGACTCAACTCGCATGTGTTCACATAGCATTGTGCTCGTCATAACGCCAAGCAAGTCGCCCTTCGATCGCGGTCGCGTCTAATGGTCTGGCCAGGTGTGCAGACAAAGAGAGAGCGCTGTGTTCTTTGGCCATGCACGACAAAACGACTTGTCCACCTCGGCCAAATGTCGTGACTGAATTAGAAGACTTCCCTGCGTGCCGCACTAACCCGCGTGACGCACTAATTCAGAAGGTGTTGTTACCAACTTTAATACGCGATTTCTTTACGAATAGTTAATAGATTGACACAGTTGTAACTGCATTAGATTCACCCTATTTTAAGCTTACTATAATCAACTTTAAGGACGATTACGCAGCTAGGTTGGTATTGTTTTTGGCTACTAAGCTGTCTTAGCTTCCTCGCTAGCTTTTCTAATACCTTGTCTTCAAAGGATAACTGTTATAGCTTCTTATATAAAGGCATCCTTTTTGAACGTATTATAGCCTTTATAGAGGCCTATAGTTCACTTTTAATCTGCTAATTGTGCTATTTAACCTGTTTATTAAACTCCTTTCGCACCTAAGATTGTCGCTTTTCTTTATCTCTTTTTAGCCGCTCTTTAGCACGCTTTATAGCACGCTCTTCCTTTAGAAGGCGTGCCTATGCTGACTTTAGTCGTTATAACTCCTTCTTTAATGCCTTCTTAACCTTTTTATCGCGTTTAGCTTAATTACGCGCCTCCTAAAGAGCCTTAGCCCTTTTAAGCTTAGCTAGTAACTAGAAAATGCCTCCTCTACCGCCTTTAGCGCGTATTTCTTCTATAATAGTCTTTCTACGCTTCCGCTTCTTCTTTTCTTTAAATAACGCTTTACGAAAGCCCTAGTTCTTAGCCCTTAGAAGGGCTACCTCTATTATAAGTAATATAACTATAGACTGTAGCTTAGAGGCAGTATTCTTATTAGTAGCACGGATAGCGTTACTAGTAGCTTCTACGACTAGCTTTCTAATAGCACGCTAGTTAGAAGCACTTAGAGTTAAGCTACCTAATATAGATAGTCTATTTATATTATCTAGTAACTGCTAAGACTACTAAGACTACTAATTTAACGGTAGGTTTATTGTTAATAGAACTGCGTCCGGATTAAGTAGATAAAGGCCTGTCTTCTGCTAACCTAATACAATATTACTTAATAAAAAAGCCTATTTAAAGGCAGGCTAAAAAAGGCTAAAAAAGTCGCGCTTTATTACTATAGATAGTCCCTAGCACTTAGTTATATACTAGTCTAGTTTCTTATAATAATACGTAGTAAGGGGACTAAATAAGGACACATCTAAGGGCTGTAGCTTATACGTAATATAAGATAGAAAAACTATAATTAGAATGCGGTATTATAAGGCCTAATCGATAAACTTTATATTAATATAAGACCTATAACTATTAAGGATTAGAAGCCTGTAATTACGTCTATAACGAGCCTTATCCTTAGTAAATCGATTAAACACTTCCTAGAGCCAATATAGGCTAATCTTGTTATCTGTCTATCTATTAGGTAACGAGGTAAAGAAGGCAGAGTACTTACTAGGATTAATATCCTATACCTATAAGTCTTAGATATTTCTACTAGTAGCTTAATAGATTAAAGCGGGTGGAAGCTATATATTGTTAGCGCAAATCGCTATAAGGATTGTAATCTATTCCCTATTGCTATCCTATATTAATATAGCGAGCTCCTTACTATAGGCACTTTTCTTAGTAAAGATCCTTTTAGCCTTCTATATAAAGCTAATTATAATACCCTTCTTATCTATATTATAGATATTGCTCTATATAACTCTATAACTCTTTATCTTATCGTCTAGTAGCTAGTAGAACTCCTAGAGGTTACTAAATAACTCTACTTGTCGTCGTTTACGATCGAGGGTTTGGAGGTACTTTAAGCTTAATTTGCTTCTATGTCTCTTTATAAAGCGACTAACCTAGTTCTTACTAACTTTATAACTTACAACCTCTTCTATAAAGGTCTTTACTATAGCAGGAGTCGGTAGAATGCCTAGGGCGGTATATTTGTTAATGTAGTTAATTAGGTATCGCTCTTAAGAGTTGGTAAGGTATTACTAACTCTCTAGCTTAAGAGCTATCGTAGAACTTGTGCCATTCTATAACCGATTAAGCTTAGTACGCTCTATACTATATTCTCTTGCAGTCTTTATTATATTAGGATTCTTTTAAGCCGCTAATAACTCCAATGCAGCTTGTATTGGTTCCATAGTGACGCGACAAAATCATAGTGTTTACTACAGAAGAGACGCGAATTAGTGCGTCACGCGAATTAGTGCGTTACGCGGGTTAGTGCGTTACGCGGGGAAGTCTTCTAGTCAGCCCCGAAGATGCAACCTGGCAGAGCTTCACCCAGCAACGCCCACCAACAAAGTTGAAGTCGCGCGTCAGTGTTGCCACGATAGATTGCGACAATGTTGCACGGGGCGGTCATGAACGGACTCGAGAGGGTTTACTCTGCCCACTTCGCCCGAGCCATACAAGTGGGCCAGGACCTGTTGGATGGAGCTACTCCTCCCGCCCACCAGTTCCGAACAATTCTCGGTCGTTCTGATGCCAACAAAAGTCCGGAGTGATCTAGATGCATATATGGATAATCATTCGCTGTTGTACACGTCGAGTGGTCAGACTGCTCGTCAGCTAGCTGGGTAGCAATATCTCGTCTGCAGAACTTCACTCATCATGTCGCCCCCGCCCCCAAAAGTCCCGATTGTTGAGCTGGGTCATCCGGTCGCTGGCGAATTTGGCTATGAGCCCTTGAACCCACGAACAGAAGTTTTACCAAAAGGCTGGAAAAGGATCCCCACTTCACTCGCTCTACCAACTGACATCCTTGTCGAACACGACGTTACTTTTCAAGTTCGTGATGGAGCCAAGCTCTACGCCGATATCTATCGACCTGCTCATACAGCTTCTGGCGCGAATGAAAAGATACCTGCAATCATCTGCTGGAGTCCTTTTGGCAAGAAATTCAACGGTATCATGTCGCTAGGACTTATGACGCCTTGGAACCTGGGAATTCCCGAAGGCACCTTGAGCGGGTTGGAAAAGTTTGAAGCTCCCGATCCTGCGGAATGGGTACCTCGAGGCTACGCTGTAGTCAACGTTGATTCGAGGGGGGCTTTTGACAGTGAAGGCATCATGGCGATTATGGGCACGCAAGAAGCCGAAGACGGCTATGATGTGATTGAAGAACTAGCGACAAAGTCCTGGTGCGATGGGAAGATAGGGCTCGCCGGAAATTCGCATCTGGCTATCATTCAGTGGTTCATTGCAGCATTGAAACCCCCGCACCTGACCGCTATCGCACCTTGGGAAGGATGTGGTGATCTTTACCGGGAGCAATTCGCCAGGGGAGGTATTTATGGAGGCGCTCTTTTCGATCAATTGATTCAGAAATATATGCTAAAGGGTCGGAACGGTGTTGAAAGTTTCCGAGAGATGTATGAGAAGCATCCCTTGGCGAATGAGTGGTGGAATGACAAACGGCCAGAGATGAGTAAGATCGATGTTCCTGCTTATATTACTGGCACCTGGACAAATACTATGCACGGCATGGGCGCGATCCGAGGCTGGATGCAGGTGCAGTCGAAGCAAAAGTGGCTTCGCTGGCATCCTCATCAAGAGTGGTATGACATTTGGGGATCCCAAGAATCAAGGAAAGAACTACTTGATTTTTTCGACTATTTCTTAAAGGACGCACAGAATGGATGGGAAACAACTCCCAGGCTCAGAATGGCGTCTCTGCGCTTTGGAGAGACGCGGCCAGTGTCGAACATCGTTGTTGACGACTTTCCATTGCCGAATACAGACTACCGCAAGGCATTCCTTTCACCCAGCAACCAACTACAATTCGATGCCTCTCCGGAGGAAAGCCAGAACATCTCGTACAATTCTGAGGATCCGGACTCACTGGCCGTCTTTTCTCATATCTTCGAGAAAGATACTAGACTGATGGGAATGTCCAAAGCGGTGCTGTACATGTCATGTGACAAGACCGATGATCTTGACGTCTTTGTTATTCTTCGCAAAATCTCAAAATCCGGAGAGCTGATGCTCAATTTGAATATTCCCTGGGAAGGACTACCTGTTACGAAGATCGATGAGATTCCTGCAGACAAGCGGACCGAAGTCATTCTCTATTCCGGTCCGACAGGCATGCAGCGCGCATCGGTCCGAGCGATTGACAAGGCGAAGTCGATGCATCCCAACTGGCCATTTTATCCACAGGATCATGAAGAAAAGGTGCCACCGGGAAGCGTTGTCCGTCTCGAGATTGGTATCTGGGCGTTTGGGATTGATTACGAGGCCGGCGAGGGTATTCAGTTGCAAGTGAGTGGCAGCCACAAAGGAGTGGCAAACTTTTCATCTCAAGGCATGTCGAAGAACGTTGGCCAGCATACGATTCACTTTGGAGGTGAGCACGACAGTCATGTTGTACTGCCGTTTGTGTAAACTATCGATATGTAGAGCAGCCAGGTGCATTCTCCAGATCTCAGAGGAGATATCAATATGATATCCAGGTGGTGTCAAAGACAAGACGTGGAGTTCTTTTGGTCAGTGTTAGCTGCGTCATTCTACAGCCTTATCGAGATTGCGTTGTAACAGGATTCACATCCAATGATCAACAGTAGGATGTGCACAATCGGGGAGGAAGATGTGGGAGTAGACGGTACAGTCTTCTTCCGTGGATGAGTTTGAGATATCAGAGATACATGAAGATCCGTGTAGGTAGACTTTGCGGACTACTTGCAACTTGAGTAGCAGGCTGATAGCGAAAGCGAGGTGCTGTCCTGCATGGCTGTTGTCCATTGAAGTATCCCAGGCTTTCGCTCCCCCCACATGTTTCCGCTTGGCTACATTTGGGAGATGAAGCAGCCCATCGGTGCTGTCGCAAATTCTTGAGACGTCAAAGTCATAGAGAGTCGAAATCTCGCATTCCAGCCGTGAGGCGAGAAGAATCAATAACGAAGCAAGGTCAAATACGGATGGATAAGTGTGGTAGTGAGAGAGAAGTGATACGAGACGCTGTTAGTCTGACTTGCATCCTATTATGCCGTCGCTTCTACAATATACGGAATCCCCGTTAGCTTCAAGCCTCTTTCACTCAGCTGTGGTCTCCCCCGACTTTGGAATCAAATTGTGCAGGGGATCGGGCTCGCCATCTCGGATCAAAGGCAGCCCGCCCACATGTGCAGCGTTCGGCCAGTGCGTTGTGGGCATGCAATCTTCGAAGGCCTTGCGCTTCCGAATCAGATCCTCCTGTGTGACATCACTGACAGGCATATAGCAGGTGTAAGCTGCAAAGCGGGGTTGCGAGCTCGTCGAACTGAGGTTGTAGTGAGGGGTCCGTGAGTCCCATACCACCAAATCGCCTGGCTCCATGCAGACCTTTTCCCATTTGAGTCTCTTATTCTCCAACCACTTCATTCCGGCGTCAGTGAAGCCATACCACTCCTTGGTCCTAGTAAGTGGTGTTAGCCGGATCCAGAAGCGATAGAACAGATGCGACTCACCACGCCCAAATTCGGTCCGACTCATCCTTGAAAACCTCATGGAATTCTTCACTATATTTGTGTCCACCTTTGCATACAATCAGACCTCCATCGTTGGGTCCATTGGGGAGCAGGTTGACCAGTCCTTGTAGACATCTAAACCCTGGTCTCGTTGGGTCCTGGTCTTGGTGAGGCCAAGGCTTGTTCTCCTTGAGGTCGGTTCTGCCTGGAAAGCTATAGTTGAGTGCGTCGAAGGAGACAATCAGGTCGCTAGTCTCGTAGACTTTTTCAAAAGCGCCTACAACGCCCGGCTCGCATCGAATGTCCCATGTGAATTTCTCGTGAGGGAGACCATATCCAGCGCACATGCCCTTTTCGTTGATTATAGGAAGATGCTTTTCGTTGATTGTCGATGGATCGTTGCGATCGAAGCCAAGGCCGCTGGATCGGGTTGTCAGAGCAATCGGACCTGAGGGGGCAGTCCATGCTTACAAGTCCTCCAGAAATTTGAACATTGCATCGGCGTAGCCATCTGCTCTCTCGCGAGGAATTGCGCCCTTGATCACAGCATAGCCATCGCGAACGAGATCATCCCGAAAATCGCCATAACGATGCCCGGATCCTCGCGAGAAGAGCTTGTGTGCCGTAGAGATGCTTGGAATGTGTTCGACGACTGTGGTGGTGGCCATGGCTTTTGATGTTGTGGATTTGTACAATATGCTCAAGTATGGATTAAATACAACAGTTTTATTGCTTGTGCTGCGCAAGTAGAAGTTCTCGGAAAGTGGGGTTTACGTTGGTTTGTTGTGGGGGCCGGGGCTGGTGGGGTTTCTTGTGGGAGGCAAATGGGCACTAGCGCTGTGTTCTCTCGGATGCAGTCACTGCAGGCATTACCATGACCGAACGAGACTTGGAGCTATGAGACTGAAAAGCTTGCGTAGTACCGTATACCGTATCGATTTCTTGTATGAGGGCTTCTTGAGAGGCCCTGTCCTCGCAGCGTTGACAGTCTGCCGGTCCCAGCTTCATTGGACGAGCTCTCCACAAGCCTCGGGTAAACCAGCAGGCTGCCTTTTGAAAACCCAAAGAGAGAGACAGGAGGCTCGTAGAATTGTTAATTCGATTCTATGAACACTAGCACTTGAGGCGAGACCAGGACTCTTCTTAATGTCCATGCTCAATTTGGCTGAGTCTATTGGAAGAGGACAAAGCACAAGATGCTCCACCCCAGCACGGTCTAGAAATTCAAGCTTCATCTATGCAAAGGAAGCCTGCGTGTGTCGACTACCCTTTCGCCGCAGCTACCTTTGGAAGCTTTGTGTTTGGTCTGTCCGATAGGCCTCAGGATCCTCCAGATGGAGGCTTAGAAATGAGACCTCCATTGCGAAGTCAGACCATGCGAGGTCGATGTGTCTGGCGCAGCCTAACGGTTGCGAGCATTCTTGCTGGAGCTGGCCTTGCTGGAGCTGACCCGATGATGAGAGGATGGCTGCAGAGGGGAGGATCGAGTTGGAGTAGCCAGTGGGCCATCCACGCTGCGCTCCGACGCCCATCTCCCGTCAAGCAATTGAGCTCGACCTTTACCACTACGAGCGGGTGAAAGCGGGGCCTCATTGTTGTCGCTGTCAGAGGACTCGTGCTTCTTCTGCTTTTTTCTGGGCCTTGGGTAGGCTGAGACTTAGTCTTGACAGGAGTCATCTCCGCCTCTCTGAGTACGTCGCTGGGGCGAGTGTTGCCAGTGGGATAGCGTGAGATGGATAACCCAGGTTGTCGTCGACGCTCAAATGCGGCGAAGGGTGCCAGAGCCTGGTCTTCGGTCTTGATTTTCTTGCGCGGGACGACTTCTTCGTCAGGCTTCATCTCGAGACCTCGCTCGCGCTTGCCGCTGACTTTCTCGCGTTTGACGAGGGGCTCCTCCTGGCCTTCGATCTCGTCTTCGTCTTCCTCAGACTCAACAGACTCGAAAGGCTTCTCGATCTTCTTCTTGGTCGAGCTCTGGTGTCCCTTGCTGGTGCTCGTGCCGGAGTCGGAGCCCAGTGCCTGTAGCTCATCGCTGCCATGTGAATTTCCCATTCTGGGAGATTCGGGAATTTGTGGCTCGAGGTCTCGGTCTTTGCTCATATTACTCTTCTTGAACTTGGGTAGCGTGTGAGTCGATTCAGAATTGCGAGCGTCAGTGGCAGGTGCCAGTTCAGGGGCTTTGTTGATTTCGAGTCGGCCAAGCGCGCGGGTGGTTCGTTCTTTTTCGTGCTGAGCGTGCTTGAGCATATCAGGAAGCATATTCCCTCCCTTTTTCGCCGATGAGAACTTCGTGATGGCGGCTTTCAAGTTGCGATTGACATCGTGAGCCGCGGCCTTGACTTGGGTACGGAGCCCTTGCAAGCGCTTGGCCAGGGAAGCATTAAAAGCTTCGGGGTCCAGCAGCTAGGCCTTGATTAGCAGATGAGGCTCCGTTGATTGACAAAGAGAGCATACCATCTGCACGCTCAGCTCGACTTCCTCGAAATGTTTGACCAGGACGCCAATTTCGTCTTTGCCATTGATTCCCATCATCTTGCGCTCAATCGCACCAAGAAGGCCCGTCTCAAGATCCTTTGCCGCGTTCAAATCGGCCAAATCATGTTCCACTTGAGTCGACTCTTTATCAATGCGGTTCAGAGTCTCGAGTAGCTCCCCGACCCGTGTTAGCTGGCGCAAATGAGTAGCGTTTCGAGGAATGCTTGCTCCTGCGGATTGTCTGCCATGGTGGACAAAAAGTGGTGCGCACTAGGCGCTGAACTGGTGTGCTGAGTCTTGGTGGTGGTGAGGCGTGGCGGTGAAAGCAAAGAAGAAGAAGAAGAAGAAGAAGAAGAAGAAGAAGAAGAAGAAGAAGAAGAAGAAGAAGAAGAGCAGGTGACAGGCGCATGCCAAGCCACCAGCGCATATGCAGAAGTACACGGTCCACACATTCACCTCTCCGTTAACGACGGGGACGAGGCTTTGTGTGCTAAGTGCGTGTAGTTGAGCGTGGAGCATACCTCCCACCTCGTCCTTGATATGAAGGCATGCTTGCAAGGCGCGGTGGTCGTGAGACGAACCTGGACGGAGGGCCTTGTGCCTGAGATTTCATCAAATGCTTACAATAAGGCCTATATGGTGCGTTGCAAAATGGCAGATCCAAATCAACCACCACGACGATCACCAGTTTAGTGCCAGAGACTCGCTTTTGTCTTCGATCGTGCATCGGACTCCACCCTGCGCCATCTGCCCTCGTCCTCGATCCCCGGTACCTTATCCACGAAGCTGTCGTCCGGTAAGGGCACGATGCTGAGAGTACCGTTATCTGGAGACTACCTCAGACAAAGACCTCTCGTATTGGTGCATGTCTGACATGCAGCCTGAGTCCGGACGGCACTCCATTTGAATGTCGTGTATCCACTTCTAACAACTAGACGGAGGCACTTGTTCTCGCAAGCTCTCTTCCTCCATCCGGGACTGAGTGTGTCCAGCTCAGTCACGACCTGCGTAATTCTCGTAGTGATGCTCGACGGTAGCTCCCTTTCAGGGATAATGACGAGACGTTGCTCTATCATGGCTTGCCCCGGAACGATGACCCTAGGGAGTGCGGAGGACTCATCTGACGGAGCACCAAGCTCATCAACAGATGACGAAGCCTGGGTTGTAGGGTACGGTATGGCGTTCCTATGCGACTTGGGCATAGTGCTCGGAGGTGTCTTCTTCTTCTTCTTCTGAATCTTTCCAGAGCCATCTACCTTGGACTACAAGCTGGTCAGCATCCTCGTCGCTCACTGTCCTATGTGAGGCGCTACTCACTAGCCGTTCTTGAGTGGTAGTACGAGGCCCTTGAGGCAGGTGGGGGGCTGCGGCCCGCAACGTTCCAGATAAGGACCGTGAGGACTCATTCAAGGCGGAGTGACCATCTGCGTCCTGCTCGATCAGATCGGCATAGCCGCCTGTTATGGAGTCTTGCGACCAGGACGAGGCTCCAGGTCCCGAGCGGAAGTTACTGCCGGGGCGTTGTGGGTCAGAGGGGTGTGCAAGTGTAGATGGTGACGGGGCAGAGGCCGCAGGGCTCGGTAGCGCAGCGGCGAAGGCGCTGTGTGTCGAGTCAATCTGGTTCGAGGAGGGGAGACTAGGGCCTTGTCGTGCTTGTCGCACAGAGATTGATGGGTTCGACGACGAGCAGAGTAAGGAGCCTCTGGTATGTGCGGCAAAAATCTTTGTGCACCTTGTTTGCGACAGCCACCGCCTCTGCTATGTGGAAGCGCCTTGTTGAGTTCGCGTCTTCCATGGTGGTTTGGCCGTGGAGACTAGCCGCGCAAGACTACTTTTGAGTTTCCTCAAGCGATCATGATCAATGACAAGGTCCTGATAGGTAGTTGGTGGACGCGTCGATCAATGGTTTGACGGCGTGGCCGAAGTGAATCGCGTGAGCAGCGACAAGCTTTGCGGCCCGCGCGCAAATCCCCCAACCCCTAAGTCCTTTCTCGGTCACGTGCGAACCTGCCGCAGACATTAGCAGAAATGCGAACTATGTGGTTTGCAGCGCCGACGCGACCCCATCTCATCTTGAACCTCGCTTTGCCTTCATCCTCCGATCATTGCTGCAATGGCGAACTATGGAGATTCGATGGACCAGGTGCTTTCTGATGTTGAAGACGACCCGGAGCTCCAGATGCACCATGTGCATGCGGCGAATTTGCCTCTGACTGGCTGAATCGACAACAGGCACGCTGCTGCACAGATTCAGCGGCGTCGAAAGTATTGTCAGCGGATGCGTATTCCCTATACAGGGAGGACTGAGGCCTCTTTCTTTGACAAATCGGAGCGCATCATCAATCCTGACTTGAAAGCTTATGCGAAGGACTTGGCGAAGAAGACGAAAATTGACGACGACGCTCCATATGAGCCCGGAGCAGACGTAGTCCTTGATGAGCTCGATGTCGGAGCCGCAATTCTGGCGGGAGAGGCAGACCTGGACGATGAACAAGCCCCAGCTGTCGGCCCCGCGCGCGCCAAAAAGCTTGCGCGGCGTCAACTGCGAGCTGAGGACGAAGGCAGGCTCCGAGACCTGCTACTGGGGGTGAGGCCCATGGTCGAGGAGGGCATTGTCAATGCGAGCCGCAACCACATGAAAACAGCAGCTGCGATTCCAACGACGACCTCATTCATGGTATGGAGGTCGAATCCGATCCTGAACGTCCTGAGCAACGAAGCTTCCGCCTATTGGACTACCAACGGGAGGGGTGTGAAAGGATGAAACAGGCCCTCCGTAAGCGTCAAGCAGTCCTCGTTGCGGACGAGATGGGGCTTGGTAAGACGGCCGTCACGATTGCGAACATACAACACACGATCAACAATTTGGCACCTGGAGCAATCAAGCCCTTGTTTGTGGTCTGCGTGCCTGCTTCCTTGGTCACAAACTGGGCGAAGGAGTTCAAACGCGCCCCTGGTCTTCGCGTTTTGAATATGACCAAAAGCAAGGTCCTATTAGCACGACAGATCCACCGGCAATATGACGTGGTCCTGGTCTCTAGTTCCAAGGTGAGCACGAGGTACGGTAGCATGCTACGGAGATTTCGTCATTGGCACGCTGTCAGGGAGGGACAAGAAGACTATATCCGAGCACTTCTACGCGAACAGAACAATCCGGCCTGGGATGGTGATTCACAGAGAAAGGCAGAGCCTCTGTTCTCTCTCGTAGCAGAGCAGCTGATCGTCGACGAAGCCCACAGTGCTCGAAACCAAGGCACAGGCCTCTCGCGAGCGCTACGTACCATGAGGGCTGTGGGCAGAGTGGCATTGACCGGCAATCCTCTTCAGAACGGAGTATCAGACTTTGGGGACCTCCTCTTCATGCTTAATATCCGGCCGTTCAACGTTCTAGTGCTCTTTAGGGCCTGTTTTACATCGAAGCGATCAGGCGGACGGCTAAAGGGCCCGACACGTATGCTCCATCGTCAGAACAATGCCACCCTCGGGGCCATTAGGTCTGCAACGACTGTGCGGAGGAAGCGGGATGGCCGCTTCGAGGGTCATCAAATTCTGGATCTGCCGTACTGGGAGGAGGAGGTGCTCCTAGTGCATCTCAGTCCCAGTGCACAACTGCTGCAAGACAAGACACAGGACATGTGGGACCCAGACTTCAGGGCGGAGCTGGAGAAAGCACGAAAAGACGACCCTGAGGCAGCAGAAGCTCGCTTTCCCAAAAGGACGGAGCCTGCACAGGGCCTCCGAGACCTACTGGAGTGTCGAATGACCGTTCTCCACCACGACCTCCCCAACGCCAAATATGGCGACTACGGCGAGGAGGATGTATATGCAGCTCAGCCTGGTGCTCTCCCCGCATATGAGGTTGATCCCTACGATTTCTGGGACTATGATAGGGATCATCTGGACAGGGACCGACTACCAGACCCTGGTCGTCAACGTCGCATGGCATGGCTGAGCGACAAGACTCGGCAGAAGCTCCAAAACCGGAGGCGAGCATTCCTCGAGCGCTTTTGGCAGACACCGAAGCTCTGGCGCTCCGACCGCCTCTATGCTGTGGTAGAATACATTATAGCCTTGTATCGTCGCCGACAGGCAGAAGCCGACGCACTCCCCGATGAGTGGGAGAGGAGGAAGTACCTAGCGGAGCACAAGGTCCTCGTCTTCTGCGAGTTCCTTTGTGCACTCGACCTCACAGAGATTGGGCTGAAAGAGGAAGCACCACACATCAAGTGCATGCGCTTTGACGGCTCGCTTAGCAGGGACCAGCGCGATGAAGCTCGGCACCGTTTCGAAGAGGTGAACAAAGGCTGGGAGCATGTGGGCCCAGATACGCCTGAGGAGGAGCTGGAGGAGGCAGACGAAGCCTTTGTCATGTTTTTCACGAACCGAGCTGGTGCCGAAGGCTACAACTTCATCCATGCGACAGATGTCTTCATCATTAGCCCTTGTTGGAATCCAGCTACGGAGGACCGAATCGTGTGCCGAGCCGCTCGCATGGGACAGACCAACATCGTCACCGTGTGGCGTTTTCGCACCGAGAGGAGCATCGAGAAAAGGGTTCTGTCAATTCAACGCACCAAGCGATACCAGACGGACATGGTCCTCGATGACGGGTTCTTGCTCAAGCAAGCACAGATGCTTCGCGACTCCAGCGATGAAGGCTTTCTTGCAAAGGTAAGCTCTCTCTCTTCTGGCACATTGCCGTATGCTAACAAGACCTAGATTGGGTTCGAGCGTGCCCTACAGGCCTGTGCCTCTGGGAGATTGATATTGTAGGAGGGCAGGAGAGGATAAGTCGTCTACGCGGGGTACGAAGGGCGAGACGGACAGGATTTAAGAGGCATTGCAGTTAGCAATCCGGACATTGGACTACAATAGAGCTCTTGTTATGCACAATGCCTGCGTCGAAGTAGACTCGACCTCGCGTAGAGGCACTTGCATATCTACATGCTCCATCCCTTGTTCCAAGTCTTTAATTGTGCAGACAGCTCCAGCAGCTGAGCAGTCTCCTCCACATCAGCCGCGTGATTCTCGTCCTCGAACGAAGCACGGGTGCCTGCTAGCTCCTCGTCCGAGACGTGGGCCAGATTTGCATTCGTTGCGCGCGCCGCAACCATGGTCGAGAGCCTCGTTTTCTCCTCCAGCAATGCATAGAGCTTCTCCGCAACCTCCTCGTCTACGTTCCGCGTCCGACCCATCTTCTCGTAACGTGCCCTCTCTGCCTCGTGGACCTCGCGCTTCTCCATATGCTTCAGGGCCCACTATTCCGCCTCCTCCCACACCTGGGCACTGTAATGGTATCTAGACTTAACACTAAGACTAGTAGGGTATGAGCTGAAGCCACCAGCGTTGCTAATATAGCCTTCATTTAATCGAGTAAAGAGCACCTCGGCTAGAGCAACGAGGTCTTGCGACACGCAAGAGTGGATAACAGACTGTTGAAGAACGTATCTCCGTTAGCATTAAGGGCCGAGAATAGCCTTAAAAAGGTTCATAAGGAAGTTGGAGGCCTGGTAGCTACGATGCTTTTGTAAGCGTTCTGCAACCTCGTCAGTATAGCCAACCTCTACAAGAGGCACAGCAAGAGGGTTATCGTGATGCTCGGTCGGTATAAGACTAATCCGCTAACGTAGGTTGCGCAAAACTGCAGCAGCCCGCTGCGGTCGCATCGAGCTAGGCTTGTAGTCTTTGTTGAAGAGATATCGTCGGTATCCTGGTACCTTTTTTGCAGTGTCATTAAGCGGTCGAATCCAGGTGTCGATCCTCTTAATTAGGGCCTCGTCTTGCTTCGAGACATAGGCCTCTGCAGTTTCGGTTGCAGTCAGAAACTCCTTATACGTGGGTGAGTCGCTATTCGTGTCGCATAGCTCGTTGAGGTAGATAAAGAGATGCCTCCTCCCGGTCGCTCTCTAACGCAGCTTGTGGAGGACCTAGTGCAGGCTATTGTCCTGCTTGGCCATCTTCGTCCAGCTGCTTTGCAAGCAAGCTTGAACGATGCGAGGATGCGACGAGGCGAGAATCATATAACCGTTGCAGAACACTGCCCTAGGTGTCGCTCCATCGAGCACAGAGAAGGCCTCATTCTCGAGATGCAAGGTGTGCTTCGCGAGGGCAAACAGGCCGTGCTCTTAATAGATTTTGGTCTTGAGAGATCGTGCCTCATCTACGCTGCTTGGAGGGACATAATCGAGTATACATTGCAAGTCTTTAGCCGCAGGCTTCCACCTTTTTCGATTAGTAAAGATGGGATACAAGGATGGTCCAGCCGACACCGTGGCCTCGTCTTGTTGCTGTTCGCTGCGGTTAGAGGGTGCATCAGCCTCGCCTGCTGCCTTTGATGCAGATGTGGTTGCAGGCTGATGCAATTCTTGGCCGGTGCTATGTTCTCCTCCGTTAATCAAGTTACTAGCGTTCGGGTCGGCGACAGGAACTGTGCTCGGTTTGGACGCACGCTTAGATCCTTGTCGATCCTGAAGAACAAGGGCTTCTTGCCTCGTTGCATAGAAAGCGTGTCGCAAATCTCCGGCGTCGGCGCGACTAAGGCTCTGTCCTTCGTCTTTATGGGCGAAGGAGTTCGAGGCACTATCACCTCGCCTAGGGCCGAGACCAAGTTCAGAGCCCTTATTGGCTTGTCATTAAGATGGAGTGCTGTTCGTCGCGCCTTTGCACGCTTTAGTAACCGTAGAAAAGGAACACGGCCCGAGTCTGGCGTTGTAGGGCTGGGTTCCGTATTAGAAGCGCGCCTGCTAGCTGATGCTGGGATCTCGCAGAGGACTTCAACCGCTCATTAACGCGCTTATTGACCCTGCTCCGTCATCCGAGCTCTGTTGTTGTAGCACTTCCACTGGAATGCCCTCTGCGTGCGCTGCTAGCTGTGTTATGGTCTGAGTTAGCTGCGACTGTTGCTCAGCGAGGTCGATGCCCTGTGTAAGGACCAGCGCCAGCGCTGCCTTAGGCAGTGTTAGGTAAGCGCCCCAACACGCCAAGACTCGACAGGGGCGCCCTCGCCACGTTGCATAAAGCCCAGCTTGCTCCTGTTTCTTCTTACTCTTTCCTTTCTTCCTTAGTTTAGAGTCTTCGTCTATAGCATCTAATATAATAGGTTTATCTCTATACTAGCGATCGTAACACTACTCTAAACTTGCTCTCTTTACTATAAAAGTAATTAAAAGATATCTATTTACTATAGAAGTAAGTAAAAGATATCTACCTAATACTACTCGCTATACTCCGGTATGTTGAATTTGGGACGTTGGGTCGTCGCTCGATGCGGCTTAAGCAGGAGAGGGCGGAGCAATAGGTAGGAACCAACCGTTGTAATTGTAGTTATTATATATAGGTTGCATCTCACTCCTGAGATGGGGCATCAGCTGGGTTATGTGACTTAGTGTCACATAACCTACGTTACCTGATCTGGTGTCCCAAAGTGTCTCTACAGTCGGGCCCCCGGGCCTAACTGTCTCTTAGAGTGTCCAACTGGACTGCACTTTCCAACACTCCCACTTAGGCCAGATGGTCTTCTGCCTGCACTTTCCTACATTCCTTATGCAAGCTGGAGCTGCCTCACAAACTCCTAGAACTGTAGCCTATTCTTTAGTTTAGTAAGGCTATTAGCAACTATCTCTTTGGTTAGAACATACTCTACTGCAATCTTTCTCTGCTACTAGAGATGCCTAATATAGTTATATGCAACATTAATATGCTTTGACCTCTCATAGGTATAGGCATCCTTAACCAGGGTTAAGGCAGCTTGGTTGTCTCCTATAAGCTAGACTGGCCTCAGCTCCCTTATAGTATTAGGGTGTGCTTTTATAGTTGGTTGGAAGGAGCATTCTTCTACTAACCCTGCACAATCCATCTCCCTAAGAAGGGCTACTAGGAACTGAGATTGCTTTACACATGCATTTATAGCTATATACTTAGCCTCTATTGTTAATGTCGCAACAGACTTTTGCTTCCTACTTATCCAAGAAACTAGGGCTCCGCAGAGGAAGAAGATGCTTCTAAGGATTAAGACTCTGTCTGCTTTGTCCATTGCATAGTCAGAGTCTGAGTATCTAATTAGCTTTCCTCTACCTCTCTTATATATTAATCTAAGGTCTGGGAATAATCTCAGGTATCTTGCTAATTTCTTTAGGGCTTGCATATGTTTCCTAGTAGGATCTGAGATATAGGAACTTAGTCTTCCTAGAGGAAAAGCAATGTCTGGTCTTGTTATTGTTATAGGCTACATCCAGGTACCGGTTTGGCTCTAGTACTCTGTCTTTGATCCTCTCTTATTATATAAGCCTAGTAGGCTCAAGCTCTTATAGCTATCTATAGGTAAGAGAGTTAGATAGGCTATCTCTTTGTGCAGATGGAACTTTGAAAGATTCTTTTAGATGTAATGTTCCTAATTAAGTTTTAGAGTTCCTGCAACTCTGTCTCTTATTAGCCTTATTCCTAGGATTTTCTCTAGCTCCCTAAGATCCTTAATCTTAAAGATCTTTCTAAGTTCTTCCTTAAACTAAAGCACATCCTTTAACTTTAGTGCTATAATAGGGATATTATCTACATAAGTGAGGACTATAATGCTCCTCCTATAGTAGATGAGTAGGTATAGGTCTACCTCTGATTGAACGAACCCAATCTGTTCCAGCTTTGAGACACAGAGCTTGTTCTAGTCTCTTACTGCTTACTTCAGTCTATATAGGCTCCTTAGGATTTGTAGGACTATGTTAGGTAGTATATTAACACCTAGGGGTGGAATTATAAAGATTTCTTCTTATAGGGTACTCTTAGTAAATGCATTATTCACATCTACTTAGTGCAGCTCCAGGTCCTTCTTATATATAATAGCTATAAACACTCTTAGTGTGTTATGCCTTACTATAGGTGCAAAGGTCTCCTAGAAGTTAACTCTATACTTCTAAGAGAATCCTCTTGCAACCAGTCTTGCCTTAAACTTTTTAATAGCTCTACTAATCAGTCTCTTTACATTAAATACCTACTTAGAAGTAATAAGGTTTGCTCCTTAAAAGGGACAACCCCTTTCTAGGTGTTGTTAGTCTGGAGGGTAGTAAGTTCTTTCTGGATTGCCTCCTCTACATGTGTCCCTATTTAGGATCCTAAATTGCCTCTTTATAGGACTTTGGAATAGGCACCTCTTGTCTCTAAGAGATAGCTAGTACTAATGCTGCAAATACAACTTCTTTAACCTCTATAAGGGCTTCCTAAATCTACTATCCCTTATTTTCCATATATAAGAGGAATGCCTTCTGTTGCTTAGCTGCTAGCAGTTCCTCTTTATCTCTCTGTCTCTTCTAAAGAACCTGCCTAGTAACTATGCTATAGGTCCTTGGTTCTGGTCCTTACCCCTTATCTAAGACAGATCTTCTTCTCTTTTAGGACTTTGTAGATTGGATCCCCTCCTAACCCCTATATCCTAGTAGATCTTATGCAACATTAAGCTTCTTTTCTATTGCCTCTCTACTAGCTGCAGTCCTTTCTTGTCTAATAGGCTACTAGTTTGACTTAGGTAGTTGGGTGGTCCCATTTTCCTCCTACTAAGGCTATACTGCCTTAGGGTTTTCTTCTCCTAGATCCTCCACTCTCTAGTATTCGTCCTTATCCTTCGGTGCAGGTGGAAGTTGCATAAAGAGGGGTTTAATAGGTGCTGTAGGCTTTTGGGTAATGCGACCTAGTTGGGTCGCATTAGTATAGGCTGTAGGCTCCTGCTTCTTTAGTCTTCTAACTAGGTTCCTAACTAGTGCTCTACTGTCTTAATTAAGTCTGAGAACATTTAACTCCATATCTCCTCCTTTCTTAGCCTCAAAAATATAGCAGTGCTATAGGCCTTCACAGCCCTTATATCAGGTTCCTAGAAAAGCTACATTTTAGTAGTGTTAGGGACATATCCAATAAATACGGCTTCCTTGCCCCTGTTTATTAGCTTATTAGATCTCATCCTAGCTAGCTGAGACCTTAGGTCTATAGACACTACTGCTTTGCAGCCCTAGACTCTAAAGTGTGAAACTAAGGGTTGAATGCCTAAAAGGCTTCCTTAGGTAACACCTTAAGGCTATTAATTTCTAGTCTATTTAGCAGTGCATTCCTAACAACGGTGCACGCGTCTAATGCTTTAGGCTAGAATTTAATTAGCATGTTTGAGTCCTTAATTATGGCTCTTACATAGTCTTTAGAGGTCTGGATTGACCTTTCTATAACTCTATTCTAGATGGAATTGTAGGCTTTAGTAGTATAGAAGGTGATTCCTTTATCCTTCTCCTACTGCTTTAGCAAAGTAAGAAGTTCTCTTGCCCTATTACTCCTTACAATTTGGACAGGATTTCTAGACTGTAATTCTGCCTTCCTTCTCTAAATCCTTAAGGCTTCTAATGCATCTTCTCTAGACCTTAACGGAACAGTCTATTTCTTTCTTAAGAAGTTGTCAACTATCTTAAGCTACTATCTAAAGCCAAGTCTTGAGATTAGCAAAGGTCCACAGATGTTAATTAATATAAGAGATAGCCTCTAGAGCTTTCTCTTAACAACCTTTCTCTTATATTTCTTTATCTTTGCTAATATATAGACCCTATAGCTATGCTGCTCTTTTGGGATTTGGATCTAGGATTTTAGGTTTAATACCTAGTGCAAGTCTTTTAAAAGATCCTTTCTAAAGTGTGCACATCTTCTATACTAGAGCTCCTACTATTCTTAGGAATCCTCTGTTACTGTAAAGGCAAAAGCTCTATTTATCTCTTAGGTGTTGCATATAAAGGCAACCTCCTCTAGTAACTTGTTAATTTCTTTAATAAATGGAACTCCTCCTTTCAATTTTGTCTAGATAACAGGTTTTCTAGAAGGTGAAACAAGTATGAATTTTGGTAGTTAAACACTAAACTGCTAGCTAAACTAACTTTAAGAGATAAGATTTACTTTAAGACTAGGGATAAACAAAATATCCTTTAGCACAATCTACTTGCCTTTCCTCCCACCTATTACTGCCTTCCTAATATGTGTAGCATATAGATAGCTACTACTAACCTTAATCTATTTTCTGACCTAAAGAGGCTTTAGTTCTCTAAAAAGGGATACTTAGTTAGTTATATAGGATGAAGCACAGGAATTAAGTAGCTATTCTAATAGCATGTACTTGCCTTTTGCTTCCATAGTTGAGTGTGCAACTTCATCTACATCTTCATCCTCTGATAGGGATAGGGATGCATCTGAATTTGCTGAAGACTTGCCCTCCTCCTAGGCAGTATAAGCCTTCTTAGAGGTGTGTTTCCTTGGGATTGATTTGACCTTCTCTCTAAGGGATTGTACTTCTAGGTTGAGCCTCCTTACTAGCTCTTTTAGCTCTTCTTTGCTAGGTGAGGAGCTCCTCCTGTTCCTAGATGGTAAGGTTCTCTTCTGAACCTTGTATGTCTTAGTCTTAACAGCTTCCTTTGCTTTGCTTAGGAGGGGACAGTTGCTAGTCCCATTTGGGTGCTTATCTTAATAGAGATTATATAGGAATGTGCCTCTAGCTTGTATCCTTCCTTTAGCAAACATTGCTGTCTCTTGGGATGGGAGTCTGTTCTGTTTAGACTCTTCTGCTTTAAGAAGCTAGAGGATTTGTTTAGGTTCTAGGTTCCTCTGTGCCTGGATGGTCTGCCTTATGCTCTTATACTAATCTGGGAGTAAGTGCAGTAGGAATTTGATCCTTGTACTCGGGAGCTTGAAGTGTGCCTCCCTTGCATCAATCTCTACAATTCTCCTCCCTAGATTCTAAAGGTAGATCTATAACTTCCTAATTGTATCCTCTAGCTCTATCTTAAAGGTGACAAACTCCTGGATAATTGCAACAGTATGTGCTTCTTGGACCTTGCTATACTTAGTATATAGTTTCGTCCAGATATTATATGCCCTTGTCTCATCTATTACCTTATCTTAGTCATCTTCCCCTAAGCTTTTAAGTAGGAGGTGCATTGCCTTTGCATTGTCCTTCCTCTATACTGGGCTGTGTTTTGAGTGCTCTAACCCAGGGAATCCAGCTTTTCCTTTTCCTTTAGATAATAAACCCTCAGATAGGTCTAATTCTGGTATTTGTGTATCTAAGTCTCTTATATCTAAGATAACCCAGAATACTTCCTTGCCCTTAAGAATGTTCTCTTGCAGTCTAAACCACAGTCTCCAGTTCTCTCTTAAGAGGATTGGGGTCCTTCTCTTGCCAAAGTCACTCTCTTAATCTATTTTGCAAATTAAAAGCAAAAACTCAAAACCAACTCTAGAAAATCAAAACTCTTCCAAAGTAACTAGGCAGTTTCTAGATTGCTGCCTTCCTTGCTATGCAAATCAGATCCCAGACCTAACTTGTCTTCCTAAGACTCGTCTCTCTTAGATGAGGCCCTGCAAGGTTTGACCCTTACAGCCTAGGCTCTTATAGGCTGGATAGTGTCCTGCTTGTAGAGAGCCTCCAGTCTTCCACCTTCCTAGATTTAAGTATAATCTAAGGTATTGGCAGTACTTAGTGCTTAGTATAGGCTTATCTAAAGTGGTGCTGGACATAAGACTAATCCTTTCCTCTTTACACTCTTAATTAAGTGTGCCTTACTAGGTTCTTTTCTGTCTTACCTATATTTTTAGGAACTTCTGGAACTATGCTAGGATCTTCTAAAGCCTTAGTGTATAGTGCAGATGGGTATACCTCAGGTCTCCCAGTACTCTTTTCTGCTTCCCTGTCGCTATTAGTACTGCAGTCCTCCTTTAAGGATAAGAAGGCTAACTCTTTCTACCTAGGGCTCTGCTCTGCAAACCCGGGCTTATAACCTGTTGAATTTGGGTCGTTGGGTCGTCGCTCGATGCGGCTTAAGCAGGAGAGGGGCGGAGCAATAGGTAGGAACCAACCGTTGTGATTGTAGTTGTTATGTACAGGTTGCATCTCACTCCTAAGATGGGGCATCAGCTGAGTTATGTGACCTAGTGTTACATGACCTACGTCACCTGATCTGGTGTCCCAAAGTGTCTCTACAGTCGGGCCCCCGGGGCCTAACTGTCTCTTAGAGTGTCCAACTGGACTGCACTTTCCAACACGGTATATAATACTGCGTCGGCTATATACGACGATAAACTAAGCTATAGAACTAACCTAATTATATAGTTAATACTAACGAATAGTATTATCTAACTAATACGTAGGTCCGTTAAACTCCTATAGACGAGAAAGATACTTAGAGAAACAAGTAATAGCGAAGATACTATTATTATTAGACCTACGAATATAGAGCTAACGACGCTCGTTTAAGCCTACTATAACTTAGAGCTAGAGACGCCTATTATACTATACTTCTACGATATAGAGCTAGAAGTACCTATTGTTACTAGTATCGAGACACGTTCTAAAGAAAGAATAGATAACTCGAGTACTACTATAATATCTAAGAGCCTGCGAAGACCTACTATACGCGTCTACGTCGCCGCAGGTAGAAACGGAGTATCGAGGATGCGACGGCTAAGTATAGAGGCGACGAGCGAAAGGGCGGCGCTGCCGGGCGCTCCGCCGCGGTAGTAGGAGGCAGACGCGCGACGCGACGCTCCTACTACGCTATACGTCCTACTCCCTTCGTCGGACGGCGTACCTCCTCGCGAAGAAGGATATAGAGGATACTAGGATACGAAAACTACCCGACGCGTTCCTACTCTGCTGTCGCGCGTAGAGCCCGAACTACAGCGTTCTACTCGCTATAGAAATATAGAAGCCCTAGGGACGCGATAGAGCACCTCTAGATCTAAAAGGCTCTAGGTATACGTTAGATTAGCGAGAAAGACGCGTTAAGAGATAATAGAAGCGGAACTCGAGAGAACTTATTAAGGCTTACTATATACTATAGATACGGAACCTATTAATACGCCCGCTACGCTGCAACCCCTCGAAGACGATATTAAGCCCTCTTTCGACGAAACTATTAAGGCCTCCTCTATACGTATACCTTAAACTATTTAAAAAGAATGCGGATAGGGAAGGGGAGGGGTTATAGTCTATCGAAGAAGGAGATATTATAGCGATTCGTAGAGAGGGATATAGCGATATATATAGGCTAGCTGTATACTAGGTATACGTAGGAGAAATATAAGCTAGCTCGCGAGCGAAGTAGATATAGATTTAGTTAGTAGAGGGATACGCTAATAGCCTGCTCGGCGTAAGGTCTATTAAGGCTGCCTCTATAAGACACGGTCGGCCTGTCGTAGGGAGACCCTTATAGGCAACGCGAAACGGAAACCGTAAGGTAACCGCAGGGCGTAGTGCGTAGTAGCTACTACTAGCTCCGAGGACCTTATCCCTTTAATAGGCAACTAACCCTCGGTGTACCTAGAAGTAGGCGGGATTAAACCCCGGTCGAAGAGACTACTACGTAGCTCGAGAGAACGGATGCGCGTATCGGTATATAGAGAGACAGAGCTGTTCGTATTAGGATAGAAGGCTGGTAGTATATGCTTAAGGAGCAAACAACGAGTTACTTAGGCTAAGAGAAGCCTCGCCTACCTTAATTAGTAGAAGCCGGAGGTATAAGGCTAAAGGGTATAAGATAAGGCTAAAAACTAAGGTAGAGCCCAGTAGACAATAGAGCACGTCGCACCTACTTAAATATATAAGAATCTAATAACTGTTGCTCCACTACCTACTATAGAGCGGAAACCTAGTACAGACTTGTTATAGAATAGTAGACGAGCTTATTAGAGTCGCGGAAGAGATAGAGCTAGGCCTCGTACTCGAACGAGGAATAGTAACCTAGGAGAAGCAAAACTATAGCTACTAGACCCTCGACCTAGTATTCGCTACTACCTAAACGCAACAGAGAGTAATTACCTGCTAGATATACCCCGAGAGGACCCACGGGTCGGATCACCTCCCGATAGTTACGATAATAGACGATATACAACTCTAGGAGAGGCTAAGGGACCCGAGAGTATAGTAGAAGAAGGCTAACTAGGAGGCACTATTAGAGATTATCGAGAAGGAGGGAAAGGAACTTAAAGGCGCCGTAATAACTATAGAAGAGGAGGCGGACCGATAGATAGAAGCCCTATAAGGGATTATTATAAGAGCCGTTTAAAAGGTAGTCCTATACGCTAAACTATCTACCTTTACGAAGGAGGGCTAGACAACCGAGATATAGCGCCTTATTAGAGCCGCGAGAATAGTAAGGAGGGAATAGAGTAATAGTAGGATATAGGCGAACTATACAGCCTATATAGCAGCAAGTTACGCGAGGGCAAGACAAGTAAAGAAGGATAGCAACCTTATATAGAGAGCAGTAGTAAAGTAAACGATAGAGGACCCGACTAAGATCTAGAAGCTCGTAAGATAGGTAAGGAAAGAGTAGGGACGCCGTAGCCCTTACTATAGTTCCTAAACATAACTATACCCGTCGGGCCCCTAGAGCCTAACGGGAGGTTAAGCTAGAACGATAAGGAAAAGGCCGACGCTCTAGCTAGCTACTTCTTCCCGGCAGTAAAGGAGGCGGACCTTAGCGACATTAACGCCTGCGACATCCCGGAGCCGTTCTATATAGACCTAGAGGTCTTAGAGGTAGAGGTACTTTCTATAATTAAGAGACTATCGACAAGAAAAGCCGCAGAACCGGATAGGATTCTAAACGAGCTTCTAAAGGGCTGCTAAGCTACCCTCGCCTCTCTACTAGCTAAACTCTTTATAGTATACTTAAGGATTAGATACTACCCGGCCGTATTTAAGAAATCTATAATAGTAGTCCTCCGGAAGCCCTAAAAGCTAGACTATACGAAGCTAAATACCTATAGACCTATCGCCCTCCTAAATACTATAGCGAAGACCCTTAAAGCGATAGTAGCGAGGAGGATGTCCGTAGTAGCCGAGGAGAAAGGGCTCCTACTAGACGAACAAATAGGAGCTAGACCGGGCCGGTCGACGATTACTACGCTAGAAATAGTTATAGAATAGGTCCGAATAATCTAGAAAACAAGCCTAGAAGCTATAGTATCGATGCTATACCTCGACATCTTAGATGTATTTAATAACGTCTTATATTAGCGCCTACTATATAATATTGCGATCTAGGGCTTCCTAAACTAGGTTATTCGATTTATTAGGTTATTTCTATACGGCAGAACGACGAGGCTAAAGCTCGGAGAGTATACGGACGAAGAAAGACTATAGGCGACTAGCATCCTATAAGGATCTACGCTATTACCGATTCTATTCCTATTCTTCGTAAGCACTCTCTTACCTACTATCTGCGGCTAAAACCTACTTGCGATAGGGTTTATAGACAACACAAACATCCTTATATAGGGAGAACTATAGAGGAGAACTATAGACGGCTAGAGAACGTATACGAAAAATGTATTTAATAGGCAAAATAATATAGGGCATCCTTCGCGCTGCAAAAGTACTAACTTATCTACTTTACGCAGTCTAGGATAAGATACAACCTTATAGTAATAGTAACGATCCGGGGGTTTAACGATAGACTAGTACTACACCTACGCCTTCTTAGAGTCTAGCTAGATACGAAGCTAATATAGGGACTATATATTAGAAAAGCAGCAGAGAAGGGAGCGGAGCGAATGCACTCCCTCTAACGGCTATATAAATCTACGTAGGGAGCGTTATTCTAGAAAGCGAGACACCTTTATATAGCGGTAGTACGCTCGGTAATAACGTATAGCTGCTAGGTCTAGGCGAACCTAGAGGGAGTAGAGGGATATAAGAAAACGCTTATAAGCCTACTCGAGAAGGTGCAAGACATAGCTCTAAGGCACGTTATAGGGGCATATAAAAGCGTAAATCGGGTAGTCCTCTAGAGCGAGACAGGGATAACGCTAATACACCTCTATACCTAAGACCTCGTACGGTAGTATACGATAAAGAAGGGGAGCGACGGAGCCGAGAGGTTCCTATAAAAGCAACGGGAGAGGATCCTTAAGAGCCGACTGCTAAGAAGGGGACAAACAGAAAGAAGCGAGCGGATCCCGTTAAGAAAAGATGCTATAAAAGCCCTAGTCGAAGGGTAGACCTAAAACTAATACCCCAAACCTAAGGACTAGTAGTTATAGCGCCGATAGTAAGAAACCTAGGACGAGGAGAAGAGGAAGAGAAGTAGGCAGAACGTAGTACAGCCGGTAGTCTAGAAAACGGCTAGTAATAGGAAGCAATATAACCGCCTATATAAGGGCCTCTCCCGTCTACAGAGCACGATAATTACGCTAATTCGGACAGAGTATATTAAATTTAACTAATACCTCGCTAAGCGAAAAGTACTAGAGGTATTACTATAATGCGAATACGGACAGGGTATATAGACGCTTAAGTACGTATACCTCTTCTACTCGGCGAGGCGCGAGATAAGACCTAAACTTCTCGCGAAGGTAGGGACTATAGACTAGGGCTAGATAACTATAACGAGAAGAGGACTACTAGCTATAGCTCGATAGCTTATCCGGGAGGAAACACTTCGCTAGTTTTCCCTACACGCGAGGAGGAGGAGAAACACCCTACCGGAGGGTGGGACTCTTACCTAGAATACGCGTAATAGGGAGGAGAGGGGCAGCCTAGTAGGAAGCAACAGCTACTACTATAACGGTAAGAGTCTAAGGGCGAACAAAGCAGAGGGACGGCTAGGTAACGGACAGCTGCAGAGATAAGATAAGGCAACTAGGGAGTTTTATACCGGAGAGGCCCTTCGGGCCTTAAGGGCTTTTATACTTTAAAAGATAGATAGGGCGCTCCGCTTACTCGGTAGACGAGGTAGAACGGTATAAGAATATTATATTATATTATAATATCTAAGAATATACCTAACCTATAAATAAGTATAGTAGAGCTCGCTACGACGATCGCGTAGCTTTAATCTGCTCTAGCCTCCGTTTAATAGGCTACTCTATAACCGGCGACCGACGCTCGCACTAATTATAGAATTACTCTATAAAATAGTATTTATAGTAATAGCTTCTAGCCTATTAGCCTCGCGGCAATAAAAGAGTTTATACTATATAGGTCTAACTAAGACGCTAAGAACTCGAAATTCGATAGAAAAGTAAAGGAATTAAAGTAAAATCTAGGTCGATTTAATAGAGACAAGTATTAAAAAGTATAGCTTAGTGTTAGAAAGTGCAGCCTAGTTGGACATTCTAAGAGACACTTTAGGACACCAGATTAGGTAATATAGATTATATAACACTAGGTTATATAACTTAGCTAATACCCTATCTTAGGAGTAAGATGCAACCTATATATAATAACTACAATTATAATAGTTAGTTCCTACCTATTGCTCCGCCTCTCTCCTACTTAAGCCGCATCGAGCGACGACCTAACGACCCAAATTTAATAGGTTATAAGCCCGGGTTTGCAGAGCAGAGCCCTAGGTAGAAAGAGTTAGCCTTCTTATCCTTAAAGGAGGACTATAGTACTAATAGCGATAGGGAAGCAGAAAAGAGCACTAGGAGACCTAAGGTATACCTATCTGCACTATATACTAAGGCTTTAGAAGATCCTAGTATAGTTCTAGAAGTTCTTAAAAGTATAGGTAAGATAAAAAAGAACCTAGTAAAGTACACTTAATTAAGAGTATAAAGAGGAAAGGATTAGTCTTATATCTAGCACTACTCTAAATAAGCCTATACTAAGCACTAAGTACTACTAATACCTTAGATTATACTTGAATCTAGGAAAGTAGAAGACTAGAGGCTCTCTATAAGCAGGATACTATCTAGCTTATAAGAGCCTAGGCTATAAGGGTTAAACCTTATAGAGCCTTATCTAAGAGAGACGAGTCTTAGGAAGACAAGTTAGGTCTAGAACCTAATTTATATAGCAAGAAAGGTAGCAATCTAGAAACTGCCTAGTTACTTTAGAAGAGTTTTAATTTTCTAGAGTTAGTTTTAAGTTTTTGCTTTTAATTTGTAAAATAGATTAAAAGAGTAACTTTAGTAAAAGAAGGACCCTAATCCTCTTAAGAAAGAACTAGAGACTATAGTTTAGACTATAAGAGAACATTCTTAAAGGTAAGGAAATATTCTAGGTTATTTTAGATATAAAAGACTTAGATATATAAATACTAGAATCGGACCTATCTAAGAGTTTATTATCTAAAGGAAAAGGAAAAGCTAGATTCCCTAGGTTAGAGCACTTAAAACATAGCCTAGTATAGAGGAAGAATAATATAAAAGCAATGCACCTCCTACTTAAAAGCTTAGGGAAGATAACTAAGATAAGGTAATAGATAAAACAAGAGTATATAATATCTAGACGAAACTATATACTAAGTATAGCAAGGTCTAAGAAGCATATACTATTATAATTATCTAGAAGTTTGTTACCTTTAAGATAGAGCTAGAGGATACAATTAGAAAGTTATAGATCTACCTTTAGAATCTAGAGAGGAGAATTATAGAGATTAATATAAGAGAGGCATACTTTAAGCTCCTAAGTATAAGGATTAAATTCCTACTATACTTACTTCTAGATTAGTATAAGAGTATAAGGCAGACTATCTAGGTATAGAGGAACCTAGAACCTAAATAAATCCTCTAGCTTCTTAAAGTAGAAGAGTCTAAATAGAACAGACTCCTATCCTAAGAGACAGCAATATTTGCTAAAAAAAGGACATAAGTTAGAAGCACATTCTTATATAATCTCTATTAAGACAAGTACCTAAATAGGACCAGCAACTATCCTCTCTTAAGTAAAGCAAAGGAAGCTATTAAGACTAAGATATATAAGGTTTAGAAGAGAACCTTACTATCTAGGAATAGAAGGAGCTCCTTACCTAGTAAAGAAGAATTAAAAGAGCTAGTAAAGAGACTTAACCTAGAAGTATAATCCTTTAGGAAGAAGGTTAAATTAATTCTAAGGAAGTATACCTCTAAGAAGGCTTATGCCGCCTAGGAAGAGGGCAAGCTTTTAGCAAATTTAGATATATTCTAATCCCTATTAGAAGATAAAGATATTAATAAAGTTGTATACTTAACTATAGAAGCGAAAGGCAAGTACCTGCTATTAGAATAGCTACTTAATTCCTATACTTTATCCTATATAACTAACTAAGCATCCCTTTTAGAGAACTAAAGCCTCTTTAGGTTAGAAAATAGATTAAGGTTAGTAGTAGCTACCTATATGCTATATATATTAGGAAGGCAGTAATAGGTAGGAGGAAAGGTAAGCAGATTGTGCTAAAGGATGTTTTGTTTGTCCCTAGTCTTAGAGTAAATCTTATCTCTTAGAGTTAGTTTAGCTAGTAGTTTAGTATTTAACTACTAAAATTCACACTTATTTCACCTTCTAGAAGACCCGTTGTCTAGATAAAATTAAAAGGAGGAGTTCTATTTATTAAAGAAATTAATAAGTCCCTAGAGGAGGTTGCCTTTATATATAATACCTAAGAGATAAATAGAGCTTTTACCTTTATAGCGATAGAGGATTCCTAAGAATAGTAGGAGCTCTAGTATAGAAGATGCGCATACTTTAGAAAGAATCTTTTAAAAGACTTATACTAGGTATTAAACCTAAAATCCTAGATCCAAATCCTAAAAGAGTAGTATAGCTATAAGGTCTATATATTAGCAAAGATAAAGAAATATAAAGGGAAGATTATTAAAAGAAAGCCCTAAAGGCTATCTCTTATATTAATTAATATCTGTAGACCTTTACTAATTTTAAGACTAAGCTTTAGATAGTAGCTTAAGATAGTTAATAACTTCTTAAGAAAGAAATAGACTATTCTGTTAAGGTCTAGAGACGATATACTAGAAGCCTTAAGGATTTAGAAAAGGAAGGCAGAATTGCAGTCTAGAAATCCTGTCTAAATTATAAGGAGTAATAGGGTAAGAGAACTTCTTACTTTACTAAAGTAGTAGAAGAAGGATAAAGGAATTACCTTCTATACTACTAAAGCCTATAATTCTATCTAGAATAGAGTTGTAGAAAGGTTAATCTAGACTTCTAAAGACTATATAAGAGCTATAATTAAGGAATTAAATATACTAATTAAATTCTAGCCTAAAGTATTAGACGCGTGCACCGTTATTAGGAATGCACTTCTAAATAGACTAGAAATTAATAGCCTTAAGGTATTACCTAAGGAAGCCTTTTTAGGCATCTAGCCCTCGGTTTTACACTTTAGAGTCTAGGGCTGCAAAGTAGTAGTGTCTATAGACCTAAGATCTTAACTAGCTAGGATAAGATCTAACAAGCTAATAAATAGAGGCAAGGAAGCTGTATTTATTGGATATATCCCTAATACTACTAAAATGTAGCTTTTCTAGGAACCTAATATAAGGGCTATAAAGGCCTATAGCACTGCTATATTTTTTAAGGCTAAGAAAGGAGGAGATATAGAGTTAAATGTTCTTAGACTTAATTAAGACAGTAGAGCACTAGTTAGGAACCTAGTTAGAAGACTAAAGAAGTAGGAGCCTGCAGCCTATACTAATGCGACCCAACTAGGTCGCATTACCTAAAAGCTTATAGCACCTATTAAACCCCTCTTTATACAACTTCTACCTGCACTAAAGGACAAGGACAAATACTAGAGAGTAGAGGATCTAGGAGAAGAAAACCCTAAGGCTATACTGCCTTAGTAGGAGGAAAATAGGACCACCTAGCCACCTAAGTTAAACTAGCAGCTTACTAGATAAGACAAAGCTGCAGCTAGTAGAGAGGCAACAGATATTAAGCTTAATATTGTATAGGATCTACTAGGATATAGGGGTTAGGAGGGGAACCTATCCGCAATATCCTAAAAGAGAAGAAGATCTATTTCTAATAAAGGATAGGGACCTAAACTAAGGACCTATAGTATAGTTACTAGACAGGTTCTTTAGAAGAGATAGAGAGATAAAGAGGAACTACTAGTAGCTAAGTAATAGAAGGCATTCCTCTCGTATATAGAAAATAAGGGATAGTGGATTTAGGAAGCCCTTATAGAGGTTAAAGAAGTTACATTTGCAGCATTAGCACTAGCTATCTCTTAGAGACAAGAGGTGCCTATTCTAAAGTCCTATAAAGAGGCAATTTAGGATCCTAAATAGGGATATATATAGAAGGAGGTAGTCTAGAAAGAACTTACTACCCTCTAGACTAATAATACCTAGAAAGAGGTTGTCCCTTCTAAGGGAGCAAACCTTATTACTTCTAAGTAGGTGTTTAATATAAAGAGGCTAATTAGTAGTGCTATTAAGAAGTTTAAGGCAAGACTAGTCGTAAGGGGGTTCTCTTAGAAATATAGAGTAGACTTTTAAGAGACCTTTGCACCTATAGTAAGGTATAATATACTAAGAGTGTTTATAGCTGTTATATATAAGAAGGATCTAGAGTTGCACTAGGTAGATATAAACAATGCATTTACCGAGAGCACCCTATAAGAAGAAATCTTTATAATTCTACCTCTAGGTATTAAGATACTACCTAATATAGTCCTACAAATCCTAAGGAGCCTATATAGACTAAAGCAAGCAGTAAGAGACTAGAATAAGCTCTATATCTTAAAGCTAGAACAGATTAGGTTTATTTAATTAGAAGTAGACCTATACCTACTTATCTACTATAGGAGGAGCATTATAGTCCTTACTTATATAGATAATATCCCTATTATAGCACTAAAGTTAAAGGATATACTTTAGTTTAAGGAAGAACTTAGAAAGATCTTTAAAATTAAGAATCTTAGAGAGCTAGAGAAAATCCTAAAAATAAGGCTAATAAGAGATAGAGTTGCAGGAACTCTAAAACTTAATTAGAAACATTATATCTAGGAGAATCTCTTAAAGTTCTATCTATATAAAGAGATAGCCTATCTAACTCTCTCACCTATAGATAGCTATAAGAGCTTAAGCCTACTAGGCTTATATAATAAGAGAGGATTAAAGATAGAGTACTAGAGCTAAATAGGTACCTAGATATAGCCTATAATAATAACAAGACTAGATATTGCTTTTCCTTTAGGAAGACTAAGTTCCTATATCTTAGATCCTACTAAGAAATATATACAAGCTCTAAAGAAATTAGCAAGATACCTAAGATTATTCCTAGACCTTAGATTAATATATAGGAGAGGTAGAGGAAAGCTAATCGGATACTTAGACTCTAACTATGCAATAGATAAAGCAGATAGAGTCTTAATCCTTAGAAGCATCTTCTTCCTCTATAGAGCCCTAGTTTCTTAAATAAGTAGGAAGCAAAAGTCTGTTACAATATTAATAATAGAAGCTAAGTATATAGCTATAAATACATATATAAAGTAGTTTTAGTTCCTAGTAGCACTTCTTAGGGAAATGGATTATGTAGAGTTAGTAGGAGAATGCTTCTTCTAACTAACTATAAAAGTATACCCTAATACTATAAGGGAGCTAAGACCAGTCTAGCTTATAGGAGACAACTAAGCTGCCTTAACCCTTATTAAGGATGCCTATACCTATAAGAGGTCAAAATATATTAATATTGTATATAACTATATTAGGTATCTCTAGTAGCAGAGAAAGATTGCAGTAGAGTATATTCTAACTAAAGAGATAGTTACTAATAGCCTTACTAAACCAAAGAATAGGCTACAGTTCTAGGAGTTTGTAAGGCAGCTCTAGCTTATATAAGGGATATAGAGAAGTATAGATAGAAGACTATCTAGCCTAAGTAAAAGTATTAGAAAGTGCAGCCTAGTTAGATATTCTAAGAGACACTTTAGGATACTAGATTAGGTAATATAGATTATATAATACTAGGTTATATAACTTAGCTAATGCTCTATCTTAGGAGTAAGATGCAACCTATATATAACAACTATAATTATATCGGTTAGTTCCTACCTATTGCTCCGCCCCTCTTCTACTTAAGCCGCATCGAGCGACGACCTAACGACCTAAATTTAACACTTAGTTAGATATTCTAAAAGACACTTTAGGACACTAGATTAGGTAACGTAGGTTATATAATACTAGGTTATATAACTTAGCTAATACTCTATCTTAGAAGTAAGATATAACTTATATATAATAACTATAATTATATCGGTTAGTTTCTACCTATTGCTCCGCCTCTCTCCTACTTAAGTCGCATCGAGCGACGACCTAACGACCTAAATTTAATAGGTTATAAGCTCGGGTTTATAGAGTAGAGCCCTAGGTAGAAAGAGTTAGCCTTCTTATTCTTAAAGAAGAACTATAGTACTAATAGCGATAGAGAAGTAGAAAAGAGTACTAAGAGACCTAAGGTATACCTATTTATACTATATATTAAAGCTTTAAAAGATTCTAGTATAGTTCTAGAAGTTCTTAAAGGTATAGGTAAAATAGAAAAGAATCTAGTAAGGTATACTTAATTAAAAGTATAAAGAGGAAAGGATTAGTTTTATATTTAGCACTACTTTAGATAAGCCTATACTAAGTACTAAGTACTACTAATACCTTAGATTATACTTAAATCTAGAAAGGTAGAAGACTAGAGGCTCTCTATAAGTAGAATACTATCTAGCCTATAAGAGCCTAGGCTATAAAAGTTAAACCTTATAGAGCTTTATCTAAGAAAGACGAGTCTTAGAAAGATAAGTTAGATCTAGAATCTAATTTATATAGCAAGAAAGGCAGCAATTTAGAAACTACCTAATTACTTTAGAAAAGTTTTAATTTTTTAAAGTTAGTTTTAAGTTTTTACTTTTAATTTATAAAATAGATTAAGAAAGTAACTTTAGTAAGAGAAGGACTCTAATCCTCTTAAGAAAGAACTAAAGACTATAGTTTAAACTATAAGTAAATATTCTTAAAAGTAAGAAAGTATTCTAAGTTATCTTAAATATAAGAGACTTAAATATATAAATACTAGAATTAGACCTATCTAAGAGTTTATTATCTAAAGGAAAAGGAAGAGCTAGATTCCCTAGGTTAGAGTACTTAAAATATAGCCTAGTATAAAAGAAGGACAATATAAAGGCAATATACCTTCTACTTAAAAGCTTAGAGGATAATAACTAAGATAAGGTAATAGATAAGATAAGGGTATATAATATCTAAACGAAACTATATACTAAATATAGCAAAGTCTAAGAAGTATATACTATTATAATTATCTAGAAGTTTATTACCTTTAAAATAGAGCTAGAGAATATAATTAGAAAGTTATAGATCTACTTTTAGAATCTAGAAAGAAGAATTATAGAGATTAATATAAAAGAGGTATACTTTAAGCTTCCGAGTATAAGGATTAAATTTCTACTATACTTTCTCTTAGATTAGTATAAGAGTATAAGGTAGACTATCTAGGTATAGAGAAACCTAGAACCTAAATAAATCCTCTAGCTTTTTAAAGTAAAAATCTAAATAGAATAGACTTCTATTCTAAAAGATAGCAATATTTGCTAAAGGAAGAATATAAGTTAGAGGTATATTCCTATATAATCTCTATTAAGACAAGTACCTAAATAGAACTAGTAACTGTCCTCTTCTAAGTAAAGTAAAAGAAGCTATTAAGACTAAAATATATAAAGTTTAGAAGAGAACTTTACTATCTAAGAATAGAAGAAGCTTCTTACCTAGTAAAGAAGAGTTAAAAGAGCTAGTAAGGAGGCTTAACCTAGAAGTATAATCTCTTAGAGAGAAGGTTAAATTAATTCTAAGGAAATATACTTCTAAGAAAGCTTATACTACCTAGGAAGAGAGCAAGTCTTTAGTAAATTTAGATATATCCCTATTTCTATTAGAGGATAAAGATGTTAATAAAGTTATATACTTAACTATAGAAGTAAAAGGCAAGTACATACTATTAGAATAGCTACTTAATTCCTATACTTTATTTTATATAACTAACTAAGTATCTCTTTTTAGAGAACTAAAGCCTCTTTAGGTTAGAAAATAAATTAAGGTTAATAGTAGCTACCTATATACTATATATATTAGGAAGGTAGTAATAGGTAGAAGGAAAGGTAAGTAGATTATACTAAAGAATGTTTTATTTATCTCTAGTCTTAGAGTAAATCTTATCTCTTAGAGTTAGTTTAGCTAGTAGTTTAGTATTTAACTACTAAAATTTATACTTGTTTTACTTTCTAAAAACCTATTATCTAGATAAAATTAAAAGGAGGAGTTCTATTTATTAAAGAAATTAATAAGTCTCTAGAGGAGGTTGCTTTTATATATAATACCTAGAAGATAAATAGAGCTTTTACCTTTATAATAATAGAAAATTCCTAAGAATAGTAGAAGCTCTAGTATAGAAGGTATATATACTTTAAAAGGATCTTTTAAAAGACTTGTACTAGGTTTTAAACCTAAAATCCTAGATCTAAATTATAAGGAGTAATAGAGTAAAAAGCTTCTTACTTTATTAAAATAGTAGAAGAAGAATAAGGGAATTACCTTCTATACTACTAAAGCCTATAATTCTATCTAAAATAGAGTTATAGAAAGGTTAATCTAGACCTCTAAAGACTATATAAGAGCTATAATTAAGGAATTAAATATACTAATTAAATTCTAGCTTAAAGTATTAGATGCGTATACTATTATTAGGAATATACTACTAAATAGACTAGAAATTAATAGCCTTAAAGTATTACTTAAGGAAGCCTTTTAGATATCTAACTCTTAGTTTTATACTTTAAAGTCTAGAGCTATAAGGTAGTAGTATCTATAGATCTAAGATCTTAATTAGCTAGAATAAGATCTAATAAGCTAATAAACAGAAGTAAAGAGGCTATATTTATTAGATATATCTCTAATACTACTAAAATATAGCTTTTCTAGAAACCTAATATAAGAGCTATAAAGGCCTATAGTACTACTATATTTTTAAGGCTAAGAAAGGAAGAGATATAGAGTTAAATATTCTTAGACTTAATTAAGATAGTAGAGTACTAGTTAGAAACCTAGTTAGAAGACTAAAGAAGTAGAAGCCTATAGCCTATACTAATATAACCTATCTAGGTCGTATTACTTAAAAGTTTATAGCACCTATTAAACCTCTTTTTATATAACTTCTACCTATACCGAAAAATAAAAATAAATACTAGAAAGTAGAGGATCTAAGAGAAGAAAACTCTAAAGTAGTATAGCTTTAGTAGAAAAAAATAGGACTATCTAACTACCTAAGTTAAACTAGTAGCTTATCGGATAAGAAAGGACTATAGCTAGTAGAAAGGTAATAGAAAAGAAGCTTAATATTATATAAGATCTACTAGAATATAGAAGTTAGAAAGAGATCTAATCTATAAAGTTCTAAAAGAGGAAAAGATCTATCTTAGATAAGAAGCAAAAACTAGAACTAAGGAACTATAATATAGTTACTAGACAAGTTCTTTAGAAGAGATAGAGAGATAAAAAGAAACTACTAGCAGCTAAGTAATAGAAGGCATTTCTCTCGTATATAGAAAATAAAGGATAGTAGATTTAGGAAGCCTTTATAGAAGTTAAAGAAGTTGCATTTATAGTATTAGTACTAGCTATCTCTTAAAGATAAGAGGTGCCTATTCTAAAGTTCTATAAAGAAGCAATTTAGAATTCTAAATAAAGATATATATAGAAGGAGGCAATCTAGAAAGAACTTACTACTCTCTAGACTAATAATACCTAGAAAAAGATTATCCTTTCTAAGAGAGTAAACCTTATTACTTCTAAGTAGGTGTTTAATATAAAGAAGCTAATTAGTAGTACTATTAAAAAGTTTAAAGCAAGACTAGTTATAAGAGAATTCTTTTAGAAATATAGAGTAGACTTCTAAGAAACCTTTATATCTATAGTAAGATATAATACGCTAAGAGTATTTATAGCTATTATATATAAGAAGGACCTAAAGTTGTACTAAGTAGATATAAATAATATATTTACCGAGAGTACTCTATAAAAAGAAATCTTTATACTTCTACCTCTAGGTATTAATATACTACCTAATATAGTCCTATAAATTCTAAGAAGCCTATATAGACTAAAGTAAGTAGTAAGAGACTAGAATAAGCTTTATATCTTAAAGCTAGAATAGATTAGGTTTATTTAATTAGAAGTAGACCTATACTTACTTATCTACTATAGGAGGAGTATTATAGTCCTTACTTATATAGATAATATCTCTATTATAGTACTAAAGTTAAAGGATATATTTTAGTTTAAAGAAAAACTTAGAAAGATCTTTAAGATTAAGGATCTTAGAAAGCTAGAGAAAATCCTAAAAATAAAGCTAATAAAAGATAGAGTTATAGGAACTCTAAAACTTAATTAGAAATATTATATTTAGAAGAATCTCTTAAAGTTCTATCTATATAAAGAGATAGCCTATCTAACTCTTTTACTTATAGATAGCTATAAAAGCTTAAGCCTACTAGGCTTATATAATAAGAGAGAATTAAAAACAGAGGACTAGAGCTAAATAGGTACCTAGATATAGCCTATAATAATAATAAGACTAGATATTACTTTTTTCTTAAAAAGACTAAGTTCCTATATCTTAGATTCTACTAAGAAATATATATAAGCTTTAAAGAAATTAGTAAGATATCTAAGATTATTCTTAGACCTTAGATTAATATATAAAAGAAGTAGAAGAAAGCTAATCGGATACTTAGACTCTAACTATATAATAGATAAAGTAGATAGAGTTTTAATTCTTAGAAGTATCTTCTTCCTCTATAGAGCTCTAGTTTCTTAAATAAGTAGAAAGTAAAAGTCTATTATAATATTAATAATAGAAGCTAAGTATATAGCTATAAATATATATATAAAGCAATCTTAGTTCCTAGTAGCACTTCTTAGAGAAATAGATTATATAGAGTTAGTAGAAAAATACTTCTTCTAACTAACTATAAAAGTATACTCTAATACTATAAAGAAGCTAAGACTAGTCTAGCTTATAGAAGACAACTAAGCTGCCTTAACCCTTATTAAGGATACCTATACCTATAAGAGGTTAAAATATATTAATATTATATATAACTATATTAGGTATCTCTAGTAGTAGAGAAAGATTATAGTAGAGTATATTCTAACTAAAGAGATAGTTACTAATAGCCTTACTAAACTAAAGAATAGGCTATAGTTCTAGAAGTTTATAAGGCAGCTCTAGCTTATATAAAAGATATAGGAAAGTATAAGTAGAAGACTATCTAGCTTAAGTAGAAGTATTAGAAAGTGCAGCTTAGTTAAATATTCTAAGAGACACTTTAGAATACTAGATTAGGTAATATAGGTTATATAATACTAGGTTATATAACTTAGCTAATACTCTATCTTAGAAGTAAGATATAACCTATATATAATAACTATAATTATAACGGTTAGTTCCTACCTATTACTTCGCCTCTCTTCTACTTAAGCCGTATCGAGCGACAACCTAACGACCTAAATTTAATAATAAGAGTACTTTTAACTACTAGGTATATAAAATCGCTAGCAAATTCTAACGCGACGATAAGACCTTTAAGACTAAGAGGGACTATATAGATTGCCTATTTAGCCTACTCGATAGCTATCTAACCGAGCTACTAGAAGGACGATATATATTAGTAGAGATTCTATTTTTAAATATAGCTAAGACAATAGCTACGCTATCTACTATATTCTATAATAATAACTAGAACTTAAAAGCGAGAAAAGAGCTACGAGAAATAATATACGACCTAAGTAAAGTAGATAGTATTAATATTTACTAGTTTATTAGAAAGATAAACAGCCTCGTAGATAAGGCTAATATATATTAAGACGACTAGAAGAAAGTACTATAGAAATATATACCTACTACCTTAGAAACTAAGCTTTTTTAAAGTCTAAGGATCCTTCTATTTTATACGAAACCTTTTATATATACGTCGCTAACGCTACTCTAAACCGATAAAAAGCTTACTAGAAATATAAGCTTATTAAACAAAACGTAGCTTTAATAAAAAGAGCTAATAAGCCTATACGCTACTAATCGAATAAAAGAGAAAGACTAGCTATAGAAAAAGAACTATAAAGAAAGATAGAACGAATAACGCTAGCTTAGATTAAGAAAGAGCCCGACTAAAAGATACTAATCTATACTTTATCTATAAAAGAGCTAGATACTACGCGAAATAATACTTAAATCGTAAGGTTGTTACGAAGCTTTTAATAAAGCTAGATAATAATAAGAGCGCAACTTTCTTATTAGCTAATTTGTCTTCGTCTTTAGAATTCGAGACAGAAAACTAGAATAGCTATCGGAAGTTTCTATAATAGCCTAAGTACTATAGATAGCTATAGTTAGTAGATCTTAAAACTTAAATATCTTTATAAGAAGAGTTAACCTCTCTATTAATAGTATCGGTCTATAAACTTACACTTTCTATAATACTAGAGTAGATATTTTACTATCGATAACACCTAGTATAGCTTCTAAACTCGTTAAGAAATTAGGTATAAAAAAGGAACGACTACTTAAGCTACTTATACTTAGCGACTTTAATAGCGCTATTACTACTTAAGCTACCTACTAAATTTAAGTAACTCTCGAGATTAATAGTAGAAAATTCCTAAAGTAGAAGTTTATTATTATTCTAATAGTAAATAAAATGTTTATTAGATAAAACTAGCTTACGAAACAAAATATATAGATATATCTAGCGACTCGTATCTTCTTATAGTCTAAGAAGAAGCCTATAATTAGCTAATAACCGAGTATTATTATATAGTCTATAACTCTACCTCTAAATATAAAAGTATAGAAAGATATTATATGCTAAGACTAGTTAATAAAATAGAAAGACTATTAGCTAAAGATCTAAAAGATCCTTTAAAATTTTTAGAGAATAGTAGAAACTAAGGCGACGATTATAGTAGTAGTTTTAACTAATAATAAAACGTTTAAGTACTTTCGAGCAATTAAAAAGGACTTCTAATAGAAACGCTAGTATTAGTAAAAAATACCTAAGGCTTCTATACTTCTAGAGGTAAAGAATACTCGCTCTATAGTTAGGTTAAATAAACTTACTATCGACCTAATAGTATAGAATAAGACATTCGATAGTAAATATATTCTATTTTCTAACGATAAGGATCCCGAATATATTACTAAGGTTTACGTTAAACTACTTAGAGAACTCGCGTATCTAGAAGAATTCTTCTTAAAGAAAGCTTTAATAGAACTACTACTTAGTTGCTCTAGATTTAACGTTGTTCTAGAACTAGCTAAACCTTTAGAAAGTAAACTCTCCTAGTACCTAACTCTATTCGCCTTTCGAGAACTAGAAAAATAGATAACTAACAAACTTTTCTATATTAGATTTATTAAGAGATATATAGCCGATAAGCCTATATCTACGCTTTTCGTACTAAAGCTATATTCTAAAGAACGACGCTTCTACGTAGACTACTAATAGGTTAACTAGTTTATCGAGAACTAATAAGTACTCGCCTCTAACGTCTAAGGTACGATTAGCCGTTATAAGCTAGCTAAACGTATAATAAAGATTAATATTATTTATATATTTAATTAACTACTTATAGATATAGGATCGTAGTACCTAACCGCTTTTACTACCTAGTAAGGTATATTTTAATAGAAGGTCCTTCTATTCGATTTTAAAGTAGGTCTAGCCTAGTTCTAAGCTTTTATTAATACGTAGCTAAACGAACTTCTCGATCTATTTGCTAGCGCCTATACTGACGACGTTCTAGTCTATATAGAAGGCGACAAGTAAGAGTACTTCAAGTACGTAGAAGAAGTAATTTATCGATTATATAAAGCTAACCTCTAAGAAGATATTAAGAAATCTCGCTTTAACGTATAAGAGGTAGACTATCTCGGTATAATCTTAGAGGCCGGTTAAAAAGTCCGCGTCGATCTAGAGAAAGTCGCCGCTATTAACAACTAGAACTAAGAAGATCTTAACTCGAAACTAGTAGTTCGCTTATTTCTTAGCTTATATAATTATATCTACTTATTCTACTACTACGCTAGCTAGATTACGGAGCTACTTAATTAGCTTCTAAAGAAAGATACTCTATTCGAAAAAGGCCTAAGTAAAGGCAAGCTTTCGAAACACTTAAGAAACTAGCTACCGAAGTATTTATACTCGCCTTCTATTAGCCTAGCCGACTAATAAAAGTAGATACTAATACCTCGAATAACGCGACTATAGAAGTTATCTAGTAGTAATAGGAAGACGATACGTAGAAACTAATTAGCTACTTTTCGAAAATAATATCTATAGCTAAATAGAACTACTTAATCTAAAACAAAGAACTACTCGCTATAGTTAATACTTTTAAAGACTTCGAATTAGCTCTTTAGAGTATAAAGTTCGTCGTATAGACCGATTACTAAGCGCTTATCTACTAGTCTACGAAAAAGTTGCTATTAGCCTACTAGATTCGCTAGTCGTACTACCTAACTAACTTCGATATTACTTACTACTACTAATCTAGTAAGGAAAACGTAGCTACTAACGCTCTATTCTATAAAACAATAAATAACCTAACTATTAAAGTATATAATCTATAAGACCGTACTTTCGCTTTAATTCGCCTAATAAGATAGAGGCTATACTAACCGATCTAATAGATAAATTAGCTAGTATTAGAGCCGTAACTCTAGTTTAGTAGTATAGTACTAACCTAGTTAATATTATCGTCGCTAAGAATAAAAGATAAGCTCTAAGTAGATATAATAGCCGCCTAGTTGTTCTTAAAACTACTTCTAATAGAACTGTCTTTTTTATATAGCTCTAATCTAGAAGGTATATAAACCGAATACCTTCGCCTATATAGAGTAGAATAAGATAGTCGCTCTACTAAGGAAAGACTATTAGTAGGACTTCTAGAGCAAAGATATTAAAAGGTATATTAGAAACTATAGAGAGTATAAAAGAAATATGATATAATAATCTTTTGCCGTACTACCTCGTCTCCGAGTAAGCGGAGTGTCCTATCCTTGGTTGTTAAGTACAAAAGCCCTTAAGGCCCGACAGGGCCTCGCCGGCATAAAACTCCTTAGACCTTCCTCTGTTCTCTGCAACCGGCCGCTACTCGGTTGTCCCCTTGTTTGTTCTCCTTAGGACGTACACAGTATCTGTGGGAGCCCTCCCTCTCACTAGGTGCCTACCTCTCTCCTCGTAACCCGACCTCGGGTCGTCCGCGCCTCTTCCTCCTCTCGCGCTAGCGAGAATTGGCCGAGTGTACCTTCCCGGATAAGCTATTTCGCCACAGCGAGGAGGCCTTTCTTTGTAGTCGTTAGTGTCTCCCAGTCGGACGTGCCTGCGTCGGCGAATAGGCTTTGCCTATTTCCTTATCGGAGTAGGCAGAACACGTATATATACTTGGCTGTTTGCGTGCCTTGTCCGCACTCGCACCTAGAGGACACTCCTGGGACTCTGCGCTTAGCTAGGTAGTAGTTAAATCCGATATGTTCTGTTCGTAGGAGAGTAACCATCGTGCTTTGCGGCCTAGTTAGTCCCTTATGTAGTACTAGGTGTTTTTTGTCGCCTTCGGTGCGCTAGGCTGCAGGCTGGCGGCTTGTTGTTGTAGTCCTCTTCGCCTTCTCTCGAATCTATGTCCTTCTCTACTCCCCGTCTGCCTAGCTGCTCCTGCCCCCTCGCGCCTCTCCCTCCTATCCTTAGACTATATCTCGGATAGTTTCCCTCCGCGATAGGTTGTTTTTCCTCTAGCGTCCTTGCCCCCGTCTGCATTAGTATTGGCGAAGCACCCTCTGCCGTTGTTCCCGAAGGTGTTCGTCTGCCCTATCGTTGCCCTGTTTTACCGCGTGTTGCCTTACTATGCCCTAGGTATAGAGGTGGATCGGGGCAATTCCGGATTCGCTCTGGAGAACTACCTAGCTAACACTCTTGTAGGCCCCTGTAATATGTCGTAGCGCTACGTTCTATACCTTCTCGAGCGGTTCTGTAAGTCCTTTCCGGTATCCTGCCGTTCCGGTAGGGTTCGCCTAGAGCTAGTACCCGTATGTTATCGCGGGTCGGACTACAGCTATATAAATGTGTCTCGCCTTCTGGAACGACGCTCCCTATATAGATTTGCAGAGCCTCTAGAGTAAGTTCATCTAGGATGCCCCCCTTTCTGCAGCCTTCTTAACGTGCGGTCCCTACGTTAGTTTAGTATCTAGCTAGACTCCTAGTAGCCGTAGTAATGGCGCTAGCCCTTCTTTAAAGCCTTGGATCCGTACCGTAGCCTTTAGGTCGTGCTTACGGGATCTCGTAAAGTGGATCAATTAGTATTTCTACGGTGCGAAGGCTGCGCCATGTCTCCTTGCCTACTGCATACACTTTTCGTGTGCGGCCTCGAGCCTCCTGCAGTTGTCTGCCGTACTGTTTCCCTATATAAGTATGTTTGTGTCGTCTACGAACCCTATAGCTAGCACGTGCTGGGCCTGGATCGCAGGGAGTAGTGTCCCTACAAAGAACAGGAAGAGAATAGGGGACAAAGTTGACCCTTGGGGAATTCCCGTCCGCTGAGGCCGTTCCTCGTCTATGTAATCTCCGAGGCGGAGTTTAGTCGTGCGGCCCTAAAGGAAGGACTCGATAAATCTTACTACCCACGCCGGGAAGCCCTGCATTGCGATGTTGTAAAGTAGCCGGGCGTGTAAGACGTTATCGAAGGCTCCTAATATATCTAGGCACAGCATAGACGCTACTGCCCCTAGCTTAGTGTCCCAAATCGTTCGTACTTGTTCCGTAATTAGCTCTAGTGCTGTAAGCGTAGATCGACCTAGCCTTGCCCCCATCTGCGCCTCTAGCAGGAGGCCTCTTTCTTCCGCGACTTTGGACATCCTTCTTGCGACTATAGCCTCTAGCGTTTTCGCTATTGTGTTTAGCAGAGCAATAGGCCTATACGCGTTAGGCTTCGTGTAGTCTGGCTTCTACGGTTTCCTAAGGACGACTATAGTCGATTTCTTAAATGTAGTAGGGTGGTAGCCTATCGTAAGGCACGCCGTATATAGCTTGGCGAGTAGTGGTGCGAGGCGTGCCTTGCATCCCTTTAGGAGCTCGTTCGGTATCTGGTCCGGTCCCGCGGCTTTCTTAGTCGGTAGCCGTGCGATTGTTCCTAGCACTTCCGCTTCTGTAACTACGAGCTCTATTTGTATCGGTTCTGGGATCGTGTCTTAGTCTATATCGCTTAGGTCGGCTGCCTTAGGTTCCGGGAAGAAGTGTGTAGCGAGGGCTTCCGCTTTCTCCGCGTTGTTCTAGCTTTTCCTCTAGTTTGGCCCTAAGGGTCCAATTAGCAGATTTAGGAACTGCGGAGGTAGTTGTGGCTTTCCGGCTCTTTCTCTCGCTTACTTCGCTAGCTTCCATATCTTGTCCGGGTTCTGCGTTATCTCCTTAATTGTTGCCCTCTAGGATAGGTTTATGTCTCTTTTAACCTGCTTCGACCTTGCGTAGTTAGCTGCCATATACGCCTCGTAATTAGCCCTAGTCCTGCTGTTGCACCATTCCCGTCTTGCTGATCTCGCTGTCCTTATTAGGTGTTGTGTCTCTGGGGTCCAGCTTTCTCTCGCAAATGGAGATAGTCTAGCGTATAGAACCCCCTCTCGAACAGTGTCCTATATAATCCCTTGCAGCGCTTCCGCCCACCTATCTACGTCGCCTTTAGTGTGGATCTCCTCGCTGCGGAGCCCGCTGCTCTTTACCCAGATCCTCTCCTGTATCTCGTCCTAGTTTGCCTTTTTCCACTATAGTCTCGGGTCCCGCGTCGCCTCTCTTAGCTCCGTGTCCTCTATTGTAGTTATAATTGGGAGGTGGTCCGATCCGTGAGCGCGTTCTTGGTCCGTTTGACATATAATAACGCGTTGCTGCGCCCCAGCTATTATAAACACTAGGTCTAGCGTTTAGCAACTGCATCCCTGTTTCTCCTATATTACCGTTCTAGGCTCGATTGCAAGCTGAAGTCCTGCTTGCTCAGTAGCCCGGATTAGTCGGTCCGACATCGTGTGTTGGTTCTGCGTAAGATTTCCTCCCCACCTCGGGTAGTATAGATTGAAATCTCCAAGTAGGATCTACTCTAAGCCTAGGTTCCTCGCGTTTGCTAGTCGTATAGCTTCTATAGCGACCGGTATAGTGCCTGGTTCCGTATAGCTGGGTAGTCCACTAGGGTTGTATATGTTGTAGATTGTAAGTGGTCCGTTGCTTATCTGTATTTGAATAGATACCGCGTCTGTAGAGGCCGCTTCAACTTCCTCCTACTTTAAGGTATCGAGGTATTTCGAGACTAGGAACGCGACTCTTGCGTACCCCCCTATTGGGACGATTTAGTGGTAGTGCTTGCTTGTCTTTATCTGCCCTGTTTAGGGGTTGATCCACGGTTCCTAAAGTGCTACGATCTGCGTTTCCCCTAGGTCTAGCTCCTATAGGAGGAGCGACTAGATCGTTCGGCTGTGGTTCACGTTGTGTTAGTAGATCTGTAGGGTGTGTCTATTTATTGTGTAGGTTGTTAACTTTGGACGAGTATCTCTATACCTATATCTTTATCTTCGTCTTCGCAGTTAGGTTGGCTACTTCGAGTAACCCGCTAGAAGGGGAGTTTTCTTGTCTGTCTCCTTCCTTCTATAGTCGCTACCGTCGTACCCCTTAGTCGCCCTAGCCTTACTGCGCCGGTCGCTTGTGTGCCTACTAGTGTAGGCTCTCCCTCCTAAGCCGGCTGTTCTAGCTGCGGGCCTAGTCTCTTCTTGTTCTGCACAAGTGTAAAGCCGTCGTACGTAGTCGTCTGCTGCGTATGGGCTGCCTACTTCTACGCGAAGAATTTGTAGAACTTATCCTTTTTTGCGTGTGCGGCCTGTTTTATCTTGCAGATCCTTTCCTAGGAGGCGTGGTTCCCGTTACAGTTACTGCATTTCCTAGTTGTCGCTATACATGTGTCCGTCCTATGTTCGCCTACACACTTCCCGCATTTCTCGGTAGTCTCCTTATAGTGGTTTTTGACGTGCCCGAACCTGTTGCATCGGAGGCATTGTACGACTCTTTGTTGTAGGTGGAAGGGCTCTGCAGCTTAGAAGTTGCCGTTGTATAGGAGTCCTTTGTTTACTATCTCCCTCGCCTATACCTCGCTCTAGACCGTTAGAATAACTAACGACATGTGTTTGCCCTCTCGCGCTCTTGCCTTCCCGAGCCACTCTGCCTTTAGTACGCGTAGATCTAGGATGTACCTCGCGTTTTCCTCCTATACCGTCTCCTAGAGCTGTTTCTCCCTAATGTCTATGTTCGTAAGGACCTTATGGATTAGGACCTAGTATCTGTTCTGTTAGACTTCCGCCTCGGGCCATATCTCTTTTAGCTACCTTTGGTTTCCCTCTAGCCTCTTCTTGTCCTCTGCACTGTATACTAACACCCTTAGGTCACCGCTCGGCAGCTTCTAGACCGCCGCTGCTATGTGTATTCCTATCCTTGCTTGTATTCCCTTTGCGTCTTGCTTCTTCGTTTCCTCTCTTGCCTCTGCGGAGCCCATATTAACCGTAATTATATGGGCTCCCTCCGGGTGCTTCGGCTAGGTAGTTGGTGTCGGATTAGCCCTAGCCGCCATCTGTGCCCACGACTGTATGCGCGCCTGGGAGGTATTTATGCATTGGGACTTTTGCATTGCCTTAATATCGTCGCTAATCTGTTGCAGTTTCGCTGCTATATAGTGTGTCTCGCTATAGTGTTGGATCGCGAGCCGGGTGTGCTCTTAGGCGCGTAGGAGGGTCTAAAGGAGGTCTTAAGGCAGGCCTCTGTATTTGAGAGCTCGTTCGACGTCGGCCTCGATAGTTCTCAGTTCCATTATGTAGGAGTCGTCCTTTAGTTTGTCGATTTTGGCGGTATTGCTGCCGCTGGCCTCGTTAGTTGGCCCGGCGCGCGACGCATCCGGAGGGTAGCGGCCTCCATCCTCGTCGCGCGCTATTCTATCGTCGATGTTAGCATTGCGCTCTAGGTGTACATACGCGTGCTGGGAGGCCCTAAGGCCCCCACCTTCAGTCGTCGCCGTTGCTGTTGTGTTCATGTTTTTGTATAAAAGAAATAAGATACTTAGAGACAAAACGCTAGGCCTCTTATACTCTCTATCTATTTCTAAGTACGTCTAGAAGTACGTCGTTGTCGATAGAAAAAGTATACTAAAGAATAACTAAAGATACGACTATATCTAGGTTTTTATATATTAGTTTAGTAAGCTTATTACCTCGCTTCCTAGACGAAAGGAAGATACTATAAAAGTACTCGCTTATAGATACTACTACGCCCTCTATCGCTTTCTTAGAATACTCTATAAATAGATTATAAATAGCGCTAGAAGTTCCTTAAGATAATAAATAAGCTTACTAGTATTAAACATCGTCGTAGTAGCCCTCGATATCTTTATACTTAAGGTAGTATTAAGATAACAAATATAGAGCTTAATTAGAAGCTGCGATTCTATATCGACAAATATTAAATCTAGTAAAGACAATATCTCCCTACTCTTAATATAGCTTATAACTCGATATAATACTTAGCTATAGGAATATTACTTTTAGAAGTCTTACTTAGTACTAGCCTTTAGAACCTACTATTACTACTATTACTAGAGATTAACCTTACGTTAACCTAATAGTAGAGAAAAGCAATATAGATCGTTTAGTAAACTCGATAAGTCTAGGAACTCGCACGACAGAATACTATAGCTATATAAGCGAAAATAGAAGTTTAGGCTAATCGGAAACGCTACTAAGTCGACTTTACTATTAGGGATTAAGTCTACGTTAGTAAGAAGGGATTTTTAATAGAAGCGCTAATAACGAAGTTAGACTCGTAGAACGCTAGGCTATAGACTATCCTCAAAGAAAAGAGGTATAGTTTTATCCTTAATACGCTATTATAGTATAAAGGAAGTAGACTATTCTACGCCGATCGCCTCCGTAAGGCTACTTAAGATCTACTACTATAGTAATACGTTAAACCCGAATTACCTATCGAGATTAATAGAGAACTAGAATAGGAAGTCGAGAAGATCCTAGCTTTATATCTATTTAGAAAAGGTAGAGACTCTAATATTAAGTTTCGTAGATAGAACTAGACCTAGACGAGATATAGTATTTAGTAAGTAATTTAAAGAACTTCTCTATACTACTTAAAGTATTTTATTAAGAGAACCTAGAGATAGCTAGCCTACTAAAAAGACTTTAATAATAGATCTAGAACGTAGTAGAAGACAAGTTTAAGATAGACGAGTATAAAGACAATAATATCGCTAAATATAAAGTAACTAGGAAAAGGACGAGGAAACGATATACTATAAGGCACGTATAATAATTAAGCCTTTTAACTATCTAATAATCGGGGCTTAGAGAGAGGTAGTATAAGAACTAGCGCTAGCGCTGCCTTAGGTAGTATTAAGTAAGCGCTTTAATACGCTAAGACTCGATAGAGGCGCCCTCGCTACGTTATATAAAGTCTAGCTTACTTCTATTTCTTCTTACTCTTTCCTTTCTTCTTTAGTTTAGAGTCTTCGTCTATAGCATCTAATATAATAGGTTTATCCCTATACTAGCGATCGTAATACTCTAGTCTTAAGGCTCTAGGTTCTTATTACTATCTATAGGGGTTGCGGATCGTCTTCTATAGCTTAAATACACTTTTATAAGGATATTTTAAGAAGCTTTTATATATACGGCTTTAAAATAAGTCTCTATTAATACCTTTTATTATCCGCGGCTACGTATAGTCTTTATTTAGACTATATATTAGGCTATAGAGCTTTACTAGAGAGTCTAGGCTTCTCCTAGTAGTATAATCTCTATAAATGCTTATATATCTATAATCGCTTATTCTAATCGTAGTATAGGCGTCTCTTAACTACTAGAATAGCTATAAACTAAAAGCTTATAAAGTAAATTAGAAAGATAACTAGTAGAATTATAGTTATCTTATCTAATAGCTATTTATTTAGTCTAAGTTCTTTATATATATATATTACTAATAATTGTAGAGAACATTTATTATCTTTAGTAACTAGTATCTAATTTATATACCTTTTACGCTCTAAAGTAGGTACTCTTTTAGAGTCTTAAATAAATTACAATCTAGGCCTTTAGTAAAGATATCTGCTACTTATTCTTTAGTACAGATCTAAACTAAATCTACTAGGCTTAAGAAGTAAGTATTATATATAAAGTAGTATTATATATTAATCTACTTTGTTTTAGCGTAGTACTCGGAGTTATTCGCTAGTTCTATTACTAATTTACTATTAGTAAATACTATAATCGCTCTATTCTTTATATTTAATTCCTTAAGTAAATCTTTAAAGAATATTGCCTCTTTTATAGCCTCTTTTAAAGCTATATACTCGGCTTTGCAACTAGAGAGAGCTATAGCTTTTTATAGAATAGAACGCTAACTTATAGGCGCTTTATTATTTAATAAATAGACGTCCTCTATTATAGAACGGCGCGTAGTATAGCTACCTCCCTAATCTGCGTCGCTATAGCCTTTTAATAGTAGAGGGAAGGCTAGCGACGAGAAGTACCTATACGCGGTGCTAGCTACGAACCTGTCGCTTGCGATAGAGCCGAATCTTCTTACTTTATCGTAGGCGAAAACGACGGGAATCCAAGATAAGGAGACTCTCTTCTATATCTTTTACCTTCTAAACTAGCTCGAACCGACCTAAACCAACCTAAAACAAGATAGCTACAATATATAAAAAGAGTAGGAAAAGAGGAAGAGAAGAGTAGAGACAGGCTATAGAGGGTAGCTATCTCTAGAAGGAGCCTCGAAAGAGAATACTACTTAACCCGGAATATAGGGCTATCCTTCCTTAAGTAAGAAGGTAGTATTCTAAGAAGAAAAACTCTAGCTAATAGAAGACTTTATCTACCTACCTATCGGTACTAAGAAGAAGAAGAAGATAAGTAGGTATAAGAACTAGACTATCCTCTAGACACTATTCGATACCTTCCTTAAGACTCGATTCTAAATTCTAGATATATACGTATAGGCCTTAGCGCTAAGCGCTAAGACTTACTATAGATAGATAGAAATTTTAGAAGTTGGAATTTGGAACAAAGAGCGAGAGCTATAGAGGAAGATACTTCCCCCGCCCCTCCCCTCTATAGAGGTAAGAGCCTTTCTTTTATAGAAGTATAGCTTACTGTCGGCTATAAACGATAGAGAGCAACGGCCCGAAATGTCTAGAAGGCGCGAATAAGAAAAAGAAGAAAACCGTAGTAGGTAGCTTATACGTAGTACTAGCTCCTATACTATATAGTCTTCGACTTCTATAGAACATAAATAGAACAAATAAACAAATAACAAACAATAGTAGAGAGGATTATGCGTTATAAATAAGCGCCTTATTTAGACTATTAGGGTCGTTTAAGTACTTCTAGATCCTATTTAGTACTTTATAGTACGTAGGGTCTAGATTAGATATAAACTTAGCGACTTAGCTAATAGCGTAGTATATATTAGGTCTTGTTTTAGTCGCTAGATAGATTAATACGCCTACTTCTTTTTAGAATTAGCGTATATTGTCTAGTTAGCCTCTTCTTTAGCTTTTTCTAGACGTACGCCTATCTCTATAAGTATAGAGATAGGATTAAGTTCTAGCTTCTTATATCTCTTTAAAATCTTTAATAAGTAACTTTTTAGCTTAAGGTTATCGACTTATTGGGACAGTTCCTAGATACTTCTATACCTAGGTAGTATTTTACTAGTTCTAAGTCGCTTATTTCTAAGTTCTTAGAAAGGTTTTCTTTTACTTAAGAAGCTAGGCTTTTTATAAAAGTAAAGATTAATATATCGTCGATATAATATATTATAAAGACGCCTATCTCTCTATTTATAAAAGTAGCGCTATCTTTAAGTAAAGAAGTAAAGCTATATTTAGCTAGGATAGATTTAAAGTATAAGTACTACTGCCTACTAGCTTGTTTTAAGCTATATAAGGTAGTATTTAAGTAGTAGACTAGATTTTCTTTTCCTCTAACCTCGAAACCTTTACGTTATTTAACGTATATTTCCTTATTACTAGAGCTATTAGGAAATACTAGTTTTACGTCGATTTATTTTATTTTGTAGTCTTTATAAGCGGCTATATAGAATAAAGCGCGCTAGGTTTTAGGTTAATATATATTACTAAAAGTGTCGTTATAGTCTAGGCCTAGTACCTACTTAAATTCCTTAGCGACCTATCTAGATTTAAACTTAAGAAGCTTTCTATAGGAGTTGCGTTTAGTCTTATAGACCTAATAGCCCTTTATAGCCTTTTGCTTTTTAGGAAGATCTACTAAGTCCTAAGTTTTAAGACTATTTAAGTCGTTAACTTCTCGAGATATAGATTCTTTCTAATCCTTTCTATTAAGGCTACTTATAGCTTTAGTATAGCTTAATAGATCTTCTAGGTTATTACTAGCTATTAGAGTATATAGGCTTAGCGCGTCTAGTAGACTATTGTCTTTTAAAGTTATAAGAGATCTAGAAGAGGTAATATCTTTTATAGCAGTTTTAGGTATTTTAGAAATAGTATTCGAGTCGCCTATAAGCTCGTCTTTTAAGTCGCTTACTTTAGAGTATATCCTTTCTCTAGATACGTCTATACTTTCTCTAGGGACGTCTAAGCTTTCTCTAGGGAATTCTAGGCTTTCTTTAGAGACGTCTAGGCTTTTTTATAGACGTCTAGGCTTTCTCTAGAGACGTCCGTATTTTGAGATCCTTCGAGATATACTAGCGACTCTTAAGGTTGCTCTATCTTATTTAGAGGCTTATAGAATTGCCCTTCTAAGATAATAACGTCTCTTGCCTAAACTACGCGTCTAGATTCTAAATCGTATAGTTTATATAGATTAGAATCGCTATATCCTATTAGAATCGCTTTCTTAGCTCTAGTATTAAGTTTCTTAGCTTTTACTCGCGTATAGTAAGCTATAGAGCTAAAGATTCTAATATTACTAAGGTTTGGTTTCTTTTTATACTTTAGTTCGTAGAGGGATTTAAAGTCTAAGGACGAATACGGAGTTCTATTATATAGAAAAATAGCCGCTTCTAAGGCCTCTTCCTAAAATTAATTAGGGACCCTCGATTCTAGTAAAAAGTACGTACTTTACTAAGTAGCGTCCTATTTAGTTGTTCTATAAGACTGTTTTGTTCGGGGTTATAGAGGCTACTTAGTTCGTATTTAATACCTTCTACTTTTAGTAAGGACTCTAGTTTCTTACTAGTAAGCTCGGTAGCGTTATCGCTTTTAAACACTTTAAGGTACGGCCTCTTTCTAGAGTTAGAGGTAGAGTTTTCGGCTCTTATCTTAAAGTCCTTAAAGCGAGAAAAAGCCTTAGATTTATTATAGATTAGGTCTGTATCTATAAACCGAGTATAGTTATCTCTAAAGCTAATAAAGTACCTATATCCTCTATTTATAGGAGGTTCTATAAAGGTATATATATCGTAGCTTACTTTGTCGAGATAACTAGTAGCTTTTTCTGTTATTAAGCGACTTATTTCTTAGGTGTATTTACTAGAGATATACACTTCGCACGTAGAGCTTATTATCTAATTTTCGGCATTTACCTCTAAGTGTCTTAGAGGTTTATCGCTAATATACCTTAGTCGCTTATACTAAATACTAGCGTCGCTTTTAGACTCTAAGTATAGAGCTTCTTCCTTTTTAGTTTTAGGAGGTATAGTAACCTTTAGCTTATATAACGACCTTTCTTTAATAGCCTTAGCTATTAAGTCGTTAGACGAGTTAAAGAGTTTAATTATACTATTCTTTAGCTAGGTATAAACCTTACGATTATCTAGTTAAGATAAAGACATTAGGTTTATACTAAACTTAGGTATAAAGAGACAATTAATAAGATATACGACCTTATTAGTATCGCTAAATCGAACTTTTACGTCTCCGACTCTATAAGAGATTATACTTCTAGCGTTTCCCTACTTTATAGTAGTAGAGCTTTTAGTAAAAGTTGTAAAATACGATTTTTTACTAATAATATATCGGCTAGTACTAGAATCTAAGACCCAATTATTTTCGTTTTACTCTTTACTAGAATAGAGAATATAAGGTATTACTTCCTTTTACTCTAGTTTAGAAAGGGTCCGTACGTCTTCTAGCGGCGTCTAAGCGTCCTCTAGAGGCGTCCGAGCGTCCTCTAGAGGTATACGAGCGTCCTCTTCGTATATAGCGTAGAGTACTTCTACTACTTCGTCTTCCTTACTAGTAATAAGCGCGTTTTTGCTCTTTTTATTACTATTAGAGGTACTAGACGTAGTAGTTTAGTCGCACTACTATTCTGGGTATTTATTAAAGCATTTTTCTTCTAACTGCCCTTCCTTTTTATTGAAAGTATAGTATTTAGAAGAGTCTATTAAAATAGTAAGGACATTTTGCTATAGAATGTCTCTACTATAGACGCGATACTACGCGACCTAATACCTCTCTCTCTTAAGTAGCGAGGGTAACCTTACTATAAAGAGGGGCCTAAACATCTTAAGTAGCGAGGGTAACCTTACTATAAAGAGGGGCCTAAACATCTTAAGTAGCGAGAGTAACCTTACTATAAAGAGGGGCTTAAACATCTTAAGTAGTAAGGATAACCTTACTATAAAGAGGGGCCTAAAAGTCTATAAGATAAGACAATAATAAGGCTACGTAATAAGAAGAAAGCTAAAGGATACCGATTTGTAAGTAGTATAAGTACTAGTCCTAAATAGTTCTAGCTTCTCGATACGCCTACGCGTTAATAAAAGATTCTAGTACGTAATAAAGTAGTATATAAGGACGTTTCTAAGACGTCCTAAGCAAGTAAGTAACAAAGAAAGTATTCTACTTCTTACTACTACTTCTTTCTCTCTCCTCTCTTCTTCTCTTCTCCTCTTACCTCTACTTTCTTCCCTTTTATCTCTTCTCTCTTCTACTTACGATCCGATATCCTCTGCCGCTACGTATATACGTTCTAAAAGAGTCCTTAGGTCCTTTATTTTTAAGACGCTTAAGATGCTACTTAGTAGCCTTTCTACTACTAGTATTCTTCGATTTATCGCAAAGGTATAAGGCAGTTTTCTTAGTATTATACCTTCTCGATTCGTCGAGAATATTCGAAAATAATGCCTCTAGCGTATAGGCTTCTTCGTTACTTCTTAAGTTTTAAGATATAGAAGTAATAAAGGAGTTGTACTCTTTAGTAAGGTTATTAAGAGTCTAAGTAATAAGTTTTAGAACGTAAATACGTAGTAGTAGAGGATATCGGATAGTAAGTAGAAGAGAGAAGAGATAAAAAGGAAGAAAGTAGAGGTAAGAAGTAGAATACTTTCTTCGTTACTTTCTTACTTAGGACGTCTTAGAAACGTCCTTATATACTACTTTATTACGTACTAGAATCTTCTATCGACGCGTAAGCGTATTAAGAAGCTAGAACTGTTTTAGAACTAGTGCTTATACCGCTTATAAATCGGTATCCTTTAGCTTTCTCCTTATTACGTATCTTTATTATTGTCTTATCTTATAGACTTTTAGGCCCCTTTTTATAGTAAAGTTACTCTTACTACTTAAAATATTTAGGCCCCTCTTTATAGTAAGGTTACCCTTATTACTTAAGATATTTAGGCCCCTCTTTATAGTAAGGTTACCCTCGCTACTTAAAAGAGAGAGGTGTTGGGTTGCGTAGAATTGCGTCTATAGTAGAGACATTCTATAGCAAAATGTCCTTACTATTTTAATAATAAGTACTTACTTGAAAGCTCTATTCTCTTCGCTTTAAGTTAGTCGTATAAGCGCCGAATAGTATTTATATACGATTCTATAGAGCCTAAGAATTCTAAAGTAGTTTAAAATAGTTCTTTATAAAGTAAGAACTTAGAGTTAAATCCTTTAGAGGAGTATAACTCTATTAGTATATTCTAAGCTTCTTTAGCTATATTACTATTAGAAATTTATAGTAGCAGCCTATTCTCTACGCCTAACTAAATAGTAGCTAGAGCTTTATTATTACTATTACTAGTATTGTCTAGAATAGCGTCGATATAGCTCTTTTTAGTTAGGTAAGACCTTATTCTAAGGGACTAGATTTCGTAGTTTTCTTGTCCCTTTAGGCGTGCAAATATAAAGGTCTTATTGCTTAGAAACATTTTTATTCCTTCTCTTTTTATTCCTCCTTTTTTATTCCTCTAGAGAAAGAGACTTAGCTAGTAGTATACTTTCTTACTTCCGCTTAATTTCCGCATTTACTAATAACACCTATTAGTATGCCGCTTACTAAGAGGTCCGACTAATTATAGTTTTTATAACTCTTAGTACTCCTATTATTCCTAGTTGCCTAGGTAGGAGGTAGTAGGGACTTTAAAGGCTATAAGCTCTCTAGAGAATTTTTAAAGATAAGATCCGGTAGTAGGTCCGGTAGTAAGTCTAGTAGTAGGAAAAGAATTCTTATATTAAGAGGATTCTAAAAAGGGTCGAATTATTTAAATCCGTCGAGTATTTGTCGAGATATTTGCGTTTCTAGAGGTAGAATCCTCTAGAAAATTCGAGGCTTTTAGAGTTCGAGCTATTAAAATAGTAAGAACATTTTGTTATAGAATGTCTCTACTATAGACGCGATACTACGCGACACAATACCTCTCTCTCTTAAGTAGCGAGAGTAACTTTACTATAAAGAGAAGCCTAAATATCTTAAGTAGTAAAGGTAACTTTGCTATAAAGAGGGGCCTAAAAGTCTATAAGATAAGATAATAATAAGGATACGTAATAAGGAGAAAGCTAAAGAATACTAATTTATAAGTAGTATAAGTACTAGTCCTAAAATAGTTCTAGCTTCTTGATATACTTACGCGTTAATAGAAGATTCTAGTACGTAATAAAGCAGTATATAAGGACGTTCCTAAGACGTTCTAAGTAAGTAAGTAATAAAGAAAGTATTCTACTTCTTACTACTACTTCTTTCTCTCCTCTCTCTTCTTTTCTCTACCTCTTACCTATACTTTCTTCTCTCTTATCTCTTCTCTCTTCTACTTACAATCTAATATCCTCTACTGCTACGCATTTACGTTCTAAAAGGTTATAAGCCCGGATTGTAATAAAGAAAGAAGCGAGAAGAAGCTTGGACCCTAAAAGCCTCGAATTTTCTAGAGGATTTTTCCTCTAGAAACGCGAATATCTCGATAAATATTTAACGGATTTAAATAATTCGACTCTTTTTAGAATCCTCTCGATATAAGGATTCTTTTCCTACTACTAGACTTACTACCAGACCTACTACTAGATCTTATCTTTAAAAATTCTCTAGAGAGCTTATAGCCTTTAAAGTCCCTACTACCTCCTACCTAGGTAACTAGGAATAATAGAAGTACTAAGAGTTATAAAAACCGTAATTAGTCGGACCTCTTAGTAAGCGGTATACTAATAGGTGTTATTAGTAAATATAGAAATTAAGCAGAAGTAAGAAAGTACGCTACTAGCTAAGTCTCTCTCTCTAGAGGAATAAAAAGAAAAGGAAAAGAAAAGGAATAAAAATGTCTCTAAGCGATAAGACCTTTACGTTTATACGTCTAAAGGGATAAGAAAACTACAAAATCTAGTTCTTTAGAATAAGGTCTTACCTAACCGAAAAGAGCTATATCGACGCTATTCTAGACAATACTAGTAATAGTAATAATAAAGCTCTAGCTACTATTCGGTTAAGCGTAGAGGATAGGCTACTACTATAAATTTCTAATAGTAGTATAGCTAAGGAAGCTTAGAATATACTTATAGAGTTATACTCCTCTAAAGGATTTAACTCTAAGTTCTTACTTTATAAAGAACTATTTTAAACTACTTTAGAATCCTCGAGCTTTATAGAGTCGTATATAAATACTATTCGGCGCTTATATAACCAACTTAAAGCGAAGAGAATAGAGCTTCCTAAGTAAGTACTTATTGCTTAAACTCTTAATAACCTTACTAAAGAGTACGACTCCTTTCTTACCTCTATATCTTAAAACTTAAGAAGTAACGAAGAAGCCTATACGCTAAAGGCATTATTTTCGAATATTCTTAATAAATCGAGAAGGTATAATACTAAGGAAACTACCTTATACCTTTGCGATAAATTGAAGAATACTAGTAGTAGAAAGGCTACTAAGTAGCATCCTAAGCGTCTTAAAAATAAAGGACCTAAGAACTCTTCTAAATACTACGCTTTCTATAAAAAGAAAGGGCACTTAGAAGAGAAATACTTTAATAAACACCTAAATCTACGTCTAGAATAGTAGTGCGACTAAACTACTATATCTAGTACCTCTAATAGTAATAAAAGAGTAAAAATGCTCTTATTACTAGTAAGAAAGACGAAGTAGTAGAAGTACTCTACGCTACATCGCTAGAGGACGCTCGGACATCTCTAGAAGACGCTCGAACGCCTTTAAAGGACGCTCGAACGCTACTAGAAGACGTATAGACTTCCTTTAAACTAGAATAAGAGGAAGTAATATCTTATATCCTCTATTTTAGTAAGGAGTAAAACCAAAACGATTAGGTCCTAGATTCCGGTACTAGCTAATATATTATTAGTAAAAAATTATATTTTACGACTTTTACTAAAAGCTCTACTACTATAAAGTAAGGAAACGCTAGAAGTATAATCTCTTATTAGGTTAAAGACGTAAAAGTTCGATTTAGTAATACTAATAAGGTCGTATATCTTACTAATTATCTTTTTATACCTAAGTTTAGTACAAACCTAATCTCTTTATCTTAACTAGATAATCGTAAGGTTTATACTTAGCTAAAGGACAGTATAATTAAACTCTTTAACTTAAATAACGACTTAATAACTAAGGCTATTAAAGAAAGGTCGTTATATAAGCTAAAGGTTACTATACCTCCTAAAACTAAAGAAGAAGAAGCTCTATACTTAGAGTCTAAAAGCGAGGCTAGTATTTAGTATAAGCGACTAGAGTATATTAGTAATAAAGCTCTAAGACACTTAGAGGTAATACTAAAAATAAGATAATAAGCCCTATATACGAAGTATATATCTCTAGTAAATACACCTAAAATATAAGTCGCTAAACAATAGAAAAACCTACTAGTTATCTCGATAAAGTAAGCTACGATATATATAGCTCTATAGAACCTTTTATAAATATAGAGTATAAGTACTTTATTAGCTTTATAGATAACTATAGTTAGTTTATAGAGGTAGACCTAATCTATAATAAATCTAAGGCTTTTTCTCGCTTTAAGGACTTTAAGATAAGAGCTAAAAACTCTACCTCTAATTCTAGAAAGAAGCTATACCTTAAAGTGTTTAAAAGCAATAACGCTGCCGAGCTTACTAATAAGAAACTAGAGTCCTTACTAAAAGTAGAAGGCATTAAATACGAACTAAGTAGCCCCTATAACCCCGAACAAAACGGTCTTATAAAACGACTAAATAGGACGCTACTTAATAAAGTACGTACTCTTTTACTAGAATTAAGCCTCCCTAATTAATTTTAGGAAGAGGCCTTAGAAGCAGCTGTTTTTCTATATAATAGAACTCCGTATTTGTTCTTAAACTTTAAATCCTCCTACGAACTAAGGTATAAAAAGAAACCAAACCTTAGTAATATTCGAATCTTTAGCTCTATAGCTTACTATATATAAGTAAAAGCTAAGAAACTTAATACTAGAGCTAAGAAGGCGATTTTAATAGGATATAGCAATTCTAATCTATATAAACTATACGATTTAGAATCTAGATACGTAGTTTAGGTAAGAGACGTTATTATCTTAGAAGGGGAATTCTATAAGCCTCTAAATAAGATAGAGCAACCTTAAGAGTTGCTAGTATATTTCGAAGAATCTTAAAATACGGACGTCTTTAGAGAAAGCCTAGACGTCTATAGAGAAAGCTTAAACGTCTTTAGAGAAAGCCTAGAATTCTCTAGAGAAAGCTTAGACGTCCCTAGAGAAAGTATAGACGTATCTAGAGAAAGAATATACTCTAGAGTAAGCGACTTAGAAGATAAGCTTATAAGCAACTCGAATACTATCTCTAAAATACCTAAAACTACTATAAGGGATACTACCTCTTCTAGACCTCTTATAACTCTAGAAGACGACGGTCTACTAGACGAGCTAAGCCTATATACTCTAATAGCTAGTAATAACCTAGAAGATCTATTAAGTTATACTAAAGCTATAAGTAGCTCTAATAGAAAAGAATAGGAAGAATCTATATTCTAAGAAGTTAACGACTTAAATAGTCTTAAAACTTAGAACTTAGTAGATCTTCCTAAAGAGCGAAAGGCTATAAAGGGCCGTTAGGTCTATAAAACTAAACGTAATCCCTATAGAGAGCTTTTTAAGTTTAAATCTAGATAGGTCGCTAAAGGATTTAAGTAGGTACTAGGCCTAGACTATAACGACACTTTTAATAATACGTATTAACCCGAAACCTAGCGCGCTTTATTCTATATAGCTGCCTATAAAGACTACAAAATAGAACAAATCGACGTAAAACTAGTATTTCCTAATAGCTCTATTAATAAGGAAATATACGTCGAACAACCTAAAGGTTTCGAGATTAAAGGAAAAGAAAATCTAGTCTACCGCTTAAATACTACCTTATACGGCTTAAAACAAGCTAGTAGGTAGTAGTACCTATACCTTAAATCTATTCTAGCTAAATATAACTTTACCTATTTACTTAAAGATAATACTAATTTCGTAAATAGAGACATAGGCGTCTTTATAATATATTACGTCGACAATATATTAATCTTTGCTTTTAAAAAGCCTAGCTTCTAAAGTAAAGGAAAACCTCTCTAAGTACTTAGAAATAAGCGTCTTAGGACTAGTAAAATACTACCTAAGTATAGAAGTATTTAGAGACTATCCTAATAAGTCGATAACCTTAAGCTAAAAAGCTTACTTATTAAAGATACTAGAGATATATAAGAAGCTAGAGCTTAATCCTATCTCTATACTTATAGAGATAGGCGTACGCCTAGAAAAAGCTAAAGAAGAGGCTAAACTAGAGGATATACGCTAATTCTAAAAAGAAGTAGGCGCATTAATCTATCTAGTAATAAAAATAAGACCTAATATAAGCTACGCTATTAGCTAAGTCGCTAAATTTATATCTAATTTAGACTCTATATACTATAAAGCCCTTAATAGAATCTAGAAGTACTTAAACGACCCTAATAGTCTAAATAAGGCGCTTATTTATAACGCATAATCTCCTTTACTATTAAAAGGCTATAGCGACGCAGATTAGAGAGGTAACTATACTACGCGCTATTCTACGATAGAGTACGTCTATTTATTAAATAATAAAGCGCCTATAAGTTAGCGTTCTATTCTATAAAAAGCTATAGCCCTCTCTAGTTATAAAGCCGAGTATATAGCTTTAAAAGAGGCTATAAAGAAGCAATATTCCTTAAAGATTTACTTAAGGAATTAAATATAAAGGATAGAGCGATTATAGTATTTACTAATAGTAAATCGGCAATAGAACTAGCGAATAACTCTAAGTACTACGCTAAAACAAAGCATATCGATATATAATACTACTTTATACGCGATACTTACTTCTTAGACCTAGTAGATTTAGTTTAGATTCCTACTAAAGAACAAGTAGCGGATATCTTTACTAAAGGCCTAGATTGTAATTTATTTAGAACTCTAAAAAGTACCTACTTTAGAGCGTAAAAGGTATATAAATTAAGTGCTAGTTACTAAAGATAATAAATATTCTCTATAATTACTAGTAATATATATATATAAAGAACTTAGACTAGATAAACGGCTATTAGATAAGATAACTACAATTCTACTAGTTATCTTTCTAATTTACTCTATAAGCTTTTAGTCTATAGCTATTCTAGTAGTTAAAAGACGCCTATACTACGATTAGAATAAGCAATTATAAATATATAAGTATTTATAGAGATTATACTACTAGGAGAAGCCTAGACTCTCTAGTAAAGCTCTATAGCCTAATATATACTCTAAATAAAGACTATACGTAGCTGCGGATAATAAAAGGCATTAATAGAGACTTATTTTAAAGCTATATATATAAAAGCTTCTTAAAATATCCTTATAGAGGTGTATTAAAATAGTAAGGACATTTTGCTATAGAATGTCTCTACTATAGACGCGATACTACGTAACCCAACACCTCTCTCTCTTAAGTAGCGAGGGTAACCTTACTATAAAGAGGGGCCTAAATATCTTAAGTAGCGAGAGTAACCTTGCTATAAAGAGGGGCCTCAACATCTTAAGTAGCGAGAGTAACCTTGCTATAAAGAGGGGCCTAAACATCTTTAGTAGTAAGAGTAACCTTACTATAAAGAGGGGCCTAAACATCTTAAGTAGCAAGGGTAACCTTACTATAAAGAGGGGCCTAAAAGTCTATAAGATAAGATAATAATAAGGCTACGTAATAAGGAGAAAGCTAAAGGATACCGATTTATAAGCAGTATAAGCACTAGTCCTAAACAGTTCTAGCTTCTCGATATACTTACGCGTCGATAGAGGACTCTAGTACGCAATAAAGCAGTATATAAGGACGTTTCTAAGACGTCCTAAGTAAGCAAGTAACGAAGAAAGTATTCTACTCCTCTCTTTTCTTCTCTCTACCTCTTACCTTTACTCTCTTCCCTCTTATCTCTTCTCTCTTCTACTTACGTCGATCCGATATACTCTACTGCTACGCATTTACGTTCTAAAATATACGTTCTAAAAATTACTAATAATATATTAGCTAGCACCCGAATCTAGAACCTAATCGTTTTAGTTCTATTCTTTACTAGAATAGAGGATATAAGATATCTCTTCCTTTTATTCTAGGTTAGAGAGGGTTCTAAAGTTGTCTAGCGACGTCCGAGCTTCCTTTAGCGACGTCCGAGCGTCCTTTAGCAGCGTCCGAGCGTTGTTGTCGTTTATAGCGTAAAGTACTTCTACTACCTCGTCTTCCTCGTTAGTAATAAGGACGTTTTTGTTTTTTCCTTATTATTAGAGGTAATAGACGTAGTAGTACGGTCGCGCCACTATTCTAGACGTAGATTTAAGTGTTTATTAAAGCACTCCTCTTCTAAATGTCCTTCTTTTTATAGAAAGTATAGTATTTAGAAGACTTCTTCGGTCCTTTATTTTTAAGACGCTTAAGGCGCTACTTAGTAGTCTTTCTACTACTACTATTCTTCAATTTATCGCTAAGGTGTAAGGCAGTTTCCTTAGTATTATACCTTCTAGATTCTTCGAGAATATTCGTAAATAATGTCTTAGAGCCTTAATATAAGGACGTTCCTAAGACGTCCTAAGTAAGAGAACGAAGTAGATAATAAAGCAAGCGAGCTACGTCTATCCTCTTTACTTTCTTCTTTTTATAACTCTCTTTCTTTTCTTCTCTCTTCTTTCTAAATCCTCCGACGCTACGTATATATATTCTAAAAAAAGCTTAGATAGCCTCGAACTTTCTAGAGAACTCTACCTCTAGAAACGCGAATATCTCGACAATTACTTAATAGATTTAAACAATTTAACCTATTCTAGAATCCTCTCGATACGAGGATTCTATTCCTACTACTAGATCTTATTTTAAACAATTATCTAGAGAGCTTGTAGCCTTTAAAGTCCCTACTACCTCTTACCTAGAAAACTAGAAATAATAAAAGTACTAGGAGTTATAAAAACCGTTATACTAGTCGGAGCTCCTAGTAAGTAGTATACTAATAGGTGTTATCGGTCTACTTCTTCTAAATATCTCTAGAGAACAGAGGCTACGAGTAGTAGTCTATATCTAATACTAGACTACCTATAAAGTCCTACTAGAGAAGTATAACAACCCCGACTTCTAAGCACTTAATATATATAGTAAGAAAGGACTACGCGTCTAAATCTTAAACGTATATAACGAGAAGAATAAGGAAGAAGTATAGATGCTAGAAAGATGCCTTTATAGGCACCCGATTAGCCGATACGCTATTCTAGCTAGAGATTTTAATATATAGCACCTAAGCTAGGACCTAAATAGTACCGATAATAGTACTAGAACCCGAGACTTCTACGCTTAGCTCGAAGATAAGGATTTCCTACTATAGAATAACTTAGAGACCCCTACCTCCTATAGGCTAAACCTAGTAATACCGAGCGTACTAGACCTTATATTTATACGAGGAAGCCTATTTAAAGAGGAAATATACTAGAAAACAATATAGTGCAGCTCCGACTACGCTACTATTATAGTATAGTACTAGAGGAAACAAACTAAAACAGAAACAATAATAGAGACGCGAAAATAATAAAACGTTTAAAAGGTAGACTAGAAACAGTTTACTATAATACTATAAAATAACGAAAGTAGTATTATAGAAACTAAAGACCTAGAGGTACTAGCGAACGAGTTTACGAACCTAATAGAGAAAGCATATATAACTACGATTCCTCTAAGATAGTCGTCGTTTAGATTAAAGCTATAGTAGATACTAGAGCTATAGAATATATAGAGATATATAAACTGCGTCTATAAACGAATATTTAGTAATAGAGACACTCTAAGTATAGCTTAGAAGAAAGAGTACCTTATAGTAAAGAACTATTACTTCTTAGCTATAAAATAAGTAAAACAATAATACTAGAATACTTTCCTATAGAAAACTAACCTAGCCTCGATATTTAAAGTAATATCCTATATAAAGCTAAAGAATTAGGGCCTAATACTAGCGATCTAAGGAGAGATATTATTCTAGAGAAAATATACTACTTTAAAAATAGTACTATTCTCTAAACCTCTACTAATACAACTACTACGCGCGATAGAACTTATATAGAGTAGGAGACTAGAAGTAAAGCTCTATAACGGAAGAAGAGATACGTATAGTATACTTCTCGACTAAAGTTAAAAGCAAAACACCCCGCCTAGATAGTATAATATAAGAAATTATATTCTACGTATATAGAGTAATCTCTAACACTTTTCTTAAAGTATATAGGAAGCTTATTATAAGAGGATACCACCTCTTATACTAGTAGAAAGTAATTAGAATTACGCTAGCTAAGCCGAATAAGCCGGACTACTCGATTCTAAAAGCTTATAAAATTATCTCGCTACTTAACTACCTAAAGAAAGTTAGCGAGTAGATACTAGCTTAAAGGCTTAGGAAATACGTAGAAATAGGTCTTCTATTATACGATTCGTAGATAGGAAGCCGAAAGAAGAGATCTATAATAGATACTACTCTCTTACTTATAAACTTTATCGAATAAGCGAGACTAAAGGAATACAAACCCTTAGTAGCCTTCCTAATATTAAAGGAGCATTCGACTAAGTATTAAAAAGTAAACTACTATAGAATCTTATCTCTCTACGCCTTCTATACGCTATCGTTAAGTAAACGAACTTATTTCTCTTAAAATAAGTTCTCTAACTAGCTTTTTATAGTTAGATAGAAGAGGAGAACGAGGTAGAGATAGGCGTCCTATAAGAGAGTCTAATCTCTCTAATACTTTTCTTTATCTATATCTAGAACCTTTTTAGCGACCTCTTTAACATCTATCTACTCTCGTATATAGACGATATAGGCCTCGCTATAGCGTCTATAAGCCTATAGAAGAACGTAAGAATACTATAATATATAATTTAGACTCTTATAGTATAAGTAGAAGTAGAATATATCGAGTTTAACCTAGTAAAGATAGAGCTTATCTACTTCTTAAAGGGAAAAGACTCTAAAATAGCTATTACTCTCCTCTATAGTATAAGGATAGAACCTATATAAAAAGTAGTCTAGTAGCTCGGAATCTAGTTCGACCTCTACTTTACCTTTAAGGAATATATAGCTACTAGAGCTACTGCTATAAACGCCGCCTTTAATAGGCTATACCGCTTAGTAAATATAGAGAACGGCCTAACCGCTAATTCTCTTAAATAATTGTATAAGATATACGTCGTTTCGATTAGTAACTATAGAGCTTCTATCTAGTAGAAATCTAAATAAGCGCTTAAACCGTTAGAAGTAATCTAAGCGAGAGCCTCTAAATAGATTCTAGAAGTATTCTAGACGACTCTAAACGCTCCTATAGAAGTAGAGGCTAGACTACTACTAATATTCCTCCGCCTAGAGTAATAGGTTATCCGATATAAGCTACGCGTATAAGACCTTCTATACGACTTCTCTCTAGTAGCAACTCTATAGAATATAGCTCTTCTAGAGACTAGTACCTAATTATAAATAGAGAGGCTACTCTAAATAGTACGATATATATCGATTCTATAAGGTCTACGAGTAAGAAATATATACTTCTATAGTATAGATAAGAGAAGAATAATAGCTAATATAAGAAAGTATATACTCGAACAATAGTAGCAGTTATACGAAGAGTAAAAAGCAAAAGTAATAAGAAGGCTATAAAGCTACTACTTGCGATTTAGTTAGATAGGAAACTTATCGACTAAGATCCGAGTAATACGCGTAGTAGCAAGCGCGTACTACTTCTTCCGCCTCGGATATAGGTACTTTAAAAGCTATCTAAAGAGGATAGAAAAGGTAGAAGACGACCTATACTACTATAGAAGAAGAGAGACTCTAGAACACCTCTTACTAGCCTATAAAGACTATACGAGTAAAAGACTAAGAGAGATTCGGAACGCTAGGACACTAGAGTCTCTATTAGACGTCCTATCTAAGAGAGAACTAGTTCTAGAGTTTATAAGAATCTCGAGAATCGGGATAAGATAATAGTACCTCGATTAGAGAAATAGCGAAAATAGAGTAGCGAACGCGATACTCTAGAAGAAGTATAAAAGTACTAGAATATACTTATTCCTATACTTCTCTTTATTATATCCCTTTCTTTTCTACTTCTTATATAGCGTAGTACCGGCTATATATAGTAAAGGGCAACGGCTCGAGATATCTAGAAGATATAAATAAGGTAAGAAGATATATATAGTAGGTAGCTAGTACTAGCTCTCGTCCTATATAGTCGTAGACTCCTATAGAACGAAAATAGAAGAATTAATTAATTAATTCTTCTTTCTTAGCTTTAAAAATATAGTAGTACTATAGGCCTTTATAGCTCTTATATTAGATTTCTAGAAAAGCTATATTTTAGTAGTATTAGAGATATATCTAATAAATATAGCTTCCTTACTCTTATTTATTAGCTTATTAGATCTTATTCTAGCTAGCTAAGATCTTAAGTCTATAGATACTACTACTTTATAGCTCTAGACTCTAAAGTATAAAACTAAGATTAATTAATTAATTGTTAATTAATTGTTCTATTTACGTCCTATAGAAGTCGAAGACTATATAGGACGAGAGCTAGTACTATATATAAGCTACTTGCTATAGTTTTCTTCTTTTTCTTATTCGCGCCTTCTAGATATTTCGAGCTATTGCTCTTTATTGTTTATAGCCGACAGTAAGCTATACTTCTATAAAAGAAAGGCTCTTACCTCTATAGAGAAGAGAGAGGGAGTGTCTTCCTTCGTAGCCCTCGCTCTTGTCTTAAAGTCCAACTTCTAAAATTTCTATCTATCTATAGTAGGTCTTAGCGCTTAGCGCTAAGGCCTATATATATATATTTAAAATTTAGAATTAAGTCTTAAGGAGAGTATCGAATAGTATTTAGAGGATAGTCTAGTTCTTATACCTACTTATTTTCTTCTTCTTCTTAGTACCGATAGGTAGGTAGATAAAGTCTCCTATTAGCTAGAGTTTCTCCTTCTTAGAATACTACCTTCTTACTTAAGAAAAGATAGCCTTATATTCCGGGTTAAGTAGTATTCTCTTTCGAGGCTCCTTCTAGAGGCAGCTACTCTCTATAGCCTATCTCTACTCTTCTTTTTCTCTTTTCCTACTCTTTTTATATATTATAGCTATCTTGTTTTAGGTTAGTTTAGGTCGGTTCGGGCTAGTTTAGAAGGTAGGAGATATAGGAGGGAGTCTCCTTATCTTAGATTCCTATTATTTTCGCTTATAACGAGGTAAGAAGATTCGGCTCTATCGTAAGCGATAGGTTCGTAGCTAGTACTACGTATAGGTACTTCTCGTCGCTAGCCTATAAAACTAAGAGCTAGATACTTAAAAAGCTTCCTTAGGTAATATCTTAAGGCTATTAATTTCTAGTCTATTTAGAAGTGCATTCCTAATAATAGTATATTCTATTAGAAAGTATAGCCTAGTTAGATATTCTAATAAATACTTTAGGACACTAGATTAGGTAATATAGGTTATATAATACTAGGTTATATAACTTAGCTAATACTCTATCTTAGAAGTAAGATACAACCTATATATAACAACTATAATTAACGTAAAGCACCATCGAGTGGAACACACCATCGAGTGGAACAAAATTTCTTAGCACGACCAACTTCTTTATTATAGTACTATGTCTCAACAACACAACGTAAAATCGTCTAATCAAGAAGGCAGAGTTATTCTTGCTCTTTCGGCCTACTGCTAGGGCCAATTTCGAAGCCTCCGAGGTGCAGCTATAGCATATAGTATACCTTACGGAACACTTACTCGCCGATACCACGGAATTCGCTATCGCGCCGAAACACGTCCAAATCGATGCAACCTTACTCCAACCGAAGAACAGACGATTATTCGATATATCCTCGACCTCGATTCGCGAGGATTCGCGCCTACTCTTAGCGAGGTAGCAGATATAGCAGATAAGCTACTTAGTCAACGCGACGCAGACCTAGTAGGCAAGAACTAGGCAGAGCGATTCGTTTCGCGCTCTACCGAGCTCAAAACGGCCTTTAGCCGAGCGAAGGACTATTAGAGAATACTTTAGGAAGATCCGGAGGTTATCGGCGCGTAGTTCAAGCTTATACAAGAGACAATTGCGAAGTATAGTATATATAACGAGGACATCCACAACTTCGATGAGACAGGCTTTCAGATAGGCGTAATTAGCTCTTAGAAAGTCGTTACCGGCTCAGAACGACGCTCTCGTCCTACGGCTACTTAGCCTAGTAATAGAGAGTGAGTAACGGTTATCCAGAGCATCTGTGCCGCAGGATATGCTACCCCGCCCTTTATTATCTATAAAGGACGCGTCCATATCTCAGCATAGTATAAAAAGGCAGATATCCCGTACAATTGGAAGCTCGCCGTCTCTAAGAATGGATGGACAAACAACGCGCTTGGTCTCGAGTGGTTGAAGCACTTTAACGCGTATACAGAGGCGCGTTCAATCGGTAGCTATAGGCTGCTGATTTTAGATAGTTACGAGAGCCATCTAAACTAGGGATTTAAGGACTACTGCCTAGAACATAAGATCCTTACACTCTGTATGCTAGCGCATTCGTCGCATATCCTACAGCCTCTTAACGTAGGTTGTTTTACGCCGTTAAAGCTGAAGTACTCACAACGCGTTCGGGACTTAGCGCGTTAGCGCGTCTTCTATATCGATAAAGAAACCTTCCTTCCAGCGTTTAAACACGCGTTTTTCGACGTATTTACCGCGTTAAATTGTAAGAAGGCCTTTAAGGCTACAGGGTTAGTTCCTATCAACGCGCAAGTAGTACTTAATCGCCTTGATATACGCCTACGAACCCCGCCAGAACTACCCCCACCTTAGACGACAGTATAGCAGTCTCGAACTCCAAGCAATTCGAAGGAGTTTTCGTCGCAATCTAAGCTTATATACGACGCTATATCGACCAACCCTCAAACGGTTCAAAGTAGCTTTGCTCAGCTTGTAAAAGGCGGCGAAATAATGCTACAACAACACGCGCTTCTTTAGGCCCGTAACTCTAAGCTTGAACGGCAGATTAAGGCTCTTACAAAGCGCCGATCTCGTAAAAGGAAGCGTCTCTAGCACGGCGGGGTATTAGAGTATGGAGTAGGGTCGTCACAGGTAGCTGCCGAGTCGTCTAAGGCTGCAGAGCAATTAAAGACGAGTCGTAGGTCAGAGAGTGCTTAGCAAGGCCAAATAGGTAGACGGCGTTGTAGCACCTGCGGTCGGACTAGCTATAACGCACGAACGTGCTAGGAAGACAAAGAGAACACTTCTGAATTAGATGAGAGTATTAAGTTTACTAGTTCGCTCTTTGATAGTAATGAAAACGACTAATAAACAATAGGAGTTGGTCGTGCCAAGAAATTTTGTTCCACTCGATAGTGTGTTCTACTCGATGGTGCTTTACGTTATAATAGTTAGTTCCTACCTATTACTTCGCCTCTCTTTTACTTAAGCCGTATCGAGCGATAACCTAAATACTTAAATTTAATAGGTTATAAGCTTAGGTTTATAGAGTAGAGCTCTAGGTAGAAAGAGTTAGCCTTCTTATTCTTAAAGAAGAACTATAGTACTAATAGTAATAGAAAAGTAAAAAGAGTACTAGGAGACCTAAGGTATACTTATCTATACTATATACTAAAGCTTTAGAAGATTCTAGTATAGTTTTAAAAGTTTTTAAAGATATAGGTAAGATAGAAAAAAACCTAGTAAAGTATACTTAATTAAAAGTATAAAAAGGAAAGAATTAGTCTTATATCTAGTACTACTTTAGATAAGCCTATACTAAGTACTAAGTACTACTAATACTTTAGATTATACTTAAATCTAGGAAAGTAGAAAGCTAAAGGCTTTTTATAAGTAGGATACTATCTAGCTTATAAAAGCTTAGGCTATAAAAGTTAAACCTTATAGAGCCTTATCTAAAAGAGATAAGTCTTAGAAAGATAAGTTAGGTCTAGAATCTAATTTATATAGTAAGAAAGGCAGCAATCTAGAAACTACCTAGTTACTTTAAAAGAGTTTTAATTTTCTAGAGTTAGTTTTAACTTTTTGCTTTTAATTTATAAAATAGATTAAAAGAGTAACTTTAATAAAGAAGGACTCTAATTCTCTTAAGAGAGAACTAGAGACTATAGTTTAAACTATAAGAGAATATTCTTAAAGATAAGAAAGTATTCTAGGTTATTTTAGACCTAGGAGATATAGATATATAAATACTAGAATTTATACTAAGAGCGAGACATTAACTTATAATATATAACGCAAGAGACAAAAACCGGATACGCGTATCTACTAGCTACCTACCGACTCTTAAATATAGTATAGAAGAAAGCTCTATCTCCCTATATTAATTTAAGCTACGAAGCTCTCTAATATACTTCGGCGCTATCGCGCAATTAAAGTATAAAGAACTAGCTCTTAAGAGGAAAATTTTCGCACTTCCGCGCGCCTACGCCTACGCCTAAGACAAGGCGGCTACGTCTCGAATACTCTAAAGCTCTAACCTAGGCATCTTAAACGACGCCTCTTTTTAAAGATATCTACTACTCTAATAGAAAGAAATAATAGTACTATAGATATAGAAGTACGTCTAGTAGCTACGAGAACCTAGACCTCTAATCTAGACCTCTAACTTTCTCTAACCTACTAGCTTATATAGGAAACTAAATAATAAGGCTACAAGAATATTAATATAGACCTTAAGGAAACTATATAGCCTCTTATCTTAACGATCCTAAAGAAGAGACCTAGGTATCTCCTCGAGCCAACTACTAAAAAGAGAGAGGATAATAGGCCTTTAGCTTTTAACCTCTATCTCTAAACTTCTTCTAAAACATAATAATATACTAAATAGCCGAGAAGAAAATAGAAGACACCTATATACTTCTAATAGAAGTAGTAGCTCTACTAAAAAACGATAAATAAACGAGAGTCCTTAACCTACTCGAAGTCTTTCGAGACTATACTAAAGGTAAGAGAATTAAACGCTAAGCCTAAACAATCGTAATAGAGGTAGTATCCTTCTAAAAAGTAGTACAAGATATCCGAAAAGCTATAGGAAAAACAAGAGGACAAGAACGCCTAGCTAAGGTAGAAAAACTCTAGCGTACTTACGCGAATACTCTTTAAGAAAACACCTTAAGAGATATAGCTAATAGTATAGTTACTAACCGATAACACGCTAAAATATAGGACAATTAGATAGTTATCTAGCTAAGAAGACAATAAAAGAAGATAGAGCTACTCTAGGATATAACGTAAACCTAAACCTAGAGCAAAACGCTACTTTAGAAGTTAAAGCTACTTTAACTACAACTTATTCTCTAGCTCTCTATAGAAGCGAAGACCGACCTAAAGAAGATACGAGACGATATTAATACAATATTCGCAAATAGGAGCCTAGAATACGCTTAAGTACTAGCTGCTAGCCTAATATAAAAGGAAACCTAGTCCTTACCTTTAAGGACGAGAAGAGTAAACAACTAGCTCTCGATAATATTAACTCTATCCTAGAGTGCATACCGACAACCCGCCTCCTTAAGAACAAAGTATAGTATAAGGTAGTAGTATATAGTATCTCTACGGAAGAATTCTACTCTAAGATAGTACTATAAGATATCTAATACGAAATCGAGATATATAACTAAAGAGTAAAGCTTATTATAGACCTAATCTAGCTTATAAACTGCGAAATATAGAAATAAAAGATTAGTGCCTTAATACTACTCGCCTTTACCTCGCTAGAAGAAGCGTAATAAGTAAATAATAGATACCTATTTATAGGTAGAATAAGCTACTATACCTATAAGGCAAAAGATAAGCTAAAGACGAAAAAGCCTTAAGAATACTAGATATACCTCTAGTTCTTATATAAGGGAATATAAATAGAAGTATACTAGTACTAGAATCTCTTCTAGAAGTCGGAATATAGAAAAGAGTAGATATAGTTCTAGTATAGAAACTATAGATCCTATACGAGAATAGGCAATATATAAGGTCTATTCTATACTAAGGGTATACCCCGCTTCTACTAGACCTCCTCCGAGAGTAGAGGCTACGTATAGTAGTATATATTCGTTACTAGACTACCTACGAATATATACTAGATAAGAACAATAACCCCGACTTTTAGGTACTTAATATATACGATAAGAGAGGAGTATATATCTAAATCCTAAACGTATATAACGAGAGAGACGAAGAAGAAATATAGACGCTAGAAAGGTACTTATATAGATACCCGATTAGCTAATACGCTATCTTAGGTAAGGATTTTAATATACGGCACTTAAGCTAGGACCTAAATAGTACTAATAATAGTACTAGGACCTAGGACTTCTACGCTTAGCTTAAGAATAAAGAATTTCTACTACGGAATATATTAGGAACCTCTACCTTCTATAGGCCGAACCTAGTAACACCGAGTATACTAGACCTTACTTTTACGTAAGGTAGCCTATCTAGAGAAGAAATATACTAGAAAACGATATAGTGCAGCTCCGACTACGCTACTATTATAGTATAGTACTAGGGAAGACCTACTAGAATAGAAATAACGATAGAGACGCGGAAATAATACGACGTTTAAAAGGCCGACTAGGAACAATTTACTATAATACTATAAGATAACGAGAATAGTATAAGAGAAACTAAGAACCTAGAGGTATTAGCGAACGAGTTTATAAACCTAATAGAAAGAGCGTATATATCTACTATTTCTATAAGGCGAGTATTATCTAAATCGAAGCTATAATAGACACTAGAGCTATAGGATATATAGAGACTTATAAACCGCGTCTATAAACGAGTATTTAGCAACGGAGTTACCCTAAGTATAGCTAAGAAGAGGGAGTACCTTATAGTAAAGAACTATTACTTCCTAGCTATAAAATAAGCGAAACGATAATACTAGAATACCTTCCTATAGAAAACCGACTCGGCCTTAATATTTAAAGCTATATCCTATATAAAGCCGAGAAATTAGAGCCTAATACTAGCAATCTAGGGAGAGACTTTATTTTAAAGGAAATGTACTACCTTAAAATTAGTACTATTTCTAAAACCTCTACTAACCTAACTACTACGTACGTAGTAGAACTCGTATAGAGTAGGAGACTAGGAGTAGAATCTACTAATAGAGGAAGAGTTAAGTATAGCCTGCTCCTTAACTAAAGCTAAAAGTAAAACACCTAGTTTAGATAGTATAATATAAGATATAATATCCTACGCGTATAAAGTAATCTCTAATACCTTTCTTAAGGTATATAGGACGCTTATTACGAGGGGATACTACCTCTTATACTAGCGGAAAGCAATTAGAATTACGCTAGCTAAGCTAAATAAGCCGGACTACTCGATTCTAAAAGCCTATAGAATTATCTCGCTACTTAACTACTTAGAGAAAGTTAGCGAGCGTATTCTAGCCTAAAGGCTAGAGAAATACGCGGAGATAGGCTCCCTACTTTACGACTTCTAAATAGGGGCTAAAAGAAGAGATCTATAATAGATACTATACTTCTACTTATAAACTTTATCGAATAAGCAAAACTAAAGAGATATAAACTTTTAGTAGCGTTTCTAGATATTAAGGAGCCTTTAACTATATTTCGAAGAGTAAACTACTATAGACTCTTATCTCTCTACGCCTCTTATACGCGATAGTAGAGTAGATAGACTCGTTCCTCTCGAAACGAGTTCTCTAACTAGCCTTTAATAAATAGATAGAGAAAGAAAATAAAGTAGAGATAGGCGTTCCGTAAGGTAGTTTAATCTCTCTAATTCTCTTTCTTATCTATATCTAGAACCTCTTTATCGACCTTCCCGACGTCTACCTACTTTTATATATAGACGATATTAGACTAGCTATAGTATCTATAAGCTTATAGAAAAACGTAAGAGTACTATAGCGCGTAATCCGGATCCTTATAGAACGAGTAGAAGTAGAATGCATTTAGTTCGACCTAGCGAAGATAGAGCTTCTCTACTTTTTAAAAGGAAAAGACTCTAAAATAGATATCGCTCTTCTATATAGTACTAGAATAGAACTAATAAGGAAAGTAGTCCGATAGCTTAGTATCTAGTTCGATGCCTACCTTACCTTTAAAGAATATATAGCTACTAGAGCCGCTACTACTAACGCTACTTTTAATAGGCTCTACTACTTAGCAAATATAGAGAATAGCCTAACCGCCTATTCTCTTAGACAACTATATAAGGTATACGTTATAGCGATTAGCGACTATAGAGCTCTAGTCTAATAGAAATTAAAGCGAGCGCTAAAACTACTCGAAGTAGTCTAAGTAAGAGCTACGAAAAGAATCTTAAAAGTCTTCTAGATAACCTTAAATATATCTATAGAAGTAGAAGTAGGCCTATTACTAACATCCCTCTAGCTAGAACAATAGGTAATTAGATATAAACTATAGGTATAGGACCTCCTATACGACTCTTCTCTCGCGTTAAACCTATAGAATATAGCCCTTCTAAGAACGAGTATTCTAATTCCTATAGGAAGGCTACTTTAAATAGTATAGTATATATCTACTCTATAAGTACTACGCGTAAGAAACGCATACTTCTACTATACTAATAAGATAAGGATAATAGTAAATATTAGAGAGTATATACTTAAACGATAGAAGCAGTTATACGAAACGTAGAAAGCAAAGATAGTAAGAAGACTATAGAGCTACTACTTGCGATTTAGGTAGATAGGAAATCTATCTACTAAGATCTATATAATATACGAAGTAGTAAGCGCGTACTACTCCTTCTACCTAAGATATAAGTACTTTAAAAGTTACCTAAAAAGGATAGGAAAAGTAGAAGACAACCGGTGCTACTATAGAGGAAGAGAGACTCTAGAACACCTCTTACTAGCCTATAAAGACTATACGGACTAGAGACCGAAGGAGATCTATAATACTAGAATACTCGAGGCTATACTAGATAATCCGGCTAGAAGAGAACTAGTCCTAGAGTTTATTCGAACCTTAAGAATTAGAATAAAGCGTTAGCACCTCGACCGGAGCTATAGCGAGAACTAGAGAGCAATCGTAATACTCTAGAAAGAGGAGAAGACTCTAAGAGACACTTGTTTCGAACTATTTTCTTTAGTTATATTTCCTTTATTTATTTCTTTCTTATATAGCGTAATACTAGCTATATATTATAGAGAGCAACGGCCCGAAATATCTAGGAGGCGCGAATAAGGAAAAGAAGAAAACTGTAATAGGAAGCCTATATATAGTACTAGCTCCTATCCTATATAGTCTTCGACTCCTATAGGACGTAAATAGAACAAACAAATAAACAAATACTAGAATTAGACCTATTAGAGGATTTATTATCTAAAGGAAAAGGAAGAGCTAGATTCCCTAGGTTAGAGTACTTAGAATATAGCCTAGTATAGAGGAAGGACAATATAAAAGCAATATACTTTCTACTTAAAAGCTTAGAGAATAATATCTAAGATAAGGTAATAGATAAGACAAAAGTATATAATATCTAGACGAAACTATATACTAAGTATAGCAAAGTCTAAGAAGTATATACTATTATAATTATCTAAAAGTTTATTACTTTTAAGATAGAGCTAGAGAATATAATTAGAAAGTTATAGATCTATCTTTAGAATCTAAAGAGAAGAATTATAGAGATTAATATAAGGGAGGTATACTTTAAGCTTTTAAGTATAAGGATTAAATTCCTACTATACTCTCTTCTAAATTAATATAAAAGTATAAGGTAGACTATTTAGGTATAAAAGAACCTAGATTCTAAATAAATTTTCTAGCTTTTTAAAGCGAAAGAGTCTAAATAAAATAGACTCCTATTCTAAGAGATAGTAATATTTACTAAAGAAAGAATATAAGTTAGTAGTATATTCCTATATAATCTCTATTAAGACAAGTATCTAAATAGGACTAGTAACTATCCTCTTCTAAGTAAAGTAAAGGAAGCTATTAAGATAAAGATATATAGAGTTTAGAAGAAAACCTTACTACCTAGAAATAGAAGGAGCTCCTTACCTAGTAGAGAAGAATTAAAAGAGCTAGTAAAGAGGCTTAACCTAAAAGTATAATCCCTTAGAGAGAAGGTTAAATTAATTCTAAGGAAGTATATCTCTAAGAAGGCTTATACTACCTAGAAAAAAAGCAAGTCTTTAATAAGTTTAAATATATCTCTATCTCTATTAGAGGATAAAGATATTAATAAAGTTATATAGTTAACTATAGAAGTAAAAGGCAAGTACCTACTATTAGAATAGCTACTTAATTTCTATACTTTATCCTATATAAATAACTAAGTATTCCTTTTTAGAGAACTAAAGCCTCTTTAAATTAGAAAATAGATTAAGATTAGTAGTAGCTACCTATATACTATATATATTAGGAAGGTAGTAATAGGTAGAAAGAAAGGCAAGTAGATTATACTAAAAGATATTTTATTTATCTCTAGTCTTAGAGTAAATCTTATCTCTTAGAGTTAGTTTAGCTAGTAGTTTAGTATTTAACTATTAAAATTTATACTTGTTTTACTCTCTAGAAAACCTATTATTTAGATAAAATTAAAGGAGGAGTTCTATTTATTAAAGAAATTAATAAGTCTCTAGAGGAGGTTGCTTTTATATATAATACTTAGAAGATAAATAAAGCTTTTACCTTTATAGTAATAGAAAATTCCTAAAAATAGTAGAAGCTTTAGTATAGAAGATATATATACTTTAGAAAGGATCTTTTAAAGAACTTATACTAGATATTAAACCTAAAATTCTAGATCTAAATCCCAAAAAGTAGTATAGCTATAGAGTCTATATATTAGTAAAAATAAAGAAATATATAGAAAAGGTTATTAAGAGAAAGCTCTAAAAGCTGTCTCTTATATTAATTAACGTCTATAAACCTTTACTAGTCTTAAGACTTAGCTTTAGATAGTAGCTTAAGATAGTTAATAACTTCTTAAGAAAGAAATAGACTATTTTATTAAGATCTAGGGAAGATATACTAGAAGCCTTAAGGATTTAGAAAAGAAAGGTAGAATTATAGTCTAGAAATCCTATCTAAATTATAAGGAGTAATAGAGTAAGAGAGCTTCTTACTTTATTAAAATAGTAGGAGAAGGATAAGAGAATTACCTTCTATACTACTAAAGCCTATAATTCTATCTAAAATAGAGTTATAGAAAGGTTAATCTAGACCTCTAAAGACTATATAAGAGCTATAATTAAGGAATTAAATATACTAATTAAATTCTAGCCTAAAGTATTAGATACGTATACTATTATTAAGAATATACTACTAAATAGACCGGAAATTAATAGCTTTAAAGTATTATCTAAGGAAGCCTTTTTAGGTATCTAGCCCTTAGTTTTATACTTTAGAGTCTAGAGCTATAAAGTAGTAGTATCTATAGACCTAAGGTCTTAGCTAGCTAGAATAAGATCTAATAAGCTAATAAATAGAGGTAAGAAAGCCGTATTTATTAGATATGTCTCTAATACTACTAAAATATAGCTTTTCTAGGAACCTAATATAAGAGCTATAAAGGCCTATAGTACTACTATATTTTTAAAACTAAGAAAGAAGAAAATATAGAGTTAAATATTCTTAGACTTAATTAAGATAGTAGAGCACTAGTTAGAAACCTAGTTAGAAGACTAAAGAAGTAGAAGCTTATAGCCTATACTAATATAACCTAGCTAGATCGTATTACCTAAAAGCCTATAGTACCTATTAAACTTTTTTATATAACTTCTACCTATACTAAAGAATAAGAAAGAATACTAGAAAATAGAGGATCTAAGAAAAGAAAACTCTAAGATAGTATAGCCTTAGTAGAAGGAAAAGGGACTACTTAACTACCTAAGTTAAACTAGTAGCTTACTAGATTAGATAAAGCTATAGCTAGTAGAAAGCTAATAGATATTACTTTATTTTAAAGGAAATATACTACCTTAAAATTAGTACTATTTCTAAAACCTCTACTAACCTAACTACTACGTACGTAGTAGAACTCGTATAGAGTAGAAGACTAGAAGTAGAACCTACTAATAGAGGAAGAGTTAAGTATAGCCTGCTCCTTAACTAAAGCTAAAAGCAAAACACCTAGTTTAGATAGTATAATATAAGATATAATATCCTACGCGTATAAAGCAATCCCTAACACCTTTCTTAAGGTATATAGGACGCTTATTACGAGGGGATACTACCTCTTATACTAGCGGAAAGTAATTAGAATTACGCTAGCTAAGCTAAATAAGCCGGACTACTCGATTCTAAAAGCCTATAGGATTATCTCGCTACTTAACTACCTAGAGAAAGTTAGTAAGCGTATTCTAGCCTAAAGGCTAGGGAAATACGCGGAGATAGGCCCCCTACTTTACGACTCCTAAATAGGGAGCTAAAAGAAGAGATCTATAATAGATACTATACTTCTACTTATAAACTTTATCGAATAAGTAAAACTAAAGAGATACAAACTCTTAGTAGCGTTTCTAGATATTAAGGGAGCCTTTAACTATATTTCGAAGAGTAAACTACTATAGACTCTTATCTCTCTACGCCTCTTATACGCGATAGTAGAGTAGATAGACTCGTTCCTCTCGAAACGAGTTCTCTAACTAGCCTTTAATAGATAGATAGAGAAAGAAAACAAAGTAGAGATAGGCGTTCCGTAAGGCAGTTTAATCTCTCTAATTCTCTTTCTTATCTATATCTAGAACCTCTTTATCGACCTTCCCGACGTCTACCTACTTTTATATATAGACGATATTAGACTAGCTATAGTATCTATAAGCTTATAGAAAAACGTAAAAGTACTATAGCGCGTAATCCGGATCCTTATAGAACGAGTAGAAGTAGAATGCATTTAGTTCGACCTAGCGAAGATAGAGCTTCTCTACTTTTTAAAAGGAAAAGACTCTAAAATAGATATCGCTCTTCTATATAGTACTAGAATAGAACTAATAAGGAAAGTAGTCCGATAGCTTAGTATCTAGTTCGATGCCTACCTTACCTTTAAAGAATATATAGCTACTAGAGCCGCTACTACTAACGCTACTTTTAATAGGCTCTACTACTTAGCAAATATAGAGAATAGCCTAACCGCCTATTCTCTTAGACAACTATATAAGGTATACGTTATAGCGATTAGCGACTATAGAGCTCTAGTCTAATAGAAATTAAAGCGAGCGCTAAAACTACTCGAAGTAGTCTAAGTAAGAGCTACGAAAAGAATCTTAAAAGTCTTCTAGATAACCTTAAATATATCTATAGAAGTAGAAGTAGGCCTATTACTAACATCCCTCTAACTAGAATAATAGGTAATTAGATATAAACTATAGGTATAGGACCTCCTATACGACTCTCTTCTTACGTTAAACCTATAGAATATAGCCCTTCTAAGAACGAGTATTCTAATTCCTATAGGAAGGCTACTCTAAATAGTATAGTATATATCTACTCTATAAGTACTACGCGTAAGAAACGCATACTTCTACTATACTAATAAGATAAGGACAATAGCAAATATTAGAGAGTATATACTTAAACGATAGAAGCAGTTATACGAAACGTAGAAAGCAAAGATAGTAAGAAGACTATAGAGCTACTACTTGCGATTTAGGTAGATAGGAAATCTATCTACTAAGATCTATATAATATACGAAGTAGTAAGCGCGTACTACTCCTTCTACCTAAGATATAAGTACTTTAAGAGTTACCTAAAGAGGATAGGAAAAGTAGAAGACGACCGGTGCTACTATAGAGGAAGAGAGACTCTAGAACACCTCTTACTAGCCTATAAAGACTATACGGACTAGAGACCGAAAGAAATCTATAACGCTAGAGCACTCGAGGCTATACTAGATAATCCGGCTAGAAGAGAACTAGTCCTAGAGTTTATTCGGACCTTAAGAATTAGAATAAAGCGTTAGCACCTCGACCGGAGCTATAGCGAGAACTAGAGAGCAATCGCAATACTCTAGAAAGAGGAGAAGACTCTAAGAGACACTTGTTTCGAACTATTTTCTTTAGTTATATTTCCTTTATTTATTTCTTTCTTATATAGCGTAATACTAGCTATATATTGTAGAGAGCAACGGCCCGAAATATCTAGGAGGCGCAAATAAGGAAAAGAAGAAAACTGTAATAGGAAGCCTATATATAGTACTAGCTCCTATCCTATATAGTCTTCGACTTCTATAGGACGTAAATAGAACAAACAAATAAACAAATACTAGAATTAGACCTATTAGAGGATTTATTATCTAAAGGAAAAGAAAGAGCTAGATTCCCTAGGTTAGAGTACTTAAAATATAGCCTAGTATAGAGAAAGAATAATATAAAAGTAATATACTTTCTACTTAAAAGCTTAGAGGATAATAACTAAAATAAGATAATAAATAAAACAAAAGTATATAATATCTAGACGAAACTATATACTAAGTATAGTAAAGTCTAAGAAGTATATACTATTATAATTATCTAAAAGTTTATTACTTTTAAGATAGAGCTAGAGAATATAATTAAAAAGTTATAGATCTATCTTTAGAATCTAAAGAGAAGAATTATAGAGATTAATATAAGGGAGGTATACTTTAAGCTTTTAAGTATAAAAATTAAATTCCTACTATACTCTCTTCTAAATTAATATAAAAGTATAAGGTAGACTATTTAGGTATAGAAGAACCTAGATTCTAAACAAATTTTCTAGCTTTTTAAAGCAAAAGAGTCTAAATAAAATAGACTCCTATTCTAAAAGATAGTAATATTTACTAAAGAAAGAATATATAATATAATATAACATTCTTATACCGTTCTACCTCGTCTACCGAGTAAGCGGAGCGCCCTATCTGTCTTTTAAAGTACAAAAGCCCTTAAGGCCCGAAGGGCCTCTCCGGCATAAAACTCCCCTAGTTGCCTTGTCTTGTCTCTATAGCTGTCCGTTACCCAGCCGTCCCTCTACTTTGTTCGCCCTTAGACTCTTACCGTTGCAGTAGTAGCTGTTGCTTCCTACTAGGCTGCCCCCTCCTCCCTATTACGCGTGTTCTAGGTAAGGGTCCCACCCTCCGGTAGGGTGTTTCTCCTCCTCCTCGCGTGCGAGGGAGAACTAGCGAAGTGTTCCTTTTCGAATAAGCTATCGAGCTATAGCTAGCAGTCCTCTCCTCGTCGTAGTTATCTGGCCCCAGTCCGTAGTCCCTGCCTCCGCGAGGAGTTTAGGTCTCATCTCGCGTCTCGCCGGGCAGAAGAGGCATACGTGCTTAAGCGTCTGTATGCCCTGCCCGCATTCGCATTGCGGTAATACCCCTAGTACTCTTCGCTTAGCGAGGTATTAGTTAAATCCGATATACTCTGTCCGAATTAGCGTAATCATCGTGCTCTGTGGACGGGAGAGGCCCTTATGTAGGCGGTTGTGTTGCTTCCTATTACTAGCCGTTTTCCAGACTGCCGGCTGTGCTGCGTTCTGCCTACTCCTCCTTCTCTTCTCCTCGTCCTAGGTTTCCTACTATTGGCGCTATAACTACTAGTCGTTAGGTTCGGGGCATTGGTTTTAGGTCTGCCCTTCGACTAGGGCTTTTATAGCGTCCTTTCTTAACGGGGTCCGTTCGCTTCTCCCTGTTTGTCCCCTTCTTAGTAGTCGGCTCCTAAGGATCCTCTCCCGTTGCTCTTATAGGAACCTCTCGGCTCTATTGCTCTTTTTCTTTATCGTATACTACTATGCGAGGTCTTAGGTATAGAGGTGTATCGGCGTTATCCCTGTCTCGCTCTAAAGGACTACCCGATTTATACTTTTATATACCCCTATAACGTGCCTTAGAGCTGTGTTTTGCACCTTCTCGAGTAGGCTTATAAGCGTTTTCTTATGTCCCTCTACTCCCTCCGGGTTCGCCTAGACCTAGCAGCCGTACGTTATTGCTAGGCGTACTACCGCTATATAAAGGTGTCTCGCTTTCTAGAATGACGCTCCCTACGTAGATTTGCATAGTCGTTGGAGGGAGTGCATTCGCTCCGCTCCCTTCTCTGCTGCTTTTCTAACGTATAGTCCCTATATTAGCTTCGTATCTAGCTAGACTCCGAGGAGGCGTAGGTGCGGTGCTAGTCTATCGTTAAACCCCTGGATCTTTACTATTGCTATAAGGTTGTGTCTTATCCTAGACTGCGTAAAGTAGATAAGTTAGTACTTTTGCGGCGCGAAGGATGCCCCGTGTCGTTTTGCCTATTAAATACATTTTTCGTATACGTTTTTTAGCCGTCTGCAGTTCTCTTCCGTAGTTCTCCTCTATATAAGGATATTCGTATCGTCTACAAACCCTATCGCAAGTATGTTTTAGCCGCGGATAGTAGGTAAGAGGGTGCTTGCGAAGAATAGGAACAGGATTAGTAATAGCGTAGATCCTTATAGGATGCCTATCGCCTGCGGTCTTTCTTCGTCCGTATACTCTCCGAGTTTTAGCTTCGTTGTCCTACTATAGAGGAATAACCTAATAAATCGGATAACCTAGTTCGGGAAGCCTTAGATCGCAATATTATATAGTAGGCGCTAATATAAGACGTTGTCGAAAGCACCGGAGATATCGAGGTATAGCATCGATGCTACGGCCTCTAGGCTTGTTTTCTAGATTGTTCGGACCTGTTCTATAACTATTTCTAGCGCAGTAATCGTCGATCGGCCCGGTCTGGCTCCTATTTGTTCGTCTAGTAGGAGCCCTTTCTCCTCGGCTACTGCGGACATCCTCCTCGCTACTATCGCTTTAAGGGTCTTCGCTATAGTATTTAGGAGGGCGATAGGTCTATAGGCATTTAGCTTCGTATAGTCTGGCTTTTAGGGCTTCCGGAGGACTACTGTTATAGATTTCTTAAATGCAGTCGGGTAGTATCCAATCCTTAAGCATACTGTAAAGAGTTTAGCAAGTAGAGGGGCGAGGATAGTTTGGCAGCCCTTTAGGAGCTCGTTTGGGATCCTATCCGGTCCTGCGGCTTTCCTTGTCGGCAGTCTCTTAATTGTAGAGAGTACCTCTGCCTCTAGGACCTCTAGGTCTATATAGAACGGCTCTAGGATGTCGCGGGCGTTAATGTCGCTAAGGTCCGCCTCCTTTGCTGCCGGGAAAAAGTGGCTAGCTAGGGCGTCGGCCTTTTCCTTGTCGTTCTAGCTTATCCTCCTGTTAGGCCCTAGGGGCCCGATAGGCATAGTTATATTGGGGAACTGTAGTAGAGGCTGCGGCGTCCTGCTCTTTCCCTTGCCTATCTCGCTAGCTTCCAGATCTTAGTCGGGTCCTCTGTCGTTTCTTTTACCGCTGCTCTCTATGTAAGGTTGTTATCCTTCTTTACTTGTCTTGCCCTCGCGTGACTTGCTGCTATATAGGCTGCGTAGTTCGCCTGTGTCCTGCTGTTACTCTATTCCCTCCTTGCTGTTCTCGCGGCTCTAATTAGGCGCTGTGTCTCGGTTGTCTAGCCCTCCTTCGCAAAGGTAGATAGTTTAGCGTATAGGACTACCTTTTAAACGGCTCTTGTAATAATCCCCTATAGGGCTTCTGTCTATCGGTCCACCTCCTCTTCTGTAGTTATTGCGGCGCCTTTAAGTTCCTTTCCCTCCTTCTCGATAATCTCTAATAGTGTCTCCTAGTTAGCCTTCTTCTACTATGCTCTCGGGTCCCTTAGTCTCTCCTAGAGTTGTGTGTCGTCTATTATCGTAACTATCGGGAGGTGATCCGACCCGTAGGTCCTCTCGGGGTGTGTCTGGCAGGTAATTACTCTCTGTTGCGTTCGGGTAGTAGCGAATACTAGGTCGAGGGTCTAGCAGCTATAGTTTTGCTTCTCCTAGGTTACTGTTTCTCGTTCGAGTACGAGGCCTAGCTCCATCTCTTCCGCGACCCTAATAAGCTCGTCTGCTATCCTATAACAAGTCTGTACCAGGTTTCCGCCCTATAGTAGGTAGTGGAGGTTAAAGTCTCCTAGCAGGATCTGTTCGCTATATAGGATCGCCTTCCGTTCCGCCTAGAGGGTCTCTATAGCGGTTTAGAGTATTCCTTGTTCCCGGTAGCTTATTGGTCCGCTTGGGTTGTAGGCGTTGTAAATCGTAAGGAGTCCCTAGTTAGTCTGGATTCGGATCGAGGTAATGTTACCTCCCTAGTGCTCTATTGGTTCCTATTTTGTACTGTCTAGGTGTTTGGATACTAGTATAGCTACCTCGGGGTGGCCTCTTATAGGGACGACTTAATAGTAGTGTCTTGTCGTCTTCGTTTGTCCTATACGCGTATTGATCCATAGTTCTTGCAGGGCTACTATCTGTGTCTCTCGTGGGTCCAACTCTTGTAGAAGAAGCGACTGGATCGTCCTACTATAGTTGACGTTGTGTTGGTATATTTGGAGAGTGTGCCTATTTATCGGAAGTGTGCTAGCTTGGGGTGGATAGCACTATTGTATCCTCCGCTCCTTCGCTTTGGTTCTCGTTCTCGTTCTGGCTAACCCTTAGGAAGGGAAGCTTCGTTGTCTGTTTTCTCCCTTCCATAGCCGCTGCTGTCGTGCCTGCTAGGCGACCTGGTCTTGTTAGTCGGGTTCCTCCTAAGAAAGAATATAAGTTAGAAGTATATTCCTATATAATCTCTATTAAAATAAGTATCTAAATAGGACTAGTAACTATCCTCTTCTAAGTAAAGTAAAGGAAGCTATTAAGATAAAGATATATAGAGTTTAGAAGAAAACCTTACTACCTAGAAATAGAAGGAGCTCCTTACCTAGTAGAAAAGAATTAAAAGAGCTAGTAAAGAGGCTTAACCTAGAAGTATAATCTCTTAGAGAGAAAGTTAAATTAATTCTAAGAAAGTACACCTTTAAGAAGGCTTATACTACCTAGAAAAAAAGCAAGTCTTTAATAAGTTTAAATATATCTCTATCTCTATTAGAGGATAAAGATATTAATAAAGTTATATACTTAACTATAGAAGCAAAAGGCAAGTACCTACTATTAGAATAGCTACTTAATTCCTATACTTTATCTTATATAACTAACTAAGTATCCTTTTTAGAGAACTAAAGCCTTTTAAATTAAAAAATAGATTAAGGTTAGTAGTAGCTACCTATATACTATATATATTAGGAAGGTAGTAATAGGTAGAAAGAAAGGCAAGTAGATTATACTAAAAGATATTTTATTTGTCTCTAGTCTTAGAGTAAATCTTATCTCTTAGAGTTAGTTTAGCTAGTAGTTTAGTATTTAACTATTAAAATTTATACTTGTTTTACTCTCTAGAAAACCTATTATTTAGATAAAATTAAAAAGGAGTTCTATTTATTAAAGAAATTAATAAGTCTCTAGAGGAGGTTGCTTTTATATATAATACTTAGAAGATAAATAAAGCTTTTACCTTTATAGTAATAGAAAATTCCTAAAAATAGTAGAAGCTTTAGTATAGAAGATATATATACTTTAGAAAGGATCTTTTAAAGAACTTATACTAGATATTAAACCTAAAATTCTAGATCTAAATCCTAAAAAAGTAGTATAGCTATAGAGTCTATATATTAGTAAAAATAAAGAAATATAGAGGAAAGGTTATTAAGAGAAAGCCTTAAAGGCTATCTCTTATATTAATTAACGTCTATAGACCTTTACTAGTTTTAAGACTTAGCTTTAGATAGTAGCTTAAGATAGTTAATAACTTCTTAAGAAAGAAATAGACTATTCTATTAAGGTTTAGAGAAGATATACTAGAGGCCTTAAGGATTTAGAGAAGAAAAGTAGAATTATAGTCTAGAAATCCTATTTAAATTATAAGGAGTAATAGAGTAAGAGAGCTTCTTACTTTATTAAAATAGTAGGAGAAGGATAAGAGAATTACCTTCTATACTACTAAAGCCTATAATTTTATCTAAAATAGAGTTATAGAAAGATTAATCTAGACCTCTAAAGACTATATAAGAGCTATAATTAAGGAATTAAATATACTAATTAAATTCTAGCCTAAAGTATTAGATGCGTATACTATTATTAAAAATATACTACTAAATAGACCGGAAATTAATAGCTTTAAAGTATTATCTAAGGAAGCCTTTTAGGTATCTAGCCTTTAGTTTTATACTTTAGAGTCTAGAGCTATAAAGTAGTAGTATCTATAGACCTAAGGTCTTAGCTAGCTAGAATAAGATCTAATAAGCTAATAAATAGAGGTAAGAAAGCTGTATTTATTAGATATGTCTCTAATACTACTAAAATATAGCTTTTCTAGGAACCTAATATAAGAGCTATAAAGGCCTATAGTACTACTATATTTTTAAAACTAAGAAAGAAGAAAATATAGAGTTAAATATTTTTAGACTTAATTAAGATAGTAGAGCACTAGTTAGAAACCTAGTTAGAAGACTAAAGAAGTAGAAGCCTATAGCCTATACTAATATAACTTAGCTAGATCGTATTACCTAAAAGCCTATAGTACCTATTAAACTTTTTTTATATAACTTCTACCTATACTAAAGAATAAGAAAGAATACTAGAAAGTAGAGGATCTAAGAAAAGAAAACTCTAAGATAGTATAGCCTTAGTAGAAGGAAAAAGGGACTACTTAACTACCTAAATTAAACTAGTAGCTTACTAGATTAGATAAAGCTATAGCTAGTAGAAAGCTAATAGATATTAAGCCTAATATTATATAGAATCTACTAGAATATAGAAGTTAGAAAAGGAACTTATTTATAAAGTTCTAAAAGAGAAGAAGATCTATTTCTAATAAAGGATAGAAACCTAGACTAAGAACCTATAGTATAGTTACTAGGTAGGTTCTTTAGAAGAGATAGAGAAATAAAGAGAAACTACTAGTAGCTAAGTAATAGAAGGTATTTCTCTTATATATAGAAAAGAAGAGATAGTAGATTTAGAAAGCCTTTATAAAGGTTAAAGAAGTTATATTTATAGTATTAGTACTAGCTATCTCTTAGAGATAAGAGGTGCCTATTTTAAAGTCCTATAAGGAAGCAATTTAGGATTCTAAATAGAAATATATATAGAAGGAGGCAATCTAGAAAGAACTTACTACTCTCTAGACTAATAATACCTAGAAAGAGGTTGTTTCTTCTAAGGAAGTAAACCTTATTACTTCTAAGTAGGTGTTTAATATAAAGAGGCTAATTAGTAGTACTATTAAGAAGTTTAAGGTAAGACTAGTTATAAGAGAATTCTCTTAGAAATACGAAGTAGACTTCTAAGAGACCTTTATACCTATAGTAAAGTATAATACGCTAAGAGTATTTATAGCTATTATATATAAGAAGGACCTAGAGTTGCACTAGGTAGATATAAATAACGCATTTACTAAGAGTACTCTATAAGAAGAAATCTTTATACTTCTACCTCTAGGTATTAATATACTACCTAATATAGTCCTATAAATTCTAAGAAGCCTATATAGACTAAAGTAAGTAGTAAGAGACTAGAACAAGCTCTATATCTTAAAGCTAAAACAGATTAGGTTTATTTAATTAGAGGTAGACCTATACCTACTTATCTACTATAGAAGAAGTATTATAATTTTTACTTATATAGATAATATTCCTATTATAGTACTAAAGTTAAAGAATATACTTTAGTTTAAGAAAGAACTTAGAAAGATCTTTAAGATTAAGGATTTTAGAGAGCTAGAAAAAATTCTAGAAATAAGGCTAATAAGAGATAGAGTTATAGGAACTCTAAAACTTAATTAGAAATATTATATCTAGGAGAATCTTTTAAAGTTCTATCTATATAAAGAGATAGCCTATCTAACTCTCTTACCTATAGATAGCTATAAGAACTTAAGCCTACTAAGCTTATATAATAAAAGAGAATTAAAGATAGAGTACTAGAGCTAAATAGATACCTAGATATAGCCTATAACAATAATAAGACTAGATATTGCTTTTTCTCTAGAAAGACTAAGTTCCTATTACTTTATAAGTACTACGTATAAGACACAACAACCGACCGACTCTAAAATAGAGTATAGAAGAAAGCCCTCTCTCTAAGTACTATTTTAAGCTACGTAGCTCCCCGATACACTTCGGCGCCGTCGCGCAATTATAGTATAAAGAACCAGCTCTCGAGAGGACAACTTTCGTACTTCTACGCGCTCGCGTCTACGCCTAGGGCAAAGCGGCTATATCCCGAACGCCCTAAAGCCCTAATTTAGGCACCTCTAACGACGCCTCTCCTTAAAGATAGATACTACTCTAATAGGAAGGAATAATAGTACTATAGAAGTAGAAATATCCGCAGTTACTACAAGAACCTAGACCTCTAATCTAGACTTCTAACTCTCTTTAACCTACTAGCTTCTATAAGAAACTAGACGACAAGACTATAAGGACGTAGATATAGACCTCGAAAGAACTATATAGCCTCTTATTTCTACGATCTAAAAGAAAAGACCTAGACACTTTCTTAAACTAACGACTAAAGAAGAGAGAGAGTAATAGGCCTTTAGCTTCTAACCCCTACCTCCGAACCCTTTCTAAGATACAATAATACGATAGGCGGCCGAGAAGAAAATAAAAGACGCCTATATACTCCTAGTAGAAGCAGCAGCTTTACTAAAAAACGACGAGCAAACTAAAATCCTTAACTTACTCGAAGTCTTTAGAGACTATACTAAAAGTAAGAGGATCGAACGTTAAGCCTAGACGATCGCAATAGAGGTAGTATCTCTTTAAAAAGTAGCGCAAGACATCTAGAAAGCTGTAGGAAAGACAAGAGGACAAGAACGCCTACTCGAGGTAGAGAAACCCTATCGTACTTACGCGGATACTCTCTAAAAAAATACTCTAAGAGATACCGCTAATAGCGTAGATACTAACTAACAACACGCTAAGATATAGGACAATTAGATAGTTATCTAGCTAAGAAGATAATAAAAGAAGATAGAGCTACTCTAGGATATAACGTAAACCTAGAGTAAAACGCTACCTTAGAAGTTAAAGCTACTCTAACTATAACTTATCCTCTAGCTCTCTATAGGAGCGAAGGCCGACCTAAAAGGATACGAGACGACATTAATAAAATGTTCGCAAATAAGGGCCTAGAATACGCCTAAGTACTAGCTACTAGCCTAATATAAAAAGAAAACCTAGTTCTTACCTTTAAAGACGAGAAGAGCAAACAACTAGCTCTCGACAACATTAACTCTATCCTAGAATATATACCGATAATACGCCTCCTCGAGGACAAAGCATAGTATAAGGTAGTAGTATATAGTGTCTCTATAGAAGAATTTTACTCTAAGACAGCACTATAAGATATCCGGTATAAAATCGAGATATATAACTAAGAAGTAAAGCTAGTTATAGACCTAATCTAGCTTATAAACCGCGAAATATAGGAACAAAAGATTAGTGCCTTAATACTACTTGCCTTTACCTTACTAGAAGAAGCGCAACAAGTTAATAACAGATACCTATTTATAGGTAGAACAAGCTACTACACCTAAAAGGCAAAAGATAAACTAAAGACGAAAAAGCCTTAAGAATACTAGATACGCCTTACCTTTAAGGAATATATAGCTACGAGAGCTGCTACTACGAACGCCGCCTTTAATAGGCTATACCGCCTAGCAAATATAGAGAACGGCCTAACTGCAAATTCTCTAAGACAACTATATAAGGCGTGCGTTATAGCGATTAGCGACTACGGAGCTCCGGTCTAGTAGAAATTAAGACGTGCACTTAAACCGCTAGAAGCAATCTAAGCTAGAGCTACGAAAAGGATCCTAGGAGTATTCCGGACGACCCCGAATGCACCCGCGGAAGTAGAAGCAGGCCTACTACCGACATCCCTCCGCCTAGAGCAACAGGTTATCCGATACGGTCTACGAGCACAAGACCTCCTATATAACTCCCCTCTAGCGACAGCTCTATAGAATACAGCCCTTCTAGAGACTAGTACCTAAATATAGACGGGGAGGCTATTCCGAACAGTACGATATATATCGATACTATAAGGTCTACGAGCAAGGAACGTATACTTCTATAGCACCGATAAGACGAGGACAATAGCTAATATTAGAGAGTATATACTCGAACGATAGCAGCAGTTGTACGAAACATAGAAAGCAAAGGCAGTTAGAAGTCCGCAGAGCTACTACTTGCGATTTAGGTGGACAGGGAACCTATCTACTAAGATCCGAGCAACACGCGTAGTAACAAGCGCCTACTACTCCTTCCGCCTTAGACACAGGTACTTTAAGAGCTACCTAAAGAGGATAGGAAAGGTAGAAGACGATCTCTACTACTGCGGAAGAAGAGAGACCCCAGAACACCTCTTACTAGCCTGCAAAGACTATGCGAGTTAAAGACTAAGAGAAATCCGGAACGCTAGAACACTAGAGTCCCTACTAGACGTCCCGTCTAAGAGGGAACTAGTCCTAGAGTTTATTAGAATCTCGAGAGTCGGAACAAGACAGTAGCACCTTAACCGGAGCGACAGCGAGGACGGGGCAGTGCACGCGACGCCCTAGAAGGAGTACGAGAGTACTAGGAGACACGGGTCTCTACATATTCCCTTTTATTACAGTTCCTTTTATATAGCGTGGTACCGGCTATATACGGTAAAGGGCAACGGCCCGAAATGTCTAGGAGGCGCGAGCAAGGCAAGAAGATTCATACAGCAGGCAGCCAGCAATGGCTCCCGTCCTACATAGTCGTAGACTCCTATAGGACGAAAATGGAAGAAACAAACAAACAAACAAACTAGATACGCCTCTAGTTCTTGTCTAAAGGAATATAAATAGAAGTATACTAGCACTAGAATCTCTTTTAGAAATTAGAATACAAAAAAAGTAGATATAGTTCTAGTATAGGAACTATAGGTCCTATATAAGAACGGGCAATATATAAGGTCTATCCTATACTAAGGGTATACCCCGCTTCTACTAGATCTTCTATAAGAGCAGAGGCCGCGAGTAGTAGTATATATTCGACGCTAGACCACCTACGAATATATTCTAGATAAGAACGACAACCCCGACTTCTAGGTACTTAATATATATAATAAGAGAGGACTATATATCTAAATCTTAAACGTATATAACGAGAGAGACGAAGAAGGGATATAGACGCTAGAGAGATACCTTTATAGACACCTAATTAGCCGACACACTATTCTAGCTAGAGATTTTAATATACGGCACCTAAGCTAGGACCTAAACAGTACTAACAATAGCACTAGAACCCGAGACTTCTACGCTTAGCTCGAGGATAAGGAATTTCTACTATAGAACGTATTAGGGACCCCTACCTTCTATAGGCCGAACCTAGTAACACCGAGTATACTAGACTTTACTTTTACGCGAGGCAGCCTATCTAGAGAGGAAATATACTAGAAACAATATAGTGCGGCTCCGACTACGCCGCTATTATAGTAAGGCACTAGAGGAGAACAACCGAAGTAGAAATAATAACTAAGACGCGGAAATAATACGACGTTTAAAAGGCTAACTAGAAACAGTTTACTATAATACTATAGGACAACGAGGGTAGTATTAAAGAAACTAAGAACCTAGAGATACTAGTAAACGAGTTTATAAACCTAATAGAGAAAGCGTATACGTCTGCTATCTCTATAAAGCGAATATCGTCTAAATCGAAGCTATAGTAGACACTAGAGCTATAGGAAACGCGGAGGCATATAAACCGCGCCTATAAACGAATATTTAGTAATAGAAACACCCTAAGTATAGCCGAGAAGAGGGAGTACCTTATAGTTAAGAACCGCTACTTCCTAGCTATAAAATAAGCGAAGCGATAATACTAGAATACCTTCCTATAGAAAACTAACTCGGCCTCGATATTTAAAGCTATATCCTATATAAAGCCGAGAAATTAGGGCCTAATACCGGCAATCTAGGGAGAGACTTTATTCTAGGGAAGTATACTACTTTAAAATTAGTACTATTCCTAAAACCCCTACCGACTTAACCGCTACGTACGTAGTAGAACTAGTATAGAGTAGGAGATTAGGAGTAGAACCTACTAATAGAGGAAGAGATACGCATAGTATGCTCCTCGACTAAAGTTAAAGGCAAAACACCTAGTCTAGATAGTATAATATAAGAGATAATATCCTACGCGTATAAAGCAATTCTAAACATCTTTCTTAAAGTATATAGGACGCTTATTACGAGGGGATACTACCCTTATACTAGTAGAAAGCGATTAGAATTGCGCTAGCTAAGCTAAATAAGCCGTACTACTCGATCCTAAAGGCCTATAGAATTATCTTACTACTTAACTATCTAAAGAAAGTTAGCGAGCGAATACTAGCCTAAAGGCTTAGGAAATACGCTAAGATAGGGCCCCTTCTATACGACTCGCAGATAGGAGGTAGAAAGAAGAGGTCTATAGTAGATACTACCCTTCTACTTACGAACTTTATTAAATAAGTAAAACTAAAGAGACACAAACCCTCGATAGCGTTTCTAGATATAAAGGGAGCCTTTGACCACGTTTCGAAGAGTAAACTACTATAGACTTTTATCTCTCTACGCCTCCTATACGTAATAGTAGAGTAGATAAACTTATTTCTCTCGAAACGAGTCCTCTAACTAGCTTTTAATAGATAGATAGAGGAAGAAAACGAGGTAGAGATAAGCGTCCTATAAGGCAGCCTAATCTCTCTAATACTCTTCCTTATCTATATCCGGAACCTCTTTATCGACCTCTCTAACATCTACCTACTCTTATATATAGACGATATTAGACTAGCTATAGCATCTATAAGCCTATAGAAAAACGCAAAAGTACTATAGCGCGTAATCCGGACTCTTATAGAACGAGTAGAAGCAGAATATATTTAGTTTAACTTAGCGAAGATAGAGCTTCTCTACTTCTCGAAAGGAAAAGACTTTAAAATAGATATCGCTCTCTTATATAGTACTAGAATAGAACCTATAAGGAAAGCAGTCTAATAGCTTAGAATCTGTTGAATTTGGGTGTTTGGGTCGTCGCTCGATGCGGCTTAAGCAGGAGAGGGGCGGAGCAATAGGTAGGAACCAACCGTTGTGATTGTTGTTGTTATGTATAGGTTGCATCTTACTCCTAAGATGGGGCATCAGCTGAGTCATGTAACCTAGTGTTACATGACCTACGTCACCTGACCTGGTGTCCCAAAGTGTCTCTTAGAATGTCCAACTAGGCTGCACTTTCTAATACTCCCACTTAGGCCAGATGGTCTTCTACCTGCACTTCCCTGCATCCCTTATGCAAGCTGGAGCTGCCTTACAAACTCCTAGAACTGTGGCCCATTCTTTGGTTTGGTAAGGCCATTAGCAACCATCTCTTTAGTTGGAACATACTCTACTGCAATCTTTCTCTGCTACTAGAGATGCCTAACATAGTTGTATGCGACATTAATATACTTTAACCTCTTATAGGTATAGGCATCCTTAACTAGGGTTAAGGCAGCTTAGTTGTCTCCCATAAGCTGGACTGGTCTCAGCTCCCTTACAGTATTAGGGTGTGCTTTTATAGTTAGTTGGAAGGAGCATTCTCCTACTAACCCTATACAATCCATCTCCCTAAGAAGGGCTGCTAGGAACTAAGATTGCTTTGCACATACATTTATAGCTATATACTCAGCCTCTATTGTTGATGTCGCAACAGACTTTTGCTTCCTGCTCATCTAAGAAACTGGGGCTCCGTAGAGAAAGAAGATGCTTCCAAGGATTGAGACTCTGTCTACTTTGTCTATTACATAGTTAGAGTCTAAGTATCCAATTAGCTTTCCTCCACCTCTCCTATACATTAATCCAAGGTCTGGGAATGATCTCAGGTATCTTGCCAATTTCTTTAGAGCTTGCATATGTTTCCTAGTAGGATCTGAGACATAGGAACTCAGTCTTCCTAGAGGAAAAGCAATGTCTAGTCTTATTATTGTTATAGGCCACATCCAGGTACCTATTTAGCTCTGGTACTCTGTCTTTGATCCTCTCTTATTATATAAGCCTAGTGGGCTCAAGCTCTTATAGCTATCTATAGGTAAGAGAGTTGGATAGGCTATCTCTTTATACAGATGGAACTTTGAAAGATTCTCCTAGATATAATGTTCCTAATCAAGTTTTAGAGTTCCTGTAACTCTGTCTCTTGTTAGCCTTATTCCCAGGATTTTCTCTAGCTCTCTAAGATCCTTAATCTTAAAGATCTTTCCAAGTTCTTCCTTAAACTAAAGCACATCCTTTAACTTTGGTGCTGCAATAGGGATATCATCTACATAAGTAAGGACTATAATGCTCCTCCTATAGTGGATAAGTAGGCATGGGTCTACCTCTAATTAAACGAACCCAATCTGTTCCAGCTTTAAGACATAGAGCTTGTTCCAGTCTCTTACTACTTGCTTTAGTCTATATAGGCTCCTTAAGATTTGCAGGACTATGTTAGGTAGTATATTAATACTAGGGAGTGGAATTATAAAGATTTCTTCTTATAGGGTACTCTTAGTAAATGCATTGTTTATATCTACTTAGTGCAGCTCTAGGTCCTTCTTATATATAACAGCCATAAACACTCTTAATGTGTTATGCCTTACTATGGGTGCAAAGGTCTCCTAGAAGTTAACTCCATACTTCTAAGAGAATCCTCTTGCAACTAGTCTTGCCTTAAACTTTTCGATAGCTCTACTAATTAGTCTCTTCACATTAAACACCTACTTAGAAGTAATAAGGTTTGCTCCTTAGGAGGGACAACCCCTTTCCAGGTGTTGTTAGTCTAGAGGGTAGTAAGTTCTTTCTAGATTGCCTCCTCTATATGTGTCCCTACTTAGGATCCTAAATTGCCTCTTTATAGGACTTTGGAATAGGCACCTCTTGTCTCTAAGAGATAGCTAGTGCTAATGCTGCAAATGCAACTTCTTTAACCTCTGCAAGGGCTTCCTAAATCCACTGTCCCTCATTTTCCATATATGAGAGGAATGCCTTCTGTTGCTTAGCTGCTGGCAGTTCCTCTTCATCTCTCTGTCTCTTCTGAAGAACCTGCCTAGTAACTATGCTATGGGTCCTTAGTTCTGGTCCTTGCCCCTTATCTAAGACAGATCTTCTTCTCTTTTAGGACATTGCGGATGGGTCCCCCTCCTAACCCCTGTGTCCTAGTGGATCCTGTGCAACATTAAGCTTAATATCTATTGCCTCTCCACTAGCTGCAGCTTTGTCTTATCCAGTAAGCTGCTGGTTTGACTTAGGTAGTAGAGTAGTCCTATTTTCCTCCTACTAAGGCAGTATAGCCTTAGGGTTTTCTTCTCCTAGATCCTCCACTCTCTAGTATTCGTCCTTATCCTTCGGTGCAGGTGGAAGTTGCATAAAGAGGGGTTTAATAGGTGCTGCAGGCTTTTGGGTAATGCGACCCAGTTGGGTCGCATTAGTATAGGCTGCAGGCTCCTGCTTCTTTAGTCTTCTAACTGGGTTCCTAACTAGTGCTCTGCTGTCTTAATTAAGTCTGAGAACATTTAACTCCATATCTCCTCCTTTCTTAGCCTTAAAAATACAGCAGTGCTATAGGCCTTTACAGCCCTTATATCAGGTTCCCAGAAAAGCTACATTTTAGCAGTATTAGGGACATATCTAATAAACACGGCTTCCTTGCCCCTATTCATTAGCTTATTAGATCTCATCCTAGCTGGCTAAGACCTTAGGTCTATAGACACTACTGCTTTGCAGCCCCAGACTCTGAAGTGTAAAACTAAGGGTTGAATGCCTAAAAGGCTTCCTTAGGTAACACCTTAAGGCTATCAATTTCTGGTCCATTTAGTAGTGCATTCCTAACAACGGTGCACGCGTCCAATGCTTTAGGCTAGAATTCAATTGGCATATTTGATTCCTTAATCATGGCTCTCACATGGTCTTTAGAGGTCTGGATTGACCTTTCTATAACTCCATTCTGGATGGAATTATAGGCTTTAGTAGTGTGGAAGGTGATTCCTTCATCCTTCTCCTACTGCTTTAGCAAAGCAAGAAGTTCTCTTACCCTATTACTCCTTACAATTTGGACAGGATTTCCAGACTGCAATTCTGCCTTCCTTCTCTAAATCCTTAAAGCTTCTAATGCATCTTCTCTGGACCTTAACGGAACAGTCCATTTCTTTCTTAAGAAGTTATTAACTATCTTAAGCTACTATCTAAAGCTAAGTCTTAAGATTAGCAAAGGTCCACAGATGTTAATTAATATAAGAGACAGCCTTTAGGGCTTTCTCTTAACAACCTTTCCCTTGTGTTTCTTTATCTTTGCTAATATACAGACCCTGCAGCTATGCTGCTCTTTTAGGATTTGGATCTGGGATTTCAGGTTTAATACCTGGTGCAAGTCTTTTAAAAGATCCTTTCCAAAGTGTGCACATCTTCTATGCTAGAGCTCCCACTGTTCTTGGGAATCCTCTGTTGCTATAAAGGCAAAAGCTCTATTTATCTCCTAGATATTGCATATAAAGGCAACCTCCTCTAGGGACTTGTTAATTTCTTTAATAAATAGAACTCCTCCTTTTAATTTTGTCTAGACAACGGGTTTTCTAGAAGGTGAAACAAGTGTGAATTTTAGTAGTTGAACACCAAACTACTAGCTAAACTAACTCTAAGAGACAAGATTTACTCTAAGACTAGGGACAAACAAAACATCCTTTAGCACAATCTGCTTACCTTTCCTCCTACCTATTACTGCCTTCCCAACATGTGTAGTATATAGATAGCTACTACTAACCTTAATCTATTTTCTAACCTAAAGAGGCTTTAGTTCTCTAAAAAGGGATGCTTAGTTAGTTATATAGGATGAAGCATAGGAATCAAGTAGCCATTCTAATAGCATGTACTTGCCTTTTGCTTCTATAGTTGAGTGTGCAACTTCATCTACATCTTCATCCTCTGATAGGGATAGGGATGCATCTGAGTTTGCTAAAGACTTGCCCTCTTCTTAGGCGGCATAAGCCTTCTTAGAGGTGTGTTTCCTTACGATTGGCTTAGCCTTCTCTCTAAGGGATTGTACTTCCAGGTTAAGCCTCCTTACTAGCTCTTTTAGCTCTTCTTTGCTAGGTAAGGAGCTCCTCCTGTTCCTAGATAGTAAGGTTCTCTTCTGAACCTTGTATGTCTTAGTCTTAATAGCTTCCTTTGCTTTGCTTAGGAGGGGATAGTTGCTAGTCCCATTTGGGTGCTTGTCCTGACAGAGATTACATAGGAATGTGCCTCTAACTTGTGTCCTTCCTTTAGCAAACATTGCTGTCTCTTAGGATGGGTTGAGTCTTGCTTTATGTGACTCAAGCAATTGTAGGGAGTTCTTATATGTTAGGGATGGCTAGGCCAAGATGGTGTCCTTTGTGCTTTAGTACACCTCAGGAAGTGCCTAGAGGAGGTGTTTAAGCCTCCTCTCTGGCTCTTTGTAGTAGGCTTCCTGTAGGTTAATCTCTGCAATCCTTCTCGCTAGATTGCCAAGGTGGACCCAGGCCTTCCTTATTGTCATATCCTCTAGCATCTCAAAGTTGATAAACTCCTGCACAATTAACATTGCATGTGCTATATATACCTTGCTGTATTTGGCTTTTATTTTGTCCCACACAACCTTTGCACTTTTCTCTTTAAGAATCTTATCTTAGTTATCTTGTAATAGGCAGACAATAATCTCATATCTCGCCTTCGCATTTGCTTTCCTCTAGGTAGGGCTGTAAATTGAGTCCCGGATGCCTAGGAGATCCGAAAGTAATAACCTTCTTCCTAAGTTCTTAGAGGTTAGTATATATGCTTCTAGGGCTTTCTCTCTAGATACTGTCCAAAATACATCTTGTCCTTTAAGGTGGTCCTAAAGCAGACTAAACCATGTTCTCCAGTTCTCTCTTAAGAGAATTGGAGCAGCTCTTCTCTTGCTAAATCCACTCTCTTAATCTATTTTGCAAATTAAAAGCAAAACTCAAAACTAACTCTAGGAAATCAAAACTCTTCTAAAGTAACTAGGCAGTTTCTGGATTGCTGCCTTCCTTGCTGTGCAAATCAGATCCTAGACCTGACTTGTCTTCCTGAGACTCGTCTCTCTTAGATGAGGCCCTACAAGGTTTAACCCTTACAGCCTAGGCTCTTATAGGCTGGACAGTGTCCTGCTTGTGGAGAGCCTCCAGTCTTCTACCTTCCTGGATTTAAGTATGATCCAAGGTATTAGCAGTACTTAGTGCTTGGAACAGGCTTATCCAAAGTGGTGCTAGACACAAGACTAATCCTTTCCTCTTTACACTCTTAATTAAGTGTGCCTTACTAGGTTCTTTTCTGTCTTACCTATACCTTTAGGAACTTCTGGAACTATACTAGGATCTTCTAAAGCCTTAGTATATAGTGTAGATAGGTATACCTCAGGTCTCCTAGTACTCTTTTCTGCCTCCCTGTCGCTATTAGTACTGCAGTCCTCCTTTAAGGATGAGAAGGCTAACTCTTTCTACCTAGGGCTCTGCTCTGCAAACCCGGGCTCATAACCTGTTAAATTTGGGTGTTTAGGTCGTCGCTCGATGCGGCTTAAGCAGGAGAGGGGCGGAGCAATAGGTAGGAACTAACCGTTGTAATTGTTGTTGTTATATACAGGTTGCATCTTACTCCTAAGATGGGGCATCAGCTGAGTTATGTGACCTAGTGTCACATGACCTACGTCACCTGACCTGGTGTCCCAAAGTGTCTCTTAGAATGTCCAACTGGGCTGCACTTTCCAACAGAATCTAGTTTAACTCCTACCTTACCTTTAAAGAATATATAGCTACTAGAGCTGCCGCTACTAACGCTGCCTTTAATAGGCTATACCGCCTAGTAAATATAGAAAATAGCTTAACTGCCTATTCTCTTAAACAACTCTATAAGGTATACGTTATAGCGATTAGCGACTATAGAGCCCTAGTCTAGTAGAAATTAAAAGAGCGCTAAAACTACTCGAAGTAGTCTAAGTAAAAGCGACGAAAAGAATCCTAGAAGTCTTCTAAACAACCTCGAACGCACTTATAGAAGTAGAAGTAGGTCTACTACCAACATTCCTCTACCTAGAATAATAGGTAATTAGGTACAGACTACAAGTATAGGACCTCCTATATAACTCCTCTCTTACGTCGAACCTATAGAATATAGCCCTCCTAAGAACGAGCATTCTAATACCTATAGGAAGGCTACTCTAAATAGTATAGTATATATCTACTCTATAAGTACTACGCGTAAGAAACGTATACTTCTACTACATTAATAAGATAAGGACAATAGCGAATATTAGAGAGTATATACTTAAACAATAGAAGTAGTTATATAAAACGTAGAAAGCAAAGATAGTAAGAAGACTATAGAGCTACTACTTGCGATTTAGGTAGACAGGAAATCTATCTACTAAGATCCGCGTAACACGCGTAGTAGTAAGCGCGTACTACTTCTTCCGCCTCGGATACAGGTACTTTAAGAGTTACCTAAAGAGGATAGGAAAAGTAGAAGACGACCGGTACTACTATAGGGAAGAGAGACTCTAGAACACCTCTTACTAGCCTATAAAGACTATACGGACTAGAGACCGAAAGAGATCCGTAATAATAGAATACTCGAAGCTATACTAGATAATCTAGCTAGAAGAGAACTAGTTCTAGAATTTATTAGAACCTCGAAAATTAGAATAAGGCGATAGCACCTCGACTAGGGCTATAGCGAGGACTAGGGAGCGAACGCAACACTCCTAGAAGGAGGAGAAGACTCTAAGAGACACTTATTTTAAATTTTTCCTTTTAGTTATAATCCTTTAGTTATTTCTTTCTTCTATAGCGTAATACCGGCTATATACGGTAGAGAGTAACGGCCCGAAATGTCTAGGAGGCGCGAATAAGAAAAAGAAGAGAACTATAGTAGGTAGCTAGTACGTAGTACTAGCTCCCGTCCTATATAGTCTTCGACTCCTATAGGACGTAAATAGAATAAATAAATAAAAACAAACAAACTAAGTTCCTATGTCTTAGATCCTACTAAGAAACATATATAAGCTCTAAAGAAATTAGTAAGATACGTAAGATTATTTCTAGACCTTAGATTAATATATAGGAAAGGCAAAGGAAAGCTAATCGGATACTTAGACTCTAACTATATAATAGATAAAGTAGATAGAGTCTCGATCCTTAGAAGTATCTTCTTCCTTTATAGAGCTCTAGTTTCTTAGATAAGTAAGAAGCAAAAGTCTATTATAATATTAATAATAGAAGCTAAGTATATAGCTATAAATATATATATAAAGTAATCTTAGTTCCTAGTAGCACTTCTTAAAGAAATAGATTATATAGAGTTAGTAAGAGAATACTCCTTCTAACTAACTATAAAAGTATACTCTAATACTATAAAGAAGCTAAGACTAGTCTAGCTTATAGGAGACAACTAAGCTACCTTAACTCTTATTAAGGATACTTATACCTATAAAAGATTAAAATATATTAATATTATATATAACTATATTAGGCATCTCTAATAGTAGAGAAAGATTATAGTAGAGTATATTTCAACTAAAGAGATAGTTACTAATAGCCTTACTTAGTTTACTGCACCGCACTTTAATTACCTGCTAGCTACCTACCGACCCTTAAATATAGTGTAGGAGAAAGCCCTATCTCCCTGCATTAATTTAAGCTACGAAGCTCCCCGATACACCTCGGCGCTGTCGCGCAATTAAAGTATAAAGAACTAGCTCTCGAGAGGAAAATTTTCGCACTTCTACGCGCCTACGCCTACGCCTAGAACGAGGCGGCTACGTCTCGAACGCTCTAAAGCCCTAACCTAGGCACCCCAAACAACGCCCCTCCTTAAAGATGTCTACTACTCTAATAGGAAGGGATAATAATACTATAGATATAGGAACACCTCTAGTAGCTACGAGGACCTAGACCTCGAATCTAGACCCCTAACTCTCCCTAACCTACTAGCTTATATAGGAAACTAGATAATAAGGCTATAAGGATATTAATATAGACCTCGAGGAAACTATATAGCCTCTTATCTTAACGATCCTAAAGAAAAGACCTAGGCACCTTCTTAAGCTAACTACTAAAGAAGAGAGAGAACAATAGGCCTTTAGCTTTTAACCTCTACCTCCGAACCTCTTCTAAAATACAATAATACGCCGAATAGCCGAGAAGAAAATAGAAGACGCCTATATACTCCTAGTAGAAGTAGCAGCTCTACTAAAAAACGACAAATAGATAAGAGTCCTTAACCTACTTAAAGTCTTTCGAGACTATACTAAAGATAAGAGGATCGAACGTTAAGCCTAGATAATCGCAATAGAAGTAGTATCTCTCTAAAAAGTAGTATAAGACATCCGGAAAGCTGCAGGAAAAACAAGAGGACAAGGACGCCTAGCTAAAGTAGAAAAACTCTAGCGTACGTACGTAGATACTCTCTAAGAAAACACTCTAAGCGATATAACTAATAGCGTAGATACTAACTAACAACACGCTAAAACATAGGATAATTAGACAGTTATCTAGCCGAGAAGACAATAAAAGAAGATAGAGCTATTCTAGGACATAACGTAAACCTAAAGCAAAACGCTACCTTAAAGGTTAAAACTACCTTAACTATAGCTTATTCTCTAGCTCTCTATAGGAGCGAAGGCCAACCTAAAGAGGATACGGAACAACATTAATATAATATTCGTAAATAGGAGCCTAGGACACGCCTAAGTACTAGCTACTAGCCTAACGCAAAAGGAAACCTAGTCCTTACCTTTAAGGACGAGAAGAGCAAATAACTAGCCCTCGACAACATTAACTCTATCCTAGAGTATATACTAACAACCTACCTTCTAGAGGACAAAGTATAGTATAAGGTAGTAGTATATAGAGTCTCTATAGAAGAATTCTACTTCGAAATAGCACTATAAGACATCTAGTACAAAATCGAGATATATAACTAAGAAGTAAAGCTTATTACAGACCTAATCTAGCTTATAAACCGCGAAATACGAGAACAAAAGATTAGTACCTCGATACTACTCGCTTTTGCCTTACTAGAAGAAGCGTAATAAGTAAACAATAGATACCTATTTATAGGTAGAATAAGCTACTATACCTATAAGGCAAAAGATAAGCTAAAGACGAAATAGCCTTAAGTATACTAGACACACCTCTAGTTCTTATATAAGGGAATGCAAATAGAAGTATACCAGTACTAGAATCCCTTCTAAAAGTCGGAATATAGGAAAGAGCGGATATAGTTCTAGTATAGGAACCGTGGATCCTATACGAGAACAGGTAATATATAAGGTCTATCCTATACTAAGGATATACCCTACTCCTACTAGACCTCCCCTATAAGTAGAGGCCGCGTGTAGTAGTATATATTCGTCGCTAGACTACCTACGAATATATACTTAACAAGAACGACGACCCTAACTTCTAAGCAATTAATATATACGATAAGAGAGGATTATATATCTAAATCTTAAACGTATATAATAAGAGAGACGAAGAAGGGATATAGATGCTAGAAAGATGCCTATATAGATATTCGATTAGCCGACACGCTATCTTAGGTAGGGATTTTAATATACGACACCTAAGCTAGGACCTAAATAGCACTAATAATAGTACTAGGACCCGGGACTTCTACGCCTAGCTCGAAGATAAGGAATTTCTACTATAGAATGTATTAGGGACCTCTACCTTCTATAGGCCGAACCTAGTAACGCTAAGTGTACTAGACCTTACTTTTACGTAAGGCAGCCTATCTAGAGAGGAAATATACTAGAAAACAATATAGTGCGGCTCCGACTACGCCGCTATTATAGTAAGGCACTAGAGGAGAACAACCGGAGTAGAAACGACGACTAAGACGCGGAAACAATACGATATTTAAAAGGCCGACTAGGAATAGTTTACTATAATACTACAAGACAACGAGAGTAGTGTTAGAGAAACTAAGAACCTAGAGGCACTAGCGAACGAGTTTATAAACCTAATAGAGAGAGCGTATACGTCCGCTATTCCTATAAGGCGAGTATCGTCTAAATCGAAGCTATAGTAGACACCTAAGCTATAGGAAACGCGAAGGCATATAAACCGCGCCTATAAACGAATATTTAGCAACAGAAACACTCTAAGTATAGCCGAGAAGAGGAGTACCTTATAGTTAAGAACCGCTACTTCCTAGCTATAAAATAAGCGAAGCGACAATACTAGAATACCTTCCTACAGAAAACTAACCTAGCCTCGATATTTAAAGCTATATTGTATATAAAGCCGAGAAATTAGAGCCTAATACTAGCAATCTAGGGAGAGACTTCTTTCTAAAGGAAATATACTACCTTAAAATTAGTACTATTCCTAAGACCCCTACTAATCTAACTACTACGTACGTAGTAGAACTCGTATAAAGTAGGAGATTGGAAATAGAATCCGCTAATAGAGGAAGAGGTAGGCGTAGTATGCTCCTCGACTAAAGTTAAAAGAAAGATACCTAGTCTAGATAGTATAATATAAGATATAATATCCTATATATATAAAGCAATTCTAAACACCTTTCTTAAAGTATACGGGACGCTTATTACGAGGGGATACTATCCCTTATACTAGTAGAAAGCAATTGGAATTATACTAGCTAAGCTAAACAAGCTGGACTACTCGATTCCGAAAGCCTATAGGATTATCTCGCTACTTAACTACTTATAGAAAGTAAGCGAGCGTATTCTAGCTTAAAGGCTAGGGAAATACGCAGAGATAGGTCCCCTACTATACGACTCTTAAATAGAGGGCCGAAAGAAGAGATCTGCAATAAATACTATACTCCTACGCCTACGAAGACCTACTATACGCGTCTACGTCGCTATAGGTGGAAACGGAGTATCGAGGATACGACGGCCAAGTATAGAGGCGACAAGCGAAGGGGCGGCGCCGCTGGGCGCTCCGCCGCGGTAGTAGGAGGCAGACGCGCGACGCGACGCTCCTACTACGCCACACGTCCCACTCCCTTCGTCGGACGGCGTGCCTCCTCGCGAAGAAGGATATAGAGGATACTAGGATACGAAAACTACCTAACGCGTTTCTACTCTGCCGTCGCGCGTAAAGCCCGAACTACGGCGTTCTACTCGCTATAGGAATATAGAAGCCCTAGGGACGCGATAGGGCACCTTTAGATCTAAAAGGCTCTAGGTATACGTTAGATTAACGAGAAAGACGCGTCGAGGAATAATAGAAGCGGAACTCGAGAGAACTTATTAAGGCTTACTATATATTATAGGTACGGAACCTGTTAATACGCTTGCTACGCCGCAACCCCTCAAAGACGATATTAAGCCCTCTTTCGACGAAACTATTAAGGCCTCCTCTATACGTATACCTTAAACTATTTAAAAAGAATGCGGATAGGGAAGGGGAGGGGTTATAGTCTATCGAAGAAGGAGATGTTATAGCGATTCGTAGAGGGGGACATAGCGATGCATATAGGCTAGCCGTATACTAGGTATACGTAGGAGAAACATAGGCCAGCTCGCGAGCGAAGTAGACACAGATTTAGTTAGTAGAGGGATACGCTAATAGCCTGCCTAGCGTAGGGTCCATTAAGGCTGCCTCTGCAAGACACGGTCGGCCTGTCGTAGGGAGACCCTTATAGGCAACGCGAAACGGAAACCGTAAGGTAACCGCGGGGCGTAGTGCGTAGTAGCTACTGCTAGCTCCGAGGACCTTATCCCTTTAATAGGCAACTGAGGCCAGCGACGAGAAGTACCTGTACGCGGTGCTGGCTACGAACCTGTCGCTTGCGACAGAGCCGAATCTTCTCACTCTGTCGCAGGCGAAAGCGACAGGAATCCAAGACTAGGAGACTCCCTCCTATATCTCCTAAACCAGCCCGAACCGACCCAAACTAACCCAAAACAAGACAGCTGCAGCATACATGCATACAAAAGAGACAGGATACGAAGAAGAGAAGAGAAGGGCAGAGAGGGGCTATAAAGGGTAGCTGCCTCTAGAAGGAGCCTCGAGAGAGAATACTACTTTACCCGGAATATAGGGCCATCCTTCCTTAGGTAAGAAGGCAGCATTCTAAGGAGGAGAAACCCTAACCCGATAGGAGGCCTCGTCCACCTACCTATCGGTGCCAAGATTAGTAGGTATAAGATCTGGACTATCCTCTAGACACCTCTCGATACTCTCCTCGAAACTCGACTCGATTCTAAATTCTGGATGTATATATGTGTGTGGGCCTTGGCGCTTGGCGCCAAGGCCTACAGTGGATGGATATTTTGGAAGTTAGAATTTGGGACAAAAGCGAGGGCTGCGGAGGAAGACCCCCCCACCCTGCTGCGGTACAAGAGCCTTTCTTTTATAGAAGCATAGCTTACTATCGGCTACAAACGATGGAGGGCAACGGCCCGAAATGTCTAGGAGGCGCGAGTAAGAAAAAGAAGAAAACCCCTAGCAGGCAGCTTATACGTAGTACTAGCTCCCGTCCTATATAGTCGTTGACTCCAAAAGGACGTAAATGGAAGAAACAAAACAAACAAACAAAACAATAGGCAACTGACCCTTAGTATACCTAGAAGTAGGCGGGATTAAACCCTAGTCGGAGAGACTACTATATAGCTCGAGAGAACGGATGCGCGTATCGGTACACAGAGAGACAGAGCTGTTCGTATTAGGACAGGAGGCTAGTAGTATATACTTAAGGAGCAAACAACGAGTTACTTAGGCTAAGAGAGGCCTCGCCTACCTTAATTAGTAGAAGCCGGAGGTATAAGGCTAAAGGGTATAAGATAAGGCTAAAAACCAAGGCAGGGCCTAGTAGACAATAGGGCACGTCGCACCTGCTTAGATATATAAGAATCTAATAACTGTTGCCCCATCTTCTATAGGCCGAACCTAGTAACACCGAGCGTACTAGACCTTACATTTATACGAGGAAGCCTATCTAGAGAGGAAATATACTAGAAAACAATATAGTGCGGCTCCGACCACGCTACTATTGTAATATAGTACCGAGGGAAACAAACCGGAACAGAAACAACGATAGAGACGAGAAAACAATACGACGTTTAAAAGGCAGACTAGGAACAGTTTACTACAATACTATAAGACAACGAGAGTAGTATTATAGAAACCGAGGACCTAGAGGCCCTAGCGAACAAGTTTATAAGCCTAATAGAGGAAGCGTATACGACTGCGATCCCTCTACGACGGGTATCGTCTCGATTAAAGCTATAGTAGACACCGGAGCTATAGGACAAGCGGAGACATATAAACCGCGTCTATAAGCGAATATTTAGCTACAGTAACACCCTAAGCGCAGCCGAGAAGAAGGAGTACTTTACGACAAAGAACCTCTACTTCTTAGCTATAAAATAAGCAAAGCGTTAATATTAGAACACCTTTCTATAGAAAACCGACCCGGCCTCGATATTTAAAGCAATGTCCTATACAAAGCCGAGAAATTAGGGCCTAATACCGGCAATCTAAGGAGAGACATCGTTCTAGGGAAAATGTACTGCCTTAAAAACAGCACTTTTCCCTAAACCCCTACCGATATAGCCGCTACGCGTACGATAGAGCTCGTATAGAGTAGGAGACTAGGAGTAGAGCCCTATAACAGAAGACGAGATACGCATAGCATGCTCCTCGACGAAGGTTAAAGGCAAAACACCCGGCCTAGACGGCATAATATAAGAAATAATATCCTACGCGTATAAAGCTATCCCTAACACCTTCTGTAAGGTATACGGGACGCTTATTACGAGAGGATACTACCCCTTATGCTGGCGGAAAGCAATCGGAATTACGCTAGCTAAGCCGAACAAGCCGGACTACTCGATCCCTAAAGCCTATAGAATTATCTCGCTACTTAACTATCTAGGGAAAGTAAGCGAGCGGATACTAGCCTAAAGGCTTAGGAAATACGCGGAAACAGGGCCCCTCCTACACGATTCGCAGATGGGGGAGAAAGAAGAGGGACACAAACCTTTAGTCGCCTTCCTCGACATTAAGGGAGCATTCGACTACGTATCGAAGAGCAAACTGCTACAGACCCTTATCTCCCTACGCCTCCCGTACGCTATTGTCGAATAGACGAACTCGTTCCTTTTAAACTAGGTTATCTAACTAGCTTTCGATAGATAGATAGAGGAGGAGAACGAAGTAGAGATAGGCGTCCCGTAAGGGAGTCCAATCTCCTAATCCTCTTCCTTATCTATATCCGGAACCTCCTTAGCGACCTCCCCGACATCTACCTGCTCTCGTATATAGACGATATAGGCCTCGCTATAGCGTCTATAAGCCTATAGAAAAACGTAAGGATACTATAGCGCACAATCTAGACCCTTATAGAACGGGCAACGGCAGAGTATATCGAGTTCGACCTTATAAAAACAGAGCTAATCTACTTCTCGAAAGGAAAAGACTCTAGAACGACTATTGCCTTTCCCTACAGTATAAGAATAGAACTTACAGGAAAGGCGGTACGATAGCTAGGAATCTAGTTCGACCCCTACCTTACCTTTAAGGAACATATAGCTACGAGAGCTGCTACTACGAACGCCGCCTTTAATAGGCTATACCGCCTAGCAAATATAGAGAACGGCCTAACTGCAAATTCTCTAAGACAACTATATAAGGCGTGCGTTATAGCGATTAGCGACTACGGAGCTCCGGTCTAGTAGAAATTAAGACGAGCACTTAAACTGCTAGAAGCAATCTAAGCTAGAGCTATAAAACGGATCCTAGAAGTATTCCGGACGACCCCGAATACACCGGCAGAAGTAGAAGCAGGCTTACTACCGACATCCCTCCGCCTAGAGCAACAGGTTATCCGATACGGTCTACGAGCATAAGACCTCCTATATAACTCCCCTCTAGCGACAGCTCTATAGAATATAGCCCTTCTAGAGACTAGTACCTAAATATAGATAGGGAGGCTATTTCGAATAGTACGATATATATCGATACTATAAGGTCTACGAGCAAGGAACGTATACTTCTATAGCACCGATAAGACGAGGACAATAGCTAATATTAGAGAGTATATACTCGAACGATAGTAGCAGTTATACGAAACATAGAAAGTAAAGGCTATTCGAAGTCCGTAGAGCTACTACTCGCGATTTAGGTGGATAGGGAACCTATCTACTAAGATCCGAGCAATACGCGTAGTAGCAAGCGCCTACTACTCCTTCCGCCTCGGATATAGGTACTTTAAGAGCTACCTAAAAAGGATAGGAAAGGTAGAAGACGATCTCTGCTACTGCGGGAGAAGAGAGACCCTAAACACCTCTTGCTAGCCTATAAAGACTATACGAGTTAAAGACTAAGAGAAATCCGGAACGCTAGAACACTAGAGTCCCTACTAGACGTCCCGTCTAAAAGGAACTAGTCCTAGAGTTTATTAGAATCTCGAGAGTCGGAATAAGACAGTAGTACCTTAACCGGAGCGATAGCGAGGACGGGGCAGTGCACGCGACGCCCTAGAAGGAGTACGAGAGTACTAGGAGATACGGGTCTCTATATATTCCCTTTTATTATAGTTCCTTTTATATAGCGTAGTACCGGCTATATACGGTAAAGGGCAACGGCCCGAAATGTCTAGGAGACACGAGTAAGGCAAGAAGATTTATATAGCAGGCAGCTAGCATATAAGGTTAGTATATAGCAATATATAGGGCGCCCTTAGCGACACTCGCTAAACGTGCCAAAACTATCACTTGCCTCTATAAAGGATTGTGCGACGGGCGTGCTTATATGCTGCGCTTAGCATACGTGGCATAGGCTAGCATGCCTAAGGCTCTCGCCCCTGTCCTATCCCCTTATATATACGGGTCTCGTATCCCTTAGGTACGTGCCCTTACAACTATCCCCTCTCTCCTAGTAGTGCTGCCCTTAGCACTGTAAAGAGGATCTTCTCTAACGCTATATTATACGTCCTTCGTAATTCTTAGCTGCGCATCTCCTGCGCTAGAGATGCCTGAGCGTCGTGGCGTAGTCCGCGAGGCATCCACTTCTGAAACAAGTGAAGGTTGCTATCCACGACTTGCGTATAGCAACGCGCTTGTTGTTTGTTGCGCCTCGCCTGCGAGGATATTGCGTGTCGACTTCGAGTCCGTCCCTCTCCTCTTGCTCCTATATTGCAACTACAAAAATTTGCAATTTTTACAAGAATTCGGACGACTCGCAAGCTCTACGCAACCTATACTTAAGCACTATGCCGCCGAAGCGCTCGCTCTTCGCAGCCGACCCTATAGTCAACCGCCCTGCCCGCTACCTATACGACCTCCTACAGATGGAGGATAATAACTACGAGAGATGCATCCCGCATCTCCATCTGCGTAGGTGTCCGGGCTTCTCGCCTGCTCTGCGACTGCGCGTCCCTTGCTAACAAGATAATTTTCGCAGCCGGGGAGCGGGTTTGCAACGGGGTTAGGCCTTATGCTCCTCTTATGCTTTTCTCTTGCGTTCGCCGTGCTTCGCGCCGGCCGTTTTGCTAGCATTCTGGCACTAAATGAAATCTCCTCTCTTTGCGTAATGTCTTACCCTCTTAGTCTTAGCGTTCTTAGCGGGATTCGCACTTAAATTTCCGCCCTACCTGCATCGCTTTCCCTTGCGCGTCTTCTGCGCTGCGGCTGCTTCTCGAACGCGTCGAGCGCTGCGCATTCTCCAACGTTGTCCTCTAATTCCCAAGTATTATATTCCTCTAGCTATCCGCTCCACTAAACTAAGTACTCCCGCTTGCGCTTCCGCATACGCGTCTTTAAGATCTTCTCGACCTGCTATTCGCCTTCGTCATTTGCGAGCGGCAAGCTTTCCTCTTGCGCGTTGCCTGCGCGGCTTCCGTCCTATAGTTCTAGGAGGGATATATAAAATATATTATAGATTCTCGAGTTAGATAGGAGCGATAGGCGATACGCCTGCGGTCCGACTGCGTCGATAATCTTAAAGGGTCCCGCGAACTTATCCGCGAGTTTCTTAGAAGGCACATCCATCTTTAGATTCTTAGTCGACAATAGCACTATATTACCGACCTTATATGTCTTCGGCTAATAGTTCTTATTAAAGTATCTCGCCTAATACTCGGCCGCTTTTCGCTAGCGTTCACTTAGCGTCTCGTAGTTACGCTTCAACCTTTCTGCTGCATCTATTACTACCGGGGCCTCCCCTCTAGGAAGCGCGTCCCGAGCTTCGATTGCGCTGCAGTTGCGACTAGCTATAGCAAGTTCTAGATCAAATCTATACAGCATTTTAAAAGGAGACATTCGCAGCGTAGCGTAAACACTGTTATTGTACGCAAATTCCGCCTAGGCGAGCATACTAGCCCAGCTATCCTGCTACTTACTGCAGTAGATACGCAGGTACTGCTCGAGCACCTAGTTCGCTCTTTCTGTCTACCTATCGGTTTAAGGATAGAACGCTGTGCTTAGCTTGCGCTTTATATGCGTCTCGAAGTAGAAGTTAGACTAGAACTAGCTCGTAAAGACAGATCCTCGGTCGCTTACGATTCCTACTAGCAGACCGTAATACCGGACGACTTCTTCGATTAAGATAGTCGCAAGATCCGCGCTAGTGCAGCGCTTTGTCGTCCTCATAAAGATCACTATTTTAGTGTAGCGATCCACGATTACTAGCACCGTATCGTACACCTTTCCTCTATGCTTGCTCGGTGGAAGGTCTATAATAAAGTCTATAGACAGTTCTTAGAATAGTCGTTAAGGCATAGGGAGCGTATGCAACTCGCCGTAAGGGCGATGGCGCCTCGCCTTCGCCCTTTAACAGTTCCCGCACGAAGAGACATATTCGGCGATGTCCTTATTCATCTCCGGCCACTAGTATTTACGCTGGATAAGCTCCCTCGTTTTGTTAACACCGAAGTGGCCGGCTAGGACGTCGTCGTAGTGCATACGCATCACTTGCGCTCTCAATGCGGGGTCGTTCGGCAAGTACAAAGCGTCACCCTGCTAGATCAACCCGTCCTCCGTCCGGAGATTTTAACCTGCTTCTTCCTTGCGTTCTACGCGCTCGTATAAGGCCTTCGAGCCCGGCTTAAGACCGGTGAGGGCACGAGCATAATGCAAGATTAGGTCCGAGGCATTCCTATACGGAACCTCATTCGCGACTAATGCGCTAGCTACTCGCACGGGCGTAGTATGCGTCTACTCGTATCCTTCGCCTAGGGTTGTAGCCTATAGTATAGACTAGTACTATACCTTGCATAAGACACTAATACAAGCGACTGTCGGGTTGCTTGCGTTCTATATACTGTGTTGATCCTATAACTGCAGTTTATTCTGGAGGGTAGGCAGCAGGTTCGCCACCTCTGCCCTCTCCTTTACGTAATCACTGCGCCTCGACGGCGCATCGGCTGGGTTCAGCTTACCCGCGCGATGTTTAATAGTAAAGTCAAAGGTTGCTAAGAAGGTGGCCCAGCGAGCCTGCCTTCTAGTAAGCCTCTTTACCCCCATAAACCCCTTTAAGTTCGTATAGTCGACAAGCACCTCGACCGTATGCTATGCGCCTTCGAGATACGGGCGCCACGCTTTAAAGGATTCTACTACGGCTAACAACTCCTTGTCATAGGTCTCGTAGTTGCATTCAGCTAGCAACATCTTCCTTAAAAAGAAAGCGATCGGATGCTATTCAGAGCTAAACAACTAACTCAAAATGCCTGCTACGGCATAATCAGATGCATCGCTTTCTACGCGTAGGCGAAGCTTAGGATCAAAGTGCCTTAACAACGGAGCACTCTAGAACTTCTCCTTAAGCGTGCGAAACGCCTGCGCTTTATCTGCGCCCCACTTTACCGGGCCTAGCTTCTTTCTATTTACCGCTCCCTTTAACAGGGCCGTTAGTAGAGCTACGATCCGAGAGTACTCGTAGATGAACCTCCGGTAGAAATTCGCGAATCCTAGGAAGGATTGCACCTCTGCGAGCGTCGTAGGTTGCGGCTACGTAGCGACTGCGTGCACCCTACGTTCATCTATGCGAACGCTATTAACCCTAACGACGAATCTAAGGAAGTCAACTTCCTTCTGCTAAAATCGGCATTTGGATCTCTGTACATAGAGCCCGAATCTTCGGAGCCTCTTAAGTACTGCGTATATATCTCGCACGTGGTCCTTACGCGTCTTGCTATACACTAGGATATTATCTAGGTATACTATATAGCAGATGTCTACCAACCCGCTTAACGCGCGGTTAATATACGCTTAAAACGTCGCAGGCGCGTTCGTTAATCTAAAAGGCATAACCTTATACTAGAAATAACCGTAGCGCGTGCGGAACGCAGTCTTCTAGCGATCGCTAGGCTTGATGCGAATTCGATAATAAGCATCCGCAAAGTCCAACGACGTAAACTATACGTTCCCCTTAAGCCTATCTAGCGTCTCGCTAATAAGAGGGAGCGGGTAGCGGTTCTTGATAGTAATATCGTTCAACCCGCGATAATCTATATATACGCGTACCCCTCCGTCCTTCTTCGGGATAAACAAGACGTTCGCACCCGCCTCGCTCTCGGAGCTCTCGATCCAATTATAATCTACTGCCGAGACAAGGTACTCTCGCATCTACGCAAGTTCTCTCCTAACTAATAAATTAGCGGGCGAAATAGTAGTATAGTCCCCGGCTATAGGTTAATCGTATACTCTACGCCTTCGACTAGCACTCGTCTTATCTCCTCTATAGGATTAAGCACATTGTTAAACTAACGAAACTCTTTAGGGATAGGCGCAAGCTCAACGCCAGCCTTACTTACGCGCACCGCAAACATAGCAGGTGCCTTCTGAAGATCTTTAAAGAACTCATGAGCCTCGCGTACTTTGAAGTGCTTAAAACGGTCGTCACCGTAATGCCACTTATCCGTACCGCTGTCGACACGCACCCTCTGCGCATAGCGCTAGGGGCGTCCGAGAATTATATCTAGCGACGGTATATTATACGTATAGAAGATGCCTCCCGTAATTCGCTCTAGTTCCGCGGAGTCTGCTACCCGTATACGTATATAGTGCGCACCGTAATAATAACCCAATTCGCTAGTAAAGGTAGTAGCTAGCAGCAGCGCCGTATTCGGCCGTGTTGGTACTCTATACTGCAGCACAAAGGCCCTTAATATCACGTTGATATCCGCAGCATTATTAAGGAGGAAGGAGGCTAGCACGCTGCCATCTTGCGCTTCAACTGCGCCCTCTACGCGTCTTGCTAGCCTACTCTAGACAGGCAAATACTTATCGCTACTTAGTACGGCGGTTAGTGACTGTGGCTCGTCGCTGACGCCTTCGCGTTTTTTGACTCCTGCGCCTAGCTAGCTTTCACGCTGCGTACAGCAGGCTTATTGCCGCCGTCTCCTTCTTCGGGCAGTCGGGCGATTTATAGCCCTTTATACTACATGTCTAGCATATCGGTTGAAAGCCAGAGCCGCTGCTACGGTTATTCTACGTACTACTATTAGCGGATTTACCCTTATTCTAGGAGACGCTACCCTTTAAAGACTTCTTCTCTTGAGGACGATCTTGCGGCTCGCTGTCGCCTCGCCTGCGCTTCCTATGCTTTCCTTATCCTTTGCCTCTAACTTATTACGAGGTATCACCTTCTCGGCTTGCTCGAGACGTCGAGCTAGAGCGACAAGGTCAGCGCGTTTATCTGGAAGCTTGTGATTCTTAACAATGTCTTTGCGGATCGACGGCTTCAACTTTGCGAGGAGCTAGCGCACTAGCTGCGTCTCTATATAGTCGCCTAGCTGCGCTTCTAAGTTGCCCAACTCTATCGCGAACTGCCGTACTGTCTAATCCTCGCCTTACCTCGCCTTCTTATACTCTACGGTAACGAGTAGCTAGCGATTCGCTTGGTCGCCGACAATGTTGTAGAGGAATGCTTTAAACTCGTTCTAGGTATACTCCGGAGGTATTACCTCGGAATGCTCGTTATACTAACTCTCCTGCGCTTTGCCTATAAGCTATATAATGCTATATATTACTTTCGTTTTCTCGGTCGAGAACTTTAATAGGCTTGTTAGGAAATTAACTTTAAGGTTCCGGATAAACTCCCGGGCTTCCTTAACAGTCTTACCCTTGAATAGCTTGGGCTCTCGCAATTTCGGACCCTTGTGTAGAGCAGGGGGTGCGCCGGCAGTGCGCATCGGCAACGCGGTCTCACCGCCATTCGCCTTACCGCCTGGGAGAGCGCTGAGCAGTCGTTCATTCTCCTGGCGCAGTGCGTAGAGCGCGAGTTGTTCCCTTAGACGTTGATTCTGTCTTTCGAGGCGGGTGCGCTCCTCTTGCGTATCGTCTGCGTTAGGTTCTTGTTAGTCCTCTCTTTTCTACTGTCTTCTATGTCCGGACGCTTTTCGTCTAGATTGGCGTAGCTAGTAGAAGTCTCCTTATCTTCGTCTGTTTTACCGAGTACGATTTCTGCTCTAGTAGGTAGCTCTTAGGTTGCGCTTCGTATACGCCGGGTCTGCATCTCGTAGGCCCCTATAGATCGCTACCCTCTTAGAGGTAGAAGTAATAGAATTGTAAGGTTAGTATATAGCAATATATAGGGCGCCCTTAGCGATACTCGCTAAACGTGTCAAAACTATTACTTGCCTCTATAAAGGATTGTGCGACGGGCGTGCTTATATACTGCGCTTAGCATACGTGGCACAGGCCAGCATGCCTGAGGCTCTCGCCCCTGTCCTGTCCCCTTATGTATACGGGTCTCGTATCCCTTGGGTACGTGCCCTTATATAGCAATAGCTCCCGTCCTATATAGTCGTAGACTCCTATAGGACGAAAATAGAAGAAACAAAGAAACAAACAAACAAACTATACTCCTACTTATAAACTTTATTAAATAAGCAAAACTAAAGGGACATAAACCCTTAGTAGCGTTTCTAGATATTAAGAGAGCCTTTAACTACGTTTTAAAGAGTAAACTACTATAGACTCTTATCTCTCTACGCCTCTTATACGCGATAGTAGAGTAGATAGACTCGTTTCTCTCGAAACGAGTCTTCTAACTAGTCTTCGATAGATAGATAGAGGAAGAAAACAAGGTAGAGATAGGCGTCCTATAAGGTAGTCTAATCTCCTAATTCTCTTCCTTATCTATATCTAGAACCTCTTTATCGATCTCTCCGACGTCTATCTACTCTTATATATAGACGATATTAGACTAGCTATAGCATCTATAAGCCTACAAAAACGCAAGAGTACTATAGCGCGCAATCCGGACCCTTATAGAACGAGTAGAAGTAGAATGCATTTAGTTCGACCTAGTAAAGATAGAGCTTCTCTACTTCTCGAAAGGAAAAGACTCTAGAATAAATATCGCCCTTCTATATAGTACTAGAATAGAACTAATAAGGAAAGTAGTCCGATAGCTTAGTATCTAGTTCGATGCCTACCTTACCTTTAAAGAATATATAGCTACTAGAGCCGCTACTACTAACGCTGCCTTTAATAGGCTCTACCGCCTAGTAAATATAGAGAATAGCCTAACCGCCTATTCTCTTAGACAACTATATAAGGTATGCGTTATAGCGATTAGCGACTACGGAGCCCTAGTCTAGTAGAAATTAAAGCGAGCGCTAAAACTGTTCGAAGTAGTCTAAGCGAAAGCTACTAAAAGGATTCTAGAAGTCTTCTAGACAACCTCGAATATACTTATAGAAGTAGAAGTAGGCCTATTACTAATATCTCTCTAGCTAGAACAATAGGTAATTAGATACGGACTACAGGTATAGGACCTCCTATACGACTCCTCTCTCGCGTCGAATTTATAAAATATAGCCCTTCTAAGGACAAGTATTCTAATTCCTATAGAAAGGCTACTCTAAATAGTATAGTATATATCTACTCTATAAGCACTACGCGCAAGAAACGTATACTTCTACTATACTAATAAGATAAGGATAATAGCGAATATTAGAGAGTATATACTCGAACGATAGAAGCAGTTATATAAAACGTAGAAAGCAAAGGTAGTAAGAAGACTATAGAGCTACTACTCGCGATTTAGGTAGACAGAAAATCTACCTACTAAGATCTATATAACACGCGAAGTAGTAAGCGCGTACTACTCCTTCTACCTCGGATACGAATACTTTAAGAGTTACCTAAAGAGAATAGGAAAAGTAAAAGACGACTAGTGCTACTACAGAGGAAGAGAAACTCTAGAGCACCTCTTACTAGCCTATAAAGACTATACGGACTAGAGACTAAAAGAAATCTATAACGCTAAAGTACTTGAGGTAGTACTAGAGGACCCGGCTAGGAGAGAACTAGCTCTAGAGTTTATTAGGACCTTGAGAATTAGAACAAGGCGCTAGCACCTCTACTAGAGGTATAGCGGGGACTAGGGAGCGAACGCAGCACTCTAGAAGAAGGGGAAGACCCTAGAAACGCTTATTTCGAACTATTCCCTTTAGCTACAATTTCTTTATTTATTTATTTCTTTTATAGCGTTATACTAGCTATATACGGTAGAGGGCAATAGCCCGAAATGTCTAGAAGGCGCGAATAAGGAAAAGAAGAGAACTATAGCAGGAAGCCTATACGTAGTACTAGCTCCCGTTCTATATCGTCCCTTACATCCTCTCGTTAAGCATCGTCGCGCACCTGCTAGCGACCTACCGACCCTTAAACATAGTGTAGGAGAAAGCCCTATCTCCCTAAATTAATTTGAGCTACTAAGCTCCCCGATACACCTCCGCGCTACCGCGTAGTTAGAGTACAAAGAATCCGCCTCTAAGAGCAAAATTTTCGCACTTCCGCGCGCCTGCACCTGCGCCCGGGACGAGGCGGCTACGCCCCGAGCGCCCCGAAGCCCTAACTAAGGCACCCTAACGATACCCCCCTTAAAGATAGCTACTACTCTAATAGGAAGGAATAGTAGTACTACGGAAGTAGGAATACCTATAGTAACCGCGAGAACCTAGACCTTAAACCTAGACCCCTAACCCTCCCTAACCTACTAGCTAATATAGGAAACGTACGGTACTAGATAGCAAGGCTATAAGGAAGTAGATATAGACCTTAAAGGAACTACGCAGCCCCTTATCCCAACGATCTAAAAGAAGAGACCTAGGCACCTTCTTAAACCGACTACCGAAGAAGAGAGAGGATAATAGGCCTTTAGCTTCTAACCCCTACCTCCGAACCCCTTCTAAGACACAATAATACGCCGGGCAGTCGAGAAGAAAATAGAAGATGCCTGCATACTCCTAGTAGAAGTAGTAGCTCTACTAAAGAGCGACGAGCAAACTAGAATCCTTAACCTACTTAAAGTCTTTAGAGACTATACCGAAGGTAAGAGGATCGAACGTTAAGCCTAGACGATCGCAATAGAAGTAGCATCCTTCTAGAAGGCAGTATAGGACATTAGGAAAGCCGCAGGAAAGACAAGGGGTTAAGAACGCCTAGTCGAGGTTAAGAAACCTTAGCGTACTTACGCGGATACTCTTCGAGGAAATACTCTAAGATCCTAATATACCTACGTAGATACTCTCCGAGAGAGCACCCTAAAGGAGACGGCTAAGGAAATAGATACTAACCGACGAAACAATAGAATATAGAACGTATAGACAGAAGTCTAGCGTAGGAAAGATAAGAATACTCGGCAACCGCTCTAGAAGATAGAGCTAACTTAGGTCCAACTTATCCTACAACTCTCGATAGGTGCTAAGGCTAACCTAATAAAAATCCGAGATAGTATTAATATAATGTTTACGCAAAAGGCCTAGAGGATGCCTAGGTGCTAGCGGCTAGCCTAATACAGAAAGGAAACCTAGTCCTTACTTTTAAGGACGAAAAAGTAAACAACTAGCCCTTAACAATATAAACTTAATCCTCGAGTATACTCCTACTACCTGCCTTCGAGAAGACAAAGCCTAGTATAAGATAGTAGTATATAGTATATCTATAGATATATTCCGCTCTAAAACCGCTCTAGAGGAAATCCGACACGAAATCGAGACGTATAACTAAGGAGTAAAGCTTATTACGGACCCAATCTAGCTTATAAATCGAGAGGCAAGAGCGTAAAAGAAAGGGGCTACAGTCCTACTTACTTTCGCTATATAAAAGGAGGTATAATAAGTAAATAGCGGATACTTGTTTATAGAGGGGATAAGCTGTCGTATAAAGAAAGCGAAGGATAAACCGAAGACGAAAAAGCCCTAAGAATGCTAGAAACACCTCTAGTCCTTATATAAAGGAATATAAATAGGAGTATTCTAGCACTAGAGTTACTCCTAGAGGCGGGAATATAAAAAGAAGCCGACCTAGTTCTAGTATAGGAACTATAGATCCTCTACGAAAACGGGCAACACAAAAGGTCTATCCTATACTAAGGATATACCCCCTCCTTCTAAGCATCCTTAGAGAACAGAGGCTACGAGTAGCAGTTTATATCCGACGCTAGACTACTTACGAGATTATACTAGAGAAGAACGACAACCCCGACTTCCAAGTACTTAATATATACAATAAGGAAGGACCCTGCGTCTAAATCCTTAACGTATATAACGAGAAAGACAAGGAAGGAGTATAGACGCTAGAAAGGTGCCTATATAGGTACCCGATTAGCCGACACGCTATCCTAGCTAGGGATTTCAATATACGGTACCTAAGCTAGGACCTAAACAGCAGCGATAATAGTACTAGGACCTAAGACTTCTACGCTTAGCTCGAGGACAAGGATTTCCTACTACGGAACGAATTAGAGACCCTTACCTTTTATAGGCCGAACCTAGTAATACCGAGCGTACTAGACCTTACATTTATACGAGGAAGCTTATCTAGAGAGGAAATATACTAGGAAACAATATAGTACGGCTCCGACTACGCTACTATTATAATATAGTACTAGGGGAAACAAACCGGAACAGAAACAATAATAGAGACGCGGAAACAATACGACGTTTAAAAGGCAGACTAGGAACAGTTTACTATAATACTATAAGACAATAAGAGTAGTATTATAGAAACCGAGGACCTAGAGATACTAGCGAACAAGTTTACGAACCTAATAGAGAGAGCGTATACGACAGCGATTCCTCTACGACAGGTATCGTCTAGATTAAAGCTATAGTAGCTACCGGAGCTATAGGACAAGCGGAGATATATAAACCGCGTCTATAAGCGAATATTTAGCTATAGTAATACCCCGAGCGTAGCCGAGAAAAAGGAGTACCTTACGATAAAGAACCTCTACTTCTTAGCTATAAAATAAGTAAAGCGACAATACTAGAACACCTTTCTATAGAAAACCGACCCGGCCTCGATATTTAAAGCAATATCCTATATAAAGCCGAGAAATTAGGGCCTAATACCGGCAATCTAAGGAGAGATATTGTTTTAGAAGAAATATACTGCCTTAAAAATAGTACTCTTCCCTAAACCTCTACCGATATAGCTACTACGCGCACGATAGAACTCGTATAGAGTAGGAGACTAGGAGTAGAGCCCTATAACAGAAGACGAGATACGCATAGCATACTCCTCGACAAGGGTTAAAGGCAAAACACCTAGCCTAGACAGCATAATATAAGAAATAATATCCTACGCGTATAAAGCTATTCTAAACACCTTCCGGAAGGTATACGGAAAGCTTATTATAAGAGGATACTACCCCTTATGCTAGCGGAAAGCAATTAGAATTACGCTAGCTAAGCTAAACAAGCCGGATTACTCGATTCTAAAAGCCTATAGAATTATCTTGCTACTTAACTATCTAGGGAAAGTAAGCGAGAGAATACTAGCCTAAAGGCTTAGGAAATACGCGGAAACAGGGCCCCTCCTACACGATTCGCAGATAGGGGGGAGAAAGAAGAGATCCGTAGTAGACACCGCCCTTCTACTTACGAACTTTATTAAACAAGCTAGGCTAAAGGAACACAAACCTTTAGTCGCCTTCCTCGACATTAAGGGAGCATTCGACTACGTATTAAAGAGCAAGCTACTATAGACCCTAATCTCCCTACGCCTCCCGTATACTATCGTCGAATAGACGAACTCGTTCCTCTTAAACTAAGTCCTCTAACTAGCTTTTAACAAATAGATAGAGGAGGAGAACGAAGTAGAGATAGGCGTCCTATAAGGCAGCTTAATCTCCCCGATACTCTTCCTTATCTATATTCGGAACCTTCTAAGCGACCTCTCTAATATCTATCCGCTCTCGTATATAGACGATATAGGCCTCGCTATAGCGTCTATAAGCCTACGGAAAAACGCAAGGATACTATAGCGTATAATCCGGACCCTTATAGAAAGAGTAACGGTAGAGTATATCGAGTTCGACCTCGCAAAGATAGAGCTAATCTACTTCTTAAAAGGAAAAGACTCTAGAACGACTATTGCCCTTTCCTACAGTATAAGAATAGAACCTATAGGAAAGGCGGTACGATAGCTAGGAATCTAGTTCGACCCCTACCTTACCTTTAAGGAACATATAGCTACGAGAGCTGCTACTACGAACGCCGCCTTTAATAGGCTATACTGCCTAGCAAATATAGAGAACGGCCTAACTGCAAATTCTCTAAGACAACTATATAAGGCGTGCGTTATAGCGATTAGCGACTACGGAGCCCCTGTCTAGTAGAAATTAAAACGGGCACTTAAACCGCTAGAAGCAATCTAAGCTAGAGCTACGAAACGGATCCTAGGAGTATTCCGCACGACCCCGAATGCACCCGCAGAAGTAGAAGCAGGCCTACTACCGACATCCCTCCGCCTAGAGCAACAGGTAATCCGATACGGACTACGAGTTTAAGACCTCCTATATAACTCTCCTCTAGCGACAACCCTACGGAATATAGCCCTTCCGGAGTCTAGTACCTAAATACAGATAGGAAGGCTGCTTCGAATAGTACAATATATATCGTTACTATAAGGTCTATAAGTAAGGAACGTATACTTCTATAGCACCGACAAGACAAGGATAATAGCTAATATTAGAGAGTATATACTCGAACGATAGTAGCAGTTATACGAAATATAGAAAGTAAAGGTAGTTAGAAGACTATAGAGCTACTACTCGCGATTTAGGTAGATAGGGAACCTATCTACTAAGATCTAAGCAACACGCGTAGTAGCAAGCGCGTACTACTCCTTCCGCCTCGGACACGGGTACTTTAAAAGCTACCTAAAGAGGATAGGAAAGGTGGAGGACGATCTATACTACTATAGGGAAAGAGAGACACTAGAACATCTCTTACTAGCCTATAAAGACTATACGAGTTAAAGACTAAGAGAAATCCGGAACGCTAGAACACTAGAGTCCCTACTAGACGTCCCGTCTAAGAGAGAACTAGTCCTAGAGTTTATAAGAACCTCGAGGGTTGGAACAAGATAGTAGCACCTTAACCGGAGCGATAGCGAAGACAGGGCAGTGCACGCGACGCCCTAGAAGGAGTACGAGAGTACTAGGAGACACGGGTCTCTATATATTCCCTTTATTATTGTTCCTTTTTGTATAGCGTGGTACCGGCTATATACGGTAAAGGGCAACGGCCCGAGATGTCTAGGAGACACGAGCAAGGCATTAAGATTTATATAGCAGGCAGCTAGTAATAGCTCCCGTCCTATATAGTCGTAGACTCCTATAGGACGAAAATAGAAGAAACAAACAAACAATAATCCCGTTCTATATAGTCTTCGACTTCTATAGGACGTAAATAGAATAAACAAATAAACAAACAATAATAGCCTTACTAAACTAAAGAATAGGCTATAGTTCTAGGAGTTTATAAGATAGCTCTAGCTTATATAAGGGATATAAAAGATTTATACTCTAACTATAGATTAACCTATAGACCTAAAGGAAGTAAAAGCCTTAGCTAACTCTACCTAAACAATTAGGAAGAGGTTTAGTTTAGAGATACTAGGCCTTAGAATCGAACTAAGATAGATTAGGTATATAGCTCTAACTATATTACTATAGCACCTAATAAGTTATTAGGATTTAGAGATAAATCTAAATATAGGAAAGTATAGGTAGAAGACTATCTAGCCTAAGTAGGAGTATTAGAAAGTATAGCCTAGTTAGATATTCTAAAAGACACTTTAGGATACTAGATTAGGTAATATAGGTTATATAATACTAGGTTATATAACTTAGCTAATACCCTATCTTAGAAGTAAGATACAATCTATATATAATAACTATAATTATAATAGTTAGTTCCTACCTATTACTCCGCCTCTCTCCTACTTAAGCCGCATCGAGCGACGACCTAAACACCTAAATTTAATATATTCTATAATATAGGCGACTTAGTAACTATCTAAATCTAGACCCTTATAGGAACTATCTCTATTTATAGCTACTATAATCTTTTAGAGCTAATAAGCTATAGATAAGACGGAACTATCTCTATACTCTAAGAAGCTCTCTTATAAGCTCTAGAAGATACAACTACTAGCTATATAGTAGTAGGAGACTTTAACCTCTACTACTCTAGATAGGGGAGGAATATAGTCTAGGCTTAGTATACTATAGTAGACAAATTAATCGAAACAGTTATAGAGGCCTATCTTTAGCTAGCTCTCGAACTAGGTATAATTATATAGGAGAGGTATATAGCTAGCTACTAAATACTAGACCTAGTCTTTATTAGCCTCTCTCTCTAAAACCGGATCTAAGAGTATAAAGCTCTTCTAAATAAGATATATAGCTCCGACTATATCCCTCTTAAAACAACTCTCTATATTAACCTACTAGAGCTAATAGAAAGAGGCTAGAGGAAATAGTAAAAGGCTGCTAACTAGATAAGAACCTAGAGTCTCCTTACCTAGAATATTAGCTAGCTCGACTAGCTCCTACTTTATATAAGAGAATACCTAGATACTCTATCTAAGGAAATATAATTCTCTATCTAGAGAATAGTAGAAGAGATAGTCCTAATAGCTAGACTATTACGCTATATATAGATAGTATAGACCTAGAAATATAGAGACGCTATAAAGCTAGCTAGGAGAAGGAGAAGAGAGGCTAGCGACGAGAAGTACCTATACGCGGTGCTGGCTACGAACCTGTCGCTTATCGATAGAGCCGAATCTTCTTACTCTGTCGCAGGCGAAAACGATAGGAAACTAAGATAAGGAGACTCCCTCCTTTATCTTCTAAAACTAGCCCGAACCGACCTAAACCAACCTAAAATAAGATAGCTACAGTATATAGAAAGAGTAGGAAAAGAGGAAAAGAAGAGCAGAAAAGGGCTATATAGAGTAGCTGCCTCTAAAAGGAGCCTCGAAAGAGAATACTACTTAACCCGGAATATAGGGCTATCCTTCCTTAAGTAAGAAGGCAGCATTCTAAGGAGGAGAAACCTTAGCCGATAGGAGACTTTATCTATCTACCTATCGGTACTAAGAAGAAGAAGAAGATAAGTAGGTATAAGAACTAGACTATCTTCTAGACACCCTTCGATACCCTCCTTAGACTCGATTCTAAATTCTGGATATATGCGTGTAGGCCTTAGCGCCAAGCGCTAAGACCTACTATAGATAGAAATTTTAGAAGTTGGAATTTAGGACAAAAAGCGAGGGCTGCAGAGGAAGACTCCCCGCCTCCCTCTACGGGGTATAAAAGCCTTTCTTTTATAGAAGTATAGCTTACCGTCGGCTATAAACGATAGAGGGCAACGGCCCGAAATGTCTAGAAGGTGCGAATAAGAAAAAGAAGAAAACCGTAGTAGGTAGCCTATACGTAGTACTAGCTCCCGTCCTATATAGTCTTTAACTTCTATAGGACGTAAATAGAATATATATATATATATAAGGAGAAGAGAATAGAGGGATAATAAGACAGAATAGAGTTATAGATAGTACCTTAAAGCCTCCTATATAAGGAGTAAAGTTATATAGAGAGAGTAGAACCTAGCCTAGAGAAGGCTAATAAGAAAAGTAATAGAGAACTCTAAGAAGATCTAGAAAATAGCTAAATAAGTAAGAGAGGAGGCAAGCTAGAGACACTAGCTACTACACTTTCTAAACCTAACTAACTCTAAGTATAATAAAGATATTAATAAGAGGAAAGCTGCAATCTTAGCTAAGTACTTCTTTCTAGACCTAAGAGAAGCTAACCTAAGTAATATCTAATATACCTAATAGCTACTTTAATTCTAGATAGAAGTTAAGGTTAGCTTAAAGGAGGTAGAGAGAATTCTTAGAAAACTACTTAATAAGGCTCTAGAGCTAGACTAGATACTAAACCTCCTACTTAAGGAGTATAAGGAACAACTTATACTAATTCTAGCTAAACTCTTTACTATATACCTAGAAATAGTATACTACTCTAAACTACTTAAGTACTCTACTATAGTTATAATTAGGAAGCTATAGAAGCTAGACTATATAAAGCTAGAAGTATATAGACTAATTGCTCTACTTAATATAATAGTAAAGGTCCTAAAGGCTATAGTTATAAAGAGAATATCTAAAGAAACTAAAGAAAGGAAACTCCTCCTAGAAGAATAGATAGATATAAGACTAGGCCGGTCTATAACCTTAGTATTAGACTTTATTATAGAATAAGTTAGAACTATCTAGAAAGCTAAGCTAAAAGTAGTTATATCGATACTATATCTAGATATCTCTAAAGCCTTTAATAAAGTCTTCTACTAAAGGCTACTTTATAATATTAGAATAAAAGGCTTTCTAGAATATATTATTAGTTTTATCTAATCCTTCCTTTAAGATAGGACTACCTACCTATAGCTAGGGGAGTTTATAGACTAGCTAAGGCTCTAAAATATAGGGATCCTCTAAGGCTCTATCTTATCTCTAATTCTATTCCTCTTCTTTATATTAACTCTACTCCTAATACTATATAAAGGGAATACCTTAGTAATAGAGTTTATAGATAACTCTAATATCCTAATATATAGTATATTAATAGAGGAAAACTGTAGGCAACTAGAGAAAGTATACCGAAAATATAAAGACTAAGTAAGAAGATATAGAGCAGAATTTGCACTATATAAATACTAGCTTATTTACTTTACTAGAAGTAGAAAGTATAACCTTAAAGCTACTATTTAGATCTAGAGGTTTAATAGAGAACTACTACTTTTACTTAGGCTCCTTAAGGTATAGATAGATACTAAACTTAGATAGAGCCTATATTAAAAGTTTGTTTGTTTATTTATTTATTTATTCTATTTACGTTCTATAGAAGTCGAAGACTATATAGGACGGGAGCTAGTACTACGTACCGGCTACCTGCTATAGTTCTCTTCTTTTTCTTATTTGCGCCTCCTAGACATTTCGAGCTATTGCCTTCTACTATATATAGCCGGTATTACGCTATAGAAGAAAGAAATAACTAAGGGATTATAACTAAAAAGAAAAATTCGAAACGAGTATCTCTTAGAGTCTTCTCCTTCTTCTAGAAGTGTTGCGTTCGCTCCCTAGTCTTCGCTATAGCTCTAGTCGAGGTGCTATTGCCTTATTTTAATTTTCGAGGTTCTAATAAATTCTAGGACTAGTTCTCTTTTAGCCGGATTATCTAGTATAGCCTCGAGTATTCTAGCGTTATAGATCTCCTTTAGTCTCTAGTCTGCATAGTCCTTATAGGCTAGTAAGAGGTGTTCTAAAGTCTCTCTTCCTCTATAGTAGCACTAGTCGTCTTCTACTTTTCCTATCTTTTTAGGTAACTCTTAAAGTACTTATATCTAAGGCGGAAGGAGTAGTACGCGCTTGCTACTACGCGTGTTATACGGATCTTAGTAGATAGATTTCCTATCTACCTAAATCGCGAGTAGTAGCTCTATAGTCTTCTTACTATCTTTGCTTTCTACGTTTCGTATAACTGCTTCTATTTTTCGAGTATATACTCTCTAATATTCGCTATTATCCTTATCTTATTAGTATAGTAGAAGTATACGTTTCTTATATATAGTGCTTATAAAGTAGATGTATACTATATTATTTAGAGTAGCCTTCCTATAGGTATTAGAATACTTGTTATTAGGAGAGCTATATTCTATAGGTTCGACGTAAGAGAGGAGTTATATAGGAGGTTCTATACCTATAGTCCGTACCTAATTACCTATTGTTCTAGGCGGAGGGATATTAGTAGTAGGCTTGCTTCTACTTCTATAGGTGCGTTTAAGGTTGTCTAAAAGACTCCTAGAATCTTTTCGTTATTCTCGCTTAGACTACTTCGAGCGGTTTTAGCGCTCTTTTAATTTCTACTAGACTAGAGCTCTATAGTCGCTAATCGCTATAACGTATACCTTATAGAGTTGTCTAAAAGAATAGGCGGTTAAGCTATTCTCTATATTTGCTAGATAGTATAGCCTATTAAAGGCGGCGTTAATAGCGGTAGCTCTAGTAGCTATATATTCTTTAAAGGTAAGGTAGAGGTCGAACTAGATTCTAAGCTATTAGACTGCTTTCCTTATAGGTTCTATTCTAGTACTATATAGAAGGGCGATATCTATTTTAGAGTCTTTTCCTTTCGAGAAGTAGAGAAGCTCTATCTTTACTAGGTCGAACTAAATATATTCTACTTCTACTTGTTCTATAAGGGTCCGGATTACGCGCTATAGTACTTTTATATTTTTCTATAAGCTTATAGATACTATAGCTAGTCTAATATCGTCTATATACGAGAGTAGGTAGATATTAGAGGGGTCGATAAAGAGGTTCTAGATATAGATAAGGAAGAGTATTAAAGAGATTAGGCTGCCTTATAGGACGCCTATCTCTACCTCGTTTTCTTCCTCTATCTATCCGTCGAAAGCTAGTTAGAGGACTTATTTCGAGAGAAATAAGTTTATCTACTCTACTATCGCGTACGGGAGGCGTAGAGAGATAAGAGTCTATAGTAGTTTGCTCTTCGAGACGTAGTCGAAGGCTCCCTTTATATCTAGAAACGCTACCGAGGGTTTGTGTCCCTTTAGTTTTACTTATTCGATAAAGTTTGTAAGTAGAAGAGCAGTATCTACTATAGACCTCTTCTTTCTACTTCCTATCTGCGAGTCGTATAGGAGGGGCCCTATCTTAGCGTATTTCCTAAGCCTTTAGGCTAGTATCCGCTTACTAACTTTCCTTAGATAGTTAAGTAGCGAGATAATTCTATAGGCCTTTAGAATCGAGTAGTCCGGCTTATTTAGCTTAGCTAGCGCAATTCCAATCGCTTTCCGCTAGTATAAGGGTAGTACCCTCTTATAATAAGCGTCCTATATACCTTAAGAAGGATATAAGAATCTAATAACTGTTGGAACTGCGACGATGACGAGGGACAGCGACGGAGGCCTCGAGGCCTCTAGACATGCACACGTACACGCGGACAGACGCGTGAACATCGATGGCGGCGCCGGAGGCGTCGCGGGCGGAGGCCGTCACCCTCCAAACGCGACGCAGAACGCGTCCGTAGCAAGCGGTAGTATAGAGTACAATAAGGAACACTTTATACCTGCGCGGGTGCAGCAGATGCTCCGCGAGGGCCACGACACCGAAAGAGCGATTAATAAGGCTATTGCGGACCACTAGGCGAAAAACAACCCTCTCCTCCCCCTTCTCCGCGAGGCGGAGAAGAAGCTAATACTCTATTACGCGTATACAACTGCAAAGGAAGGCGAAGAAAGCAAACTAGACAGAATCCTTACGACACTTAGAGCACTAACACTATAGAACAACTTGCCTAAGAGTGCGACCTCCTCGTAGGCCCAAATCGCAGCTACGCCGAACCTACTACCGAACTAGCAGAACAAGCTAGAGATTGCAAACACGATTACGATTAATATAGGAAGCGTAGAGGCGAGGGAGGAAGTAAAAAGGAACATATATAGGGAAATCTAGACAAAGATCGGAGTATATAAGGTAGCAGTAGTAATAAAGTTGCCTAGCGGAGATATAAGAATTGTAACGTATAGCGCTATAGAAAAGGCGAAAATAGAATTAGACTAGAAGTAGTTATAGGAGATCTAGCTAAAGGCAGGCGTATAACAGGCTCGATACTAGGTCCTAGCCTACTGCGTAAGCATAGAGCTAGAGGTTATAGACCCGAACTTCTAGAAGAGTATAGAAGATAATAACGCAAGGACAATCCCTAGGCTAAAGATCGTAAAAGCGAGCTAGCTAAAGAGTACGAAAGCGAGAGAAGGGAAGCATACGTTCTTAGTAATCTTTATAGTTTAGAGCGAGACATAAGCTAGAGAGATACTCGCAAAAGGTAGACTCGTATATAATATATAAATCTTCGAGGCTAAATTATACTACCCGCAGTAGAGGCTAACGCAATGCCTAAAGTGCAACAGATTCGGCTATATAGCAGCATACTATAAGGAGACAAACGAGAAATGCGGTATATATATAGGCGACTATAGAACAGACAAGTATAAGGCGACAGTAAAGAGGTGTAGCAACTGCGGCTAAAACTACGAGTCCTTCTTACGACTCTGCAAGATTAAATAAGCAGCAATAGCAAAGGTATACTCGTTCCGCGACTAGTTTCGATAGAGATAGGAAAGCTAAAACAGTATAGAGAGACTAGCAACCTACGACGGGTATAAGATAGTAATATATAAGAAGAGGCTAGGCCTATAACTAGAGAAGCTAACAATAGAGACAGAGACCCCGCCTATAGGAGGAACCCGACTAATAAGACTAGGTCGCCTAGTAGGCACGATAGTAGCAGCTATAGAAGGAAGAAAACAGACGACGAAGCTTCCCTTCCTAAGGGTTAGCTAGAACGAGAACGAGAACTAAAGCGAAGGAGTAGAGGATATAATAGTGCTATCTACCCTAAGCTAGCACACTTCCGATAAATAGGCACACTCTCTAAATATACTAATACAACGTTAACTATAGTAGGACGATCTAGTCGCTTCTTCTATAAGAGTTAGACCTACGAGAGATATAGATAGTAGCCCTATAAGAACTATAGATTAATACGCGTATAGGATAAACGAAGACGACGAGACACTACTACTAAGTCGTCCCTATAAGAGGCCACCCCTAGGTAGCTATACTAGTATTTAAACACCTAGACAGTATAAAATAGGAACCAATAGAGCACTAGGGAGGCGACATTACCTTAATTCGAATCTAGACTAACTAGGGACTCCTTACGATCTATAACGCCTATAACCTAAGCGGACCAACAAGCTACCGGGAACAAGGAATACTCTAAACCGCTATAGAGACCCTCCGGGCGGAACGGGAGGCGATCCTATACGGCGAATAGATCCTACTAAGAGACTTTAACCTCTACTACCTACTATAGGGCGGAAACCTAGTACAGACTTATTATAGAATAGCAGACGAGCTTATTAGGGTCGCGAAAGAGATAGAGCTAGGCCTCGTACTTAAACGAGAAATAGTAACCTAGGAGAAGCAAAACTGTAGCTGCTAGACCCTCGACCTAGTATTCGCTACTACCCGAACGCAATAGAGGGTAATTACCTGCTAGATACACCCCGAGAGGACCTACGGGTCGGATTACCTCCCGATAGTTACGATAATAGACGACATACAACTCTAGAAGAGACTAAGGGACCTAAGGGCATAGTAGAAGAAGGCTAACTAGGAGGCACTATTAGAGATTATCGAGAAGGAGGGAAAGGAACTTAAAGGCGCTGCAATAACTATAGAAGAGGAGGCGGACCGATAGATAGAAGCCCTATAGGGGATTATTATAAGAGCCGTTTAAAAGGTAGTCCTATACGCTAAACTATCTACCTTTGCGAAGGAGGGCTAGACAACCGAGACACAGCGCCTAATTAGAGCCGCAAGAATAGTAAGGAAGGAATAGAGTAATAGTAGGACATAGGCGAACTATACAGCCTATATAGTAGCAAGTTACGCGAGAGCAAGACAAGTAAAGAAGGATAGCAACCTTATATAGAGAGCAGCGGTAAAGGAAACGACAGAGGACCCGACTAAGATCTAGAAGCTCGCAAGATAGGTAAGGGAAAGAGCAGGGACGCCGCAGCCCCTACTACAGTTCCCAAATATAACTATGCCCGTCGGGCCCCGGAGCCTAACGGGAGGTTAAGCTAGAACGATAAGGAAAAGGCCGACGCCCTAGCTAGCTACTTCTTCCTAGCAGCAAAGGAGGCGGACCTTAGCGACATTAACGCCTGCGATATCCTAGAGCCGTTCTATATAGACCTAGAGGTCTTAGAAGCAGAGGTACTCTCTACAATTAAGAGACTGCCGACAAGGAAAGCCGTAGGACCGGACAGGATCCCAAACGAGCTTCTAAAGGGCTGCCAAGCTACCCTCGCCCCTCTACTAGCTAAACTCTTTATAGTATGCTTGAGGATTAGATACCACCCGGCCGCATTTAAGAAATCTATAATAGTAGTCCTCCGGAAGCCCTAAAAGCTAGACTATACGAAGCTAAATGCCTATAGACCTATCGCCCTCCTAAACACTATAGCGAAGACCCTTAAAGCGATAGTAGCGAGGAGGATGTCCGTAGTAGCCGAGGAGAAAGAGCTTCTACTAGACGAATAAATAGGAGCTAGACCGGGCTAGTCGACGATTACTGCGCTAGAAATAATTATAGAATAGGTCTAAACAATCTGGAAAACAAGCCTAGAAGCCGTAGCATCGATGCTATGCCTCGACATCTCAGGTGCATTTGACAACGTCTCACATTAGCGCCTACTACACAATATTGCGATCCAGGGCTTCCCGAACTGGGTTATCCGATTTATTAGGTCATTCCTACACGGCAGAACGACGAGGCTAAAGCTCGGAGAGTATACGGACGAAGAAAGACCGCAGGCGACTAGCATCCTATAAGGATCTACGCTATTACCGATCCTATTCCTATTCTTCGCAAGCACCCTCTTACCTACTATCCGCGGCTAAAACCTACTTGCGATAGGGTTTATAGACGATATAAACATCCTTATATAGGGGAGAACTACGGAAGAGAACTGCAGACGGCTAGAGAACGTATACGAAAAATGCATTTAATAGGCAAAACGATACGGGGCATCCTTCGCGCCGCAAAAGTACCAACTTATCTACTTTACGCGGTCTAGGACAAGACACAACCTTATAGCAATAGTAAAGATCCGAGGGTTTAACGATAGACTAGCACCGCACCTACGCCTCCTCGGAGTCTAGCTAGATACGAAGCTAATATAGGGACTATATATTAGAAAAGTAGCAGAGAAGGGAGCGGAGCGAATGCACTCCCTCTAACGGCTATACAAATCTACGTAGGGAGCGTTATTCTAGAAAGCGAGACACCTTTATATAGCGGTAGTACGCCCGGCAATAACGTACGGCTACTAGGTCTAGGCGAACCCGGAGGGAGTAGAAAAATATAAGAAAACGCTTATAAGCCCACTCGAGAAGGTGCAAGACACAGCTCTAAGGCACGTTATAGGGGCATATAAAAGCGTAAATCGGGTAGTCCTTTAGAGCGAGATAGGGATAACGCCGATATACCTCTATACCTAAGACCTCGCACAGCAGTATACGACAAAGAAGGGGAGCGACAAAGCCGAGAGGTTTCTACGAGAGCAATAGGAGAGGATCCTTAGGAGCCGACCGCTAAGAAGGGGACAAATAGAGAGAAGCGAGCGGATCCCGTTAAGAAAGGACGCTATAAAAGCCCTAGTCGAAAAGCAGACCCAAAACTAATACCCCGAACCTAGGGACTAGTAGTTATAGCGCTAATAGTAAGAAACCTAGGACGAGGAGAAGAGGAAGAGGAGCAGACAGAACGCAGTATAGCCGGCAGTCTAGAAAACGGCTAGTAATAGGAAGCAACACAACTGCCTACATAAGGGCCTCTCCCGTCTACAGAGTACGATAATTACGCTAATTCGGACAGAGCATATCGGATTTAACTAATACCTCGCTAAGCGAAGAGTACTAGGGGTATTACTACAATGCGAATGCGGGTAGGGCATATAGACGCTTAAGCACGTATGCCTCTTCTACCCGGCGAGGCGCGAGATAAGACCTAAACTCCTCGCGGAGGTAGGGACTACGGACTAGGGCCAGATAACTACAACGAGGAGAGGACTGCTAGCTACAGCTCGATGGCTTATCCGGGAGGGAACACTTCGCCAGTTTTCCCTCGCACGCGAGGAGGAGGAGAAACACCCTACCGGAGGGTGGGACCCTTACCTAGAACACGCGTAACAGGGAGGAGGGGGGCAGCCTAGTGGGAAGCAACGGCTACTACTGCAACGGTAAGAGTCTAAGGGCGAACAAAGCAGAGGGACGGCTAGGTGACGGACAGCTGCAGAGACAAGACAAGGCAACTAGGGAGTTTTATGCCGGAGAGGCCCTTCGGGCCTTAAGGGCTTTTATACTTTAAAAGACAGATAGGGCGCTCCGCTTACTCGGTAGACGAGGTAGAACGGTATAAGAATGTCATATTATATTATATATACCTTAAGAAAGATATTTAGGATTGCTTTATACGCGTAGGATATTATGTCTTATATTATACTATCTAGACTAGGTGTTTTGCCTTTAACTTTAGTCGAGGAGTATACTATACGTATCTCTTCCTCTATTAGTAGGTTCTACTCTTAATCTCCTACTCTATACGAGTTCTACTACGTACGTAGTAGTTAGGTTAGTAGGAGTTTTAGGAATAGTACTAATTTTAAGATAGTATACTTCCTCTAGAATAAAGTCTCTCTTTAGATTGCCGGTATTAGGCCCTAATTTCTCGGCTTTATATAAGATATAGCTTTAAATATCGAGGCCGGGTCGGTTTTCTATAGAAAGGTATTCTAGTATTGTCGCTTCGCTTATTTTATAGCTAGGAAGTAGTAGTTCTTAACTATAAGGTACTTCCTCTTCTTAGCTATACTCGGAGTGTTTCCGTTACTAAATATTCGTTTATAGGCGCGGTTTATGTGCCTCCGCGTTTCCTATAGCTCTAGTATCTACTATAGCTTCGATTTAAGCGATACTTGCCTTAGAGAGATAGCGGACGTATACGCTCTCTCTATAAGGTTCGTAAACTCGTTCGCTAGTACCTCTAAGTTCTTAGTTTCTTTAATACTACTCTCGTTGTCTTATAGTATTATAGTAAACTGTTCCTAGTCGGCCTTTTAAACGTCGTATTGTTTCCGCGTCTCTATTATCGTTTCTTCTCCAGCTGTTCTCCCTTAGTACTATACTATAATAGCAGCGTAGTCGGAGCCGCACTATATTGTTTTCTAGTATATTTCCTCTCTAGATAGGCTGCTCTACGTAAAGGTAAGGTCTAGTATACTTAGTATTACTAGGTTCGGCCTATAGAAGGTAGGTGTCTCTAATACGTTCCGTAGTAGAAATTCCTTATCCTCGAGCTAAGCGTAGAAGTCTTGGGTCCTAGTACTATTATTAGTGCTATTTAGGTCCTAGCTTAGGTACTATATATTAAAATCCCTAGCTAGAATAGCGTATCGGCTAATCGGGTACCTATAGAGGTATCTTTCTAGCATCTATATCCCTTCTTCGTCTCTCTTGTTATATGCGTTTAAGATTTAGATATATAATCCTCTCTTATCGTATATATTAATTACTTAGAAGTTAGGGTCGTCGTTCTTATTTAGTATATATTCGTAGGTAGTCTAGCGTCGAATATATACTACTACTCGTAGCCTCTGCTCTTTTAGGAGATCTAGTAGGAGCGGGGTATACTCTTAGTATAGGATAGACCTTATATATTGCCCGTTCTCGTATAGGACCTACGGTTCCTATACTAGAACTATATCTACTCTTTCCTATATTCCGATTTCTAGAAGGGATTCTAGTACTAGTATACTCTTATTTGCATTCCCTTATATAAGAACTAGGGGCGTATCTAGCATTCTTAAGGCTTTTTCGTCTTTAGTTTGTCTTTTGCCTTTTAGGTATAGCAGCTTATTCTACCTATAAATAGGTACTTGTTACTTACTTATTGCGCTTCTTCTAGCGAGGCAAAGGCGAGTAGTATTAAACTCCTAGTCTTTTGCTCTTTTATTTCGCGGTTTGTAAGCTAGATTAGGTCTATAATAAGCTTTACTCCTAGGTTATATATCTCCATTTTGTACCGGATATCTTATAGTACTATCTTAGAGTAGAATTCTTCTATAGAGACACCGTATACTACTACCTTATACTATACTTTGTCCTCGAGGAGGCAGGTTGTTAGTATATACTCTAGAATAGAGTTAATATTACTAAGAGCTAGTTGTTTGCTTTTCTCGTCCTTAAAGGTAAGGACTAGGTTCCCCTTTATATTAGGCTAGTAGCGAGTACTTAGGCGTGTTCTAGGCCTTTATTTATAAACATTGTATTAATGTCGTCCCGTATCTTCTTTAGGTTAGCTTTCGCTCCTATAGAGAGCTAGAGGATAAGCTGTAGTTAAGATATCTTTGTCTTCTAAGGTAGTATTTAGTCCTAGGTTTGCGTTGTATCTTAAGGTAGTTCTATCTTCTTTTATTGTCTCCTCGGCTAGATAACTGTCTATTTGTCCTATGATTTAGCGTATTGTCGATTAGTGTCTACGCTATTAGCTATATCTCTTAGAATGTCTTCTCTAAGTATATCCGCGTATATATAATAAGGTTTCTCTACCTCGCGTAGGCGTTCTTGTCCCCTTATCTTTCCTATAGCCTTCTAGATATCTTAAGCTGCTTTTTAAAGGGATACTACCTCTATTGCGATCGTCTAGGCTTAGCGTTCGATCCTCTTACCTTTAGTATAGTCTCTAAAGACTTCGAGTAAGTTAAGGATTCTAATTTACTCGTCGTTTTTTAGTAGAGCTACTACTTCTACTAGAAGTATACGAGCGTCTTCTATTTTCTTCTCGGCCGCCTAACGTATTATTATATCCTAGAAGGGATTCGGAAGTAAGAGTTAGAAGCTAAAGGTTTGTTGCCTTCTCTTTTCTTCGGCCGTTAGTTTAAGAAGGTGTCTAGGTCTTTTCTTTTAGATCGTTAGAACAAGAGGCTATATAGTTCCTTCGAGGTCTATATCTATATTCTTATAGTCTTATCGTCTAGTTTCCTATAGAAGCTAGTAAGTTAAAGAGGGTTAGAGGTCTAGATTAGAGGTCTAGGTTCTTATAGTAACTATAGGTGTCTCTACTTCTATAGTACTATTGTTCCTTCCTACTGCCTCCTTCTTAGGCGCTCCTCCGAAGTTAAACGGTCACGCGGTGTCGCGGCGTAGCGTGTGTATGCGCGAATTTCGTCCCCCGCGTGTGCGTGCGGCTGCGCGCACACACACCTTCCACCGCACCTACATCCGCACCTGCACTGCACACACACCACGGCAGTCGCCATTACAACACACTTACTGAGACCCTTCTGCGGAGCGCCTGAGCAAAAGAAGCTGTATTCGGTCATCTATCCGCTCGCTATATAGATAGGAAAATCGAAGATTTCAGAAATACTCTACTACTACTTCCGATATCAAAAATCTAGCACGCAGTAGCTCTAGATATCTTGTTAATACATTAGATACATTAATTTGATCGCTATCATCTATACTACTGCAGGCGTAGTAATTGGTCCAAGCCATTGTTATCTATCCGCTCGAGTTTGTATAAGGAAATTAGCTGGACACAGCGATTTACGTAGCCAACACTACTACCTTTATTATTATATAAATACTTAGAGGACCCTTAGAATAGTCCGCTCTATCGACTCTACGTCTTCGATTTTCCTATTTCCGTCGCGTTATAGTATACTAACTTTTATTATAAGCCTACTTTAGAGCTTTACTAAAGCCGGCTAGAATCGACGAGAAAAGGCGTTTGCAACGATGTTTCGCATTTCTAGCGACAACTAATAGTATAAAACAGGTTCCTAATTAGTCGAGATATAATACGTATATATTGTCGCCTGTTTAGCATATTAGTCATCTGCATAATTTTCGTCGCACGCGGAGCTTGTTACTATGCGACGAAAATCAGGCGGACATCCAACATGCTAAACAGTCCTTTAACTGATCTCGGCTTGATCTTGCCGGCAATCGGTTCGCATGTTCGTTGCTGTCGTCGTCGCTTCCGCCGTCGCTTACTACTAAGGCAGTACCTAGAGTCCATATAGATATCGCTATTACTCTAATTTTCGTCGCCCGCAGACACTACTACTAGAGGACGAAATTTAGAGTAATTATAGTATATTGCGCTATCTTCTAAGTCGGATAACTATAGCAAAGTATAGGAGACTAGTACGCTAGTATAGCAGCCGGAACTAACTAACGGCGATGTCCATCATTACTACTATTACTACCACCACCACCTGCACTACGATGTTACGTTGTACGCTCCTTTGTCGCACAATAAGGTGCTTGCTAAATTGCGGATACCTGTAGGTAAATAGCTCGAGTTTCTATAAGTAAATAGGTCCGGTCTATAGTGCCGTAGTTTAGCGTAATATTTACTTGTTCGTCTTTAATCTTCTGTGTTTGCTCTTCCTTACCGATAAGTATAGAACTGCATCGGGCAGTTTATCGTTATCGAATTTTATCTCCCGGTAGTACTTCTAGCAGGCAATATAATTCGATAACTCGCAGTTCCTAGTACTAGCTATACTAGCTGTACTAGCTGCACCAGCTCGAGGCTGTTCATCGTTAATCGGATCTCCTTCTACTCGAGTCGAGAGTGCGCTAGACACTTAATCGTCTCTAAATTTCGTCCTTTAGTAGTAGTATCTATAGGCGACGAAAATCGCTATATCGAGCCGTATTAATTTATTAGGTAAGGCCCGTTGTTAGGCAGATAAGAGCAAGAAGCGTTAGCGAGCAAAGGACAATCGTCGCGCCTATAATATACTACTTCTTTTACGACTTCCTAGCCGACTAGCTATTTCGCGTTCGTTACTATAGTAGACGATCCCGATAGTGCATAAGCTAGCGGACGATGCACTAGCTAAAGAGTGGATTAAACACTTTCAGAAGCGTGTCGACGATATACTAGAAATAGCCCTTAAGGAGATTCAGATGTTGGTGTATAATACAGGTAACAGCATTCATTCTTTGCCGTTCCAAAAGGACATTGTTTAAGCTGGTTTAAAGGTAGTGCTTAATATGCAGTACCCAGAGAAGAGATACAAGCCAACTGACTTCCAGAGCGACATTCTTTACACCCTAATCTTCGGCAAGAAAGACGTTCTTGGATTGGCAGCAACTAGCGCTGGGAAGAGTCTGTTATATTAGGGCTTCCACTTCCTAACGGGCCGCATTATCATTCAAGTCGTCCCACTCAATCGTGTTAGTATTAAATAGAAGCTGGACATCGAGCGTACAATGCGTAACAACAACTCCAACCTAGTCCAGTGTATGCTTATTACAGCAGAAACTAAGAAGGCGGACCCACAACTCTATTAAAAGCTGGCAACTAGTAAATTCGGCATCGTCGCTCTTGGTCTAGAACAGATGGCGACAGAGGATTTCCAAAACTGGCTGCGTACTACAGGCAGTGACCGGATTGGTATGTTCGCGATTAATAAGTGTTATCTTGTCCAGAAGTAAGGTAAAGAGTTTCGGAAGGAATACGCCCAGATCTTTAAGATTCGAGACCTAGTACTATAGGATATCGTATGGCTAGGTTGTTCTGCCACCTGCTCTGCTAACACTCGGAAATACACCCTGTCTTATAGCGGCTTCTGCTAGGTAGGAGACAAGCCGTTTATAGCGGAGGTGGTGCAGGCCAGCATTGATCGCACTAACCTAACATACCTGTTCAAGCCAATTCCGAGAGATATGCTAGGAAACTACAAGCTTCTTTACTAGCAGTTAAACTAGGCAGTGGATCTAGCTAGCAATAATCCCACTCTAGAGAAGATTTAGAAGACACTGAATTTTGAGGACGGTAAGGGCAGTATCGAATAGATAACTACTTTCCTGCGTAATAGTCTCGTGTTATTAACTAAGGATAATAAGCCTAGTAGGCAGTACTAGTATAGCGTAAGAGACCCTCGGCTAGATATATACAACGTTATATCCTTATATAATACTACTATACTAAACTTCGATAAGGACTACTAGTATAAGGAGTATTCTAAAGCCGACTTAAAGATCCGTATTATAAATAGTACGCCTTCGCTAGCGTATAGCTGCAATATCTGCGATATAAAGATTGTTACGATCTAGAAGATACCTATTACCTAAGATATTAACAATATAAACTAGAAGGCAGGTCGATGCGTGCGTGCACTAGGACTAACCGGTATATTCGTATAGTTCTATCTATATTAGCTCGACGACAAGTAGAAGCAGGTTCCTAAGAGTAGCAATTACGACTCTATAGTGCCTTATAAGGGCGGAGAAGCTTAACCTATTGCATATTAGGCCGAAAGTGTATACGGCTACGTATATACTACTTATCGACTAAGTAGATTACGCAACGTAGAGATAGTAGGCGAGAGTGTAGGTAGCAACCTAGTATAGAAAGGCCGAGATATCGATTCTAATATAGGCGATTAGAAAGACTAGACTAAGTAGGAGATGGAATGGCGTGATGGAGTCCCCAAGATTATGCGCCTTGCAGTCAATGGGCAGTATATGCCGACACTACAGTGCTATCGCAAGGTCTGCAACCACTACTATAATAAGCTATTAAAGATGTACGACTTAGAGCCAGTCAACCAAGAGCAGTGCTGTAGTATATGCAATCCCGCCTTACTAACGATGCTCGATATAGTACGAGAGGTCCCGGAGGTTCCTCCACCTAAGAAGGCACTACGTGCTGGAACTAGAATAGCCTTCTTCTTGCCAAAGCTAAGGCAGATCTTCGCAGAGTTTGTTCAGGCGATGTTTGCTGCTAACTAGGATGTCGATTTTGACAATTAGATAGCTGACTTTCCACCCGAGCTGCTTGTCGAGACCGAGTAGTTGTGGGACTTAAGCTAATGCATTCGGTGCGAAGTCCTTGTAGACGCTAATAATAATGCTTAGGATGAGCTGTTCGGGCTCGAAGAGATTAAGACCTATACAGCCGACTTCTAGGCTTAGTATAAGGGCGGCGGGGATAATCGTCGTCGACAGGTAGACATTAACATCCTAGTTTAGAGAATGAGAGAGGAGGCTCCTCTCGCATTAGCCGACTGGACCGCAGATCAAGAGAAGAAGGAAGCTGCAAGGGCTGCTAAGGAAGCCGAAAAGCGCCAGCGAGAGTACAATGTTCCTATTCTCCGACAAGATAATGCTATGCCTCAACGCACGCCAGGTTAGCGCCGTAACAGCCTAACATAGCGCGCTAGGAATTCGGCTTAGCAGGCTACACTGCTAATGCAATCCCTTAACCGTCGTGCTAATGCTGCGGATGATGACGACTACAATCCAGATCTTAACGAAGACGATAATCGAGGACGCGGTTCTGTTCGAGGTCGTGGTCGCGGCAGAGGAAAGGCGAAGGGTGCTGCAGCGATCGCGAGAGAGAACAAGCGAAAGGCAAAGGCAGACCTAGAGGCTCAGCGTATTGCAGTTCAGGCACCTCGCATTAGCAGTGTAAACAGCAGTCGTCGTAGTAGTCTTGCTGGGCAGTTAGACGTTCGTATGCAGACTCCAAGTCGTCGCCAAGAGAGCCGCAATCGTACTGCTGCTATTAAGCAAGAACAGGCTCGACAGGCCTTACAAGGTGCTAGCTAGACTGTTCGTCGTAGCAGTCGGTCTGTAACCCCATCTCGTAGGGCCAGAGAGGCAGCTATGGATGCGGCCCTCGAGACATATAGTCGTGCCGACTAGGTAGTCGAAGAAGAAACAGCAGAAGATTCGACGCTTCTACGCATTTAGGCATTAACCGAAGAGCAACACGAACAGCTGTTGAGCAGGCGTATTAGCTTTAGTCCATCCTTTCAGATTCAGCGCGCTCCTCCGAATAGGCCCCAAGGCCAGGCCTCCAGTGGACCCGTTATTGCTGGTTTCACCGAGTCGGAGGCTAATGAATTGTACGAGTGAGAGAGGACTCCAAGCGGCTGAATATCGTCCCCCGGTGGTATTGCCTGCGGGCGATAATATTCGACTGCTTCGCCCACTAAACATCTTCTACTAATGCGACAACGATCTCGGTGCTAGGTTGATGGGTGCTGGGATAATAGGTGCTGGGATAATAGGTGCTGGGTTAATGGGTGCTAGGTTGATAGGTGCTGGGATAATGGGTGCTGGGATGATGGGTGCTAGGTTGATAGGTGCTGGGTTGATGGGTGCTGGGTTAATAGGTGCTAGGTTGATAGGTGCTAGGTTGATGGGTGCCGCATCAAGCCTATGCATCGGTTTGCAGTTGGGCGCAGGACAGCGACTAATTTTTGTCCCCCCGGTAAGAAGCTGCAAGGGCGATGAAAATCGGCTGCTTTTGTCTGCCCGTAGTGTGCTCTGTCTTCTCTTTTCGAAAGTCTTCGCAATGCGATGCGATGCGACACTGTCCGAGCGGGTCGTGTATTTGTACTCTGTATCGGCTCTAGTTGGCGGAGGGTGCCGGCGCAGAGTGCGTGTTAATAAGCTAGTGCTGATGGGCTGTTAGGGCTGGTAAGGGTTGCGATTTTTGTCCCCTAGTATCAACATAGGCGGGGGACGAAATTGCGTTTCTAGAAGATGCCCACCCCTCTATTCTAGTGCATGTGGGGAAGGTGGGACGATGTCGCGTCCCGGCTTGCTAGCTTCCTACAAGGCTACAACAACAGAACTTTATATTGCCTACCACCGACCACCCACCGCCCACCGCCCACTGCCCACCGCCTACCGCACGCGACACATACACGAGCGACAGACAGATAATGGCGGTATTTCGCGGCTTCTAATTGGCTGCAGCAGAAAACAGCAGCAACACGCCGGTCGCACGCTGTTTTATAACTTTTGCAAGGGGTATCTGAGAAGGACAAAGGAGAATCAGCCTCATCGCCGAGGGCAGGCCCTCGACAATATAGCCGATTATTGTTAGACGGAGGCTATATTAGGTAGAGTATACCTATTAGACCGCCTTTTCGCGCCGAAGCATACATGATTCTGAGTGACTGCTTAACAGCAAGCTAGTCAGGTCAATCCAACATCGACCCAGTAACATCGCTAACCGCAACTCTGAAGAACAGAGAATACTAAGAGCTAGCTGAGCTTTACCTAGGAAGGGGAGTAGCTAGAAGGATTAATAGAGGCTAAGCTAAAGGGGACTTATAACGTAGAGCAAACGTATATAAAAGTTCTAAGTTAGTAACGAGGAGTTAGATCGATATATTTAAGTACAGCATCTAGCACAGAAAGAGGAGCCCTTAGAACCAATACAAGACCTGCCAAAACCTTTTAGTTCCGAACAAGGCTGTTGAGCCTTCTGACACTGCACTAAACATCTGTTTCCCTTAACCTGCGCACTAAGGCTAAAGCATTAAGAACCTCTCGGCACACAAACGTGCTTCCACTCAAGTGCTAGCGAGACATATAAGCTTCTGCGACGGAATGTGTCTGCAACCAAAGCTGGTGTTTAGAGATTCAACTCCTTGTATATTGGCTTCAACAGAGATTGCTATTCTCTATTTGCGAGAGGGTTCTTAATGCTTTCTTAATAGCTTGCGGTTTAGGTAGTAATAAAGTGCTTGCGCGAAGTATGAGGAACGGAGGGAAAAGGTTTGAGGGGGACATGCACTATTTGAACCTGCCGCAGGTGAGGATTCACTGCGCGCAAGTGAGGATCCACTACGCAGGTAAGCTTTGTGAAGCTGCATAACGCCTAACAACACAGCAAGGTGACGAGCTCCGAGCGATCAAGTAGCCAATTAAGTGGCTAAGAAAGGCTCCTAAAACAAGAGGTTAATGCAAAGCGACAATAGCAGCAATCGATTATTCTGTCTATTGTTATCGTTTAGTTTCATGTTTCTAGCCTATTGTCTTTATCTCATCTCGAACAGCCATTATGAGTATGGAAGGTTATCCCTTCACGTGTAAAGCCTTCACTTCCTCCTCTTCCTTTAGCGACTACTACCACCACCACCAGCACTAGCACCAGCATCAGCACTAGTACTAGCACTAGCACTAGCACTAGCATTAGTATTAGCAACAGCAACAGCACTAGCAATAGCAACACTACTACTACTACTACTACTACTACTACTACTACTACTACTACTACTACTACTACTACTACTACTACTACTACTACTACTACTACTATATCGCGCCCGCTGGTCGGCGCGCCTCCCTTCGTAGAGGTGAACGAGGTAAATTTATTCGTAGGGGCTATTATTCTACGATACACAACTCACGCTTCGCAGAGAATGATGATCGCTACTGCTGCTGCAGTGCCGCTTGGCGGCATGATTTCTAGCGCTTCGCGCCAAAGCCGTCGTGAGGACCAGCGGTATGTCCTTGCATTTATGTCCTTGCATTTTTGTCGCACTATGGACTTCCAGCCTTGCGATGAAAATCATCTAACATAGACTTTAGCTTCGACGCGGACACTCTACGCGCTCTGCGCCTCTCCCTCCGCCCACCACCACCACCACCACCACCTGCTGCTGCTGCTCCTCCTCCTCCTCCCGCCGCCGCCGACGACGACGACGACGATTTTGGCGGCTTCTTTGGCTTTAGGTATGTCTCGGAGTTTCATTCGTTATTTCGAGCGTACTAACATGATTCTTAGCGGCGACGACTACGACGACGACGACGACGACAATGCTGCTGCTGCTGCTGCTCCTCCTCCTCTACTACCACCACCACCACTACCACGACCACCAGCTCCTCGCGGCCGTGGCCGCCCTGCCGGGTCTGGTCGCTTTCCTGTGCGCCGCCCCGCGGCGCGAGACCGCTGGTGGTCGGTCTCCGACGACCGCTAGGCTGCGGCCCTCGCCACCGCCGCTGCTAGTCGCCACGACTAGCGCAATCGTTTGGTTCGCGTTAGAAACGCGATAGAGCTAGGGCTTCTCGCACCCCTGCCTATAGGCGCTATATCTAGCGCGGATACTAGTAAGATTGTTTAGTCGCTCCTAGCGAGACTGTTTATAGTCCCTACCTCTACTATAAGGAGGTATACTAATATATATAGGTGCTGCTGCTGCTGCTAGGACTGTTGGGTGTGCGCGGCTGCTGCTGCTACTGTTAGGACTTTGTGTATATAGATATCGAAATGAACAGAAATTTGGCAGCGCAATATCCTTGTACTTCTGTTATGTCTTAAACAGTTTGACGATGCTCGCCAAGACGTCGTTAATATCTGTCGCCTAGTGAAGTTCCCCACTGGGGGATGGATTTCCCCGCATTCTTGGCGAGCACGTTAACTAGTAAGTAGACTTATCGCAATCTCGACTTCCGCTTTTATAATACAGCGACGCAAGCTTGTAATATATATAACGATCTAACGATATAGACCTAGACTTAGCTAGTAGAGCTAGTATATATAAATATAATAAAGGATCTCTCTCTATTAAAGATCCCGGTTTAGGCGAAGATATAAGAAGAATGCAGATAGCAGCGTATAAACAGTAGCGCATAAACAATAGCGCATAAATAGTAGCGCATAAATAGTAGCGTATAAATAGTAGCGTATTATATTTGAACAAGAGCACTTATTAAAGGGATAGTAAATAGTGCGAAAAGATATATACAAACTACAGAAAATAAACTGCGCTACTCTTCTATTTTTGTCGCCTAGTAGTAGCGCTAGTAGGCAACGAAAATTAGCAATATTTCTATATAATATACGAAGGCTTTAATTAGTATTCTAGCCTAAAGAAAACAACTAGTAGTAGGTTTAGTACTATAAAGTAGTAGCTATACGTAGGTCGTATCGAGAAACTCTCTTACTAGATATATCTAAATTTCGTCGCCTACTAAGTTTATTGCCGGAGGATAAAATTTAGCGATGTCTAAATACGTACGCACGCGTATATATATAGATATACCTACCCTTATATATTGTTACTTAAGTCGACCGACTCAATTAGGTTCCCTGCCGCATTAAAGTCGTCGATATTAGCCTACTCTAGTTTCGCGTCCGCTCTATCGATTAGATTATTACTACTCTTAATCTCCGTATTAGGCCAGCGACGAGAAGTACCTATACGCGGTGCTAGCTACGAACCTGTCGCTTGTCGACAGAGCCGAATCTTCTCACCCGTCGTAGGCGAAAACGACGGGAATCCAAGGCAAGGAGACTCCCTTCTTTATCTCCCAAAACCAGCCCGAACCGACCTAAACCAACCTAAAACAAGCCGACTACAGTATACAAAAGAGACAGGATACGAAGAAGAGAAGAGAAGGGCAGAGAGGGGCTATAAAGGGTAGCTGCCTCCAGTAGGAGCCTCGAGAGAGAACACTACTTCACCCGGAATATGGGGCCATCCTTCCTTAGGTGAGAAGGCAGCATTCTAAGGAGGAGAAACCCTGACCCGATGGGAGACTTTGTCCACCTACCTATCGGTGCCAAGATTAGTAGGCATGAGAACTGGACTATCCTCTAGACACCTCTCGATACTCTCCTCAAAACTCGACTCGATTCTGAATTCTGGATGTGTGCGTGTGGGCTTGGCGCCAAGCGCCAAGGCACACAGTGGATGGAAATTTTGGAAGTTGGAATTTGGGACAAAAGCGAGGGCTGCGGAGGAAGACCCCCCCCCCGGAGGAAGACACCCCCACCCCCTGCGGGGTATAAGAGCCTTTCTTTTGTAGAAGTATATATAGCTTACTATCGGCTACAAACGATAGAGAGCAACGGCCCGAAATGTCTAGGAGGCGCGAGTAAGAAAAAGAAGAAAACCCCCAGTAGGCAGCTTGTACGTAGTACTAGCTCCCGTCCTACATAGTCGTTGACTCCAAAGGACGTAAATGGAAGAAACAAACAAACAAACAATCTCCGTATTAGCGGTATGGCGAGCCTGACCCTCGTGCTTGGCCTTGTTAGCCTTATTGGCCTTCTGGACTGCGCCAGGGATTATGGCATATCCGATGGCTTGAATGTCATCGGACAGTCTAGAAACTGGCCCGTCGCTGTCTTAACCAGCTAGTCGCTTCTTTGCAAGGCCCTCAGCTTAAAGCTTATCTATATAGGAATATATATCTACTAGAATATTCTTCTCTAAGTGTAATATAGTCTACTTAGCCCCGAATCCCTTTTCAACCATCTGCTGAGCAACACGGCCTGGTACTATGTTCAACACCCTATGGTGCATTGCCTTCTAAGTGGTGCGGGTCGAATTACCACTGCTCTCCATCACCTCGCGCAGGATTCTGTTATGTTCCTCAATCAGCTCGTCAGAGGCGACAGCCTTGCTAGCGAAGCCTGAAGGATTGATAACACCCACGGCCAACACACTCTGTTGAAGGATCTAATCAGCGATTGCGTTGTCCAAAAGCATACGGAATCCGATCATCGCCTTGCTATAGTTACGCTGGCTAGCGCCGAGGAAGACGGGAATAGTAAGATCAACCATGCGACGCAGTTGACCGACATCTTCTTTGCGAACAGCCGTACGCACTGTCTTCACCATCTCGATTTCCTGAAGTAATCGACACTAGTTGGTGAATGCTGGGTCGTCGACCTTGCCAGCTGGATTCTTGCTACTCCACGCCTGCTTGGTAAAGGCCTTCTAGGTAATATTAGCGACAATGTCTAAGTACTACCGCGGTTAAAGATAGTCTTTAACGGCGTCTTAGACAGCCTAAATACGGGATCGACCCTTAGTATAACGGATTAATCGCTTATCGTATAAGGCCTAAATAAATATAGCCGTAACTCGCGCGCTATAAGAACGTTTAAGTAGCTTCTAAGTTTCGAAGAACTTTAGCGACTTAGCGCTTACGCTACGCAGATGGCCAAAGAAGCTAAGATCGTTTGGCAGCGAAGGACCTGCTAACTGTTCCTTCTTACTGTTTGTGCCCCAGTGCGTGCGCAGAAGCGTATAGGCTAGGTTCATGCCTATATAGAACCATGCCGGTATTGGTACAATCTTCTCGGCACGGTCCCAGGTACGGATGGATTCAACAGCCTTACGCTAAATCGATTAAATACGATCGACGGTTATCTAATCGCCGACAAATAAGAATAGGCGGTTAATCGTCTTAAATTAATCCTTAGAGAAGCCGGCATTACGGATTAATATATCCTTTAAGACCTCCTTTATACTCTAAATAGACGACTCGTCGTTTAAAGACAACGCTATTAGATATACCTCTATAGGCCGACCTCCTAGAACTAAACGGTTTAATTCTTAGATTACTAGCTATAGAAAACGCGTAGTCGGCTTTCCGTCGGTTAAGTCGAAGGAGCCTTAGAAATAGGCTAGCGTAAAGAAGTCGTAATCTTAGAAAAGCTCCTTTAGCTAGTTACTATACCTAATGTTTAACGCCTAATCGATAAAGTATATAGATACCTATATTTTATACTTATCGGCGAGGATGTTATAGAAGATATTAGCTAGATCTAGCGGCCTCTCTAGATAATATATATCGGTAGTTAGGCCTGTCTCCGGAATATGCGTATTCTTAGCAATATAGTTGTTTGTTGTTGTTGTTTGTTTCTTCCATTTACGTCCTTTTGGAGTCAACGACTATGTAGGACGGGAGCTAGTACTACGTACAAGCTGCCTGCTAGGGGTTTTCTTCTTTTCTTACTCGCGCCTCCTAGACATTTCGGGCCGTTGCTCTCTATCGTTTGTAGCCGATAGTAAGCTATATATACTTCTACAAAAGAAAGGCTCTTATACCCCGCAGGGGGTGGGGGTGTCTTCCTCCGGGGGAGGGGGGTCTTCCTCCGCAGCCCTCGCTTTTGTCCTAAATTCCAACTTCTAAAATTTCTATCCACTATAGGCCTTAGCGCTTGGCGCTAAGCTTATACGCATATATCTAGAATTCGGAATCGAGTCGAGTTTTAAGGAGAGTATCGAGAGGTGTCTAGAGGATAGTCTAGTTCTTATGCCTACTAATCTTGGCACCGATGGGTAGGTGGACAAAGTCTCCTATCGGGTTAGGGTTTCTCCTCCTTAGAATGCTGCCTTCTTACCTAAGGAAGGATGGCCCTATATTCCGGGTAAAGTAGTATTCTCTCTCGAGGCTCCTACTAGAGGCAGCTACCCTTTATAGCCCCTCTCTGCCCTCTCTTCTTCGTATCCTGTCTCTTTTGTATACTGTAGTCGGCTTGTTTTGGGTTGGTTTGGGTCGGTTCGGGCTGGTTTTAGGAGATAGATAAAGGAGGGAGTCTCCTTGCCTTGATTCCCGTCGTTTTCGCCTGCGACGAGTGAGAAGATTCGGCTCTGTCGACAAGCGACAGGTTCGTAGCTAGCACCGCGTATAGGTACTTCTCGTCGCTAGCCTAGCAATATAGTTGCTAGTTACGGATTCTATCTATATGTCGGTAGTCTAGGTTTCTATAGCCCGTATATTTAGTGCCGCTTGGTAATTGTCCAGGCAAAAGTACGACTGTAGATTTTGTGCCAACTCTAGTCCAGCCTTCTCAACAGCCTTTGCATTCTTCTTAATTACCTTCTGGACAGTCGTATAACCTTCAGAGATACCGAGATTAGCTAATATATTAACGATACGACGCTTAACGCCGGAAGTATATAGGTATACGCCGATTAACTTAGCCTACTAGTCTAAGTCGATTAAGGTAATCGAATACGTAACGGCAGCGGTGACAGCAATAGCACGCTTATCCATCCGACCCTGCTTATCTCGGTGCAGTGCATACTCTTTAGCGGTGATTATCTGCTGAGGAACCTTCTTGTTCGGCAGGACAGACTTAATCATCTTCCACCATGTTGGACTATGTTCTTCTATTACCGCCTTCATCTCAGCTATATTGTACTCCGTTATAGACTTCTCGGAATCATAACGACTAAAGAGATGGCCACCCTTCCTCACAAGGGTGATCAATTCCTGTCTCATAATACGACTACTGATAACCCGCTTATCTGGAATGGTCGCTATAAAGCGCTCGAAATAACGACGGTACGTCCGGGTGCCTAGGTTACCTAGCCAGCGCTTGATGAAGCCAGGAGTCGTCATGTACGTGCTGTTGACGGTGTCCATGATATCACGGTACTTCTGTTCCGGCGTACGGGCAGCCTGGCGACGGCGTTCGACTGGATCATCATCGTGCTGCTCTTCCAGTGCGTTTGGATCTTCTTGTCCGTTATCACCCTCAGCGTTGATGAGATCTTGATCGTCCTGGACACGGTCATCCTCCTCCTCCTCCTCCTCCTCTTCTATTCTCGCATTATTATCGTTATCATCGTCTTCTTCTTCTTCTTCCTCTTCTTTTTCCTTCTTCGCTAGAAGCTGTTCTATACCGGTTATCAGAGAACCTATGTAGACTCTCTTCACCTTCCTACTCCATCTCGTGGCTACGGCCCATCGCTGCGGCTGCCATTTGTTCGCGTCTCTGACGGCGCTGAGCACGAGTCAACACAGGCGCAACGTCCGAATTCTGTTTACGAGCATCGTCGCTCGTCAATAGAGCTATGCGGCGATCCATCTCTTCAACATCATCGTCGCGGGCAGGTGGCCCAAACTGAGGTAGCTTATCGCTGTCAGGTGGCGTACTTAAAATATCGGAGTCGATCATAACAACATCATCTTGAGACATGATGAAGCAAGTTGCTGTTCAGCAATTTCGTCGCCCGGTAGTGAGCTAAGCGGGGGATGAAATTCGTACCGGAGATGCTGTTTACCGCGATTGGGTAACCCGGCTACTGGTTTACCTGTTCTTCGACTGCTTGCTGGATCGCTTACTGGACTGCTTGCTAGATCGCTTACTAGACTACTTGCTGGACCGCTTGCGAAGGCTGTCAGGCAATTTCGTCGCCTGCTGGTGTTACTGCAGGGGACGAAATTCGAAAAAGGCAGCTTAAGAACTAATCGTTACTAGAGGGCTCGATTCTGAGCTTAACACCTTCTAGCAATTTCGTCGCCTGGTAATGGGCGCTGCGGGGGACGAAATTCGAGTCGAGTAGTAAACTCTATATAGACTAGCTAGATTTTTGGAACTTAGCCTTCTAAACTATACGCTAATGTAGCGAATTCGAGTATAGCGGAGCTTAACACCTTCTAGCAATTTCGTCGCCCGGTAAGAGACACTATAGGGGATAAAAATCGCGGATAGTAGTGCGCTTAGTAGCTAGCTAGCTAGCTAGACGAGTCTTAATACTTAATACTAATACTACTAGCCGACTATCTGAAGAAGCGAATCGTCGTTGTTTGCCCTTCTGATGAAGCTCGCCAAGTTTGAAGGAAATCGGTGGTGTAGTACCTCGCTGTCGCTGTCCTCGACGAGGTGTTTCTGGGTGAACAAGCGCAGTTTACGCAAAGTACCCTACCAAAGAGTTACTTAGGACGGCCCGGTTACCCTCCGCGATTGCATACGCAGGTGAACAGGCCATGTTTTGATTTTCATCCCCCGGTAGTGGAGGGTGAACAATTAGCTGTCGGGTGCCAAGGCCTGACTGGACATTTTGATATAGCGATATCTTAACAACCACACGTCGCATTGATGTGATTTTTGGTTCAGTGTACTCAGAATTGCATGCGCTTTTATATGCACCAATTACTTTTATGTATATAGTGCTGGTCGTTGTTATCGCTGTATGCAGTGCGGATGGCTGTCCTGTTGCGGCCACTTTTGGTCAGACCGAACGGTGGAGCGACAAGTGCCTGCTAAAATCGGTTCAAACATTGATGCACTTTGACTAGACCCTGAAGCTCGTGCCTTAGGCAACGCAGCACGACATGCAATGCGACACCGAAGGTCTGAAACGGAGACAGCCTAAAACGAGTTTAAAGCATTCCTCTATAATATTATTAGCGACTAAGCGAATCGCTAGCTACTTATTACTATAGAGTATAAGAAGGCGAGGTAAGGAGAGAACTAGATAGTATAGCAGTTTATAATAGAGCTCGGTAACTTAGAAGCACAATTAAGCGATTATACGGAGACGCAACTAGTGCGCTAGCTCCTCGCAAAGCTAAAGCTATCGATCTATAAGGATATTATTAAGAACTATAAGCTTCTAAATAAATATACTAACCTTATTGCTCTAGCTCGACGTCTCGAGTAAGCCGAGAAGGTAATACCTTATAATAAGCTAGAAACTAAGGATAAGAGAAAGTATAGAAAGTATAGGCGAGGCGATAGCGAGCCGTAAGATCGTCCTTAAGAGAAGAAGTCTTTAAAGAGTAGCGCCTCCTAGAATAAAAGTAAACCCGCTAATAGTAGTACGTAGGATAACCGTAGTAGTAGCTCTAGCTTTTAACTAATATACTAGATATATAGTATAAAGGGCTATAAATCGCCTAACTACCTAAAGAAGAGAGACGGCGACAAGCCTACTATATATAGCGTAAAAGCTAGCTAGGCGTAGGAGCTAAAAAATATAAAGGCGTTAGCGACGAGCTATAGTTACTAACCGCTATACTAAGTAGCGGTAAGTATTTACCTATCTAGAGTAGGCTAGCAAGACGCGTAGAAAGCGTAGTTAAAGCGCAAGATAGCAGCGTACTAGCCTCCTTCCTCCTTAATAATACTACGGATATTAACGTAATATTAAGAGCCTTTATACTATAGTATAGAGTACTAATACGGCTAAATATAGCGCTGCTGCTAGCTACTACCTTTACTAGCGAGTTGGGTTACTATTATAGTACGCACTATATACGTATATAGGTAGTAGACTCCGCGGAACTAGAGCGAATTATAGAAGGCATCTTCTATACGTATAATATACTATTACTAGATATAATTCTCGGACGCCCCTAGCGCTATACGTAGAGGGTGCGTATTAATAGTAGTATAGATAAGTAGTACTATAGTAACGACCGTTTTAAGCACTTTAAAGTACGCGAGGCTTATAAGTTCTTTAAAGATCTTTAGAAGGCACCTACTATATTTATAGTGCGCGTAAGTAGAGCTAGCGTTAAGCTTGCGCCTATCTCTAAAGAGTTTCGTTAGTTTAATAATATACTTAATCCTATAGAGGAGATAAGACAAGTACTAGTCGAAGGCGTAGAGTATACGATTAACCTACAGCTAGAGACTATACTACTATTTCGCCTACTAATCTATTAGTTAGAGAGAGAACTCGTATAGATATAAGAGTACCTTATCTTAGTAGTAGATTATAATTAGATCGAGAGCTCCGAGAGCAAAGTAGGTGCGAACGTCTTATTTATTTCGAAGAAGAATAGAAGAGTACGCGTATATATAGATTATTATAGGTTAAACAATATTACTATTAAGAACTGCTACCTACTCTCTCTTATTAGTAAGACGCTAAATAGGCTTAAGAGGAACGTAAAGTTTACGTCGTTAGACCTTATAGATGCTTATTATCGAATTCGTATTAAGTCTAGCGATTGCTAGAAGACTGCGTTCCGTACGCGCTATAGTTATTTCTAGTATAAGGTTATATTTTATAGAATATCCGGCTCTATACTAGCTAGAGACACCGATAACGCTAACGACCGACCGACTCTAAAATATAGTATAAGAGGAAGCCCTTCCTCTAAGCACTTTTCTAAGCTACAAAGCTCCCTAATACACTTCGGCGCCGTCGCGCAATTGAAGTAAAAAGAACTAGCTTTCGAGAGAAAAATTTTCGCACTCCCGCGCGCCTACGTTTACGCCTAGGACGAGGCGGCTACGTCCCGAACGCCCCGAAGCTCTAATATAAGCACCCCTAACAACGCCCCTCCTTAAAGATAGCTACTACTCTAATAGAAAGGAATAATAGTACTACGGAAGTAGGAACACCTATAGTAACTACGAGAACCTAGACCTCTAATCTAGACCTCTAACTCTCTCTAATCTACTAGCTTATATAGGAAACTAGACGATAAGGCTATAAGGATATAGATATAGACCTCGAAGGAACTATATAGCCCCTTGTCCTAACGGTCTAAAAGAAAAGGCCTAGACACCTTCTTAAACTAGCGACCGAAGAAGAGAGAGGTTAATAGGCCTTTAGCTTCTAACCTCTACCTCCGAACCCCTTCTAAGATATAATAATACGCCGAGCGGCTAAGAAGAAAATAGAGGACGCTTATATACTCCTAGTAGAAGCGGCAGCTTTATTAAAAAACGATAAGCAAACTAGAATCCTTAACTTATTCGAAGTCTTTAGAGACTATACTAAAGGTAAGAGGATCGAACGTTAAGCTTAAACGATCGCAATAGAGGTAGTATCCCTTTAAAAAGCAGCTTAAGACATCTAGAAAGCTGCAGGAAAGACAAGGGGACAAGAACGCTAACTCGAGGTAGAGAAACTATATCGCACTTACGTAGATACTCTTCGAGAAAATATCCTAAGAGATATAGCTAATAGCGTAGACACTAATCGACAATACGCTCAAACATAGGACAAATAGATAGTTATCTAGCCGAAGAGACAACAAAAGAAGACAGGGCTACCTTAAGACATAACGCAAACCTAGAGCTAAACGCTACCCTAAAAGACAAAGATATCTTAACTATAACTTATCCTCTAGCTCTCTATAGAAGCGAAAGCTAATCCAAAGAAGATACGAGACGATATTAATACAATGTTTGTAAATAGAGGCCTAGAACATACCTAAGTACTCGCTGCTAGCCTAATATAAAGGTAAACCTAGTCCTTACCTTTAAGGACGAGAAAAGTAAGCAACTAGCCCTCGATAACATTAACTCTATTATAGAGTATATACCGACAACCCGCCTCCTCGAGGACAAAGTATAGTATAAGGTAGTAGTATATAGTATCTCTATAGAAGAATTCTACTCTAAGATAGCACTATAAGACATTCGGTACAAAATCGAGATATATAACTAAGGAGTTAAGCTTATTATAGACCTAATCTAGCTTATAAACCGCGAAATATAGGAACAAAAGATTAGTGCCTCGATACTACTCGCCTTTACCTCGCTAGAAGAAGCGCAATAAGTAAACAACAGATACCTATTTATAGGTAGAACAAGCTGCCGCACCTATAAGGCAAAAGATAAGCTAAAGACGAAAAAGCCTTAAGAATGCTAGATACACCTCTAGTTCTTATATAAGGGAATGCAAATAGGAGTATACTAGTACTAGAATCCCTTCTAAAAGTCGGGATATAGGAAAGAGCAGATATAGTTCTAGTATAGGAACCGTAGATCCTATACGAGAACAGGCAATATATAAGGTCTATTCTATACTAAGGGTATACCCGCTTCTACTAGACCTCTCCCGAGAGCAGAGGCCGCGTATAGTGGTATATATTCGCCGCTAGACTACCTATAAATATATACTAGACAAGAACGACGACCCCGACTTCCAGGCACTTAATATATACGATAAGAGAGGAGTATATATCTAAATCCTAAACGTATATAACAAAAGAGACGAAGAAGGGACATAGACGCTAGAAAGGTGCCTATATAGACACCCGATTAGCTAATATACTATCCTAGGCGGAGATTTTAATATATAGTACCTAAGCTAGGACCTAAATAGTACTAACAACAGTACTAGGACCTAGGACTTCTACGCTTAGCTCGAGGATAAGGAATTTCTACTATAGAATATATTAGGGACCTCTACCTTCTATAGGCCGAACCTAGTAATACCGAGTATACTAGACCTTACTTTTACGTAAGGCAGCCTATCTAGAGAAGAAATATACTAGAAAACAATATAGTGCGGCTCCGACTACGCTACTATTATAGTATAGTACTAGAGGAGACCCGCTAGAATAGAAACGACGACGGAGACGCAGAAATAATATAACGTTTAAAAGGCCGACGAGGAACAGTTTACTACAATACTATAAGATAACGAGTATAGTATTAGAGAAACTAAGAACCTAGAGGCACTAGCGAACGAGTTTACAAACCTAATAGAGAGAGCGTATACGTCCGCTATCCCTATAAGGCAAGTATCGTCCAAATCGAAGCTATAGTAGACACTAGAGCTACAGGAAACGCGGAGGTATATAAACTGCGCCTACAAACAAATATTTAGCAACGGAAACACCCCGAGTATAGCCGAGAAGAGGGAGTACCTTACGGTTAAGAACCGTTACTTCCTAGCTATAAAATAAGCGAAGCGGTAATACTAGAATACCTTCCTATAGAAAACCGATCCGGCCTCGATATTTAAAGCTATATCTTATATAAAGCTAAGAAATTAGGGCCTAATACCGGCAATCTAGGGAGAGACTTTATTTTAGAGGAAATATACTACCTTAAAATTAGTACTATTCCTAAAACCCCTACTAACCTAACCGCTACGTACGCGGTAGAACTCGTATAAAGTAGGAGATTGGGAGTAGAACCTACTAATAGAGGAAGAGATACGTATAGCATACTCCTCGACTAAAGTTAAAGGAAAACATCTAGTTTAGATAGCATAATATAAGATATAATATCCTACGCGTATAAAGCAATCCTTAACACCTTTCTTAAGGTATATAGAACGCTTATTACGAGGGGATACTACCCTTATGCTAGCAGAAAGCGATTGGAATTACGCTAGCTAAGCTAAATAAGCTAGACTACTCGATCCTAAAGGCCTATAGAATTATCTCGCTACTTAACTGTCTAGAGAAAGTTAGCGAGCAGATACTAGCCTAAAGGCTTAGGAAATACGCTAAGACAGAGCCCCTCCTATACGACTCGCAGATAGGAGGTAGAAAGAAGAGGTCTGTAGTAGATACTACCCTTCTACTTACGAACTTTATCGAACAAGTAAAACTAAAGGGACACAAACCCTCGGTAGCGTTTCTAGATATTAAGGGAGCCTTCGACCACGTTTCGAAGAGTAAACTACTATAGACTTTTATCTCTCTACGCCTCCTATACGTAATAGTAGAGTAGATAAACTTATTTCTCTCGAAACGAGTCCTCTAACTAGCTTTTAATAGATAGATAGAGGAAGAAAACGAGGTAGAGATAAGCGTCCTATAAGGCAGCCTAATCTCTCTAATACTCTTCCTTATCTATATCCGGAACCTCTTTATCGACCTCTCTAACATCTACCTACTCTTATATATAGACGATATTAGACTAGCTATAGCATCTATAAGCCTATAGAAAAACGCAAAAGTACTATAGCGCGTAATCCGGACTCTTATAGAACGAGTAGAAGCAGAATATATTTAGTTTAACTTAGCGAAGATAGAGCTTCTCTACTTCTCGAAAGGAAAAGACTTTAAAATAGATATCGCTCTCTTATATAGTACTAGAATAGAACCTATAAGGAAAGCAGTCTAATAGCTTAGAATCTAGTTTAACTCCTACCTTACCTTTAAAGAATATATAGCTACTAGAGCTGCCGCTACTAACGCTGCCTTTAATAGGCTATACCGCCTAGTAAATATAGAAAATAGCTTAACTACCTATTCTCTTAAACAACTCTATAAGGTATACGTTATAGCGATTAGCGACTATAGAGCCCTAGTCTAGTAGAAATTAAAAGAGCGCTAAAACTGCTCGAAGTAGTCTAAGTAAAAGCGACGAAAAGAATCCTAGAAGTCTTCTAGACAACCTCGAACGCACTTATAGAAGTAGAAGTAGGTCTACTACCAATATTCCTCTACCTAGAATAATAGGTAATTAGGTACAGACTACAAGTATAGGACCTCCTATATAACTCCCCTCTTACGTCGAACCTATAGAATATAGCCCTCCTAAGAACGAGCATTCTAATACCTATAGGAAGGCTACTCTAAATAGTATAGTATATATCTGCTCTATAAGCACTACGCGTAAGAAACGTATACTTCTACTACACTAATAAGATAAGGACAATAGCGAATATTAGAGAGTATATACTTAAACAATAGAAGTAGTTATATAAAACGTAGAAAGCAAAGATAGTAAAAAGACTATAGAGCTACTACTCGCGATTTAGGTAGACAGGAAATCTATCTACTAAGATCCGTGCAACACGCGTAGTAGTAAGCGCGTACTACTCCTTCCGCCTCGGATATAGGTACTTTAAGAGTTACCTAAAAAGGATAGGAAAAGTAGAAGACGACCGGTACTACTATAGGGAAGAGAGACTCTAGAACACCTCTTACTAGCCTATAAAGACTATACAGACTAGAGACCGAAAGAGATCCGTAATAATAGAATACTCGAAGCTATACTAGATAATCTAGCTAAAAGAGAACTAGTTCTAGAATTTATTAGAACCTCGAAAATTAGAATAAGGCGATAGCACCTCGACTAGGGCTATAGCGAGGACTAGGGAGCGAACGCAACACTCCTAGAAGGAGAAGAAGACTCTAAGAGACACTTGTTTCGAATTTTTCCCTTTAGTTATAATCTCTTAGTTATTTCTTTCTTCTATAGTATAATACTAGCTATATATAGTAGAGGGCAACGGCCCGAAATGTCTAGGAGGCGCGAATAAGGAAAAGAAGAGAACTGTAGCAGGTAGCCGGTACGTAGTACTAGCTCCCGTCCTATATAGTCTTCGACTTCTATAGGACGTAAATAGAATAAACAAACAAACAAACAAACAAACAAGGTTATGCTTTTAGATTAACGAACGCGCCTACGACGTTTTAAGCGTATATTAACTATACTTTAAGTAGGTTAGTAGACATCTACTATATAGTATACCTAGATAATATCCTAGTATATAGTAAGACGTATAAGGACTATATATAAGATATATACGTAGTACTTAAGAGGCTCCGAAGGTTCGGGCTCTATATATAGAGATCTAAATACCGATTTTAGTAAAAGGAAGTTAACTTCCTTAGATTCGTCGTTAGAGTTAATAGCGTTTATATAGATAAGCGTAGGGTATATATAGTCGCTATATAGCTGCAACCTACGACGCTCGTAGAGGTGCAATTCTTCCTAGGATTCGCGAATTTCTACTAAAGGTTTATCTATAAGTACTCTCGGATCGTAGCTCTACTAACGGCCCTATCGAAGAAAGCGGTAAATAGAAAGAAGCTAGGCCTAGTAAAGTAGAGCGTAGATAAAGCGTAGGCGTTCTATACGCTTAAGGAAAAGTTCTAGAGTACTCCGTTATTAAGGCACTTTAATCCTAAGCTTCGCCTACGTATAGAAAGCGATATATCTAATTATACTATAGCAGGCATTTTAAGTTAGTTGTTTAGCTCTAAATAGTATCCGATTACTTTCTTTTCGAGGAAGATATTACTAGCCGAATACAACTACGAGACCTACGATAAGGAGTTGTTAGCTATAGTAGAATCCTTTAAAGCGTAGCGCCTATATCTCGAAGGCGTATAGCATGCGGTCGAGGTACTTATTAACTATGCGAACTTAAAGGGATTTATAGAGGTAAAGAGGCTTACTAGAAGGCAGGCTCGCTAGGCTACCTTCTTAGCAACCTTTAACTTTACTATTAAATATCGTACGAGTAAGCTAAACCTAGCCGATGCGCCGTCGAGGCGTAGTAATTACGTAAAGGAGAGGGTAGAGGTAGCGAACCTACTACCTACCCTCTAGAATAAACTATAGTTATAGGATTAATATAGTATATAGAACGCAAGCAACCTAATAGTCGCTCGCATTAGTGTCTTATATAAGGTATAGTACTAGTCTATACTATAGGCGACAACCCTAGGTAAAGGATACGAGTAGACGTATACTACGCCTATATAGGTAGCTAGCGTATTAGTTGCGAATAAGGTTCTATATAGGAATGCCTCGGACCTAATCTTATATTATACTCGTACCCTTACCGGTCTTAAGCTAGGCTCGAAGGTATTATATAAGCGTATAGAATATAAGGAAGAAGTAGGTTAAAATCTCCGGATAGAGGACGGGTTAATCTAGTAGAGTAACGCTTTATACTTGCCGAACGACCTCGTATTAAGAGCGCAAGTAATACGTATATACTACGACGACGTCCTAGCTAGCTACTTTAGTATTAATAAAACAAAGGAGCTTATCTAGCGTAAATACTAGTAGCCGGAAATAAATAAGGATATTACTAAATATATCTCTTCGTACGGGAACTATTAAAAGGCGAAGGCAAGGCGACATCGCCTCTATAGCGAGCTATATACGCTTTCTATACCTTAACGACTATTCTAAGAACTATTTATAGACTTTATAATAGACCTTCTACTAAGTAAGTACGGAGGAAAGGTATACGATATAGTATTAGTAATTATAGATCGCTATACTAAGATAGTAATCTTCGTACGAACGACAAAGCGCTATACTAGCGTAGATCTTATAACTATCTTAATCGAAGAAGTCGTTTAGTATTATAGTCTACTAGTAGGAATCGTAAGTAACTAAGAATCTGTCTTTATAAGCTAGTTCTAGTCTAACTTCTACTTCGAGGCGTATATAAAGCGTAAGCTAAGTATAGCGTTCTATCCTTAAACTAATAGGTAGATAGAGAGAGCGAACTAGGTACTTAAGTAGTACCTACGTATCTACTATAGTAAGTAGTAGGACAGCTAGGCTAGTATACTCGCTTAGGCGGAATTTATATATAATAATAGTATTTACGCTATACTACGAATATCTCCTTTTAAAATGCTATATAGATTTAATCTAGAACTTGCTATAGCTAGTCGCAGCTATAGCGCAATCGAAGCTCGGAACGCGCTTTCTAGAGGGGAGGCTCTAGTAGTAATAAATATAGTAGAAAGGTTAAAACGGAACTATAAGACGCTAAGTAAACGCTAGCGAAAAGCAGCCGAGTATTAGGCGAGATACTTTAATAAAAACTACTAGCTAAAGATATATAAGGTTAGTAATATAGTACTATTATCGACTAAGAATCTAAAGATAGATATACCTTCTAAGAAACTTATAAATAAGTTCGTAGGACCTTTTAAAATTATCGACGTAGTCGGACTATAGGCGTATTGCCTATCGCTCCTATCTAACTCGAGTATCTATAATATATTTTATATATTCCTCCTAGAACTATAGGACGAAAGCTACGTAGGCAACGCGTAAGAGGAAAGCTTACTACTCGCAAACGACGAAGGCGAATAGTAGGTCGAAAAGATCTTAAAAACGCGTATATAAAAGTATAAGCGAGAGTACTTAGTTTAGTAGAACAAATAGCTAGAAGAATATAATATATAGGAATCGGAGGATAATATTAGAGAATACGTAGCGCTTAACGCGTTCGAGAAGCAGCTATAGCGTAGAAGACGCGTAAGAGAAAGCAATATAAGTAAAGCAGAAATTTAAATGCGAATCCTACTAAGAACGCTAAGACTAAGAGGGTAAGACATTACGTAAAGAGAGGAGATTTTATTTAGTACTAGAATACTAGTAAAAGGGCCGGCGCAAAGTATAGCGAACGTACGTAGAAAGTATAAGTTAAGTAGAAGGCCCGAAGGCGCTTAGTTAGCTATAAAGGCATCTCTATCCTCCTTATTCTCCTTACCCTCCTCCTCTAAGTCGGAGAGGAGATCTTCCGACAACTCCCTCTTCGACTAGTCCGCCTACTTAAAGGCGTAGGCGGCAGATACGGCGGTATTAAAGGCGGCGCTAGAGGCGCCTAATAGGCGAGCCTTCTATAATAAGCGTTAGTAATATGCTAGAAATATATAAGAGAAGTAGAGTTCTTAGAAAAGCTTAAGTAATTACTAAGTAGGTAGAGAGTAAGTAGAACTTAGTTAAGGAAAAGGAAGTATATACCTTATACTTAAGCTCGAAGAGCCTACGCTATATAGCGAGAAGCTAGCTACTTATATCTAGATCGCTAGTGGAAATCGTACTACCTAGCTATAAGAAGCTACCTCTAGACTTCTTTAGAGTCTCGAAGAGACCGGAGGCCTTACTCTTATTAGCCTACTTAACCTTAAGGCCTTCTTTAATCGCCTTACTAATATTAGCTATATAGTAAACGACCTAAGTAGCGCGCGTAGCGCTCTAGGCGCGCGTATAGGCGGCGTAGTACTAGCGTAGGCGAGCTGCCTACTTTATAAGATTTAGGTATATTACCCGGTTATAGTCGTAGTTGTCCTTACTATAGCGCTAATAGCGCTTCTTCTTTCTAAGGCGTATAACCCTATTATAAACCTACTTACTAGCTGCGAAAATTATCCTATTAATAAGGGACGCGCAGTTGTAGAGTAGGCGAGAAGCCTAGATACCTACGTAGATAAAGATATAGAATATATCTCTCGTAGTCGTTATCCTCTATCTATAGGAGGTTATATAGGTAGTAGGTAGAGCGGTTAACTATAGGGTTAGCTACGAAGAGCGAGCGTTTCGGAGGTATAGTACTTAAGTAGAAGTTGCGTAGAGCTTGCGAGTCGCCTAAATTCTTATAAAATTTTATAAAATTTTATAGTTATAATATTAGAGTAAGAGAAGAGGAACGAACTTAAAGTAGATATATAATATCCTCGTAGGTAAGGCGCAACAAATAATAAGCGCGTTGCTATACGCAAGTCGTAGATAGCAACCCTTTACTTATTTTAGAAGCGGATGCCTCGCGGACTATACTATAACGCTTAGGCATCTCTAGCGTAAGAGATGCGTAGCTAAGAATTACAAAGGACGTATAATATAGCGTTAGAGAAGATCCTCTTTATAGTACTAAGAGCAGCACTACTAGGAGAGAGGGGATAGTTATAAGGGCGCGTACCTTAGGAATACGAGGCCTATATATATAAGGAAATAGGATAGAGGCGAGAGCCTTAGGTATACTAGCCTATACTACGTATACTAAGCGCAGTATATAAGCACGCCTGTCGTACAATCCTTTATAGAGGCAAGTAATAGTTTTAGTACGTTTAGCGAGTGTCGCTAAGGGCGCCCTATATATTGCTATATACTAATCTTATAAAGACTACTACCTCCTCTACTATAGAAACGGCCCTATATAAAGGACTTACTAGACTAGAGAGTATAATAGTTATACTCCTTAGAATAGAGTATCTTAGGATAAGGTAGTACCTTATAAAAAGGAGGGTCCTAGGTTTTATACTAAACTATAAATATAGATAGGGATATAAAATACTAAAATATATATATATATTCTACTCTAGATAGAAGGAAAGAAGACACCTCCTTTTCTAAGTAGAGGGGTTAATAAACTAGAAGGACCTAGCTAATATAAAGAGAGGGCTATAAGCTATAGCTAAGTAGCTTATCTAGGAAAGCGTCTTAGAATAGTTCTTACTTATAGAGAAGGAGATTTAGGAAAGAAGAAGGAAGTAGAAGAAGAAGAATAGAATCTAGTAAGAGGAGGACTCGCTAGATACCTAGAATTGTCTAAAGGAAAATAGAAACGAAGGAGGTAGCTACGTAGGCTATAAAGTATAGAGGTATACGAGAGTTTTTCGAAAGCTTTTCCCTTAACCGAACAATATAGAGCGTACTACTTACTCTAGTTAAAAGAGATAGACCGGCGTATAAGAATTATCTATCTATTTAATAATAGTATATATATCTAATACTTTAGGCTAGAATTTAATTAGTATATTTAACTCCTTAATTATAGCTCTTATATAGTCTTTAGAGATATAGCCGACCTAAATAGTAGAGAATATAGGTTATAGCGGCGACGACGAAGGACAGCGACGGAGGCCTCGAGGCCTCTAGATATGTATACGTATACGCAGATAGACGCGTAAACATCGATAGCGGCGCTAAAAGCGTCGTAGGCGGAGGCCGTTACCCTCTAAATGCGATATAGAACGCGTCCGTAGCAAGTAGCAACGTAGAGTATAATAAGGAACACTTTATACCTACGCGGGTATAGCAGATGCTCCGCGAGGGCCACGACACTAAAAGAGCTATTAATAAGGCTATCGCAGACTACTAGGCGAAAGACAACTCCCTCCTCCTTCTCCTCCGCGAGGTAGAGGAGAAACTAATACTCTATTACGCGTATATAACTGCAAAGGAAAGCGAAGAAAGCAAACTAGACAGAATCCTTATAATACTTAAGGTACTAATACTATAGAACAACTTACCTAAGAGTACGACCTCCTTATAGGCCTAAATTATAGCTACGCCGAACTTACTACCGAACTAGTAGAACAAGCTAGAGATTGCAAACATAATTACGATTAATATAGGAAGCGTAGAGGCGAGAGAGAAAGTAAAAAGGAATATATATAGGGAAATCTAGATAAAGATTAGAGTATATAAGGTAGCGGCAGTAATAAAGCTACCTAGCGGAGATATAAGAATCGTAACGTATAGCGCCGTAGAAAAGGCGAAAATAGAATTAGACTAGAAGTAGTTATAGGAGATCTAGCTAAAGGCAGGCGTATAATAGGCTCGATACTAGGTCCTAGCCTACCGCGTAAGTATAGAGCTCGAGGTTATAGACTCGAACTTCTAGAAGAGCGTAGAAGACAATAACGTAAAAACAATCCTTAGGCTAAAGATCGTAAGAGCGAGCTAGCTAAAGAGCACGAAAGCGAGAGAAGGGAAGTATACGTCCTTAGCGATCTTTATAGTTTAGAGCGAGATATAAGCTAAAGAGATACTTGCAAAAGATAGACTCGTATATAATATACAAATCTTCGAGGCCGAACTATACTACCTATAGCAGAGGCTAACGCAATACCTAAAGTACAACAGATTCGGCTATATAGCAGTATACTGCAAGAAGACAAACGAGAAATGTAGTATATATATAGGCGACTATAGAACAGACAAGTATAAGGCGATAGTAAAGAGGTGTAGTAACTGTAGCTAAAACTATAAGTCCTTCTTACGACTTTATAAGATTAAATAAGTAGTAATAGCAAAGGTATACTTGTTCTGCGACTAGTTTCGATAGAGATAGGAAAGCTAAAACAGTATAGAGAGACTAGCAACCTACGACAGGTATAAGATAGTAATATATAAGAAGAGGCTAGGCCTATAACTAGAGAAGCTAATAATAGAGATAGAGACCCTACCTATAGGAGGAACCCGACTAACAAGACTAGGTCGCCTAGTAGGTACGACAGCAGCGGCTATAGAAGGGAGAAAATAGACAACAAAGCTTCCCTTTCTAAGGGTTAGCTAGAACGAGAACGAGAACTAAAGCGAAGGAGTAGAGGATATAATAGTGCTATCTACTCTAAGCTAGTATACTCCCGATAAATAGGTATACTCTCTAAATATACTAATATAACGTTAACTATAGTAGGACGATCTAGTCGCTTCTTCTATAAAAGTTAGACCTACGAGAGATATAGATAGTAGCCCTATAAGAACTATAGATTAATACGCGTATAGGATAAACGAAGACAACGAGACACTACTACTAAGTCGTCTCTATAAGAGGCTACCCCGGGTAGCTATACTAGTATCTAAACACCTAGATAGTATAAAATAGGAACTAATAGAGCACTAGAGAGGAGACATTACCTCGATTCGAATCTAGACTAACTAGGGACCTCTTACGATTTATAACGCCTATAACCTAAGCAGACTAATAAGCTACTAGGAACAAGGAATACTCTAAACCGCTATAGAGACCCTCCGGGCGGAACGGGAGGCGATCCTATATAGCGAATAGATCCTGCTAGGAGACTTTAACCTCTACTACCTACTATAGAGCGGAAACCTAGTATAGACTTGTTATAGGATAGTAGACGAGCTTATTAGGGTCGCGGAAGAGATAGAGCTAGGCCTCGTACTCGAACGAGGAATAGTAACCTAGGAGAAGCAAAACTATAGCTGCTAGACCCTCGACCTAGTATTCGCTACTACCCGAACGCAATAGAGGGTAATTACCTGCTAGATACACCCCGAGAGGACCCACGGGTCGGATTACCTCCCGATAGTTACGATAATAGACGATATACAACTCTAGGAGAGACTAAGGAACCCGAGGGTATAGTAGAAGAAAGCTAACTAGAAGATACTATTAGAGATTATCGAGAAGGAGGAAAGGAACTTAAAGGCGCCGCAATAACTATAGAAGAGGAGGCGGACCGATAGATAGAAGCTCTATAGAGTGTTGGAAAGTACAGCCTAGTTGGACATTCTAAGAGACACTTTGGGACACCAGATCAGGTAACGTAGGTCATGTAACACTAGGTCACATGACTCAGCTAATGCTCTATCTTAGGAGTGAGATGCAACCTGTATATAACAACTACAATCACAACGGTTGGTTCCTACCTATTGCTCCGCCCCTCTCCTGCTTAAGCCGCATCGAGCGACGACCTAACGACCCAAATTTAATAGGTTATAAGCCCGGGTTTGCAGAGCAGAGCCCTAGGTAGAAAGAGTTAGCCTTCTTATCCTTAAAGGAGGACTGCAGTACCAATAGCGACAGGGAAGCAGAAAAGAGCACTAGGAGACCTGAGGTATACCTATCTGCACTATATACTAAGGCTTTAGAAGATCCTAGCATAGTTCCAGAAGTTCCTAAAGGTATAGATAAGACAGAAAAGAACCTGGTGAGGCATACTCAATTAAGAGTATAAAGAGGAAAGGATTAGTCTTATATCTAGATATTCTAGCTTCTATTAAAAAGTGCAGCCTAGTTAGACATTCTAAGAGACACTTTAGGACACTAGATTAGGTAATATAGGTTATATAATACTAGGTTATATAACTTAGCTAATGCTCTATCTTAGGAGTAAGATACAACCTATATATAATAACTATAATTATAACGGTTAGTTCCTACCTATTGCTCCGCTCCTCTTCTACTTAAGCCGCATCGAGCGACGACCTAACAACCTAAATTTAATAGGTTATAAGCCCGGGTTTATAGAGCAGAGCCTTAGGTAGAAAGAGTTAGCCTTCTTATCCTTAAAGGAGGACTGTAGTACCAATAGCGACAGGGAAGCAGAAAAGAGCACTAGGAGACCTGAGGTATACCTATCTGCACTATATACTAAGGCTTTAGAAGATCCTAGCATAGTTCTAGAAGTTCCTAAAGGTATAGGTAAGACAGAAAAGAACCTGGAAAGGCACACTTAATTAAGAGTATAAAGAGGAAAGGATTAGTCTTATATCTAGCACCACTCTAGATAAGCCTATACTAAGCACTAAGTACTGCTAATACCTTGGATCATACTTGAATCTAGAAAGGTAGAAGACTGGAGGCTCTCTATAAGCAGGATACTATCTAGCCTATAAGAGCCTAGGCTATAAGGGTCAAACCTTGCAGAGCCTTATCTAAGAGAGACGAGTCTTAGGAAGACAAGTTAGGTCTGGGATCTGATTTGTATAGTAAGGAAGGCAGCAATCCAGAAACTGCTTAGTTACTTTAGAAAAGTTTTAATTTTCTAGAGTTGGTTTTAAGTTTTTGCTTTTAATTTGCAAAATAGATTAAAAGAGTAACTTTAGCAAGAGAAGGACCCTAATCCTCTTAAGAGAGAACTGGAGACTATAGTTCAGACTGCAAGAGAACATTCTTAAAAGCAAGGAAGTATTCTAGGTTATCTTAGATATAAGAGACTTAGATGCATAAACACTAGAATTAGACCTATCTAAGAGTTTATTATCTAAAGGAAAAGGAAAAGCTGGATTCCCTAGGTTAGAGTACTTAAAACATAGCCTAGTATAGAGGAAGGACAATGCAAAGGCAATGCACCTCCTACTTAAAAGCTTAGGGAAGATAACTAAGATAAGGTAATAGATAAGATAAGGGTATATAATATCTGGACGAAACTATATACTAAGTATAGCAAAGTCTAAAAAGTATATACTATTGTAATTATCTAGAAGTTTGTTACCTTTAAGATAGAGCTAGAGGATACAATTAGGAAGTTATAGATCTACCTTTAGAATCTGGGGAGGAGAATTGCAGAGATTAATGCAAGGGAGGCATACTTCAAGCTCCCGAGTATAAGGATCAAATTCCTACTGCACTTACTCCTAGATCAGTATAAGAGCATAAGGCAGACTATCTAGGCATAGAGGAACCTAGAACCTAAACAAATCCTCTAGCTTCTTAAAGCAGAAGAGTCTGAACAGAACAGACTCCCATCCTAAGAGACAGCAATGTTTGCTAAAGGAAGGACATAAGTTAGAGGCACATTCCTATATAATCTCTATTAAGATAAGCACCTAAATAGGACCAGCAACTGTCCCCTCCTAAGCAAAGCAAAGGAAGCTGTTAAGACTAAGATATATAAGGTTTAGAAGAGAACCTTACTATCTAGAAATAGGAGGAGCTCCTTACCTAGCAAAGAAGAGCTAAAAGAGCTAGTAAGGAGGCTTAACCTAGAAGTACAATCCCTTAGAGAGAAGGTCAAATCAATCCTAAGGAAACACACCTCTAAGAAGGCTTATGCTGCCTAGGAGAAGGGCAAGTCTTCAGCAAATTCAGATGCATCCCCATCCCTATTAGAGGATAAAGATATTAATAAAGTTGCATACTTAACTATAGAAGCAAAAGGCAAGTATATACTATTAGAATAGCTACTTAATTCCTATACTTTATCCTATATAACTAACTAAGCATCCCTTTTTAGAGAACTAAAGCCTCTTTAGGTTAGAAAATAGATTAAGGTTAGTAGTAGCTACCTATATGCTATATATGTTAGGAAGGCAGTAATAGGTAGGAGGAAAGGCAAGCAGATTATGCTAAAGGATGTTTTATTTATCTCTAGTCTTAAAGTAAATCTTATCTTTTAGAGTTAGTTTAGCTAGCAGTTTAGTGTTTAACTACTAAAATTTACACTTGTTTTACCCTTTAGAAAACCCGTTGTCTAGATAAAATTAAAAGGAGGAGTTCCATTTATTAAAGAAATTAATAAGTCCCTAAAGGAGGTTGCCTTTATATGCAACACCTAGGAGATAAATAGAGCTTTTGCCTTTATAGTAATAGAGGATTCCTAAGAACAGTAGGAGCTCTAGTATAGAAGATGCGCACACTTTAGAAAGGATCTTTTAAAAGACTTGCACTAGGTATCAAACCTAAAATCCCGGATCCAAATCCCAAAAGAGTAGTATAGCTACAGGGTCTATACATTAGTAAAGATAAAGAAACATAAAGGGAAGGTTGTTAAGAGAAAGCCCTAAAGGCTGTCTCTTATATTAATTAACATCTATAGACCTTTGCCAATCTTAAGACTAGGCTTCAGATAGTAGCTTAAGATAGTTAATAACTTCTTAAGAAAGAAATGGACTATTCCGTTAAGGTCTAGAGAAGATGCACTAGAAGCCTTAAGGATTTAGAGAAGGAAGGCAGAATTACAGTCTAGAAATCCTATCCAAATTATAAGGAGTAATAGGGCAAGAGAACTTCTTACTTTGCTAAAGTAGTAGGAAAAGGATAAAGGAATTACCTTCCACACTACTAAAGCCTACAATTCTATCTAGAATAGAGTTGTAGAAAGGTTAATTTAGACCTTTAAAGACTATATAAGAGCTATAATTAAGGACTTAAACATACTAATTGAATTCTGGCCTAAAGCATTAGACGCGTGCACCGTTGTTAGGAATGCACTACTAAATGGACCAGAAATTGATGGCCTCAAGGTGTTACCTAAGGAAGCCTTTTAAGCATTCAACCCTTAGTTTCATACTTCAGAGTCTGGGGCTGCAAAGCAGTAGTGTCTATAGACCTAAGGTCTTAGCTAGCTAGGATGAGATCTAACAAGCTAATAAATAGGGGCAAGGAAGCCGTATTTATTAGATATGTCCCTAACACTGCTAAAATGTAGCTTTTCTAGGAACCTAATATAAGGGCTGTAAAGGCCTATAGCACTGCTGTATTTTTAAGGCTAAGAAAGGAGAAGATATAGAGTTAAATGTTCTTAGACTTAATTAAGACAGCAGAGCACTAGTTAGGAACCTAGTTAGAAGACTAAAGAAGCAGGAGCCTGCAGCCTATACTAATGCGACCCAACTAGGTCGCATTACCCAAAAGCCTGCAGCACCTATTAAACCCCTCTTTATGCAACTTCCACCTATACTAAAGGACAAGGACGAATACTAGAGAGTGGAGGATCTAGGAGAAGAAAACCCTAAGGCTGTACTGCCTTAGTAGGAGGAAAATAGGACCACCTAGCTACCTAAGTCAAACTAGCAGCCTATTAGACAAGAAAGGACTGCAGCTAGTAGAGAGGCAACAGAAAAGAAGCTTAATATTGCACAAGATCTACTAGGATATAGGGGTTAGGAGGGGATCCAATCTATAAAGTCCTAAAAGAGAAGGAGATCTATCTTAAATAAGGGGTAAGGACCAGAACTAAGGACCTATAGCATAGTTACTAGGCAGGTTCTTTAGAAGAGACAGAGAGATAAAGAGAAACTGCTAGCAGCTAAGCAACAGAAGGCATTCCTCTTATATATAGAAAATAAGGGACAGTAGATTTGGGAAGCCCTTACAGAGGTTAAAGAAGTTGCATTTGCAGCATTAGCACCAGCTATCTCTTAGAGATAAGAGGTGCCTATTCCAAAGTCCTATAAAGAGGCAATTTAGGATCCTAAATAAGGACATATATAGAGGGAGGCAATCTAGAAAGAACTTACTGCCCTCTAGACTAACAATACCTAGAAAGGGGTTGTCCCTCCTAAGGGAGCAAACCTTATTACTTCTAAGTAGGTGTTTAATATAAAGAGACTAATTAGTAGAGCTATCGAAAAGTTTAAGGCAAGACTAGTTGCAAGAGGATTCTCTTAGAAGTATGGAGTTAACTTCTAGGAGACCTTTGCACCCATAGTAAGGCATAACATATTAAGAGTGTTTATAGCTGTTATATATAAGAAGGACCTAAAGCTGCACTAAGTAGATATAAATAATGCATTTACTAAGAGTACCTTATAAGAAGAAATCTTTATAATTCTACCTCTAGGTGTTAATATACTACCTAACATAGTCCTACAAATCCTAAGAAGCCTATATAGACTAAAGCAAGCAGCAAGAGACTGGAATAAGCTCTATATCTTAAAGCTAGAACAGATTGGGTTCGTTTAATTAGAGGTAGACCTATACCTACTTATCTACTATAGGAGGAGCATTATAGTCCTTACTTATATAGATAATATCCCCATTGCAGTACCAAAGTTAAAGGATATGCTTTAGTTTAAGAAAGAACTTAGAAAGATCTTTAAGATTAAGGATCTTAAAGAGCTAGAGAAAATCCTAGGAATAAGGCTAATAAGAGACAGAGTTGCAGGAACTCTAAAACTTAATTAGGAATATTATATCTAGGAGAATCTTTTAAAGTTCTATCTGCATAAAGAGATGGCCTATCCAACTCTCTTACCTATAGATAGCTATAAGAGCTTAAGCCTACTAGGCTTATATAATAAGAGAGGATTAAAGATAGAGTACCAGAGCTAAATAGGTACCTAGATATAGCCTATAACAATAACAAGACTAGACATTGCTTTTCCTCTAAGAAGACTAAGTTCCTATATCTTAGATCCTACTAAAAAACATATACAAGCCCTAAAGAAATTAGCAAGATACCTAAGATTATTTCTAGACCTTAGATTAATATATAGAAGAGGTGGAGGAAAGCTAATTAGATACTTAGACTCTAACTATATAATAGATAAAGCAGACAGAGTCTTAATCCTTAGAAGCATCTTCTTCCTCTACGGAGCCCTAGTTTCTTAGATAAGTAGGAAGCAAAAGTCTGTTGCGACATCAACAATAGAGGCTAAGTATATAGCTATAAATGCATATACAAAGCAATCTTAGTTCCTAGCAGCCCTTCTTAGGGAGATAGATTATATAGGGTTAGTAGGAGAATGCTCCTTCCAACCAACTATAAAAGCACACCCTAATACTATAAGGGAGCTAAGACTAGTCTAGCTTATAGGAGACAACTAAGCTGCCTTAACCCTAGTTAAGGATGCCTATACCCATAAGAGGTCAAAACATATTAATGTTGCATATAACTATATTAGGCATCTCTAGTAGCAGAGAAAGATTATAGTAGAGTATATTCCAACTAAAGAGATAGTTACTAATAGCCTTACTAAGCTAAAGAATAGGCTACAGTTCTAGGAGTTTGTAAGGCAGCTCTAGCTTATATAAGGAATATAGAGAAGTGCAGGTAGAAGACCATCTAGCCTAAGTAGGAATGTTAGAAAGTGCAGCCTAGTTAGACATTCTGAGAGACACTTTAGGACACCAGATTAGGTAACGTAGGTTATATAACACTAGGTTACATAACTTAGCTGATGCCCTATCTTAGGAGTGAGATGCAACCTGTATATAACAACTACAATTACAACGGTTGGTTCCTACCTATTGCTCCGCCCCTCTCCTGCTTAAGCCGCATCGAGCGACGACCCAACGACCTAAATTCAATATAGAGGATTATTATAAGAGCCGTTTAAAAGGTAGTCCTATACGCTAAACTATCTACCTTTACGAAGGAGGGCTAGACAACCGAGATATAGCGCCTAATTAGAGCCGCGAGAATAGTAAGGAGGGAATAGAGTAATAGTAGGATATAGGCGAACTACGCAGCCTATATAGTAGTAAGTTACGCGAGAGTAAGATAAGTAAAGAAGGATAGCAACCTTATATAGAGAGTAGCGGTAAAAGAAACGATAGAGGACCCGACTAAGATCTAGAAGCTTATAAGATAGGCAAGGGAAAGAGTAGAGACGCCGCAGCCCCTACTATAGTTCCCTAATATAACTATACCTATCGGGCTCTTAGGGCCTAATAGAAGAATAAGCTAGAACGATAAGGAAAAGGCCGACGCCCTAGCTAGCTACTTCTTTCCGGTAGTAAAGGAGGCGGACCTTAGCGATATTAACGCCCGCAATATTCTAGAGCCGTTCTATATAGACCTAGAGGTCCTAGAGGTAGAGGTACTCTCTACGATTAAGAGACTACCGATAAGAAAAGCCGTTGGACCGGATAGGATCCTAAACGAGCTCCTAAAGGGCTGCTAAACTATCCTCGCCCCTCTACTTGCTAAACTCTTTATAGTATACTTAAGGATTAGATACTACCCGACTACATTTAGGAAATCTATAACAGTAGTCCTTTGGAAGCTCTAAAAGCTAGACTATACGAAGCCAAATGCCTATAGACCTATTGCCCTTCTAAATACTATAGCGAAGACCCTCGAAGCGATAGTAGCGAGGAGGATGTCCGTAGTAGCTAAGGAGAAAGGGCTCCTACTAGACGAATAAATAGGAGCTAGACTAGGCCGATCGATAATTACTACGCTCGAAATAGTTATAGAATAGGTTCGAACAATCTAGAAGACAAGCCTAGAGGCTATAGTATCGATACTATACCTCGATATCTCTAGTACTTTCGACAACGTCTTATATTAGCGCCTACTATATAATATTGCGATCTAAGGCTTCCTAAACTAGGTTATCCGATTTATTAGGTTATTCCTCTATAGTAGGACAACGAAGCTAAAACTCGGAGAGTATATAGACGAAGAAAGACTATAGGCGATAGGTATTCTATAAGGATCTACGCTATTACTAATTCTATTTCTATTCTTCGTAAGCACCCTCTTACCTACTATCTATAGCTAAAACATACTTATAATAGAGTTTATAAATAATACGAATATCCTTATATAAGGGAGAACTATAGAAGAGAACTATAGATAGCTAGAGAACGTATACGAAAAATGCATTTAATAGGTAAAACGATATAGGGCATCCTTCGCGCTATAAAAGTACTAACTTATCTACTTTACGCGGTCTAGGACAAGACATAACCTTATAGCAATAGTAAAGATCCGGGAGTTTAACGATAGACTAGCACCGCACCTACGCCTCCTTAGAGTCTAGCTAGATATAAAGCTAATATAGGGAGTATACGTTAAAAAAGTAGTAGAAAAGAGGGCGGAGCGAATATACTCCCTTTAACGACTATATAAATCTACGTAGGAAGCGTTATTCTAGAAAGCGAGACACCTTTATATAGCGGTAGTACGCCTAGTAATAACGTACGGCTACTAGGTCTAAGCGAACTCGGAGAAAGTAGAGGGATATAGGAAAACGCTTATAAGCCTACTTAAGAAGGTGTAAGACATAGCTCTAAGGCACGTTATAGAGGTATATAAAAGCGTAAATCGGGTAGTCCTCTAAAGCGAGATAGAGATAACGCTAATACACCTCTATACCTAAGACCTTGCACGGTAGTATACGACAAAGACAGGGAGCAATAGAGCCGAGAGGTTCCTACGAGAGTAACGGGAGAGGATCCTTAGAAGCCGACTACCGAGAAGAGGACAAATAGAGAGAAGCGAACAGATCCTATTAAGAAAGGACGCTATAAAAGCTCTAGTCGAAAGGTAGACCTAAAACTAATACCTTAAACCTAAGGACTAGTAGTTATAGCGCCGATAGTAAGAAACCTAGAACGAGGAGAAAAGGAAGAGAAGTAGGTAGAACGTAGTATAGCTGGCAGTCTAGAAAACGGCTAGTAATAGGAAGCAATACAACCGCCTATATAAGGGCCTCTCCCGTCTATAGAGTACGATAATTATACTAATTCGGATAGAGTATATCGGATTTAACTAATACCTCGCTAAGCGAAGAGTACTAGAGGTATTACTGCAATGCGAATACGGACAGGGCATATAGACGCTTAAATACGTATACCTCTTCTACCCGGCGAGACGCGAGATAAGACCTAAACTCCTCGCGGAGGTAGAGACTATAGACTAGAGCTAGATAACTACGACGAAGAGAGGACTACTAGCTATAGCTAGATAGCTTATCTAGAAGGAAACACTTCGCTAGTTCTCTCTCGTACGCGAGGAGGAGAAGAAACACTCTACTAAAGAGTAGAACCCTTACCTAGAATACGCGTAATAGAGAGGAGGGGGGCAGCCTAGTAGAAAGCGACAGCTACTACTATAACAGTAAGAGTCTAAGGGCGAACAAAGCAGAGGGACGGCTAGGTAACAGATAGCTGTAGAGATAAGACAAGGCAACTAGGGGAGTTTTATACTAGAGAGGCCCTTTGGGCCTTAAGGGCTTTTATACTTTAAAAGATAGATAGGGCGCTCCGCTTACTTAGTAGACGAGGTAGAACGGTATAAGAATATTATATTATATTATATATAGTCTTTAGAGGTCTAGATTAACCTTTCTATAACTCTATTTTAAATAGAATTATAGGCTTTAGTAGTATAGAAGGTAATTTTCTTATTCTTCTCTTATTGTTTTAATAAAGTAAGAAGCTCTTTTACCCTATTACTTCTTATAATTTAGATAGAATTTCTAGACTATAATTCTACTTTTCTTCTTTAAATTCTTAAAGCTTTTAGTATATCTTTCTTAGACTTTAATAGAATAGTCTATTTCTTTCTTAAGTAGTTATTAACTATTTTAAGCTATTATTTAAAACTAAGCCTTAAAATTAGTTTGTTTGTTTGTTTCTTCTATTTACGTCCTTTTGGAGTCAATAACTATATAGGACGGGAGCTAGTACTACGTATAAGCTGCCTGCTAGGGGTTTTCTTCTTTTCCTTACTCGCGCCTCCTAGACATTTCGGGCCGCTGCCCTCCATCGTTTGTAGCCGATGGTAAGCTATGTATACTTTTATAAAAGAAAGGCTCTTGTACCCCGTAGGAAGTAGGGGGTGTCTTCCTCCGGGGGAGGGGGAGTCTTCCTCCGCAGCCCTCGCTTTTGTCCTAAATTCCAACTTCTAAAATTTCTATCTACTATAGGCCTTAGCGCTTAGCGCCAAGCCTATACGCATACATCTAGAATTCAGAATCGAGTCGAGTTTTAAGGAGAGTATCGAGAGGTGTCTAGAAGATAGTCTAGTTCTTATACCTACTAATCTTAGCACCGATAGGTAGGTGGACAAAGTCTCCTATCGGGTTAGGGTTTCTCCTCCTTAGAATGCTGCCTTCTTACCTAAGGAAGGATAGCCCTATATTCCGGGTAAAGTAGTGTTCTCTCTCGAGGCTCCTACTAGAGGCAGCTACCCTTTATAGCCCCTCTCTGCCCTTCTCTTCTCTTCTTCGTATCCTGTCTCTTTTGTATACTGTAGTCGGCTTGTTTTGGGTTAGTTTAGGTCGGTTCGGGCTAGTTTTAGGAGATAGATAAAGGAGGGAGTCTCCTTGCCTTGGATTCCCGTCGTTTTCGCCTACGACGGGTGAGAAGATTCGGCTCTATCGACAAGCGACAGGTTCGTAGCCAGCACCGCGTACAGGTACTTCTCGTCGCTGGCCCCTTAAAATTAGTAAAAAGCTATAAATATTAATTAATATAAGAGATAGCTTTTAAGGCTTTTTCTTAATAACTTTACCTTTATATTTCTTTATCCTTACTAATATATAGACTTTATAGCTAGACTACTCTTTTAGAATTTAGATCTAGGACTTTAGGTTTAAAACCTAGTATAAGTCTTTTAAGAGATTCTTTTTAAAGTATATATATCTTTTATACTAGAGCTTCTACTCTTTTTAGGAATTCTCTATTACTATAAAAGTAAAAGCTCTATTTATCTTCTAAGTATTATATATAAAGACAACCTCCTCTAGAGACTTATTAATCTCTTTAATAAATAGAACTCCTTCTTTTAATTTTATCTAGATAATAGGTTTTCTAGAAAGTAAAACAAGTGTAAATTTTAGTAGTTAAATACTAAACTACTAGCTAAACTAACTCTAAGAGAGAAGATTTACTTTAAGACTAGAAATAAACAAAATATCCTTTAGTATAATCTGCTTGCCTTTCCTTCTCCCTATTACTACCTTTCTAATATATATAGTATATAGGTAGCTACTACTAACTTTAATTTATTTTCTAACTTAAAGAGGCTTTAGTTCTTTAAAAAAAGATACTTAGTTAATTATATAGGATAAAGTATAGAAATTAAGTAGCTATTTTAATAGTAGGTACTTACTTTTTACTTCTATAGTTAAGTATATAACTTTATTAATATCTTTATTCTCTAATAGGAATAGAGATATATCTAAATTTACTAAAGACTTGCCCTCTTTCTAAGCGGTATAAGCCTTCTTAGAAGTATACTTCTTTAGAATTAATTTAACCTTTTCTCTAAGAGATTATACTTCTAGGTTAAGCCTTCTTACTAGCTCTTTTAACTCTTTTTTACTAAGTAAGAAGCTCCTTCTATTTCTAGATAGTAAGGTTCTTTTCTAAACCTTATATATCTTTATTTTAATAGCTTTCTTTACTTTACTTAGAAGAAGACAGTTACTAGTTCTATTTAGGTGCTTATCCTAATAGAGATTATATAAAAATATAATATAACAATCTTTTATCGTACTACCTCGTCTCCGAGTAAGCGGAGTATCCTATCCTTAGTTTTTAAGTATAAAAGCCTTTAAGGCCCGATAGAGCCTCGCCGGTATAAAACTCCTTAGACCTTCCTCTATTCTCTGCAACCGGCCGCTACTCGGTTGTCCTTTTGTTTGTTCTCCTTAGGACGTATACAGTATCTGTAGGAGCCCTCTCTCTTACTAGGTGCCTACCTTTCTCCTCGTAACCTAACCTCGGGTCGTCCGCGCCTCTTCCTCCTCTTACCCTAGTAAGAATTAGCCGAGTATGCCTTCCTAAATAAGCTATTTCGTTATAGCGAGGAGGCCTTTCTTTGTAGTCGTTAGTATCTCCTAGTCGGACGTACCTATATTAGCGAATAGGCTTTACCTATTTCCTTATCGGAGTAGGCAGAACACGTATATATACTTAGCTATTTACGTACCTTGTTCGTACTTGTACTTAAGGGACACTCCTAGGACTCTGCGCTTAGCTAGGTAGTAGTTAAATCTAATATATTCTATTCGTAGGAGAGTAACTATCGTGCTTTGCGGCCTAATTAGTCTCTTATATAGTGCTAGGTGTTTTTGTCGCTTTCGGTGCGCTAGGCTGCAGGCTGGCGGCTTGTCGTTATAGTCTTCTTCGCCTTCTCTTAAATCTATGTTCTTCTTTACTCCCTATCTGCCTAGCTGCTTCTACCTTCTCGCGCCTCTCCCTTTTGTCCTTAAACTATATTTCAGATAGTTTCCCTCTATAATAGGTTGTTTTTCCTCTAGCGTCCTTACTCCTATCTGCATTAGTATTAGCGAAGCACCCTCTACCGTTGTTCCTAAAGGTATTTATCTGCTCTATCGTTGCTCTATTTTACCGCGTATTGCCTTACTATACTCTAGGTATAGAAGTAGATCGGAGCAATTCCGGATTCGCTCTAGAGAACTACCTAGCTAATACTCTTATAGGCCTCTATAATATATTATAGCGCTATGTTCTATACTTTCTTAAGTAGTTTTATAAGTCCTTTCTAGTATTCTACCGTTCCGGTAGAGTTCGCCTAGAGCTAGCACCTATATATTATCGCAGGTCGGACTATAGCTATATAAATATATCTTGCCTTCTAGAACGACGCTCCCTATATAGATTTATAGAGCCTTTAAAGTAAGTTTATCTAGGATGCCCCTCTTTCTATAGCCTTCTTAACGTGCGGTCCCTACGTTAGTTTAGTATCTAGCTAGACTCCTAGTAGCTATAGTAATAGCGCTAGCCTTTCTTTAAAGCCTTAGATCTATACTATAGCCTTTAGGTCGTACTTATAGGATCTCGTAAAGTAGATTAATTAGTATTTCTATAGTGCGAAGGCTGCGCTATATCTCCTTACCTACTATATATACTTTTCGTATATAGCCTCGAGCCTCTTATAGTTGTCTACTATACTGTTTCCCTATATAAGTATATTTGTATCGTCTACGAACTCTATAGCTAGTACGTACTAGGCCTAGATCGTAGGGAGTAGTTTGTTTGTTTGTTTGTTTCTTCTATTTTCGTCCTATAGGAGTCTACGACTATATAGGACGGGAGCCATTGCTAGCTGCCTGCTATGTGAATCTTCTTGCCTTGCTCGCGCCTCCTAGACATTTCGGGCCGTTGCCCTTTACCGTATATAGCCGGTACTACGCTATATAAAAGGAACTGTAATAAAAGGAATGTATAGAGACCCGTGTCTCCTAGTACTCTCGTACTCCTTCTAGAGCGTCGCATGCACTGCCCCGTCCTCGCTAACGCTCCGGTTAAGGTGCTACTGTCTTGTTCCGACTCTCGAGATTCTAATAAACTCTAGGACTAGTTCCCTCTTAGACGGGACGTCTAGTAGAGACTCTAGTATTCTAGCGTTCCGGATTTCTCTTAGTCTTTAACTCGTATATTCTTTATAGGCTAGTAAGAGGTGTTCTAGGGTCTCTCTTCTTCCGCAGTAGTAGAGATCGTCTTCTGCCTTTCCTATCCTCTTTAGGTAGCTCTTAAAGTACCCGTATCTAAGGCGGAAGGAGTAGTAGGCGCTTATTACTACGCGTGTTGCTCGGATCTTAGTAGATAGGTTCCCTGTCTACCTAAATCGCAAGTAGTAGCTCTATAGACTTCTAACTGCCTTTGCTTTCTATATTTCGTATAACTGCTACTATCGTTCAGTATATACTCTCTAATATTAGCTATTATCCTCGTCTTGTTAGTGCTATAGAAGTATGCGTTCCTTACTCGTAGACCTTATAGTATCGATGTGTATCGTACTGTTCGGAATAGCCTCCCCGTCTGTATTTAGGTACTAGTCTCTAAAAGGGCTGTATTCTATAGAGCTGTCGCTAGGGGGGAGTTGTATAGGAGGTCTTGTACTCGTAGACCGTATCGGATAACCTATTGCTCTAGGCGGAGGGATGTCGGTAGTAGGCCTGCTTCTACTTCCGTAGGTGCATTCGGGGTCGTCCGGAATACTCCTAGGATCTTTTTCGTAGCTCTAGCTTAGATTGCTTCTAGCGGTTTAAGTACTCGTCTTAATTTCTACTAGACCGGAGCTCTATAGTCGCTAATCGCTATAACGCACGCCTTATATAGTTGTCTTAGAGAATTTGCAGTTAGGCTGTTCTCTATATTTACTAGGCGGTATAGCCTATTAAAGGCGGCGTTCGTAGTAGCGGCTCTCGTAGCTATATGTTCCTTAAAGGTAAGGTGGGGGTCGAACTAGATTCCTAGCTATCGTACCGCCTTCCCTATAGGTTCTATCCTTATACTATAGGGGAGAGCAATAGTCGTTCTAGAGTCTCTTCCTTTCGAGAAGTAGATTAGCTCTGTTTTTGCAAGGTCGAACTCGATGTGCTCTGCCGTTACTCGTTCTATAAGGGTCTGGATTGTGCGCTATAGTATCCTTGCGTTTTTCCGTAGGCTTATAGACGCTATAGCGAGGCCTATATCGTCTATATACGAGAGCGGGTAGATGTCGGGAAGGTCGTTAAAGAAGTTCCGGATATAGATAAGGAAGAGAATTAGGAGATTAGACTCCCTTGCAGGACGCCTATCTCTACTTCGTTCTCCTCCTCTATCTATCCGTCGAAAGCTAGTTAGATAACCCGATTTAAAAGGAACGAGTTCGTCTATTCGATAATAGCGTACGGGAGGCGTAGGGAGATAAGGGTCTATAGCAGTTTGCTCTTCGATACGTGGTCGAATGCTCCCTTAATGTCGAGGAAGGCGACTAAAGGTTTGTGTCCCTTTAGCCTCGCTTGTTCGACAAAGTTCGTAAGTAGAAGGGCGGTATCTACTGCGGACCTCTTCTTTCTCCCTATCTGCGAATCGTGCAGGAGGGGCCCTGTTTCCGCGTATTTCCTAAGCCTTTAGGCTAGTATCCGCTCGCTTACTTTCCCTAGATAGTTAAGCAGCAAGATAATTCTATAGGCTTTTAGGATCGAGTAGTCCGGCTTATTCGGCTTAGCTAGCGTAATTCCGATTACTTTCCGCTAGCATAAGGGGTAGTATCCTCTCGTAATAAGCGTCCCGTATACCTTCCGGAAGGTGTCTAGGATAGCTTTATACGCGTAGGATATTATTTCTTATATTATACCGTCTAGGCCGGGTGTTTTGCCTTTAACCTTCGTCGAGGAGTATGCTATACGTATCTCGTCTTCTATTATAGGGCTCTACTCCTAGTCTCCTACTCTATACGAGCTCTATCGTACGCGTAGCGGCTATATCGGTAGAGGTTTAAGGAAAAGTGCTGTTTTTAAGGTAGTATATTTTCCCTAGAACGATGTCTCTTCTTAGATTGCCGGTATTAGGCCCTAATTTCTCGGCTTTATATAGGATATTGCTTTAAATATCGAGGCCGGGTCGGTTTTCTATAGAAAGGTGTTCTAATATTAACGCTTTACTTATTTTATAGCTAAGAAGTAGAGGTTCTTTGTCGTAAGGTACTCCTTCTTCTCGGCTGCGCTCGAGGTGTTGCCGTAGCTAAATATTCGCTTATAGACGCGGTTTATATATCTCCGCTTCTTCTATAGCTCCGGTATCTACTATAGCTTTAATCGAGACGATACCCGACGTAGAGGAATCGCAGTTGTATACGCTTCCTCTATTAGGCCTATAAACTTGTTCGCTAGGGCCTCTAGGTCCTCGGTTTCTATAACACTACTCTCGTTGTCTTATAGTATTGTAGTAAACTGTTCCTAGTCTGCCTTTTAAACGTCGTATTGTTTTCTCGTCTCTATCGTTGTTTCTATTCCGGTTGGTTTCCCTTAGTACTGTATTATAATAGTAGCGTAGTTAGAGCCGCACTATATTGTTTTCTAGTATATTTCCTCTCTAGATAGGCTTTCTCGTATAAATATAAGGTTTAGTACGCTCGGTGTTACTAGGTTCGGCCTATAGAAGGTAAGGGTCCCTAATTCGTTCCGTAGTAGAAAATCCTTATCCTCGAGCTAAGCGTAGAAGTCTTAGGTCCTAGTGCTGTTGTCGGTGCTGTTTAGGTCCCAGCTTAGGTGCCGTATATTAAAATCCCCGGCTAGGATAGCGTGTCGGCTAATCGGGTGCCTATATAGGCACCTTTCTAGCGTCTATACCCCTTCCTTGTCTTTCTTGTTATATACGTTAAGGATTTGGACGCGAGGTCCTTCCTTATTATATATATTAAGTACTTGGAAGTCGGGGTCGTCGTTCTTCTCTAGTAGAACCTCGTAGGTAGTCTAGCGTCGGATATAGACTACTACTTATAGTCTCCGTTCTCTAAGGATGTTCGGGAGGAGAGAGGTGTATCCTTAGTATAGGACGGACCTTCTATACTGCCCGTTCTCGTAGAGGATCTATAGTTCCTATACTAGAACTAGGTCGGCTCCTTCTTATATTCCCACCTCTAGGAGTAACTCTAGTGCTAGGATACTCCTATTTATATTCCCTTATATAAGGACTAGAGGTGCTTCTAGCATTCTTAGGGCTTTTTCGTCTTCGGTTTGTCCTTCGCTTTCTCTATACGATAGCTTACCCCCCCTATAAACAAGTATCTATTATTTACTTATTATACTTCCTCTTATATAGCGAATATAAGTAGGATTGTAGCCCCTTTCTTCTGCGCTCTTGCCTCGCGATTCGTAAGCTAGATTAGGTCTGCAATAAGCTTTACGCCTTAGTTATATATCTCGATTTCGCGCCGGATATCTTCTAGGGCAGTTTCGGAGCTAAACGTTTCTATAGAGATACCGTATACTACTATCTTATACTAGGCTTTATCTTCTATAAGGCGGGTAGTCGGAGTATACTTAAGGATAGAGGTTATATTGTCTAGGGCTAGTTTCTTACTCTTTTCGTCCTTAAAGGTAAGGACGAGGTTCCCTTTTTATATTGGGCTAGCCGCTAGCACTTAGGCGTTCCCTAGGCCTTTCTATATAAACATTGTATTAATGTTGTCTCGGATCGCTATTAGGTCGGCCTTAGCGCCTATCGAGAGTTAGAGGATTAGCTGGTCCTAGGGCAGCCCTATCTTTTAGAGCGCTTATTAGGTAGTCTTGTTTTAGTGTTTTCTTCGCTAGATTGTTGTCTATGCGTCCTATGTTCTATAGCTTTGTCGGCTAGCATCTGTTTCCTTAGCTGTCTCCGTTAGGGTGCTCCCTCGGAGAGTGTCTATATAGGAACGTTAAGGCTTTTCCCCTCCCTTAGAGGGTTCTTGCACCCTCGTTTTCCCTGCTGCCTTTCGGATATCTTGTGCTGCTTTCTAGAGGGATACTACCTCCGTCGCGATTACTTATACTTATCTCTTAATCCTCTTGCCTTCCGTAAAGTCCTAGAAGATTTCGAGTAGGTTTAGTATATTTGTTTGTTTGTTACCTTTTAGTAGAGCGGCTGCTTCTACTAGAAGTGTACGGGCGTCCTCGATTTTCTTCTTAGCGATCTAGCGGGTTAATGCGTTCTAGAAGGGGTTCTAGGGCAGGGGTTAGAAGTTAAAGGGTTGCTGTCCTCTCTCTTCTATAGTAGTTAGTTCGAGGAGGTGTCCTAGCCTTTTCTTCGGGATTGCTAGAATAAGGGGCCGCATTTCGATATCTTCCCCGTTTTATAGTCTATTTTGATCGCTCTCTTATATAAGCTAGCGGGTAGGGAGTCTTATAGCTCTTAGGTAGCGGTCTAGGTTTTTGTTACTAGAGGGAGTATTTCTACTTCTAAAGTAGTCGTGCTCCTTCCTACTAGAGTAGTAAGTATAGTAGGGAAGTAACGTCGGGAGTAGGCGCTAGGTTCGGGAGCGTTCGGAGCGCTCGGGTCGTAGCCGTCTTACCCTATGCGCTGGCGCAGGCGCGCGGGAATGCAACGTATTTGCTCTTGAAGGCGGATTCTTTCTATCGCAATTGCGCGACAGCGCGGAGGTGTATCGGGGAGCTCGGTAGCTCAAATTAATATAGGGAGACAGGGCTTTCTCCTATACTATATTTAAGGGTCGGTAGGTCGCTAGCGGGTCCGCGACGGATGTGTCGACTTGCGTAGGGAGTAGTATCCCTATAAAGAATAGGAAGAGAATAGAAGACAAAGTTAACCCTTAGGGAATTCCCGTCCGCTAAGGCCGTTTCTCGTCTATATAATCTCTAAGGCGGAGTTTAGTCGTATAGCCCTAAAAGAAGGACTCGATAAATCTTACTACCTATACTAAGAAGCCCTATATTGCGATATTATAAAGTAGCTAGGCGTATAAGACGTTATCGAAGGCTTCTAATATATTTAGGTATAGTATAGACGCTACTATCTCTAGCTTAGTATTCTAAATTGTTTATACTTATTTTATAATTAGCTCTAGTACTATAAGCGTAGATCGACCTAGCCTTGCCCTATCTACGCCTCTAGTAGGAGGCCTCTTTCTTCCGCGACTTTAGACATCCTTCTTACAACTATAGCCTCTAGCGTTTTCGCTATTATATTTAGTAGAGTAATAGGCCTATACGCGTTAGGCTTCGTATAGTCTAGCTTCTACGGTTTCCTAAGGACGACTATAGTCGATTTCTTAAATATAGTAGGGTAGTAGCCTATTGTAAGGTACGCCGTATATAGCTTAGCGAGTAGTAGTGCGAGGCGTGCCTTATATCTCTTTAGGAGCTCGTTCGGTATCTAGTCCGGTCCTATAGCTTTCTTAGTTAGTAGCTATACGATCGTTCCTAGCACTTCCGCTTCTATAACTATAAGCTCTATATATATCGGTTCTAGAATTGTGTCTTAGTCTATATCGCTTAGGTTAGCTGCCTTAGGTTCCGGGAAGAAGTATATAGCGAGAGCTTCCGCTTTCTCTACGTTGTTCTAGCTTTTCCTCTAGTTTAGCTCTAGAGGTCTAATTAGTAGATTTAGGAACTATAGAGGTAGTTATAGCTTTCCGGCTCTTTCTCTCGCCTACTTCGCTAGCTTCTATATCTTGTCTAGGTTCTACGTTATTTCCTTAATTATTGCTCTCTAGGATAGGTTTATATCTCTTTTAACCTGCTTCGACCTTGCGTAGTTAGCTGCTATATACGCCTTATAATTGGCTCTAGTCCTGCTATTATACTATTCCCGTCTTGCTAATCTCGCTGTCCTTATTAGGTGTTGTGTCTCTAGGGTCTAGCTTTCTCTCGTAAATAGGGATAGTCTAGCGTATAGAACTTTTCTCGAATAGTATTCTATATAATCCCTTATAGCGCTTCCGCCTACCTATCTACGTCGCCTTTAGTATAGATCTCCTCGCTACGGAGCCCGCTGCTCTTTACCTAGATCCTCTTCTATATCTCGTTTTAGTTTGCTTTTTCTACTATAGTCTCGAGTCCCGCGTCGCCTCTCTTAGCTCTATATCCTCTATTATAGTTATAATTAGGAGGTAATCCGATCTATAAGCGCGTTTTTAGTCCGTTTAATATATAATAACGCGTTGCTACGCCTTAGCTATTATAAATACTAGGTCTAGCGTTTAGTAACTATATCTCTGTTTCTCCTATATTACCGTTCTAGGCTCGATTATAAGCTAAAGTCCTACTTGCTTAGTAGCTCGGATTAGTCGGTCCGATATCGTATATTAGTTCTACGTAAGATTTCCTCTCTACCTCGGGTAGTATAGATTAAAATCTCCGAGTAGGATCTACTCTAAGCCTAGGTTCCTCGCGTTTGCTAGTCGTATAGCTTCTATAGCGACCGGTATAGTGCCTAGTTCCGTATAGCTAGGTAGTCTACTAGAGTTGTATACGTTATAGATTATAAGTAGTCCGTTGCTTATCTATATTTAAATAGACACTATATCCGTAGAGGCCGCTTTAACTTCCTCTTACTTTAAGGTATCGAGGTATTTCGAGACTAGGAACGCGACTCTTACGTACCCCTCTATTAGGACGATTTAGTAGTAGTACTTACTTGTCTTTGTCTACTCTATTTAGGGGTTAATCTATAGTTCCTAAAGTGCTACGATCTGCGTTTCCCTTAGGTCTAGCTCCTATAGAAGGAGCGACTAGATCGTTCGGCTATAGTTTACGTTATATTAATAGATCTATAGGGTATATCTATTTATTATATAGGTTATTAACTTTAGACGAGTATCTCTATACCTATATCTTTATCTTCGTCTTCGTAGTTAGGTTAGCTACTTCGAGTAACCTACTAGAAGAGGAGTTTTCTTATCTATCTTCTTTTTTCTATAGTCGCTACTATCGTACCCCTTAGTCGCTCTAGCCTTACTACGCTAGTTACTTATATACCTACTAGTATAGGCTCTCTCTTCTAAGCTAGCCGTTCTAGCTGCGAGCCTAGTCTCTTCTTATTTTATATAAGTATAAAGCCGTCGTACGTAGTCGTCTACTACGTATAGGCTACTTACTTCTACGCGAAAAATTTGTAGAACTTATCTTTTTTGCGTATACGGCCTGTTTTATCTTATAGATCCTTTCTTAGAAGGCGTAGTTCCTATTATAGTTACTATATTTCCTAGTTGTCGCTATATATATATCCGTTCTATATTCTTCTATATACTTCTTACATTTCTCGGTAGTCTCCTTATAGTAGTTTTTAACGTACTCGAACCTATTATATTAGAGGCATTATACGACTCTTTATTATAGGTAGAAGGGCTCTATAGCCTAGAAGTTGCCGTTATATAGGAGTCCTTTATTTACTATCTCTCTCGCCTATACCTTACTCTAGACCGTTAAAATAACTAACGATATATATTTGCCCTCTCGCGCTCTTACCTTCCTAAGCTACTCTGCCTTTAGTACGCGTAGATCCGGGATATACCTCGCGTTTTCCTTCTATACTGTCTCCTAGAGCTATTTCTCCTTAATATCTATATTCGTAAGGACTTTATAGATTAGAACCTAGTATCTGTTCTATTAGACTTCCGCCTTAGGCTATATCTCTTTTAGCTACCTTTAGTTTCCTTCTAGCCTCTTCTTATCCTCTATACTATATACTAATACCCTTAGGTTACTACTCGGCAGCTTCTAGACTACTGCTGCTATATATATTCCTATCCTTGCTTGTATTCCCTTTGCGTCTTACTTCTTCGTTTCCTCTCTTGCCTTTACGGAGCCTATATTAACTATAATTATATAGGCTTCCTCTAGGTGCTTCGGCTAAGTAGTTAGTATCGGATTAGCTCTAGCCGCTATCTATACCTACGACTATATACGCGCCTAAGAGGTATTTATATATTAGGACTTTTATATTGCCTTAATATCGTCGCTAATCTATTATAGTTTCGCTGCTATATAGTATATCTTGCTATAGTATTAGATCGCGAGCCGAGTATACTTTTAGGCGCGTAGAAGGGTCTAAAGGAGGTCTTAAGGCAGGCCTCTATATTTAAGAGCTCGTTCGACGTCGGCCTCGATAGTTCTTAGTTCTATTATATAGAAGTCGCCCTTTAGTTTATCGATTTTAGCGGTATTGCTACCGCTAGCCTCGTTAGTTAGCCCGGCGCGCGACGCGTCCGGAGGGTAGCGGCCTCTATCCTCGTCGCGCGCTATTCTATCGTCGATGTTAGCATTGCGCTCTAGGTATATATACGCGTACTAGGAGGCTCTAAGGCCTCTACCTTTAGTCGTCGCTATTACTATTGTGTTTATATTCTTTATATCGTTTATATTATATAAAAATATGCCTCTAACTTATATCCTTTCTTTAGTAAATATTGCTGTCTCTTAGAATAGGTTAAGTTTGTTTTGTTTGTTTCTTCTATTTACGTCCTTTTAGAGTTAACGACTATATAGAACGGGAGCTAGTACTACGTATAAGCTGCCTACTAGGGGTTTTCTTCTTTTTCTTACTCGCGCCTCCTAGACATTTCGGGCCGTTGCCCTCTATCGTTTGTAGCCGATAGTAAGCTATGCTTCTATAAAAGAAAGGCTCTTATACCCCGTAGGGAGGGTGGGGGGGGTGTCTTCCTCCGGGGGGGTCTTCCTCCGCAGCCCTCGCTTTTGTCCCAAATTCTAACTTCCAAAATTTCCATCTACTATACACTGTAGGCCTTAGCGCTAAGCGCTAAGGCCTATATATATATATATATCTAGAATTTAGAATCGAGTCGAGTTTCGAGGAGAGTATCGAGGGGTGTCTAGAGGATAGTCTAGATCTTATACCTACTAATCTTAGTACTAATAGGTAGGTAGACGAGGCCTCCTATCGGGTTAGGGTTTCTCCTCCTTAGAATGCTGCCTTCTTACCTAAGGAAGGATAGCCCTATATTCCGGGTAAAGTAGTGTTCTCTCTCGAGGCTTCTTCTAGAGGTAGCTACCCTTTATAGCCCCTCTCTGCCCTTCTCTTCTCTTCTTCGTATCCTGTCTCTTTTGTATACTGCAGCTATCTTGTTTTAGGTTGGTTTGGGTCGGTTCGGGCTAGTTTGGGAGATGTAGGAGGGAGTCTCCTAGCCTTAGATTCCTGTCGCTTTCGCCTGCGATAGGGTGAGAAGATTCGGCTCTATCGCAAGCGATAGGTTCGTAGCCAGCACCGCGTATAGGTACTTCTCGTCGCTAGCCGGATAGGTTGAGTCTTACTTTATATAACTTAAGTAATTATAGAGAGTTCTTATATATTAGAAATAGCTAAGCTAAGATAGTATTTTTTATACTTTAGTATATCTTAGGAAGTACTTAGAGAAGGTATTTAAGTCTCCTCTTTAGCTCTTTATAGTAGGCTTTCTATAGGTTAATCTCTATAATCCTCTTTACTAGATTACTAAGGTAGACCTAGGCTTTCCTTATTATTATATCTTCTAGTATCTTAAAGTTAATAAACTTCTATATAATTAATATTATATATACTATATATATCTTACTATATTTAGCTTTTATTTTATCTTATATAACTTTTATACTTTTCTTTTTAAGAATTTTATTTTAGTTATCTTATAATAGATAGACAATAGTCTTATATCTTACCTTTATATTTGCTCTCCTCTAAATAGAGCTATAAACTAAGTTCTAAATACCTAAGAGGTCTAAAAGTAATAACCTTCTTCTTAATTTCTTAGAGGTTAGTATATATACTTCTAGAGCTTTCTCTTTAGATACTATCTAAAATATATCTTATTCTTTAAGGTAGTTCTAAAGTAGGCTAAACTATATTCTCTAGTTCTCTCTTAAGAGAATTAGAGTAGCTCTTCTCTTACTTAATCTACTTTCTTAATCTATTTTATAAATTAAAAGTAAAAACTTAAAACTAACTCTAGAAAATTAAAACTCTTCTAAAGTAACTAAGTAGTTTCTAAATTACTGCCTTCCTTATTATATAAATTAGATTCTAGACCTAACTTATCTTTCTAAGACTTATCTCTCTTAGATAAGGCCTTATAAGGTTTAAGCTTTATAGCCTAGGCTCTTATAAGCTAGATAGTATTCTACTTATAAAGAGCCTCTAGTCTTCTACCTTCTTAGATTTAAGTATAATCTAAGGTATTAGTAGTACTTAGTACTTAGTATAGGCTTATCTAAAATAGTACTAGACTTAAGGCTAATTCTTTCCTTTTTATACTTTTAATTAAGTATATCTTACTAGGTTCTTTTCTATCTTACCTATATTTTTAGGAACTTCTAGAACTATACTAGAATCTTCTAAAGCCTTAGTATATAGTATAGATAGGTATACCTTAGGTCTTCTAGTACTCTTTTCTACTTCTCTATCGCTATTAGTACTATAGTTTTTCTTTAAGAATAAGAAGACTAACTCTTTCTATTTAGAGCTCTACTCTATAAACCTAGGCTTATAACCTATTAAATTTAAGTCGGTAGGTCGTCGCTCGATATAGCTTAAGTAGAAGAGAGGTAGAGTAATAGGTAGAAACTAACTATTATAATTATAGTTATTATATATAGGTTGTATCTTACTTCTAAGATAAAGTATTAGCTAAGTTATATAACCTAGCGTTATATAATCTATATTACCTAATCTAGTGGTCTAAGTATCTTTTAGAATATCTAACTAAGCTATACTTTCTAATAATAATATATATTAATACTAAAAGATCTATAAGTAAAAAACATATACTTCTATAGTATAGATAAGAAAAGAATAATAGCTAATATTAGAGAGTATATATTTAAATAATAGTAGTAGTTATATAAAAGGTAAAAGGCGAAAACAATAAAAAGGCTATAGAGCTACTACTTACGATTTAGATAGATAGGAAACCTATCGACTAAGATCGAAGTAATACGTGTAGTAGTAAGCGCGTACTATTTCTTCCGCCTTAGATATAGGTACTTTAAAAGCTACTTAAAGAGAATAGGAAAAGTAGAGGACGACTTATACTACTATAAAAGAAGAGAGACTCTAGAACACCTCTTACTAGGTTATAAAAAATATACGAATAAAAGACTAAGAAAAATCTAGAATACTAGAATACTAGAGTCTCTACTAGACGTCCTATTTAAGAGAGAACTAGTTCTAGAGTTTATAAGGATCTCGAGAATTAGAATAAGATAATAGTACCTCGATTAGAATAATAGCAAAAATAGGGCAGCGAACGTAATACTCTAGAAGAAGTATAAAGGTACTAGGAGATACTTGTTTCTACGTATTTTCTTTATTATATCTCTTTCTCTTTCTTATATAGCGTAGTACTAGCTATATATAGTAAAAGGCAACGGCCCGAGATGTCTAGGAGACGCAAATAAGGTAAGAAGATATATATAGTAGGTAGCTAGTACTAGCTCCCGTCCTATATAGTCGTAGACTCCTATAGGACGAAAATGGAAGAAACAAACAAACAAAACTCCCTGCCTTTCTAAACCCATCGCGTATAGTAATGAATACTACTAAAAGTATGTCTCAGCCACGAGACTAGACCAGCTCCCCGAGTACCCGTCTTGGTCCCTACCAAACCGCGTACCATCGGGAAGTCTCATGTTATAATTCGTGGCGGGTCCTGCGCATAATCCGTACAGTTGCAGGTCGCTTGGCGTCTGCTCGATCACGTTCACATTTGCCTGTTTGTTATTGTCGCCAAAGTTCCAGCTCGCGCTGCCGTAGCTAGCGATATTGCTCCCGCCCTTGAACCACTGATTCATCATCATGCGACACACTGCCGGGGCGTTGTCGCAGTGGCTCCAATCGGGATCGGCGCTTGTAGGATTGAAAGGACCAGGTGGAGGATTGTTGGGATTGTTGTTGCCCTGCTTGTAGTTGGTCTCCGATTGAAGCAGGAACACGAAAACATTGGAGGCTTGATAGTAACCCAGATTGTAGTACCACCAGTGCTCGCTGCCCAGACCTGTCAGCCATGTGCCCTTTGTGGCTTCAACAAGCACGCCCCCCTTGCCAGCTGTGTTGGTCCCGGCCTGCGCATGGTCCACAGCGTGGTCAGCAACCCAGACCCAAACGTTGTTAATGCACGAAGAAGACGATGACGAGAGGTATAGACCATAGTACGTGGCTGCACAGTCATCGTCACAGCTGAGCTGGGTATTGAACGTTCCGCCCAAGGTGATCAAAGAGTTGTGCAGAACAACATCGCCTGGTGCTCCAGCCATGTTCACCTGCACGAGGATTGCTCCAGGAAGCTGCTCGCCAGCATTGACATGGATATCGTGTATCTCCGCTGTGCCTGTGGAGCCTGGAGCGCCAACTTGCACGACTGGCTTCGGGTTGCTTTCGTCCTTGAAGTTGTCGCCGACACCTTGAATAGTAGACCAGCCGTTGCCGAAGAGAATTGTTCCCGGCGGAATTGTAAGAGTGTCTTGGACACGATACACACCAAAGGGAAGATATGCAATTTTACCTGCTGCAGCAGCTGTATCGAGACCAGCCTGGAGACCGGGTCCGTCAATACTGTGAGCATCGCCATATACATTGTGTCCTCCATTTTGCGATGGATCCTTGAGATTGATCACGTCCACAACCGTCTTGTCTGTATGCTGGTTGGGCGTAACTGAGACATATTTCCCATCGACCAGCAGACTAGAAGGACGTCGATCTGCCGAAGGCTTATTCCCAGTCTGGTAGACAGGATTCGCGCCGTACATGCTGCCGTAGACGTAATGGCCGACATACTGCGTTCCATCGATCAAGACATTATCATCAATTATCGCCATGGGTCGTATGTTGTCCCGATTAATGTTCTCTAGCATGAAATTTGCGTGGCCCGTAGTGTGGAGGAGATCACCAGAATTTACGAGTGTTGCATCTACAATGGACAACCAGGGCTGCCCATTGGTCTGCTTGACGGCGAAGCCGACGTTCGTGAAGGTGGGATTCAGCATGTTCACAGCGAAACTGCCAGGGATCTCAACCGCAGTGGTCGTGTCGACGAAGTTGAGGTTCTTCAAGCTGACTTGTTGGTTTCGGATGCGGACACCAGTGTCGCCGTAGCTGAAGGACACATCAGCCACCTGAATCGTAGAGCCTTGTCCAATGTAGAGACCGGTGTGTTTCTGAGGGGGCATGTTGATCTGGACGTTGACCAGTCCACTGTTCTGAGCTACACCCCATTCCAAAGCGATGAGGTCAGAGTTGCCACCAGCCTGCGTCGTGTCGAGCACGACGTTCTTGATCATCCTAGAGAAGCGTAGCTCTCCATGACCGTTGTTGTTGCCGGCGTCGATCACTCCCGAACCGCCTTGAATAAGGTAAGGATCACTAAATCCAGACGTCGCCTTCAGCACAGGAGGGTTCAGGGCATCACCGAGGAGGACTGTGTCGCCAGTAAGAAGTAGCTTTCGATCTAAGCTGTAGGTCCCGGGAGCAATATAGACGACTCTCGGCAGAGCTGCAAGAAAGTCATTGTTGATGAGATAGCCTATGTCCTTTTGCTCTCCTGGGGCTGAAGGTCGGTCGCTACCGTTGGGACCATCGGATAAAATGGCATTGTAGAGGTCATTTACGTTGCTGACAGATTTGTAGATGGGATACCTGTCATCTCCAACATTGGGCGCATAGTCGCGAACAGTTCCAGAAAAGTGGTCAATGTTGGCATACCACCAATTCGAGGTTGGAGCAGCATTGACAGCAAGTCGTGATGAGTTTGATGCCAGACGGGTCGTATTGTTGTCGGCGCGAATGTGGAGCAGGGGGGAGGCAAAGCTCAGGCCAGTAAGGGGTAAGATCTGAGTGAGAAGATGCATTATACAACTGAATTGCTGGGATGTGGAGGTGTCGTCAATGTCCAGACAAATATGCTCTATCATATAAGTTCTTGCAGCCGAATAACGATAGTATTGCTCGCCTAACTCCATCTCATAGATCATCAGACCGTCAACCAGGCCTCGGGACGCCTGAGAGGCAAATGTAACTTCATGTCGAACATCGGTAAGAGGAGATCGGACCTGGAATGGCATCTCCTCGGGGACTGCGAGATGAGGGTTACGCGGGTGTTCACCCGTGCTCATTAGCCATGGCCATCTCTAGACAGAGGAACCGCGCAGGTTGACATCCCGAGGCATTGACAGTCTGCGACATCAGCCCGACGTATTCTCGCTTCGTACATAGCGCGACTTCGGTGTGCAAATCGCGCACACGTCTTGTCTGTTTCCGGCTACAAGTCAGCTCAAGGCCACCCGCATATCGACTGCATTCGTTCGGGAATTGCATCGGAGAATAAGCACGTGTTCCATGCTTCGCTGATCTTGGTGCATAATGCAGAACGCCTGATCGGAGCGCATATTCTCTGTTCAGGCCTCCAATGTCGTAATTGATGAGTATAGGGCTGATGATGGGCCTCTAGCTCGAAGCAGAGGTCCCCTGAAATGTGACTCTAGCAGGCAACTTGGCAAATAGGAACAAGACGTTTAAGCACGCCAAGCTTTTAGTTCACCGATCATTACTGCAAAGAGAATCTCGCAGCGACATGGTTCGAGCCGGCGGCCACAAGTCGCAGAGACTCTAGTATACTTGTGTAATGCTGAAAGCAGTATAGATTCCGGCTGAGAAGCACGTGTGATGAAACAGGCTGAGGCTGAGATGGAGATGGACTCACGAGACTGCACGCTACAGTAGTGTCGCTGCTTAAGCTTTCAATAGGTTGTCGCTCTAACACAGGGATCGCCCAACTGTTGCAAAATCTATATGCAATTCTTCCGATACCATCCTGCTCGAGATGGCGAGCCTCGGACAGAGCAGGACATCGGCCGAGCGGGTGGCCTTGCGACACCGAACCGCTAGACTCGACATTGATTGATGGCCTGATCATAGCGATGTAACCTTTCCAGTGTTCGGCACGTCTTCGAGTGAGTCTGTTTATTCCCGATCGGACGCCTGAAAAGCTCGAGAGCAATGTCCACAGCTTGCAGCGAACGATCTCATCAGTGATGTCAATCATGTTGAGAGGAAAACCGCAACCTGAGGGACGGATGAAGTCGCAGATATATAAGACAAGCTTAACATCGCTTCAATGGTAGAAGTGCTCAACCCACAGGCCATCGTCTCATCAATCAACATGCTTCTCAAGGCTGCCCTCCTCACACTCGTCGCTCAAGGCGCACTCGCCGAGATTGCCGCATATTGGGTCAGTCCAAAGTTATCAAGATGAACCTCCCAAATCTAACGACACTCACTAGGGTAATGGAGGCCGCACAGAGGCAGATGGAAACCTCGCAGACTGGTGTGCGGACAATGAGCATATCGATATCTTGATCCTGAGCTTCCTCACCAACTTTGGCCATGGCCAGTATCCTAATGGTAACCTTGGCTACTGTCAAGTCAACTCAGATGGGACGAGCAGCGGTTGTGAGCAACTCACTCAAGACATCAACACCTGTCAACAGCTGGGCAAAAAGGTCCTTATCAGTATGCCGGGATCTGAGGGAAACTTTGGCTTGAACAGCCAGGGCGATGCTGAAGGGGTCGCTTACTCGCTCTGGAACTCCTACGGATCGATCGATGCCGTCCAGGACACGAGTAAGAGGCCCTTGGGCGATGTCAGGATCGATGGATGGGACATTGATATCGAGTCGGACCCATATGGCGAGGACGAGAACGGGTATCTTGGCGATATGCTCAACAAGCTTCGCAGTTACTTTGAGGCCGATACTGCTCACCAGTACTATATCGGTGGGGCTCCTCAATGCTATCTCAATCATGATCAGGGCAAGAACATGGACGTGAACATGGGAGTGTCCATCAACCAGGCCAAGTATGACTATCTCTGGATTCAGTTCTACAACAACGAATGCGCCGCGACGCATGCATACGATGGGAGCAATCAGTTCAATCTGAACGAATGGCCAGGTGTTATCGCCAACGGCGCATCGAGGGATGCCAAATTGCTCGTTGGAATTCCTGGAAACAAGGCAGAGGCGCCAGAGTACGTTCCTATTGCTCATCTTGCCGATGTGTACAACGCCGCCAATGGTGTCCAAGGATTCTCCGGATTCATGGTCTATGAGGTCGGCGACACAAAGTCTGTGGTCGTCGAGAATGGCTGTGATTACTTTGGCCAGATCTACTCTGTGCTCACTACTGGCCATTCGTGCTAGTCTGAGCGCACCGAGTTGGCAGATTGGGTGGCGAGTGATTACTGTGGCGATGTGCCAAGATAGTGGAGATCTCACCTGATGGTCGTTCCTGAGCTCGGAGTTGTCGATAGGCCATTGGGACAGCCATATCCTTTTTATTCTTGATAGAAGACATGATATAGCAATGGAGGCCACGTCTGTAGACTTCTCTCGAGAGTTCCAATGCTTCCAAACACCTCAAAGGCGATCATTGAACAGACAGCCTGTGTCGGTTCCAGCCCTCATGTAGTCCAAGCAAAGTATGTGCGGAGAGACGCGAAAGGGTTAACTGGCCGTCGCACCCGTAGAGTGCAGACGAAACGCAGCGAGCTGACCGGTGGCCGATCAGAAAGTATGACGACGGAGAAGATCCCAGCTACACTCCTGTTCGCACTTTATCGGACGCCTGGCCTCGTGGCTCCAGCTTTTAGATGGCTTTCGAACCTCTAGATGTGCAGAGGCAGGACAACCGGGAGTGCCCAATGACTGAGCGTGAAATACTTACGGCAGTAGCTCACCGTTACCTAGCGCTTGCAAATACCGAACTCTAGACGTTCAAATGCAGTGCTCAGCTCTGTTTCGAAGTCTGCATTGTTACGATTGTGACAGCCACCATTGTCCCACGAATCCAGCAAGGCATCGGAACAAAGTTTCGCCGAGACAAGATCGCCGCTGTCACATAGGTTCAAGCAACTTGAAAGCATGCATCTACACCTGTAGCCCACGCATGCGCATATTCTTTTCATCACTCCGCCAAAGCGAAGCAAAAGATGGTGTATTGAACACAAGAATTCGCCCCCAGATCATTGATGCAGCTGCTCGTTAACTGTCCGACTCAGCTGTTCTGTCCAACACAGCTGTTGTGTGCTCCACAGCAGTGATGGAGACCAACAAGGACGATCCTCAGCCTTCACTGAGCCTGGCAGCTCCCCGAGCAGTGAGATTGCGATACTCAGCCATCGCAGAGACAATGATGGTGATATTCTACAGTGCAACCCTTGTCGCATCAGGAAGATCCGTTGCGACAAAGCATCGCCGTGTGGCCCCTGCCGAGCTGCGAATCTTGGTATACACAATGCATCTTCAAGGCAAGGCTGTCCATTGACTCAAGGCAGCCTGCCGATTCGAAACGCAACGTGCAAAAGCGCACAAACACAAGGCCACAATCTCTAAAGATCAGTGGGTTCATCGCATCCACACAAAGATCTTGCTCATCATATCCTTACTAGCGACAACAAGATTGATCAAATTGATCACCGCCTAGCGACCATTGAATCCTTACTCCGACAATCTCTTCATGTCAATTCTATAAGCACACGACCAGCCCTGACTCCTCCATATTCCAGCGGCACGGCCGTAAGCTCTTACGATGCCGAGGGTCGCCGTGTCGCCGCGCAAACCCTCACCACGAGAGAGGATGAGTCCGAAGACCAGTCTGAAGCTACTGGCTACCTGGGGACCCGAGCAGAGTCCATTGCAGCTACGGGTGTTCTCGAGCAACTTCTCGCCCGAGACACTGAAATTCAAGTCGATGCAGAAGTGTGGGCATCACTTGAAGCTCTTCGCAACGTGGTCAACCATAGTCGGCCGAGACACCGCGACGCGAATCCTGGTGATGTGCTCCATGGCGAACCACATGAGATCCAGCCAGACTGGGGAAATGTCGCGCCGTTGCTGAAACGAGCAGAAGGTGAAGATCATCTTGTCGCACTGCCTTCTGTGCTAACCCAATGCTGAAACAGAGACCAGACCAATGTTCTTCAATTTGCTTCCGCCGGCTCTATTCGATAGGTTCCGCGATGTTTGCCATCGGATATATCAACAGAACCACAAAGGCTCGTTAATTGACGAATTACTGGTCTTTTCAGGCTTGGCAATCATGTGCTCAGAGTTTAGCTCCGAGGGTAATACACAGACTGCTTCTGATGATTTCAGACTAGCACAGGCCTTCTCTTGGTTACTCATGCAGACCATGGTACAACTCCCTCTACTCATACCTGCTTCGATGGAAGCTCTAGAATCATTGCTACTAGCTGTAAGTCCACAGCGCCTCGATCACGGCTGTGGTTCCTGCTAATGATCTGCTGTATGCAGACTCTGACCATGATTGGCATGTGTAAGCCAAACTTGGCGTGGTCACTCACGTCTAAGGCAGCTCAAATGTGTCAGAAACTGGGCTACAATCGTTTGTCATATGAGAAGACGGGTGGAGACGCCATGCTCAACCGAAAGGCAAGTGCGGTGCGCAGACATGTTCGCATCATACATGATGACTAGTGCGAGGCGGAGGGTCATTTCGCAGCTCGATGCATGCTTCATATGAGGAGCAAAGACTAACTTAATTGCTTGTAGATCATGATCTTCTGGTCAATATACATCATGGATCGCAACATCTGCTTTCGTCTTGGCCATGCACCAGCCATACCCGATCATGACATACAAACACCGATAATGACAGAAACTCTCGAATGTCCTCCCCAGACCTTGGCAATGATGACTTTCTGGGTCGACTGTGGCCGGGTGCAAGGCAAAATTTGTACCCAACTCTACGGCCCTGCATCTCTAGGCGCCACTCTCGAGGAACGAATTCAAATCACAGAGGGACTCGTGAATGAACTGGAGGCCGTCTACGCACGGAAAACTGAGGTGAACATGATCCAACGTGCTTGCATTCTTGTCGCTGATTGTCGAAACATAGGCAAACTCATTGCTCATGGTGGAGTTTGGTCAAACACATTACACGCAGAATGTGTCACCCTGGATGTACGGAGACGAAATCATGCACTTCAGCACACTGTGAGCAATTCATACAAAACTTCGCGACGCGTGTGATTATGGCTGACAGTCTTGTTAGAAGCGCTGCCCTGTATGCTTTGCCAGCCCAATGTCCCGGTCATGAGCGCGCGATCGAGGCTGCGCGAAGATGTCTTCGAAACAGTCAGGAACTCAGCACGCTCTACATGCACAATCCTTACAACTGGGTTGTTTGTTGTCATTGGGTCCTTTTGCATGGACCACTCACAGCCTTCACTGGTATCTTCTACAACATAATCGCCAATCCATGCGACACTCAGCACGACTTTCAGCTACTTGAAAGCTTTGCTGCCTCACTACAACCAGTGAGACACCTGTCTGATCCGATACATAGGTTTCATCAGCTATGTGCTGCATTCGTCGACGTTGCGCGAACATATTCGCAGGCCAAGGCTCGACAAAAGAATGCTCCAATAAGTGGCAGCCTTCGAAAGAAGCTTCGGGATTTGCAGGCTGACTCCTTGGGCGCGAGTACGCAAGATCAAGAGCAGGTAGCATTCGTTTTGCGCACTGAGACTTTGAACCCGAGCAATGTCAGTAATCATGATTGTACCGCTCCGCCGAGCTTCGAACAACAGCAGCAACAATTCTTGGGAGAGGCTCAAAATCTTCAGGATTGGTACTCTGCCAATGCGTCGTTGTACGGATGGCTGGAGGAAGATTGGGACATTGGTGGCGCAGGTTCTGGGGTGTTTGACGACTTCGCTGGAATGCTCTGAAGAATGAAGCGCACGCAGGCCAAGTCTCGTAGAACTAAGGTTGGCGAAGTGCCAGAAGTCGCGCCCGGATTACATGGTTTGTCGGCAATCCCAATCCAAAGCATGGCCTCTCATGGATATTGCGACATTAGTGCCAGCGGAAGGTATGCGGCTGCATTTCGTTGGCCGCCTTGTGCCGGAACCGTGTCCGAGCAGCGCGTATCCTCCGAGCTGGCGCAGTATAATGTTCCGCCCTTGGACTTCATTTGCGTCTCTCAGTCAACTAACGCTCACCACAATGGCAGTCATGCATTTACATGGTTTACCGCCACCAAGCTACGAAGGTGCGCTTGACGAATGTCACACTTCGGAAAACGACGATCAAACTGACAAATTTGTAGATGCTGCAGCATGTCAAGCCGCAGTCTTCGAGTGGGCTGAAAGCTTTGACACCAAGGACTGGCAGCGCTTGTCAGAATGCATCGCACCAACGCTCTATGTATGTTGCTCAAAAGTCTTCACATGACGAGGCTAACAGAAGCATCAGGTGGATTACAGTGCAGTAATGGGTCAAAAGTTCGAAGCACTCCCTGCAGACGATTTCCTCAACCTGGCGTCCAGTTCCAAATTCCTTGGGAATCAATGTGTCAAGACACAGCATTTTATTGGTGCGACTCGATGGTATCGCGTCACTGATGGAGAGATCAAAGGGCAGCATCAGATGAGAGTGGCTCATCACAGGTATACCGACTCGGAATTGAAAGAGGTCAAATATGCGGGACACGCGCATGGAAAGGCAATCACAACTTATCGACGCATTGATGGTGTTTGGAAGTTTGCAGGATTGGAGCCGGAAGTGCGCTGGTCTGAGCATGATTTGGAGAAGATATTTCAGGACAACTAGCGGCTTCCAGCAGGTTGGCATACTTTTTGTTCATCAGGAGCACAGTCGATTTGTGTTCGTCATGTAAGTCTCGCTGTGGTGCATGTCGTCCTATTGTATGGAAAGTGGATACCGCGGGGCATATGTACCGAAGGCGCCAAGAGCCTGTCAGATTGCGGCGAGCGCGCACTCCGAAGCTGCATCTGATTGGTTAGTGGTCCACAGATGTCAGAACACTTCGGACACCGCGCACTCCGATCCATGACATCGAACACCAAAATGGTCCATCCTGCCGGGATGTATATTTGGCGACGCAATGCGGCTCTTTGCTATTGCAGGTCCTTCTGCATTGGCGCAACGTTCTGGTCAGGTTGAATCGGCCCACCGAGGACACCAGACTGAACAGCATGGCACGCGGCGACAAATCAGATGACGATCAATCGTCCACACTCGAAGTTGCGAAACAAGAACGCGAAAATGGCGTACTTGGTGTGAAGGCGGAGGACGCTGCAGGTGAATGTGTCCGAAAACCCAACGCACTTGATCATGACGAGGAGCGCGATGACGAGAAGAATGAAGATTCGAAAGGTGGCATGATTGACTACTTGGTAGGTCCTATCCTCCACCGTGCCGACCAGCGCTGACACCCTCGACCTGTAGCGCGTGTTTCAGTACGCCAACACCATTGATCGTCTCCTCTATGCAGCTGGTCTCTTGGGAGCAGTCGCCACTGGTGCTGCGTTGCCGTTGATGACCCTCGTCTTCGGCTCGTCCACAAGTTCAATCTCCAGCTATGGTTCCACTTCCGGTGATACACAAAAGACTCAAGAAGAGATTCGACATCAAGTCCTTTGGTTTGTCTACCTGTTCGTGGGGCGTTTTGTGATTGGCTACTTTGGGACCCTCTCCATCTGTATCGCTGCCGCCAGAACGACCAACACATTGCGAAAGACATTTCTGGAGAAGCTTCTCAGGCAAGACATTTCCCATTTCGATCTCGAAGGAAATGGATCTGTCGCCACACAGTGTACCACTAGTATGTACGCCCGATCGTTCAAGCCATGTGCTGACGGGTCCTGCCAGACGGCAATCGCATCAACCAAGGCATAGCCGAGAAATTGTACACCTGCGTCATGGGCATATCGCTCTTTTTTTCAGCCTTCATTGTTGCTATTGCAGTTCAATGGAAGCTCGCACTCATCACAATGAGCATTGTTCCTGGCATGATTCTTTCCATCGGCGGCTGCATGAGTATCGCTACAGCATGGGAGACGGAGATTGTAAGCGCCGCACTTCGCATCACCTCAGACAAAATCCTCGTTAACTTTGCCTGTCCAGGTCCGGACCTACTCCCGTGCAGCCACGATTGCGCAAGATGCTCTCGGCTCGATGAAGACCATTCTGGCATTCGGTGCTCAGGACAAAATAGTGGACATCTATGACGACCATCTTCAAAGAGCATACACCATTGGTCAGAAGAAGTCGGTCATCTTCGGGATAGTCTTTTCGAGTCAAAACTTCTTCACAATCTCAGGAATGGCACTGGCATTCTGGGAGGGCTTTCGCCTTTACCAACGCGGAGAGGTTGCCGACGTAGGCAAGATCATCACGGTCATTCTCAGCGTGCGTCTCAGAAATCCCCACATAGCGTGCAAAGAAGGCTGACTTGATTCCTTCACAGGTCACGCTTGGGGCTACCTCCGTGGTGTTCTTCTTGCCCCAGATCGAAGCCATCACAAATGCGTCTTCTGCTGCAGCGGAACTGTTCACCATCATCGACAAGCCCTCCAAGCTTGATCCATTACTTCCAGGTGGTTTACAGCCAAAGGAGTGCACGGGCGCCATCACCATTCGAAACTTGAATTTCTCCTACCCAAGTCGTCCAGGTGCGCCAGTCTTGCGTAACCTATGCTTGGACATTCCCGCGGGAAAGACCACGGCACTTGTTGGTCCATCGGGATGTGGGAAAAGCACAATTGTCGGCCTTCTCGAGAGATGGTATCAGCCCACGTCTGGACAAATCTTCATTGACGACCACGACATATCAGCATACAACACTGCCTGGCTACGCAGTAATCTCAGACTTGTGCAGCAAGAACCAACCCTCTTCCAAGGGACAGTCGCACAAAACGTCGCAAAGGGTCTTGTAGGCCAGCAAAAGGAGCTCTCTGATGAAGAACAGATGCAGCTTGTTCAAACCGCATGCATAGACGCCGATGCTCATGACTTTGTGCAACGACTGCCCCAGGGTTATGATACGCCACTGGGTGAGAGCGCACGTATGCTGAGTGGCGGGTGAGTGCATGACTCCGACTGATCGCAGCTTGAAGTACTGATGAAGAGCAGGCAGCGACAACGGATCGCAATCGCAAGAAGCATCATCTCTGCACCAAAGATTCTGCTTTGTGACGAAGCTACCAGCGCGCTCGACTCTCGCGCGGAAAAGGCCGTGCAGGATGCGCTCGATCGTGTCTCTGCTAACAAGACTACCCTCATCATTGCGCACAAGCTGGCTACGGTAATGGCAGCAGACAATATTGCAGTAATGTCCAACGGGCAAGTCGTCGAACAAGGAACTCACCAGGAACTTTTGCAACGCGATGGCCTCTACGCAGCAATGGTTCGCGCACAGGATTTGGGGGCGACGCAGGAAGTTGCTGGAGATGAATCCGCACAGGAATTCAAGCCTCGCAACGACCACCGCACCGATATGCCCAAGCTGAGTCGCAGGCAATCGTCATTCCAATCACCTGCATCTGGCAGCGGAGACGACACTCTGACCGCGGGCACACTGAATTATTCGCTGGTGAGATGTGTGTTTATCATGTTGAAGGAACAAAAGGATCTCTACCCATGGTATGCACTGACTTGCGCCGCCTACACCATCCTCGGTGGAACCTATCCAGCACAGGCAATTCTCTTCTCCCGCGTCATCCAAGCCTTTACAGTAAAAGGGCCAGACGCACAAGATCATGCCAACTTTTATGCGCTCATGCTGTTCGTCGTCGGGCTCGCGAATCTTCTGGGCTATTTCTGCATTGGATTTGCGTGCAACACCATCGCGCAAACACTGACATATCGTTATCGCAAGGAGATGCTGCACCGCATCTTGCACATGGATCCAGACTTTTTCGACTGTCCAGAAAATTCGACTGGAGCACTGACCGCCAAATTATCATCGGTGCCTTCCGCAGCACAGGAACTCATGTCGCAAAATCTGGGCTTGATGCTCAATGTCAGTGTCAATGTGATTGCGAGTAGCGTGGTTGGAGTTGCATTCGGTTGGAAATTGGGTCTCACTCTGGTGATCACCGGCCTGACTCTCATTGTCGGGAGTGGCTACGTCCGCATTCGATTGGACCGAGAGCTCGAAGCCGCGACAGAGAAGCAGTATGCAAGCAGTGCAAGCTTGGCAGTGGAAGCCATCACATCGATCAGGACGGTCAGTCTTCTGACGCTGGAGTCTGCGGTTCTCAAAGAGTACAGCCAATGCTTGGATGGAATCATCACAGACGTGATTCGTAATCTGGTCAGTCAATGTTCAAGACAGCTCAAGCGCATCATTTGCTGACGTTTCCCGCAGATTGTAACCCTGATCCCCTGGGCGTTCTCTCAGGCCGTCGACTTCCTCGTCATGGGCCTCGGATTTTGGTATGGCTCACGTCTCCTGGCGTCGGGAGAATACACCACCACCCAATTCTTCGTGGTCTTCATCGCCATCATTTTCGGCGACCAGGGCGCAGCGCAATTCTTTACCTGGACCACGTCGATCACCAAAGCCATGGGTGCGACCAATTACATACTCTGGCTGCGAACGGTAACTCCACGCATCCGAGAGACGGACGACAATCGTGACAAAGAGTCACCAGTAGACGTAGTCTCGGTCGGCCTGCGCGATGTTGAATTTTCCTATCGACAACGGCAGGCGGTCAAAGTACTACGTGGCGTGTCCTTGAACATTCGGCCAGGAACTTTTGCGGCATTCGTGGGGCCATCCGGTTGTGGCAAGAGCACCATCATTTCCCTGCTGCTGCGGTTTTACGATCCAAGCACGGGCAGCATCACGATCAATGACAGCGATATCAAAAGCTTCTCGCCAAGCCTATATCGCCGCTGCATCTCTCTCGTCCAGCAAGAGCCGCCGCTCTACCTGGGCTCTGTGCGGCAAAATATCGTGCTGGGACTCAACCACGAGCCATCGGACAAAGAAGTCAACGAGGCATGTCGCCAGGCAAACGTCCTCGACTTTGTTTCCTCCCTACCGCAAGGCCTGGACACTCCTTGTGGAGCAAAGGGGACGCAGTTCTCCGGGGGGCAGAGACAGAGGATCGCAGTGGCCAGGGCATTGATCAGACAGCCACGTCTACTCTTGCTCGACGAAGCCACGTCTGCTCTGGACAGCCAGAGCGAAAAGATTGTACAAAAGGCGCTCGATGAGGCAATGTCGAGCCGTACGACGATTGCTGTCGCGCATCGGCTGAGCACGATCCGGGACGCCGATGTGATATTCGTCATCGAGGATGGCAAGATTGCAGAGTCGGGCACGCACAAGGAGTTGCAGCAACAGCGAGGCCGGTACTATGCAATGTGCCTGGCGCAATCATTGGACCAGGCTCGATAGGTGATGGTCACTAAAATTTCAAACGTGTTGAGGACGGTCGTCAGCACTTGTAGATATACTAGTAATGTTTGCAAATTGATGTTGCCACTGCGAGATCTTGTTTCGGAGCGAGCTCGAGCCGGTGATGGTGACTTGTGGTGGCTCCACGCGACTCGGGCTGTGCACTCGTCCAAACTGTGCTTCCTGATGAGGGAGTACGTAAAAGTCCTTGGCGATGCGTTGCCGACACCGTCTCGGTTCTATCTGTTCAGCATCACCGGATGGGCGTCTTCCGCATAAGCCTGCAAAGCATCCTTCGCCCAAGTTCCCTGTCGTCTTACTGCCTTGGCGTGACGCTCGCGATCGTGCCGGCGCAGACAGTCCACATGGTAGCTGTCATCCGTCGCAGAGCTACTGATTGGTCGGTATCGCCCTTCGTGTCACAGACTCTTCGCGCCAACCACGCGCTCCACACCCCACACGCGCACCCAGCATCCGCGAGACATGGACGAGCCGGAGAGCAGAATCTGCCTTCCCGTACCTGACAATCACATCGTCACACCCAAAGGTAAGCTGACAGCTGCAACGACCTCTAGTCCATCCTGTGACCAGAGCGGGTATCTGCTTGCCGCCCTTCCCAACCACACATTGACGCCTGTCATCCAAACCTTTTTCGTGTATCCTGACCAGACTTGGGCAGCACGACACGTCCAGCGCGTGACTGAGTGGGCAAGATTTGAACCCAGCACAACAGGCCACACTGACAGCAATGCGATGATTTCGCTGAGTGCATACGACCAAAATAGAACTCCACCTCACCGTCCTTGCAGAAGCGGCCGCTCAATGGGGAGTTTCAGATCCAGAAGCGCGATCTTGAATCACAGCCTGGCGACCACGAAATATGCCATTGAGAATGATGGTTCATGCCGAGAGGAGGTGACAGCTGCAGGCTTCGTGACAAGACATGTATCCCACGATTGACGCCTTGCGGCCTGAAGATGGCGTCTGCAGGAGGATCTTGAACGACAGCTGGATGCGCGAAGAGCTGACGCCAATGCATGATGCGTCGAGTGCTCAGCATGCAATGCTGGTCTTGAGCTTGGAGGCGAGCAGCCACCGTAAGCCATCCCACCTAATGAGCAATGATGAGACGTGTTGCTGCCTAATGACACACAGACTGTTGACAGGTGCAAGCGTTGAGGAGGACAGCTCTACCTCCTTGAATCTTGACGACGCGAAAGCACTCCTACTGCACGGCATTTGTAGCTGTAGTAGCAAGTTGCGGACGAGAACGAGGGTCCTTGGTCCCCAGGCAAGCCTTGTGCAAGCCCGAAAACATCTACCGCATCCTCATGAAGTATGCTGATTTGAATCCCGGGTGAGCCACTACAGCGGTCTGACCGAAGCCGACCGACATTCGGCTTCTTCGCCCAAGACAACCAGGGGATTCGGCCATCTCAAATGCCAATCAGAACATCATCCTTCGCAGATTCAGATGGCCGGCTCCGCGGCCTAGTGGAAGCGTCAAGAATAGATTTTCATGCCTCTTTGGGCATGACAGCTGCAACCGCCGTGCTGTTTGGGAATTGTCCTCGAGGTACGTATCCAAGTACCCGAAAGAGTTTGCCGTCCAGCGTGAAGGCGCAGTGAAAGAATGCAAGATGCAAGCTCAGGCACACTTTTGCCATCCCGCCCACTGTCAATGCACCCGAGTGCGCAAGCGTGGACGTTCCAGAAGAACGGCGTGTCTGGACAATCTTCTCATGCAAGATCCTGAATGCAAATTCAGGAATTCACACGATTGGTTCGTGGCATGAATATCGCCTGAAACACACAAATCTGCGACAACAAAGTCCGATCATTCGCCACCCGCGATGAGGAACGGCTATGCAGGAGGGCGAGGAGCAGCAGCGCCACGGCTGGCCTGATGTGTAGACGATTCATGGCGGAGGCACCAACACGAACGCCCGCAGATTGTCGCTCGCGCTGGCCTGCCTCTGCAGCGATGTAGTGTCGCAACGAAGACTGCACCGAGGAGAAAGATGCGCAAAGATGAGCGGCGGCATTCAGGCCTTGATGCGCGACTCAACGAGAGTCGCGCACTGCGGTCGACGGAAGTGTCCAGGATTTGTCAGAACCATCGCGCACGTGTCAGTCGTTCGCCATCTTGGTTGTATTGTCTTCCGCAGTCAGGCCACGACCCTGTCTGGTCTCCTTCCGTGCAGCCGAGCGCAGAGATTGCGCGATGTGAAAAGCACAAGCACCGCCCGGCTACGAGATTGGGGAGGACCCCGAAGCAGAAGCCGCCAACGACTCAACCACAGCACAGACGCCGTCTTGCGCAAACGCGGGTCTAGCGGATGAGAGAGCAGGACATGACACGAGCCCCAGCAGCAGATTCCGAATTCGCCTTCCTCTCGCGTGGTAGGCGATGGACGGGTGGAGCGGCGGGACGTGTCATGTACCTGCATAAGACCCCTTCCGCCAGCCGAACAACGCTTGCCTTTCTCTGGCATGCATGCGCAACGAGCAGCCTCTTCTGCTACCACCTGCACGGGAAGTATCCCATCTCGGCTCGGCCACAGGGCTGGGTTGGATCTTCCGCGCTGAGGCGGAAACGTCGTTTTTTGCTTTGCGTCTACTCGCCTGCTTGGCGGTGCTGTAGATCCAACCTCGTCTAGCTGCAGGAGAAAGCTTCGTGTCTTTGCTGGATTGGTAGTTCCCGAATGCCAATCTCTATATTGTTGCGATGGACAAAGAGCCAGCGTTGCGCACTTCTACGGTCAGTTCAGACTCGGCATGGTGTTCGTGAATGTGACTCTTGACGCGTGAAGACACGGCGTGCCTTTGCTCAAGTGGCGCCCTTCCGTCTGATGACCCGAGACCGAGAATCGCGGTGCAGACGCACCAGTCATGAGCGTGCAGATCCGCGTTGCATCAGAGTTCCCGCGCGCAAAAAGGTTCCCATTGCTGTGCATCTTCGGCGCTGCACTGATGCCTAACGTAAACAAGCGACCCCAATGCGCCTTTGCGCAAGTAGACATGTATCTGTCTCTTCGGCGGCTGAAACTTTGTGTTACCCTCTTCTGGCGAGAGAGAGAAGGCTTCTCGGAAGGATGGACGGACCGGGAGGCATGGTCTGTCGGGCGGGACGGAGATTTGGAAGCACAGAAGATCAGGTCTTGGTGGTGGAGTGAGCGAGCGGCAGGCATGGGAAGAATTGTACTGTTCATGCACAGATGGTGGCCCGCATGCGCCTGCTGCTGGAGCAGTCCGCGATGGCTCGTTCAACAGGCGCAAGTCACCGCCGCACGCCTCTCCTAGACACGAATCTCGCCTCCAGCAGACATCTCCATTCCCCCCCCCCCTCTCTCTCCCACAGCAATCCATCTTCAGCCGACTCGCAATTGTCAACGAGAAATCCCGAGCCATCCACAAGGCCAAAAACGCAATGCCAGCCCATGTCAGTAAGCGCACCGACTCCCATCAAGTGAAGAAATCCATTCCCATGTGGAGAATCGAGAGCAGACGGACGCCGATCCGAAACATCTGCAGAATCTTGTCTTTCTCGCTTCCTTCTTCTTAGTCAAGCTGTCAGGGTTCGGCAACAACGTCGCGCGGAATGCACATGTCTCGCGCTGTGGTGTTTCCCTCTTTTGCCTTTGTCGCTTGGAATAGATTTGCATGGAGAACTTTGACCGAGACAAGATTCCGTTCTCTGACTAAGTGTATGTGGCAAATTAGGGCTCTGGTTGCCGGAGTGTGTGAAGAGAGAGAGAGAGAGTACGCGTCGTGGCTGAGGCGTGTAAGTCATCAGTGAATCGCCGTGATGCACGGAAGAGGGAATGGCCTCCGTCGCGCAGCTGTGGGTATGGCGGCATGTGTGGGCGGTGAGAGCGATCAGGATTTGGCGAACACAACTTTTGTGAAGTCTTCTTCTCTATGGTACACGATAGATACATGTCAAAGCCCATCTGTCCTCGACCCGCGCAGGAGAATGGGCATGCTCGAATTGCTCCGCCCCCTTGTTGCATCGCAGCCCAAGCAGTACAGCAAAAAACGTAGTGACAAGACCGATTGTAGTTGATAATGTACAAGTTTGATTGGTTCGCGATGGCGAGGTAGTAGTATCAGCAGCACATGCGCGAGGAGAAACAGCATTATATTGTACACACAGCAGCGGCAAGTAATGTGGCCAGGAGTAAGCATGTGCAAGAAGGGTAAAAGTAGTCCGAAGAGGAGTCTTCGTGCTGTCCATCCGTCTGTCCCAGCGGGAGGAGGCGAAGGGTTGGAAAGTTCCCACAATCAACAAAACACCATGGTCCCCATGATTCCCCGTCTTTGATAGTATCCCGGCGTAACGACATCAATTTCGTAGAGTGGTAGTCTTGGTTGCTCTGCAATGTACGGTGTATGTGTGTGTGTGTGGTCGTAGTCATTGCATGGGCGTCGTCATGAAGTAAGGAAAGGTGGAAGAGGTAATGACCATCTTCCTTACTCATCCCGCTTCCTCTTCTTGGCAGGCTTGCGGTCGCCGCCGGTGGGGGAGTAGTCACCATCCGAGTAGCTCGCGCTGCTGGAGCTCGAGCTGGAGCCGCCGACCTGGGCAGTGACATCGAAGAGCATGGCACCGAGCTCACCGGCATCCGGCGACACACGATGTTGTTGCGGGGGATACTGGTGTGGTTGAGGAGGGTATGGTTGCTGTTCCTGCTTCGGGCGGATGACCGAGCCGGCGTCGCCGCCGTTGACGGACTCGATGGGTTGGTGCAGGTGCTGCTCGCCGGGCTGCGAGAGGACGCCCATGACCATGGTGCCGGCGCCGTGGGTGCGCTGGTGCTGGCTGAGGTTGTCGGATCGCGAGAACTTCTTGCCGCAGTCGGAGCACTCAAAGGGCTTCTCGTGCGTGTGGAGGGAGCGGTAGTGCCGCTTCAGGTGTTCTTGCCGGCGGAAGCGCCGGCTGCACAGCGTGCACACAAACGTCTTGGAGGGATCGTCGGTGAGGGACTGCTTGCGGCCGCGGCGCGACACGCTGTTGCCCTGCGCCGGCGTCGACGCGGCCGTCTCGTTGTTGTCCGACGAGGCCTGCGACGGCGCGTTGGACGGAGGCGCCGATGACGAGCCCTCTTGGGCGCTGCTGGCCTGGGCAACGTGCTGCACGCTCTCTTTCCTGCTGCCCGCCTTGCGCTTGGGCTTGGTGTGCGCGGCGGCCGAGTGCGCGGGCACGGCGTAGTCGGCGACGGGCGGCGAGTAAGCGCCCGGCGCGAGCTCGTCGTCGCTGAAGCTCTCCTCGCTGAAGAAGCCGTCGTCGTCGACCGACGACAGGCGCTGGCGCTTGGCACCGTGGTACTGGATGTCGGGGTTCGCGTAGGCCACCATGCCGCCGAATTCGTCGTCCACGTCGAGCTCGAAGATGGGCTCGAAGGTGGGAAGGCCGGCGTAGAAGCGAGGCTCGGCCGCTTCCGCAATGTGCACGTGTGGGGCTGCAATTTCCCCACCCTTGAACAGCATCTTTTCCGCGTCGTCAGCACCGCACACCGCGGGCATGCCCGCAAAGTCCATGCCCGACGACCCGGCCATCAGATCGCGTGGGTCACACACGTTCTGCTCCGAGGCCACCGATCGGGGCACGGGGGAGGGTGAGGGCGAGTGCTGCGTGGACGTCGCACCACTCTGCAGGTCAAACGACTGGCTGCTCGCGGCCGAGATGGAGCTGTTGTGCAAGAAGACGGGTGTCATGGGCGGCGATCCGGGACGTGTCGTCCAATCGCCACCCGCGAGCACCTCGGAAAAGACCTCCTCTTCGCAGCCCTGCTTGACGGCTGGCAGAGCGACCATGGGCGGCTTCGCGAAGAAGACACCTTGGCCGTCGACTGGTGTCGGCTGCACGCCGCAGGTCGTGGGGGGTGTCGAGGCGGAACTGAACGATGCGGATGAGGCGGAGAGGGTGGGCGTTGCGGGAAAGTAGCTGGGGCATTCCGTGTTGACGACCAAATTCTGCTCGTGCTGCGGCTGCACATAGTACGCCGGCTTCTGCTGTTGTCGAGGAGACGCATCAGGAGTGAGCATGGGCGGAGGGCCGTAGATTTGTGCGTGCTGCTGGAAATGTGCATACGAGCCGGCCGAGTGTGGGCGGTGCTGGTGGTGGTGCATGGGGTGCTGCTGAAAATACATGACTTGGCCGGGGCTGGAGGGGACAATGGCCATCGGCAGACCGTGTGGGTATTGCGGGTGAACCGTAAAGTGTCCATGTTGCTTGTTGTCGGGACTGGGCTCGGGTTGGTAGTAGAAGAAGGGGGATTGCCCCATGGGTGGGGTGGTCTGGGAAGCGTAATCCATTGGAAGTGCGGGATTGATGCTGAGTAGCAGTTAGCGTGCCGTACATATCGATGCCGTGCCCTCGTGCTTCGCGATGATGTCTTCGGGGCATGACGAACCAGCTAAATCGATGGGGTCGCAGCGCCGACGAAACACATCCAAATGGTTTCGAAATGGGGCTCGATTAAGTTGGTTCGCTGGTGGTTGGCGGTGGTTTGGAGCACTGTACAGGGTCCACGGCGCTGCAGTGGATCGGAGATTGGAAGGCAGTGAGTGAGTGTGAGGCTTGACGTCGGTCGTTGGGGGCAGAGGGTTGTTTCGATGCAGTATCGTCGATGGTCGTCCCGGATGGGCGAGGTGAAGGTGGCAATGGCGTTCCGAAGGAATGACGAGGTGCGGTGGCCGTGAGTGGGTGGAAGCACAGATCGGATGGGCACCTGAAAGGGAACAAGACAGATAATAAGAAGAACGAGCGCGCACGGCAGAGATGACGATGGCGGAGGGGAGCGACACAAGAGAACGACCAGTTTAAGATAAACCCTGGGCGCGCGGCGTTGGAACGAGACGGGCAGCGCGATAAAGGCAGCGCGATCAGCGCAGCGCGGCGTGCAAAGGTCAGGACCAAAGCGGTTAGCCAGGTACGAGAGGCTAGCGCTGCGGTAGTCGACGCGCGATTCGAGCTGGCTTCATGGGGACTCGCTCCCGACGGATGCTGGATCCATGGATGGGCGCTGCGACGGACAAGGGCTGGCACCCCCGCCAGACGACCACCTCCCTTTGCCCTCTCCCTCCCACGGCTGCAGGTACGTCCATCCCGGCACGCACGCTAAGCCACTGGCCTCGCGCGCCGCCTGCTGGGCCTCGTCTCGCTGCAGGCCAGAAGTCGATGCAAAGGCGCAGCAGCACCGTATGCCGTTGCCATCCACCAGCGAGCGCATCGCCCGCTGCACGCCGTTCTGCTCCATCACATGGAGCACACCCGACTAGTAGCTCGTCTCCTCCCCGTAGCTCGTCTCCTCCCCGTCCTCCCCTTCCACGCTGTACAGCATACTGCTGCTGCTTGCGGCCACGATGGTCCGCCATCCTCGGCCGTACCGTTGAGCTGGCTACGCTCTGCTGTGTGCTGCGTACCACCACCACGATCGTCCGCCATGCACGACGCCGACTCGCCTGCGGTGTCAGCAGTAGCCTCGTTGGCGGGCAAAGGTGCGTGAATCATCCATCCTCAATCGGAATCCCGCACGACGTGTCGCAGCCTGCGATGGACGGCACGGCCGGCCGGTCCTCGTCGCCGCTCTGCACGCTGACGGCATATCGCTGCTGCTGCTGCGATTCGACGACTGCCCTCTAGCATGCAGCACCACCGGAATGCGCTGCGTGGTGCGCGCGACCACTCCCTCCCGCCGTATTGGCTCCTCCATCCGCTGCATCACGCGTTCCCATGTTCTTGTGCTCTCGCCCGTTTGCGCGCGCGCGCGATGGCCACTGCAGCCTGCCGTGCTGTCCGCTTGCAGTCGACGTGTGTTGCGCTGTGGGTGATGAGCGCTGGCGTTGGCCGCCGCCGCCGACCATCCACGACGGCAAGACGAAGAGTCGAAGCGACACTGGCCCGACGCGCCACGCCACCTCCGCCTCATGCCACCCAATCGATAACGGGTGTCGGGAGGGAAGCATGCCCTGATTTGCTGTGTAGCATTTCTCCGTCGCTGCGGCAGCAGGTGTGTGAGAACGACCTGGTGTGCATGCACCGCACAGCAATTCGATAGCGCTTGCAAATCACACCCGTCGAGCAGCGTCGCCACCCCTCCAGCAGACCATCATATGCGAACGAGGCGCCCTGCTCGTCGCTACTGCTGCTGCTGCTCCCAGTGCTCAGGTCACCCATGCGCCGCGGGCTGAAAAGTCGACGCGTCGCCTGCCCGTCTCGGACGAACGGTGGCACCCACGATGATGCTGCGGTGGGTCGGATGAGCGGCGACGCTGAAACACACGTCGACTGCTCTCTGCTGGGAGCAAGAGGCATCGATTGTCCCACGCCCTCCCGATCGACCAACAATGCCCACCCAACCAGCTGTCGAGTCGTCGCAGGTGCAGGCAACGGGGCAGCAGGAGTGTGTGTGGTTGACCTGACTTTCTGCCCACTCCACGCAACGCCGCCGGTTTCACTCTGACGCGCAGCGCGTTGGCCTCCCGTCCACAGCAACCAAAAAAAGCAGCCTGCTCCGGCCATTCAGACACGAGGGCGGGCGGAAAAAAACCTGCTGTCGGCCGTTGTATGGCGGCTCACTTCGACAGCCCACTCCACTCTCTCGCACCCACCAGACAGGGTCTCACAGGCATCACAATTAATCAATCACACCCGCCCGATGGGCTGTATCAGACTAGAAGGCAGTGATCGCCTTCGAGAAGGCCGCGTCAAACACGTCTCAATCTCGCCAGCACTGCTCCACTGCCCATTCATATCAGTGTCCACACAGGCTGCTCTTCGGCCGCGCCGTGACGCCGGATGAGCCTCACGAGGCCTACCATTGCATTTCCTGGATCATCGTGTGCGTAGCAATCAGTAAAGATTTCGCCGGCGCGCCGCTGCTGATGCCCCGCTGATGCCCAATTCCGAGGCTCGGCCTGCCGAAGGAGAGTCGCGCATGCCAGATGGAGAAGAACATGGCAGACGATGCAAACGCACCACTCCAGCAGACAGCTGCTGGGCACGAGACGTGTCCGCAGCTGTGCTGGGTGCGGGGCACAGCTAGCTGCTCCCATCGTGCGTGCAGCCGTGCAAGTCATGCTCGTATTGTCCATGTTGGCGGCTTATGCACCACTACTGCAGGTACCAGAACGACGCCGTGGATGGCAGCATGGCGGTTGGTGTGCACTGCACCAGGCAGGAACAAGAGTGTGCCTAGCTCGCACTCGATGCTCGAATGATTTATTAGTGCGTTTCACAACAGCTGTCCGGTACTGATCAAGACCGTCGAGTGCAGACGGCCGCTATTCTTGCTGTCGTCGTGTCAGATATGTCACGGGCGCAGCCGCAGCTGTCCAAGCCCGAGCATCCTCATCATCACACCTCGTCCTTCCACACCCGCCTGTCACATGCAAGCCTACCTCTGTCTGCGGCGCAAGATCACGCCCATGGGCATCCATAGCGCACTGGGCACACTGCGAATGATTCAGTGCGCTGACCACAATGCTCCGATATTTCGCAGGCGGTCAACATGTCTCTCCAGCAGCACGCCTTCCTCCATCAGTCGGGGCCCGGCTCGTACTCATTACAATATCTGCGACATGCAATCACTAGCCATGCTGGTCGCGCCTATAGCAAGGGCTCGGCAGTGCTCATTCCGTGCGTGTCGACGACGACTAGTGCCGAGGATGGTGAAGAGCGAGAGGCAGCGGGCGTGCCGTCTCGTCTCCGCCGCTCTTGGCCCGCCCCGGGGTGAAGGGGTCCTCGATTGGCACTATTCTTTCGCCGTCGACGACGCCGCTTTTCCACACAAATGCGCAGCGTGCCTTCCGGACGGTCCCAAGATCGACTCTAAACGAGATTGGGGTTTTGTGTCCCAACAGTTTTCGCAAGCGATCGCCCTTGCGATCCGCCCACCGAGCTGCTGGGGTCGGTGGCTTCGAGCTACGGGCTTGCGACGCTCCCCGCGGCGCAGGTACAGCCGCGAACCTACTCTCACAAGCGCAGACACTGGTGAGTGCCTCATTCTCCACTTTCTTACAATTCACTCTTGCTGCTCTGCAACACGCCCATCACACCCCTTCTACACGAGCAGGTCGCCATGCGAGGCGGAGGCGACGCCACACGCACCGCCTCGCACCTTGGTGCGAGGCACACACATCTGCGCATTCCCTTGGTGAAATTTCTCAACATGTTGGGCCTCGAGCAAGGTGAGCTTCCAGCAAAAAGCTAGATGGTCCACCCCCCGGCCCCATCCTTTGCACCGGTTCATGATCTGCTGTGAGGATGGTCAGCAGCGGGACGTCTTCTTCGCGAGGGCCGAACTGCCGGTCCACCATCTCCGCCGCGTCCGCTGCGACCGCTTCTTGCCTCGGCGCCCATGCGACTCACTGGGTATGAGCTCCAGCGACCAGCATCATGAATCAGAGCTCCCTCGTATGCGCGTGCTGCCGTGGAGTCCGCACGAGCACTGTGCGTGCCTCTCTATCCATCACCGTGAATTCAATCTCGCTACGACCTTGCACGGCGACAGCACTGTTCGGAGAGCTGTCGTCGTGTCTCCAACAGCAATATGGCGTTATTGTGGCATAATTTTGGCTTCTCTTCACCGTCATTCGCACATCACATCACAGCCAGACCTGCCGGTCTGCCTAGTGGCGAATCTCCAAGGGGGGAGGGTTCAGCGCATCGCGAATTTTGGGCACTGGAGCTTTGCGGGATCAGCATCACCACCCGTGAGCCAGTCTCGCGGCACTCGACTAGTGCAGAAATAGTACGCTCCACCACGCAGCTTGTTTGTGTGTGGGAATGGGCCTCGACCATTTTCTGCTCCGAGGCAAAAAGTTGTTGTTGCTGGTATTGCGACGCCTCACGGAAGCACCTCCAGACAGCCATGGCACCGCATGGAGATGCGTCCTTTGTTGCTCTCCTTCCTATTATGTCCGGCTAAGAATCTGGCTCGATGCCGCGTGTATCTACGGGTGTGATTTGCCTGCCGCTCAATGGGAGGAGAACAAGGACACGTCTTGGTTGAGCGGCTGGTTGCACGTTGAAGGTGACTGTGGGAAAGAACTCCTACATTCATTTCGCACTTCTTTGCCCCATCTCAGACTCTGGTCTGGCAGGTGGGTGCAAGACATGGTTGAAGTCGGCTGTCCAGGGTGTCGATGCTCATTCGCCATGTGGCGTGAAGCCGCGGCGTCCCCAACGTCCGCATCCGAGTGCTCAGAGTTCCGGACCGCACGCGTATAGCGGGGATTACATCTTTGTGCAACTATTGGCAGAGACTGTCGAGTGAGGCAATGGATCGCGTGTTGTATCGTCGTGCTGTAGTGACTGGAGACATCGCGACTTTGGCGCAGCCATCGACGCGCGCACAATTGCTGTCAACTTGCTGAGAGTTGCAGATGTGCAGGCGTCGTGCTGACTTCCCAAGCTCATCACATTCTCTTCCGCCGGGGAAAGCGTTCCGCACTATGCCAGCCGCCGAGGACCTGCACAAGTCTCTTTGAGCATGGGATCGCCCATCACACCACCGGGCGCACCAGGTCACAACTGAGAAGAGTCAATTCCTGGATCCTGGAAAATTGAGAAGGATGCAGTGGGCAAAGTACAGCGATGTGGTCCCCCCAGGTTCGGGTCTTGTTCCTTGAGTAGGGCATTGGTTGGAGCTCCACAGCTATGCTCCAATACCATCTCTTGGTAAGATGAAGATGCAGCCATCCTAGCGGTTTTGCTCACGCGTCGACGCCCAGATCAAGGTGGGTGCGGATGGACGGCTTGTCGATGAAACTGCTCCTAGGCTGTTTGTTCGCCGACCGAAGCGACGTTGATCGTGGCGGCCGTCTTTGCTATTCATCGGAGCTGTTCTCCGAACGTGTCGACACTCCTCAGTCCGAATGTGATCATTGACAAAGAGGATTTTCGACTCGGTGGATGGCAGTATCCCGTTGGATATGCACGCGTGGACACCTGCCTTCGAGGCGACGAGCGTCCAGTCAACCTAGTTTGATGAACGCGCGTGCGACACTTGCCCTTGCACAGCTCGATTGTGATGGATATCCTGGCTCGTAACCGGCTAGGAGAACGGATACGGTGCACGGTTTCCATGACCAAAATCTGCGCCCCGCAGTGGCCGCTCACAACGTGAAAGGCACCAAATTGGCAGTAAGCGAGGGAAACTGCTGTTCAAGGTCATCGCTATCGACGCGGGTGCGGTCTTTGGTGACGTTGTCGATACAGTTACGCCTACCCATTGGCCATAGGACATGGTTTCCGCCCCGGTCGTCCACTGTCCGGCATGTTGGTTCGTCAGAATCACCCAGTCTTGACACTCTCGCGTATCAAGTCCTGATGCCTGGACATTCTCTTGCCACGTGAAGCACGTCATCACAAGTAGGGTCTTCGTTCCAACTGGAGGTTGTAAAAGGCCCAGGACCAGGCCGGTGACAAGAGTTCAACACCTGCGTGGTTGTTTGCGTGCCGCATGTATGGTCTCACGCATCGCCGGGGGGAGCTCTGTGGGAGAAGTCGACCGTTGTTCATTGGATTCTCAAAATCTGATAACATGTCTCGTTGGGCATCTCCGGTCGCGTTACCTCTTGCAGGCGACGGTCTGGGGTCTCGGTTCCAGGTGTCAGCATACCTCCCTTGTCCCTCGATTGCCTTTTTCACAATATTTCCCCTCCCAGGGCAAGAAATCCTCATGCAAAGAACTCATGTTTGTTGCCGTCAGCGTGGTAAGCACGCTAGGGGATGAGATAAGAGGCCGAGTCGGCTGGGGCAGCTTCTTGTATGCGAATCAGCTTTCCCCTTTTCCAGCACCACCCACAACCCGAGCATGAGGTCTGAGAGCAGGTTGAAGTGGATTCCAAGCCGCCGGGCCCTCCGGGATGCAGAGAGTTGCGGCATACTGCGACTTTTTGCTAGGATATGCTGGTAAAATTGGCCGACACGAAGAGCTGGGAAAAGGCAAGCAATGCGCAGGGCACGAGAGTTCTCACTGACAGCTGAACACTATCGAAGCGTTCATGCACCCGCACGTGTCACGCATGCAGCCTTTGCATGAGCCAGTCGTCAAGAGTCTTGCGCGGTATGCAATAGTATGATCCTCATATTGGTGGCCACGGGATGCAGCGAGTGGCGCACATATCTGCGGTGGCAGAGAGTGTCGCATAGTTGTGCATGGAACGCCGGCACTCGTGATCTTCCGCACTACGCCCAAGCTCTCCATGTTTGCGATCAGACCGCGACACATCAATCCTCCGTCGGCCTTGCGCATCTCAGACCGTAGTCGCTTCGACCTCGTGGCGGTGCGTGTTTCACGTGCCGGATCGAAGGTTGGATCATCGGCAGAACAAGTCATCACGTCGAAATTTCATAGCTCATTCAAAGTCAACGCCCAAAGTCATTTTTTTTGTGTTGGTGAAGTGAAGTCGGAATGGCAACGATGCAGAGCATCGCTCGTAATCTGCACGATGATGTTCATATGCCGCAAGTCGAGTGACGCCCAAAACAGTTTAGCGTGTGCGCGAGTCATGTTACCAGTGTTGGTTTTCTGACGCAGCGACATACAGTGATGATATGGATGTGACCTGTTTTCTCGCCCCAAAACATGAGCGGTAACAAGATTTCACTGTCGCTTGCGGCGCGGAAAGCGCCTCCGCCTACGAATGGAGTCAAAAGACCGCGCGCCGCCCTACATGACGAGGAAGAGGATGGCTCAGCGATTGGAAAGACCGAGACCGTATTCCATTTCGATTCCAAAGCAGGTGGCGCAGTTGACGCGACGAGACGGAAGGAGGATCAAGGGCCGTTGATGATCGCTCCGCAGGCCAATCGAGACTGGAGGGACCAGGCAAATCAACGCAAAAGACAAAAGAGTGGCCTGCCCGAAGGTCAGAATGGCAATCGCGAAGCGCTGGATGCGAGAATGCGTGAGGTGGAGGCGAGAGTTGAGGCAAGCAAGCCCAAGTTTGGATTGAACACGTACAAGAAGAATGGAGATGAGAAGGTGGCGGAGGATGAGGAGGTGCCAGTAGAGGAACGACAACAGGAAGAGACTGCCAAGGCAAAGACGGACGACGAACTAGCCATGGATGCGCTTCTTGGGAAAACATCGACAGACAAGACCATGATCATTGAAGGGAGGAACGCGCCCATGACTGAAGAAGATGCTTTCGACCACGACATAGCATCTGCTCCGGACATGGCTACATTAGACGACTATGCTCGTGTGCCCGTGGAACAATTTGGTGCCGCACTGCTTCGAGGGATGGGCTGGAAAGATGGCGAAGGGATCGGCAGTCAAAAGGGGAAGAAGATTGCAAAGGATAGTGGAAAGCCGCCGGAGCGCAGAGCAGCACTGCTGGGCATTGGTGCGAAAGAAAATGCTGCGATTACACAAGAAATTGGTGCGTGGGGCAAGGCCGCACGGGGGAAGGAGGCCAAAATTTATAATCCAGTACTGGTCCGAGACAAGAAGACGGGCAAGACGTATACGGAGGAAGAGCTGGAGAAAAAGAGGCAAGAGGATGAACGTCGGAAGTATGAGATGGAGTTTGATCAAAAGCAGCGGGAGCGAATGCGCAGAGACGACTCTCGAGATCGTCGTAGGGACAGAGATGGAAGCCGAGACGATCGCCAAGATCGGGACCGACGCCGGCGCCATTATGATACGGACGGCGAGGATGAGTATCGTCGACGCAAAGAAAAGGAGCGGCGCAGGAAGAGAGAAGACGAATATGACTCTCGAAAGTACAGAGATAGCGGCCATGAGCGACATCGCCGAGATCGTGACCGAGACAGAGATCATCGAAGATAGCTACGAAATGGACGGTGCTGACAGATGGTTAGATCTCCACCTTTGACCCTCCTCGGCGATATTGCACATTTCCAGTCCCGCTCAACGGAACGCCAATGGCCGTGTCCATGACTGATGATGGGAAGTCGAAGCACTGCTAGATCAGCCACGCCGAGCATACGTGCAGGGTTCCATTCGGCTGATCCATCGGCCATACAACATGGCAATGGCACACTGGCGAGCGCCGACGAGAATCGTGCCGCGGGCAGTACGACCTCTTCTCTCCGAACCGTGTCTGTCCGAGGCCATTCCCCACGCCGAATGGCTTCTATGCCTCAATCTCTACAGTGCACTTCTCTAGTGAACATCTAGCGCGCCTTTCCCATCACTTTTTGCCAGCTAGAATCGCGCTAGAAGTTTTCACATGCGGAGCTGTTCGGCGACGTCTTTGCTTCTTCCTTTCCTCTCCCTCCCTCGCACTTGACGCCATCGCGGCTGTTGTAGGTTTGAATGGTGTCTGCCGCGTCGGCAATCGGTCTCACCATCTTCGGAGACGCGCAGATGGCTGCCAGACTTCTGCAGGTCCGGCTGGACAGGGGTAATTTGCATCTGCAGCACTACTACGAGTTGGTAGAGGGCTACCACGCCTTTGGACAGGTACGTGAGTGATGACGCTTGTGTCGGGGGGTGTTAGAGGGTTTCAGACTTATGCAGGAACGGCTGCACGTTATTTTGAGCGATGATGAGGTGCACTCAATGATGGCTGTCGTGCTCCTGTAGAGCGCATGAGCGGGACATTTCACAACTGCAATGCAAGGGGACGGGGTGTGGGTGCGATTGTGGTGATGAGGACACGAGTGATGGTGGTTGAAGAATATTGCTGGCTGCATGGCGTGACCGGAGTGGCTCTTGACCGCTGTGGTGCATGACTTGGGCTGATACATTGTAGAGCGAAGGGACGACGACAATGCAAGTTACAGAGCTATCGCTGCATAGTCGACCTGATGTATGAATTGACCCTGTTCATGATCGATCACGAGGTCGCCTGAGCATTGGCGCGCCTTCTGAGCAAAACCCGGGCGCCTCTGTCAACACGTCCACCGCGTACCCGATGCGGTCTTATCGCGCAGTACAGGTCTGATAGACCACCTGCTCCGATTCCTTCGGTCCCTTCTGATTGCCCACGTCCAGTCGCGGGTGAACGCTGGATCGTGCTGCCTGTCAAGTAGTGCCGAAGGATCGATCCTGGGACATCCTGTGTAAAAAAAGTAACTCGATTGTGGGGTTGTTGCGAGGGCCATGTTAGTGCTGCGTCTCTGATCATAAGCAGTGGAAGAGATGTCCTGCAAAAGTGGTGACCTGCTAGGTTGGCGGTCTGCGGGCGAATCGAGTTCTCACGACACAACGCCTGCTTCTTGTTCGATGGAGCCTCCTGATTGGAAGGATCTTGGTCGTCGTCAGCTGTCACCGTCGGTTTTGAGCCGGAAGCGGAAGCGTGTGCCACCTCATCGACGGTACCGGGATGGACATCGATGCTCATGATCCCGTTTCATGCATACCTTCCGAAGGCCAGACCGATACCTCTCATTACCATCAAGGTCCCATTTCCTCGAAGTGGCTTTGCCTGCCATACGACAACTTGACGTCCAATGCCATTGATGCGAGGGTGGCTCAAAGTGCTTTTTCTCGGCAAATAGCTTTAGGACAGCCTCACGGGGAAACCAGGAAGCAAATACGCGATGAAGCATCTTGACGGTGTCCCACCGATTTCCACATTCCCGAGGTGCGCTGATGAACCTCTGAAGGTGGCTGACGGAGATGTGGCAGGAATAAGTGGCTGGTGTCATTGTCCAAGCATTCACAAGTACATGTGTAGAGATCACAAGTCTGTCACGTCAGTGCAGTGTAGGTTGCGATACGTTCGGGCACTGCGGCTAGGCTATGCAACCATCCTCTTGCTGGAAAAGCATGTGCACACTTACTCTGACTGCGTGTATGCCACAGGCCAGCATGTTTGGTCGCAGTATCGCCGTACGGGCACTCAAGCACAAGCAAAATCTTCCAAAGCTTTGCGTCCTCCCTCGAGCCTCCATGTCAACATCTCTCGCTCGACCACCACTGTGCGCAAGCATGGCCACTTGTTTCTCATGGACACAAAGTCAACCTACCACCTGCTTGTATGCTGAAGCGCAGGTAGCAGCCCACCAGTCCAGGCGACAAGCTCTTTCGATGACCAGTCCAGCAGACCCATACCGTCGACATTTTGCAGGGCTGATCGGTCAGAAACCCCTTCAGCATTTCGACGTCGATCGGCGGACTTTTCTCTGATCAGTTTGATGAGATCGAGAGGCAGTCACACTCTCGCGGCACGACCTTGAGCAAACCTCCTGATAATGTCTCGTGAGGGACAACCTTGAGCAAGGGGTTCGGCCGCGCCTGCAACATTATGATGAGAGACTGGTCGTTGGGAAGGTGTTTGTGACCAGTGAAGATGCAAGCTTGCGAACGTGTGGGCTCGCTGAGATCGGGTGTCGAGACTATCATGGAGCTCGTAGTTGCGACCAGCTGGAAGATACCATTGTTCAAGAAAGTGCTCGTGCTTGCGGTGTACGGCATAGATAACAGCATCTGGGGCTGCGATCGAGCTGTAAGGGATTGTGCACGGCGGAGGAGAAACGAGTGCCGAACGGTCTCATTCCAACGGCTACAAACGAGGCGGATCTAGACGATCTGGCCCATCGAGAGGCGCACAAGGATGCTCTCGAGCAGTTCTGCAAACCGAAACATCGGATGGGCCTCAGCATCGCCGGAAGACTGGTCTCCATTTTCTGAGCTGGAAGTGGCGATCACAGGCCGCTTAGCTTTGTACGTCGACTTGCACACCGGGGCCGTCGCGACGTCTTCATCCTTTTGGAGAGAGGTTCGAGTTCGGCGAAGATGAAGCTGTGCAATGTAAGTAAGCAATATCCAGCAATGAGCAGTGCGAATACTATCCTACGAAGCAGTCCGCTCATCCGAGTCATTGTTCCGACTTTGAGCGTGGCAATACACCACACATAGATTGGAGCGTGGTGAAAAGTTCGCGGGTACGTGCGAAGCCTGGCAATGACCCACTCAGATGAACGGCTATGCGTGCCTGAATTGGTTCTGCGTGAACCGTGGTTCATGGGCATGGTACCTTGCTTGGTACTTGCTGCACGCCATGGCACTGATGGCGCGAGAGAAGAGGAGGAGAGAAGTGCACAAATGTGACATGTATTTCGTCTTCCCACCCACAGCAGGCACAAAGTCCCCTCAGCATTCACCGGGATCTCAAGACTCGCCACTTCTCGAACGAATGCAACTCACGGTCTTCAAGTCGAGTGTTGCAGCACGTATCCTGTCCATTCCAGTCTCAACTATGCAAGAGCCTCAAATCAGCTCGAGCACACGCACTAAGGCCAAAACGTCCGAGGAAGCTGCAGGAATGCACCCAGAAGTTTCCAAGTCGCAAATTTCGGCATCGATTACCATATTACAAGGCTATTCAAGACCCACGAGCAAGTCACGTCCACTCTTTTCCGCTTTCGCCCTCGTCACCCTGCCTTCAGGAGATTGAAGGACATCTCTCAGCAGAGCTGGAGCCTCGACAGCTAATCTTCTCTGCTTGTGTGAACGTGAAGCGAGCTCCTCTGCTCTTCCCACACTGACTTTATAGTCCTGCAGCTTTCGTTTCCTGCCTGAGCTCGAAACAGTGGATGGATTCTGCTCTCGCCCAGTGCTGCCTGGAGATGAATGGATCCCAGTCAGGTCAATGTCAGGAGGCGGAGTTGCAGCAGATCGAGTGGCGCTTGTCGATTGAGCTCGAGCATCAGCCGTAGAGTATCTGTGCTCATTCACTCGATCTCGATCAGGCGTTTTTGCTTCATGGCGGTCGCGACGTGCGTCCGTATCCGCGGGTGGCGGAACTCGAAGTCGATGTCCTGGAATAGACCTCTCTGATCCATCTGCGCTCGGCGGTCCCTGAAGTTCTGCTTCCGACCGGTTTCACAGTGGAACGTCGAGTTCTGATAGTCGTCCACGATGCATCAAGAGTCGAGACTCCACATAGGCTGCTTCTTCGCGCTTCCCCTTCGACATGCTGGCGATGTGTGCTTCAATTTTCGAGGCAGTGGCGTTTGTGAAAGTCAGGTAGTAACACGGGACATTCGTATGAACTATGGCCATATTCTCACTGATCTGCGCCTGAAGTTCGACAAGTTTCTCTGTCAAAGCAATGTAACCCCCCAGTAACTGTTCGACAGACTCTGGAAGAACGTGCTGCTGTGCTATCCCAGTTTCGTCAGCTCTTTCTAGCCTCTGAGTTGAATTTGCTGCAGCGCGCCTGCTCGCACTAGACATTCTGCTTTCACTCTCGGCCTTCTCCTGCTCTGCTCCGAGTATGCCTCGATCTTGCAGCCAGGGTACAAACTCCTTGTCTAGTGCTATATTTTCCATTTCCGATAGCCGTGTGGTCTGGTGCGAGACCAGTTCAGTCAGCCCCTCGGTGGTAGATTCAATTTCCTTCATTTTGACATGAAATCGTTCCAATCGCGCCACGTCTATTTCGCTGTTCAATGACTCTGTCAGGACTTGAGGTGCAGACTCCACGGCAATATTGATGTGTTTGTGCTCAAGACCGAGCAATATCTTTTTCACTCGCTGTTGACTCAAATTTCTTTTGTTCTACAACAAGGCGCGGTAAAGTCGTTGGTTTCGGATCAGAGTGAGCAGCGGCATCACTCCTGACATACACCATTCAGGCAGGAAGATTGCTTCCAGGCATGCATCGGCGAAGTCTTGAGAGATATCGTATAACTTTCGCCACAAGTGTTCAGTTCTCAATTGCAGTGGTTCCAGCTGTTGCAACGCTTGCATTTTGGCGGCTGCTGCATCCCTCAATTGCTCAATCTCATTTGTCAAGTCTGCCCTTGCATCACGCAGGAGGATGTCGAGATCCAGCTCAATCATATGATAGGAAGCGTAAGCATCGTAATATTCTTCTTCGCACTTGGTGACGCGAGCCTTGATCTCGTCACTTGCCAGCTTCGTTGCGCAGAGGTCAACAATGATCGATGTGAAACGTTTGCCGACGTCGCTTGATGAGTCTGCCATCGACCGTGCTTTCGAACGTGGTTCTCTGCGCTCTGACAGGCCATGTTGACCAGTATCGGGTAAAGACGTTATGAAATCTTGTCGCAAGTAGCAATATCGTTCTGGACGAGGCAATTGGAAGATTTGAAGCAGGGACCATGAACGCATTTTGGGAGCAGAGTGCACTCGGAGGGAGGTACAAGACCTGAGAGTGTTTTGAACCACGATGGCTGCCATCGTTCTAACAAAGAAAAGGCAACTTCCCGATGCAGAGTAGTATCTTGCATTGTAAGATGCAATCCATGTCTTTGTTCTGAGTTGTGGCTTAAGCGTTATTGTACGTCTTTGCATCTGCTGCGTCACACAATCTGCCAAAGCACTCATGGCGATTGCGGTTTCGATATTGCTGACCATATTGACCATGTCGTACTGTATGATGGATATACTGACTGGGCACAAGCGTTTGTCGTATCCCATTCACCTAGATAGCGGCAATCGCGCCGTTCACCTTTCACTGTGGTGCCAGTATCTGATTGATGTGCTCGATTTCTCGCTTTCAGTCGACACAGCATGAATGAAGTGCTTGAAACCAAGGTCTTGCTGTGATACTGACGATGTTGAGACAGTCCTAGGAGTTGAGCTGGAAATTCGATCCGCGACGATTGTTCCAGCACTGAAGACTTATTTGCAGTCGCAAAGATGGCCATGGGTACGCAGCGTTCACTGGACCCTCACTCCGCCAAACACAAACGCGACACACCACTGGGCCGTGCACGAGAGGATGTCGACAGGGCGCGTCGGGAACTCGTCTCAGACATTTACCGCGCTAAGCAACGATCACGTGCAGGCACGCGCAATGAGGCGCCGATGGGCGACATCCATTTTGAGGATGTGATCGAGTCCAGTTTCTTTCATGGTCATATGGATCTCGCCGAAAGAAGCAATGAGAGCGAAAGATTCCTCCAAATCATGAAGCTACTCAGTGGTGCTTTGAAGTTTGTTGTAGACACTGCAATAATCAGCCGTGCGATAGATGTGCAGTCGAAAATTTGCCAGAGATCGAGAGCGACTATGCTTCGAGGGAGGAACTCAATATTGAGGCGATGCAGTGGGACAACAGAGCTATTGACGATCCCGCGGTAAATCGCGCACGCATTCAACCTGGCAGAAAGACCATTCCCATTCGTGCGCGCAAGGTTGAGCGGATGAGATCCCACTCAATCAGATTCGATGACGAGCAATACGCTCCGAGTGCCGCGGGCCCCGTATACGATGGCTGGTATATTTGTGTGCCGTTGTACTTTGTCGGAAACCACTCTCGGGACTGGTGGCAAGCTGGGACGTGACGACACACGAGCCGGCACGACTGAATCCAACAGAACAGCCAGGCGCTGATGTAGTCCAGGGTCGTTCGTCACATACACCATAGATCGGCCGGAGGTAGAAACTTGATCAAGTGACTTTTGCCGCGTGGAATCGCTCGCTGGTAGACTTTATCACAGCCAACAGTCCTCATGACCAAAACCAGCGGGCTCTGAAAAGGTCGAGAGTAACGGAATTCTTTGCAAGGTTAAGCGGTCCTCGTGCAGGTCCGATGCCGACAGCGAGAATGCGGCTCTTTACTGCCAGAGACTTTGGCGGCGCTGTGCGTCTTCGATTGGTCGCTAGTGTACAAGCGACGGGGGATTGTATCTTCTGGTGAACTATCCTTGTCGTCAATCAAGAGCGGCCCGACTCAGTCCCGCTCAAGGTGATTTATGTTCGCAGCATCAGGAGTGATGCGCCGTAACAGCAGTGCAATGTCATCGCCTTGTGCTGTACTTCTTGAACAAGTTGTCAGAGCTTGGCCTTTTCAGTGACTTCTCCTATCCAGGCATGCTTTCCCTCTTTAAAAAGTTCCATGAAAGGTTGTCTCTTCTCGCCGTCAAGGTTACCGACATTCACTGCGGCGAATCCCTTGATGGCGGAGTTGGAGAGCCAGAGTGGCGAACCCTGTCAAAGTCAGCGAAAGGTTCCTGTTCCACAGATACACAGCCATAAGCTCCGATAGTTGCAACCTACACAATTGCCGCAAAAATGCCTGTAAAGAGTGTTCCCCGAGTTGGTCGCCGAATCATCGTACACTTTGAGCAGCGCTTCGCCCTGGAGCACTTTGATCTCGGTCTTCATGAAACGATGATTGTGCATGAATGAGCTGCCGCTCGCTTGACGACAATTGTCGCAATGGCACAGGACGGCGTTCTTGTCTTCGCCAGTGAATTGAATTTTGACAGACTTGCACAGACATGTGGACGTCCTGGTGGCAATGACCGGCGGAGCTCTTGGCTTGGAAGGCATTGTGCGAGTAGCTGGCCGTGCAAGAAAGGGTCTTAGTGGGACTTCCAGGACCGTCCTGCTCTTTGTGATTCTCAAAAGTGCTCGGGTCATCGAGTTGTGTTGCTCTGAGAACGGCCACCGATACAGCAAGTGGAGTTGCATCACTCCTTCGCCCAACGGACCTCGGTCCGGAAGCCGGCCACCTCCTGCTTCCCACAGAACACTTTGGCATCCAATGTACATGTGTCGCTCGCTTTTCATCATCTCCAGGAAAGCATCTGTAACAGACCACTTCCATGCGAAAGGCTCACACGATGATCTTGTCCTGCTGCTGTCCTGCTCGTGATGCGGCCGGCCGTGCAGGTATTCGGGCTTGCACGCACTCGTGCACACAATGCTTGTTTCTGGAGCTGCGAAAGCTAAATCAGATCACCATCCCGATAGGGCGGGCATCTCGCCAACCACTCGATCCTCCCGGCTGTCTCACAGATCGCATCGGTGTTGGGTCGTTAAGTCTACCCTTCTGCCCCCCATGAGCAAACGCTACAGGACACAGTTTCTTTCATGCCGGCGGCTCCCTAGGAGTAGCCATCGTGTCCTCATGAACAAACATGTCGTCCAGCACGTGGGCCAATGGCCGTGACCTTACAGCTGCTCAGCGAGAACAGAAGCGAGCGCGTGATCGCGAGACCCAGAGGAGAAAACGAGAAATCACAAGGAAGCGTAAAGACGAACTGTCACATCTCGAGGCAGATGTAGCTTGGAGCCACAGTGTACAACAATCGCAACAAGACACAATCGCGGTGCTCAGTGCCGAAAATGCGCGTCTCCAAGAGATGCTCGACAAGGCCCTCGCAGCGTGCAATCCTCCAACTCTGCCTCGAACTGATGCGACGGCAATGCCAAATCCTGTGCCCATTCGTGCTGCCGTAGGCGAGGAAAGGTTTGCGGGGACCGCAATCCCGGATCTGGATGGGGCTTGTCCAGGAGACTCCTCCGTCGATCTCTACAATGCGGCCGTGGTGTCTGACGAGGGCCACACCCTGGCCTCTGTCCCTCCATTGAAGCCCAGTTTGGAGCCCTACACTCCCCTTCTGCCCACTGCAGCAAGATTCGAGGATTTTGTCAAGCTGTACGAAACACACCCTCGACCCACTGCAAGAAGATGCATACTCTCTCTCGAGACACAGAGGAAACCGGCGGCAACCGAGAGCAGCATTCCCTCCCGCCAGCTCGTTATGCCACAAGGAACAATAGAGAATTGCTCACTTGAACTCGTTGACGGGAAGCTCGTTAATGGAGATCCCGACGGCTATTCTAGCACGCTCGTGGTGAACTGGGCACTGAGTCTATGCGACAATCTACCAGCTTCGCAAGTGTGCTTCGACGACTCGAGGAATCAAGATGCTATACTTCGAGGAGTAATGGATGGCTGGGATACACTGCTGCTGCCTATACCTGCCTCAAAATCACAACTCGACCAATCCCCATTCTATTGCCCGTTATGGGGCGTACTCAGATATACTGATGATCACATTTTATGGCCATCCGGTTATATCTCAAGGTTGGTCGTGCTTCGTATAGTGCATACCATGCTTCTGGTACCTTTTCCCCGGTCATGCCAATCCACCACGATTGTCCTACTAATCATATGAAACAGTGGCGGATAGGTCGCATGCCAATGAGCTCTTTGCCGGCTTGGTACAGGCCGCGGCAGTCACAGTTCGAACGTCCTCACGACACTGTTGTCGATTTCTGGTTCTGGCCGATGGTCCGCGAGCGCTTGGTAGACGCAGCTGTGGAGCGAGCGGCTAGAGGCGAAGTATGCGACACACCTCATCTGCTCAGCAACCAATTTTGGGTGGACTTCACACAGGGATACGCGCATCGCTGGAGCGCTCAGTCCTCAAGCACAGAAGAACTGAGGCGTGTCTTCGGCCTTGACCCTGCGACTGGCCGATTGCAATTCACTCCCGAGTTCTCCGCCAATACCTATGATATCCGAAATTTCCAGTGCAACACGGAGTTCTACATGAAATATCCTTCTCTATATCATGACATCATGCCCAAGTCACAGATAACGTACCCCATCACACAAATGGTGGATGTCGACGAGGAAGATTTTGAAGTGAGCGCGGCACCCGTCTTTCATCGCTGAAGCTGGAAACGTCCACATCTAGAGAGATTCTGCTCGGGTCTCCTGCGCCATGCCATATAAATTTGCAAGAGAACAGACACCCGTACGATAATAAGCCCAAGCGATCCGTGCCTCCGTACTCTGTCCAAACAGACTCACACTAAGGAGCCTTACAAGGATCCTCCTTAATGTTGCACTGACCATTCCCAACGACGGTGTTGTCGCCACAGAAGTAGACAGAGATGATCGAAAAGTCTTCGGTGTCAATTTGGCCCTGGTGAACGGAGAGTCATTCGCGCTTGGCCAAAAGGTAGAGGCTTTACTCTTTACGCAAACGCACGAGTCGCGCAGAGCAGGTCGTCCTCTCTTCTTGCCCTCGCAGGCGCAGAACGCGGTGGTGTCACTGGGCTGCGATCGTGGTCAGCCGAGTCAAACACGTGGCTGCGATAGCACTCACGTAAATCCAGCACTGGCCGTTGTTGCACTCCTTGTCGCCGCGAACAGTGTTGAAGCAGTCATCGCTTGAGACAGCATCGGCGCAGTCAACGTTGTTTTGACACTATTGAAAAGCGTGGCAGAAGACGAACATGTAGGGCGAGATGAAATTGCTTACAGCAACCTGTCTGCGGAAGATCATGTTGACATTGCGGCGGTTTGGTGACTTGTTGACGCCTCGCGACCTTCCTTGACATGTGTCTTGGATGAATGCGGCAAGGGTCGTGCCTAGGAGAGATGAGATCAAGATAGCGTTCTGGAGCTGCTGCATCGTGGGCGGTGATCCGGGGAGTAGGGCAATTGCTGTTAGGGCTCTATGGCGACAAGAAGCCGAGAGGAGGTTGAAGTTTTATCGCCTGGCCCATACCGAAGGTCGGGCTTGCTCAGGAGATTTCCGCGCGTTGCCCTGGCTTGACATGTATAGTTCTCACTCGCAAGCAATACACGAACCTTCAGTCTTGCCGTGGTGCACTTTCGTCTGTACCTGTACGAAAGAGCAGAGGAGATTTCGTCCGCACACATCGTAATCTACCCGCACCAACATCCGGAACGCATGGAAGAGGGCTGATACAATATGTGACCAGGTTGGTGCTAGGGAAATTGGGTGGTGGTAAAAATCCGATTCTCCGATATCATCATTCCGATTTTCGACCTAAACACTCGATGTCAAGCCGAAGACTGGCAGCATCCCGCCGGCCAACCCTGCAGTATCCCATAAATTACAGACAATGGTTCTCCTAAGCTGGACTCAGCATGCAAGACACGACTTGTCCAGATCTTCAAAGACAGCTTGATAACGACGAGAGCGGAGGCGCAAATCGGGAGGGTGAATCGGCACACGGTTTGGACGAGCCTCGATTGACAACTCGACTCCAGAAGGCGGGCTGCTGTAAGCATAGCGAAGTCTGTAGATAATGGCACCACGTGGGCAAGGTTGAGCCGTGCATGGAGCATGCACGGAGGACACTCCGACCCTTTTCGCTGTCAGCGAAGTTTCCAGCAGTCGTTGGCATTCTTTAAGCGCTACATCCAAGAATATCAGCGGGCGTGAATCCCTCCGACTAAACGACGAGTTAGCTGTAGTTTGGCCCGGACCGGCGTCAGGTGCGGAAATGAATCGCACACGTGACTCAGCACTGTACACGTGATGTGCCCAGGATCAAGCGGGTTTTGCAAATTACTCCGCAGAGACACGCACGGAAAACAGCCCTGATCATCAACTCAGCACGACGACGTCGCTTGCAGGCTCGGCAGCGCAGCTCTCGGTGCGATTGATCTCGAATGACTGCCACGTGACATCCGTGAGCCTTGAGAAGACGGCGCGGCCACACCTCCCACGACTCCATCCCACGAACTCGATCAGAAGACGCATGATGCGATTCCACAGCGCCTTCCACGAGCGGGCCTCACACGGCAACTGGCGTGAATTGTAAAGATGAAGGGCAACGAAGGATGCTCTCCTCGAAGAGTGATGCTCCTTGCGACCGCGTTTCCCGCAGCATGCATGCCGTACTTTGATAGACCTTGTTGTCTACGCCCGAAAAACATTGCTCTATCCATGAAACTTGCACGGCAGCCTCCGGAAGTGTTGGCAAGCCGAGCCACTCGTCTTCATGGCTAGATCAAGAGCTACAAGACGAAAGTGTCGCCCAAGATGCGACGGTGTTGCATGGAGGTTCGGAAGTGCTCCTCTTTGCTACAACGCCGCTGGGCATCCGTCCATCGAACAGCATTCGGAAGTGCTTGCTGTTCAGATCCATTGTGACTTGGTGTCATTCTGCTCAAGATTCGGAAGGGCTTCTTGAGCAGGCTCATCCTCATCCCCGCCCGTTGGAATGCCGAACGAAGACTGTGTCCGGAAGTGTTCACATGTCTCGGGCATCCTACAACTCTGTACCGACAAGCATACTCATGGCGTCTCGGATTTGCTTGACCCCGCGGATTGGCAACGTGTTGTCATTGTGAGCTTCCCATCTGCCTATGCTTGCCAGGATGTCCGGAAGTGTTCATCCAAGCCTATATACTATGGAGTCATGCTCTCGCATCTACTGTCACGGTTTGGGCTTTTTCCACCATCTCGGAGGACCGCGTTGCAATATTCTGACCTGCGACCTTGCACCAGCGAATTCGGCCCGGCCTTTGTCATCTTCCCCCAATGTGCAAATTTTCAACATCGGCCAAATCACGTGACACATGAGTGCCATCTCCGAGAAGAACAAACATGCGAGATATGAGTAGGAGGCTCGGTCGGTCTATGAGAGCCAGGCAGCAACATGCATCGGCGTCACAGTACTGGGAGGCGACTGTCACGCTGGCGCCCGCTCGATCGCACCATGCTGCCCTCTGTGTCGCCGCTACGGGTCGCTGGCAGACGTACCTCGCCGCGCATATTCACACTCTCCTACAACCACGCATGTGCCTCACTACCAACACGGTAGGTCAATACTGAACGCATTGGTTTACTCTTGGTCTCATTCTTATCAGTATAACCTCCGAAGCTCGGGCTAGGCGGTCAAGCACATGGCCTTCTCTCCACGTTGTCGCCATGGAACTGTTCCGGCCAGACCAATGGCACATCAAGATTCATATTCTCTGAGATAATGCAAAAGGCCGCAAGAATTCCGGCCACACAATACATAATCTCGCGAATTCCCCAGATTCAACTCACTTTCTTTCTCTCACCTTTCTCGTTGAATCTGATTTGGCTGATTTCTTTATCTCGAATACGTCTTGAGTTGCACTGCCAAGACCATTATACCATCTTCAACCTCTCTCTGCACCCACCATGAGTCCATACCTCAGCGGCCCCACCGACCAAGAAGAGGTCAGAGTGACTGACACACGCGCCGTCTTTCCTCATATCCACGATGACCCTGCTGCACTTCCGTCGTCCCTTGACCCGTTCACGATCACCACACAGAATGGTATGATATGTCGCCTAGCAGGTACAGCCATTGAGATTAACATCGGAATAGGCTTCATGCCACTGCAGACTCCCCAAATAGAGCTTCCACCAGTCTTTGCTCCTCTCCAGAAGCTGTGTGATGACATGCCGATCGAGAAGCTCGATGGCACTCCAGGCCTGCTGGCAACTTACCAACTCGGCCCTACTATCGACGACAAGAAGGCATTGCCCGACCTTAACCATGAGATCGATAACCTCCTTGCTGCCGATGGTCATCCAGATCTTGCCGCTGTCTCTGCCGCCTTTAGAGACTACTCCTTTCTCGCTTCTGCTTACCTCCTGGAACCTTGCTGGGAGCAGTGGAACAAGGACGGCTCCTATGGTATGGGCCGGCCTGTCCTACCAAAGGAAATCGCTGGCCCTCTTGTGAAGTGTGCCAAGATGTGAGTTGGTATCGCCACACCAGTTCTGCCGGACGCTGACAAGCCTACAGGCTCGATGTCCCCGCCTTCCTTGCCTATGCTGCTGGTTATGCCCTATTCAACTACCGCTTCGTCAACGCGTCCATTGGCGCATCAGAGTACAGCAATCTGCGCCTGATCCGCGCGTTCGAGAAAGGTCTTGACCCTTCCTCGTCCGAGGCAGGTTTCATCATCACTCACGTCGACATGGTCAAGCACACCGGCCCACTCGTCCAAGGCGCCGTGCAGCTCCTCGATGCCGTCGCAGCCGACACTGGTGTTTCCACCGTCGCCGACGCCTTCGAGCATCTCCTCAGCACCATGCGCGTCATCGAGGACTCAATGGAGGGCATGTGGAACCAAAGCAAGCCGAAAGACTACATCAGCTACCGAACCTTCATCTTCGGCATCACTGTAAGTCTCCTTGGATTCTCTTCACACCTTGCGACGTCTCTCTCCGACTGACTGTCCCTTGCCAAACAGAACCAACCCTTCTTCCCCCACGGTGTCATCTACCAAGACCAATTCGACAACACGCCTCAATACTTCCGCGGAGAATCTGGCGCCAACGACGCCATCATTCCCCTCCTCGACCACCTCCTGCAAATCCCCATGCCCTCCAACCCCCTGACGCAAATCCTCAAAGACTTCCGCGGCTACCGCCCGCGCCCGCACCGCGAATTCCTCGCCTACGTGCGCGAGCGCAGCGAGAAGATTGCCGTGCAAGCCTACTGTCTGCAGGATCTGCAGACCAAGATTCTGTATCTGCGCCTGCTCGAGCATGTCCGCAGCTTCCGATGGCGACACTGGCTGTTTGCCCGCGAGTATATTATGCGGCGAACGGCGCACCCGACGGCGACGGGGGGCAGTCCAATTGTGACGTGGTTGCCGAATCAGTTGTTTGCTGTCATGGAGTTGATGCGCAGGGTGTGGGAGAGTTGTTCCGAGGAGGAGAGGGTGGCGCAGGGGAAGGGGGTGAATGAGATGATGGGGAATGTGTATGAGAGTTATGGGAAGCTGGATAAGGAGGTGGAGAGGTGGTGCGCGGATCGAGGGTGGGAGAGGAGCAAGGTGAGTGTGCATGACAAGTAGATGTGCGAGGAGTAGTGTGGGCGGGTATGAGGTTTCTTTCGCATTTCTTTGTTTCTTGACATTTGACGCTATAGATCAGTATGCTGTTGAGTGACATCCTGTCTGCCACTGCTCCGTTTAATGCTTCGCTTCGATCTTAATTATCCAACCCCGGACAATTCTCGCTGTACTGCTCCGTGATATCCGTATAGTCGTATGGGTCCACCCAGATCAAATCAAATCTGTCATCAGGGTATTCTGGAGCATTATCGTCGCCCAAGGTTTGCACAATGTCCGTCAATTCGTGGTGCTCCCAACAGATTAAGATGTTTCCAGAACCCGAGTAGCTGTCCACCTTATCCTTTACACATGCCGGGTCGTCGCGATCGCAGCTGTGGTGGACCTTGAGTCCAAGGTCGTCGGCAAGAGGCTTCACCGTGTCGTAAGGCCGCTGGCGGGAACCGTCTGAAGATATCAGCGGGTCCAAAAAGACGTGCCGCAACGCCCACCTTTCTTAAAGTCCTGAGCGAGAATGTAATCAATGTTATAGCCCGAACTCGCGCCGAAGACGTTTCGCAAGCACTGTGCGCGCTCCATTCCTTGAGCGCTGAGGCCGTCGCCATTGGCTGGCTTTTCGCCGTGGCGAATGAGGTAGACAGTCGGTTCTGCCAACCCCAATGGCAGGAGAGCCAGAATTGCGAGCATGGACTTCATGTTTGTGTAAATCGCGTCAGTTCTACGAGCGAGATAGGGCTGAGACCAGGTGAAGTCCGTGTATATATAGCAGCTGCGAGGAGGAGCGACGCGTACAGGGACAATCATGTCGCACCCTGATGACGAGCCGCTTCGGCGCTTTCTGCAAGAGAAGCACGGATCTTCAAGCTTGTTCGAAGTAAGCATAGGGCAAACTGTTCAGGTGGCTGATATTGCGGGACGATCAGCAGGCACGGGTGTGGTCTGCCTTGTCCCATTCGCCAAGCTTTGGTACGCTTCATTCCGAATGTGGCAGGTCCTACAGGAGAGCTTCAGCCAATGCAGAGGCCCAAATTCAAGAGGCGCTCCCAACGACGCGTGTTTCTGTTGTGGGCTTGACGCTCTGTTTCATGTAACATTGAAGATGGCTTCGTGCGATTCGCATGACCTCGGACTTTGGTCATTCGGCGTCTTTGTTTCGAAAGGAGGCTTGAACATGGATCCCGCGAACTCCGAAATCTGTGCTCTTTGTCGACAATTTGCGCGCATGCAGTTGTCATCCAAGATCGTAGGATCCGAGGTCAGGGAGCTATGTCATGCGCGTTCAGGTCAGGACCAAGAAAGCCAGCTGCCCTTGTTCGCACTTGGACGCTTTAGTGGATGGGCTTCTGTGTTGAACACATAGTCATCCAGACTGATGTGATCGGGATCGTCAAACAGCAAGTAGAAATACTTTAGCGTCTCTGCTGTCCAGAAGCTTTCCATGTTGTCCATTTTAGGCACCGTAGTATTTGTGACATCCTCGATCGCGGCATTGGCAAACGACGTTCTGGTATGTGCATAGATGCTGCGGAACATTTTCCAGCCCTTCTCTTGCCAAGTACTGTTTCCAGTGATTCTGTGCATGATGAAGACACTCTCGATAGCTTCGGGTCGCAGGTGATATTTCGTGTCACGGAGGACAGAGAAGCCAGGAGGAATGCGCAACTCATCGATGAGCGTTTCGGCATTCTTGCCCGCGTTGTCGAAAATGCCGGACTCCTTGACGACCTCTGCGTGCCAGACTTTTTCAGACCATTCGCAAGGTTCTGGCGAAGGGCATGGAATGAGCTGGGAATTCTCCGGCATGATACTGACAGGAAACTGGTCATATGCCCAGACACAGCCATTTGTGAGTTGCTCTCCGATACTGACGTGCTGTTCGATATCGAAAAGGCGGCCTCCCAGGGCCAGCATTCCTCCGGTATAGCACACCAAATGCTGATACTCAGGCTGCAGCACAATCTCGCCAGCTTCATTGACACGAGTCGTTCCAGATGCCAAGATTTCCGTAGTTTTATCCTTGATCATAGGCCGGAACATGACATGCTTGAGCGCCGTCTCTATTGCGGCAAGATACATGTTACCGTACTGCGCAGATCCGCCGAGCAGCGCATACATCTTTGGTAGGTACTCATACATGGAATCCGAGAATGCTCCGAGGGAATAGGTATCGCCTGAGAAGAAGTCTGCTGTGCGCCCGTTGACCTTCAGAGGCCACATTCCGGGCAGGGAGGACTTCTGCTGTTGCTCCTCAAAGAGACTCGTGATGCGCGCAACTGCATCATACCATTTCGCTTCGCCAGTGATCTGGGACAGTCTGGTGAACTCGAGTGACAGCGACCCGATCTCCGCGAGAATGATATCTTCCGGGGATTCTTGCTGCTTGCCTTCACGTGCTGCGTGAAAGTCCCAGCGCAGGATTGGCAGACGGTTGGGCGTGTCAAACGCAGCGTAGATCATGTCTGCAAGCTCTAAGCTCTTCTGCAGCAATCTTCCATCACCCGAAAGATCGTATGCAGACAGGAAACCTCCCATGTAGCGAATCGTAGTTTCGAAGAGGTTGATCGTTTCCATGGTGGTGGCGGTGAAATCAATCTTCGCAATTGCATCGACAGCCTCTTGGAATTCGCGCGTCATGCCCATGATCCAGAGCGTGTCGAGAGAGTCGCAGAGAGTCGCAGCCCAGCCGCCATACGTGGTCTTATTGCCTCCCGAGACGGGGGCCAACTCGTCCATCAACCACGCTCTCCGTTTGTAAGCAGACCAGGAGCGTTCCATGGCAAGCTTGATCTGTGCCTGACGCTGTCGGTTCGAAGCGAGATCCTCCCGCGAGATGCTCTGCTGGTTGAAGTCATACTGGATCCGCGGAATCTTGCCAAAAAGCGGTGCGGCTGGAGGGAGCACTTGCTGGTTCTTGACAGGGTAATGCTCTTTGCGATCTCTCCAACTAAACGCGTCGGAGTGCTGCGGGGCCGGGCGTCTGTATGTTGCTCCTTGATATGAGGATGAGAATGGGCTGAGATGCAAGACGAAGATGATGAACACAATCAGGGCCACGGCAGAGGTGCCGAGCCGCCCTCGGGAGCGCAACATGGTCCCGTGACGAGCGTGGAGAGGAAGCAGCAGCCTTCGGGTGTCTAGGCCGTGCAAAGCATCATCGTTCGTGCGATCGGAGTAGGAGTCGCGGCCAGACAAATGCTTCTCCTGAAGCCGCGTAGCAAGATGCCGCGTTCGTGGCGAGCCGTGACCGGGACTACCCGTCGCTTCCGGCTTGGCATTTTCAAATAGGGCAGCGCTCTCACACGGCGAGAGACAGGCAGTACAGCTCCACATGACAGACGCGCTACACCGCGCTCCTCCTGACGACTGATGATGCCCCGTGGTACGCAAATCCCCATCATACACGTCATCTTCGGCTCGTCCAGGCACCTGGCATGATTCGCAAGTCAGCGTTCGACAAGAATCTTGCAACCAAGCTGCTAGTTGCATTCCAAGATCGTTCACGTGGACAACACCTTCAATTGAGGTTTCAGGGACTTCGTGGTGGGAGAGCTTGCGAACGGAGCACAAACAGTGGTCGGCACGTGGGCTGATAGCACCCTTGTCATGGAGTCCACCCCGATCGAGACTCATTGAGGCAATCACAATCTGGAAAAATAGTGTTCCGTGTTCGCCACAGCACCTGCGGGTTCCGGCTCTGCCCAGGTACGATGGTCGGAGATGAGAGAAGACCAGAACACATACACGGGAATGTTCGAATATAGAGTACGCTGCACTCGTTTCCGTCACGATCATGATTAGTGGCAAAGGTACAGGGGCGCATAGAAGCAGAGAGTGAGAGCTAAAGAGTTCTCGATAATCCATCCAACCATGTTTGCGCTAGTCATTACGCGTCTCCACCACCGCTCAAGAAATATGCAATTCTGAATGGCGAGTGCCCTGTCGTGAAGCCGCTGCCTTGCTACAGTAGTCTCGTACAGCCCCGTTACCATACTCCTACAAATGCAAACAAGACCAGCTCATGCATTCTCACATCCTCGCTCACTTTGGTGAACTACCGCCATGTCTGAAGGTACTGTGCGACATCGAGTCAGCGTCCCCTCTCATGAACTGACATCGCGATGGCGGGCAAATTAAGCTTACTTGTCCCAGAAGCTCGCGAAAAAGCCTCCCTTGGGCTTCGTGTCTTGCAGCGACTCTCGTCGATGTTGCGAGGCAGGACCGTCTTCACGCTTGTACTGTTGCAGGCCGGCGAACATGGTGCCCGAGCCTTTGCGGTGGCCGTAGTCCATAGAGCCGGACTTTTCGACTTTGTTGGGTGGAGACATTGTGGTGATGTTGAGATTCGTGGTGAGACTCGAACGTTGTTGGAGTAGAAGAATTCAGGTCGTCGTGCGTTCTTGGGTGGAGAAATGTGAAGAGGGGTCTTGAGAGACACATATATGGTCACCGCACCCCAGATCCACCAGCATCGATCCACACGGCACAAGATAGGGCATCACTCCATGGTGCTATCCGCAGGCGCCAGTCAGTGGCTTGGGGATCCCGTCGTCAGAACCATCATCATCATCATCATCAGCCCGCCGCGAAAGCCCACGCAAACTCAATGCAACAACGCGTCCGCCTGTCCCACACCGGCAGGCATGTGCCTCGCACACACCCAGTAAACACTGAGATCTAGACGCAGCTCGATCCAGCCCAAGAGTGTTCCGCTAAGATCGATCTTCGCGATCTGGACGCAGTGATTGGTGCGGAAGGCACATGGGCGAAGCTTTCCGGCGTGAGATCTGTGTGTCAGATCTGGAAAGCTTGGGAAGTGCTGGCGTCATATATGCCGATGGAAGGGTCGCGTTTGCGACGGCTTTCATCAGGATATGCTGGTCTTCTGGGCGGGAAGAAGGGCCGAAGTTGGTGGTCTTGTCTGGGGAGGTGCTCATTTTGATGGTTTGTTGCATGGCAGAGGTTGGGATTCTAAATGTCGAAGACGTCATTGATGTAGTTCGGGGATCACCCACTGACGATGAAGGCGGAGGGAGGTCCTTTCGTCAGAGTCAGGGTGTTCCACAATTGGGCATGGCACCTCTTTTTTTGTGGAGGAATGGGCATTGTTGCTGCGGACGCGTTACATGTTCCGCAAATGTGTGAGAGCTGTCGTCGTGCCCGGTAGACGCCTTTTGGATCTCAGATCAAAGTTTGACGAAATGGTCGGCAGTCTGGAATGATTGCACCGCACACAGCGTCTCTGGCGTCTAATCGAAGCATCTATTTAGCCATCGGCTGCGTGCCGCCGGATTGCAGAGGTGAGTCGCCATTGTAGCATCATGTCACTGACACCGGTCATTCGTTTTCGTGGCTAATCACGACATCCTTGGAGCAAAGATGTGCAGCTGTATATGTAACATCACAAGCCGTGGTACAAGCTGCTGAGTGTATGGTGGGTGGCCTGAGATGCCAGTCTTGCCAGGATGCACATACAAAACATTCAACACGTCGATGAGGTCGGTTCTCGAAAACGACGGGAAGCACAATCGAGCCCTAAGACTGCCGCAGTACACTCTCAATCAATATTGATGTGCTTCGGCACAATCGATGCTCCTCCGCTCGGCACAGCAACGTATAGCACGCAGTCCTCGCACATTGATGCCACTCGACGGCTCTCACAAACTTTGGACCTCACGCTCGGCCTGCGATCGTCGCAGACTTCTCATCCAGCTCCTCTCAGCCTGGCTATGAGCGTCATTGCGACGCCCAGTTCATGCCTCTCTACAGACAACTTCCCCGACCAGCATCCCAGCCCACTCACAAGATTCTCCTTGAATTTGCCTGTCGCCTTCACCTGCCCAATCTGCGCAAAACGATGCGGCACCCCAGGATACACATAGCTCTGCACGGGGATCCTGGCCTTCTCGAACCTTCTCGCATACTTCGATCCATCATCCCGCAACGAATCTCTCCCCACGACAAATATCATAGGTCGAGGTAAGCTTTCCAATCGCTCCAGCAGAGGAAAAATCCGAGGATCGGCCGCCAGGTCTCTTCACGGGAAGAGCAAATCCCAGCAAAAAGCGAGCGGTGCAGGGCCAAGGGTGTCTCTATCACATTCGACAAAGAATCTTGGAATCCTTTCCGATACCGCAGAGGAGAAAGAGGGAAATCTGCGGTGTTCGCACAGCATAGAACCATTCAAAATGAGCCCAGCGAGTTTGTCGCCTCGATGCCGATACATGTGCGAAAGCATCCCGCAGACTCCGCCTTCGGCCGATGATGCAGCGAGGAAGATCCCATCAAAGTCCATCATCGATGTGATCTCCTCCGGCAACGGATGACGTTCCTTGAGCACAAGACGGGCAAAAACATTCCAGACATCATCGGTCCACGTGAGGAAATTATGCTGGGGACCGAATCTGTATGCTACGCTGATAGTGACCACTTCAGAAAGGGTCTGTTGTGGCCTAACCAGCCAGTCTTCTTCCGAGGGGCTGCAGCCCGAGGTGTAGCCTCCGCCGTGGGCGATGAGGAGAATAGTATGACGTTTGTCCTTTTCGCGCTGTCGTTGGGCGAGCCATGACTCCATCGGGTAGGTGATTTTGACGTTGATGGCAGCGCCATCGCGCACCTCTATGTCTGAGCAACATGTCCCATAAACGATTGAGAACAAAGGATGATCTGTGCACTATTTCCGACCAGTCTGCTCCTGGTACTGCCAGACAGCTTGGACATCCCCGCGGGTTCGATTGATGTATGGTTTCGCCACTCATCGCTGCCGATAGGAATATCATTTGCTTCTGCATATACCGCCAGTCTGGGCCGGCGGGAGAACTAGGGCGATGACTTTATCATTGCTTAGTTCCTTTCTCCAACAGCACTTCTACCCTATGGTAGGCATGTAGATGACGACAGTGGACCGCGTTTTGAGTTGCTGAGCACTTTATTACACTGCTCTGTCGATTGCATGCGCTAGTTGTAAGTACTGGTCGCGGCGTCAGCAAGCTCCAGGTTTTGAGAAGGATGCAGATTCCACTTTCTGATCTGGAACCATTCCTCTGCCCCAGACTAGAGACGCTTCAAGTGATGCATTTTCGCTGCACTGCGCCCACAGCCGGCACTCCTGCCTCGAGATGTGATCTACCGTCACGCAAGAGCTGAGTGTCGTGACAAAGCACTTGGTCGAAACAATGAGCTGGGGCCTAATGTACCTCACGATCTGGGAACAGATAGTCGGAGCAGTTCCTGTGTCAGCAGCTGCATGGCCTGCAGAAAGCTGCTTTCCCAGGTATTTATTGCTTGAGCTTTTGAGGTTCGCGACGCTCAATTACGACCAGACGCACCACTATACAAGTATCGAAGCACAAGCCTGCCAGCATCACCAGACTGTATCGCGGTATGCAGCAGGGAGCGTTCAGAGAGCGAAGCTCAAGCCACATCAGAGCACACAGACATCGCAACCGCAGTCTTATGCACGCACCGATATCCCCCCGATTACCTCATCTATATCTTCCCCTCACGAGACAACCTCTTTTGCTTTCTCCTTGACACTCTCCACCGCACTCTCCACTTTGTTCAAGCCCTCCTTCGCCTTCCCCTCCGCACTCTTCTCCCGCCCACCCATGTACCACCAATTGATAAACCGGTACGCCTGCGTCGATTGCGCCGAGAAATTGACCAAATGGCAGCCGAACAAGAGGTAGTTTTTAGGCGTGACGGCGAGCGAGTAGCGCATGAAGACGGCGCTGTAGCCGCAGAGCGCGGCGGTCATGCGGCCGGAGATGCTGGTACAAATGTTAGAGATAGACCACGCTGGGGGAGGGAGAAGTAGCAAGGGCGAACATTTCAGGATCCTTTTGCGTGTCCATGACGGCGGCGAGCGGGATACCAAAGTTGCTGGCTGGGCCCCAGAAATCTGTATGTTGAGAATAACAAGTCAGCTTTTCGGTCTCCTTCAACCTTCCCGCTGCTCCCCTCTCCTTCTTGCTCCGAGAGCAGTGCAAGCATGCGCGTCTCTTCCATGTCTTTCCCAATCTTCCAATCAAGGGAATGAGAAACATACGTGTCGAGCAGAGGTAATCCGACACCGGATTGCTCCGGATTTTGGCGTTGATCGCCTTGAATGCGGCGGCCATGTCGGCGGTGAGGGAGCTGTGGTCTCAGAAGCGATGAGAGAAGGTGTGCCGGAGCTCAAGGAAGCGAGCGAGCGCGCAGAGGATGTCGTCGCAGGAGAGAGCGCAAAGTAGCAGCTGCTGTTCAATGGCTGAGGAAGAGCTGCGCCGATAGTTGAGGTTGACCGTTTCCTCACTTGGCTTATCCCCGCTCCCGGTCCGCTTTCCCGAGAGGGTCAGTGCGTCAATTCTCTTGCTTCACTCGGCGACTGCACGATGCGGTCTATGCGGTCAACTGATGAGAGGAACGAGGGGAAAACATGGTTACAACAATCGTGAGAAGGGCTGCATGATTCTGGTTCAATTGTCATTATTAATACTTTTAAACATCATTCCCTGTTCATGGATCATTAGTGTCGCTGTATCGACATGAAAAGTGACCATGTCTAATCATGTACACGTCAATCTAAGGTGACTGTCACCACTCCGCTGCATAATACTGATGCAGATGTTTTTTTCTGTGACGCCAAGGTCGTCGTAATCATCTCTCTGCTGCCTCAGACACGCAACGAGCCACGAATGATGGCACTGCTCATGGCAGATATGAGGCGCGTCTGAAGTGACAGCCCAAACCCCAACATTAGGGACCGAAGGCCATCTCTGGTGGCCACATGGTATGAATGGCACGTGTCCCTCGTTTGGAGCATCTAAAAGCCGCTTGCGCTGTGGTGCAACGCGCGTAGGGTCGACGAACCGCCTGCGGAGCCCAACTTGAAGTGACTTGTGGCCTCGATGACAGGATGGCCATGGACCGCCAGCGCAATAACCAGCATACGTGGCCGGTCTGGCCCTGCCATCATCCTAGCCTTGGTGCGCTAGCACACATTCTGGTCTGATCACTCGGACTGGCCATCTTCATCGGACAACCGTTCCATGAATTTACTCCTGCTCGCCGAAGGCACCAATGTACCCCTGCTTGAATCACGCTCTGCCTAGAAGCGTTCGCGAGGACCATTGCCGTGAACGTCGAGCATGTCGTCGAAAATCGCAGATGGGGCTCTTTGACCAGGCAGATCGCTTGTGCTCTGCCCAACAGCAAGACTGCTGCTGCTAGGACGTGCGTACATATGACTATTCCTAGCCCCGCCATAGCCGTCGCGGCTGGGTGGCCCCCGTGAAGCAGTGCGCGGCCCTCGGTGGAAATTACTCGTGGATCTCGAAGCCGAATTCGTGCCGGGCGAGCTCGGGGGCGAGGGGGTGTCACGACCAATGGGGCTATTGCGCGCGTATGGTGCCAGATGTGAGCCTCCGATGATCGTGCTATTCCGTCCTCCCGCTGGAGCGTCTGCTGATGGCGATGCATAGTAACCTGCTGGAAGGAACGTCGAACTTCGGTTGTCCACACTGTACGAGCTTGCGCGATTCGATGCTTGGGCAGTAGGGGAGAAGAAAAGGCCTGCTGGTGGTGCTGACGAGTGTCTGAAAGTGTCATCATGCTTGCCCAGCTTCTGAGTCTTGCCAGCGCTGGTCAATTCGTCAAGGGACATGCTGCTGGGAGCGTCATATTCTTTGTAGTAGGCGCTCTTGGAATTGTATCCTCCCCAACCGCCAGGCTTCTCGTGCGCACGAAGCGAGGCCAGCGCAGCGCGCTTGACCGATCTTTTGATGCTCCAGGCCACCAAGCCCCGCCAAGCCAGGACACAGGCTCCAAGAAAAGCCAGCACTGCTCCGACAGCGATGAAGACGGTGCCTTCTGGCATGGACGACTTTTGCATGAATGGCGCACTTGCCGTATAGGGCACGCCCACTTCGGGCACACCAGCACCGGCAATGGTGGGAAGGCCGGTCAGACGGAACGTTCCTACCGCGGTGTCTGTCGTCGTGGAGGCATCTGGGAATGTCGCTGTGGTCGGCACAGGAGTACCCCCGCTCTTTGTCTCTGAGGCAGTCGTCTTCGAGTCGTCCGTCGACTGCGCAGATGTAGCGTCGGTCTTGGTGGCATCGCCGGAGGATGCTGCAGAAGTGGCAGCAGCGGTGGCTTCGTTGGTATTGGTGACCGTTGAAAGATTAGGCAGATCCTGTTGTGCGTAGACGGCGGCAACGGAGAGGAACAAGAGCAGCCCGACGAGGCGCATGAGGCGGGTGGAAAGGGCCATGTCGTCGTGGGTATCGAGCAGTGATTATCGGTGGCACGACTGGGGGGAATGTGGACGAGCCCTGCGCAGCGCAGCCGGTCGTGTTCTGTGGGTTTATGATGTGCTCCCCGGTGGCTGTCGTTCTGGTAACGGGTGTGGCAGGGATCCGAGACGGATTGCGCAGCCTCTGTCTCGCTCGGTCTTTGAAACGTCTTCCGCTCCACCCCTCTAGCGCCCGTTGGATAGACAGCGATGCGACGATGAGGTGGGTGGCGGGGATTCTCGGTCAACGATAGACGAACAAGCAAACAATTGAGCGAGTGTGATGCGCGTGGTGAGAGTAGAAGACGAAAGTGCGTGCAGAAGCGCCGTGGAACAGCAGCGAAAGAGGCGTTGGGATACGACAGGGGGTCTGCTGCGCAAAACACCCAGTTGCTATGAATAACCCTGTTGCGACGGGAGCAGCCGCCGCTAGTGAGCTAGAATTTCTCGAGGGCATCATTTTCGACGACAGTTTCTCCCATCACACGCTATGGGTGTGCAGAAGAAGACACGCAAATTCGCTGCGGCAAAGCGCGTCATCGGACAGCGCGACGCGCGGCTGAAGAAGAACATTGTCGCCGAGGAGGCCAAGCAGAAGGAGAAGACCAAGGGCAAAGATGAGCTGATACGAGAGGTGTATGTACAGGAAATGGATTCCAGCACGATGCAACTGACCAGAATCACAGGCCACAGGTGCCCTCGTCCATGTTCTTCCAGCACAACGCTGCGCTCACGCCGCCATACTCGGTCCTCGTCGATACGAATTTTCTCAGTCACACAGTCCACCATAAACTCCCTCTACTTCGTAAGACTTATTCCGTGCACTCGCAAAGGTGGCAACGGGCTGACCGACATTACCATAGCAACACTCATGGACACCCTGTACGCCTCATGTACTCCAATCATCACATCCTGCGTCATGGCCGAATTGGAAAAGCTGGGACCGAAATACCGAATCGCATTACAGATCGCGCGCGATGAGAGATGGGAACGCTTGCAATGCGACCACAAGGGCACGTATGCAGATGACTGCATAGTGACCAGAGTCATGGCGCAACGAGTCTATCTTGTGGCAACAAACGATCGTGATCTGAAGAGACGACTGCGCAAGATCCCTGGTGTGCCCATCGTTTCGTGCAAGAGAGGAGGGTATGCGGTGGAGAGACTGCCGGATGCTCCTGATGCGGGTGGAAGAGGTATGGGCAAGGGAATATGAGAGTGCTGTGGAAAATGTCTCAAGGGCTACGGGACACTTTCGGGGAATTGATGGGTGTCAAGTTAGCGCGGCGTTGGAGGCGTACTGCTTAAGAAACGGCAAAGGCTGTTATCCGATTATGAGAAGAGCTTCGAAGGATCTTGCAGGCCTGGGTCTGTACAAGCCTGTGGCACATTACAATGCATGCTCGATCTATAGTCGGTCTGGAGCAGGGTGACACGGTATTCGCGAGCTGCGCGACTAGACTCGTGCATCATACATTCCGCATGGGTTGTCGCTTGGTTGCTGTCACACGATTGGCCGCAGCGACTTCCACTCCTGCTCCATCCGTATCAAGCGCATTCGTTCTGGACATGTCGTATTCAGCCTGTTCACCGCACGAGCCAGTCACTAGTGCTCGGCACTCGCGGAGAGATTGAGAGGCCGAGCGTCGGCAGTGGAGCCGTATCGATACCACCGCTGCAACTCAACTTCACACGAGTCACGACATGCTGGACATGCACAAATAATAACTTCCAGACGACGCAGCCTCGCCAGACCACAGGATCGCGCAAATGCAGCGTCGCACGCAGCGCCTGGCATACGCAATGCTGTCCGCCTCCTGCCTGATCCTGAGCATGGGGTGGTGCGAGCGGCCGCTCCATCGCTCTCCGCGCCATCTTCCACCAACCACACCGCCTCGTCGTGACACGCCATATCGACGCATAACACTACCCTTTCCGGCACGTCCGAGTCGACGAGTAGTGAAACAAGGCCCTGCCAAGCCTTGGCCCGGACCCCGAGATCTCCCCCCTTCGATCTCATCACTCTGGACCCATCGGCCTCACAGAGCCAATGCACGCGCTCGCACTTTCGCTATCCGCCGACTCCGAGCGCTGGGCACCGTTTCCTTCGTCCGTGTGTCCATAGTCAAGCACGCACGCAAGCAGATCGGTGTGCATTAGCTTGCCTTGGCCCTGGCTCTTGTACGGTATCGCCCTGTCGAAATGCAGGCCGGATGGGCATCCGCGCTGCGACGGTTGCCAGGAAGCACTTCTGGGCATGCTCGGCTTGCTTTCACACTGACCAGCATTCCCCAGTGCTCGCGGCCCCTCTGCTTGACGTGTTTGCCCTTCAGGCTGTGCTGCCTCCCGTGCTTCCTGGGCTGCCTGTTGCCTGGGCCGTATCTGGTCACATGCTCGATGACGAGCGTCGAGCTGCGACCATTTGTGAGACGACACTTGACTCGGCGTTATCTCACCTCCGCTTGGCATTGCTGCTCCCCGTTGTGAGCGTTGCACCCCACCCTTTAGTGTCGTGTTCACTGCAGGTGCGTCGCGGAGGAAGTACGTCCGGGCGTACATGCTATAAAAGAGCTGCCTTCTCAGGCAGGTCCTCCTCCTGCAGCCAGACCTGCACAAGTACACCCTGCCACTTGACTGTATCACTGCTATTGAGAGAGCAAACCAAGCCAACACGACAATACAAGCTAGCAATCAGAATGTCTGGACTCTGGAACAAGGACCGCCCTTCTGACGCTGCCGCAAAGGCTGCTCAGCACGCCGCCACCTTGGAGAGAATGCGAAAGGGACTCATGGTTCTTCCAGGAACTTGGCTCCAGCTGTCTCCAGATGCTGCCACAGCAAAGACCCCATCCGTCCCTTCGAGCGCTGTGGAGTCTCCACCTCTCGATGCGAAGAACGCGGGTCCCATCGCAGCAGAAATGTCTTTCCTCAGCAACCACGCTCCGGCGTCCCGGTCATCCTCCGTCAGCAGTGAGGCCTCGGTCAGCACCAAGCCTGCGACCTTCAAGCCAGTGCCAACTGTCTGCGAGCGTGAGACCATTGGTCTTGCTCGCTTCCGCGCAGATTGAATGTCTGTTCGTCGCAATCAACACTGATCAAGAACCCACCAGTAGACGTGGTCTCGACATTGACCACGCCTGGAGCATCTGAACGAGCACTACTTCGACATCAAACCAGACTCGAATCGACGATACTTCAGCTAGGACACGATGTCAACAACTGCTCCCAACATCCCTCCGCCCACCATTCCACAACTGAACGGAAGTAACAAGAGCCCGGGCAACTCTTGTGATGACGAGAACCTTTCCTCGTGATGTTCGACATCGGACACCGAAGAGCGGTGGATTTCCCACAGAAATACCCCGGCGGCTTGAGATGATGTCAGATTGATAGCTTGAGAAAAGTAGTCCCCAAAAAATTTCAACGGAATATTCTCCGAACCCAAAAAGAAAATGTTTCCATTCCGATCCTCGTCTCTGTACAATTTCCCCGTCTCCTTCCTCCCGCATTTCCCAACTACCGTGATCACACAACAACAGAACCGCACCGGCCTCTACACTCCCCTCCCCACTCCTTCTCTCGGTTCATGCCGTCTCAAACAAAAATCCTTCGATCCTCCACCGCCAGTCTCACCTCCCCCCCCCCTGCCCAAACCTCCATATCACGCACATCTCCCGCTGTACCTGTCCCTCATCACCGAGGATACATACCAAACATGCCGCAGACCCAGCATTCCCAGCTGTCGTGTCACACCGTTGCCAAGTCTGCACGTCTAATTTGACTCGAAAGTCTCGGCGTTTCGCAAAGATCTTGGCGCGTTCCGGACATGTGGGTGCAAGTCATGACGATCCGTGATTGTGCTGGTGGGATGGGAAGAAGCAGAGGTAAGATCTTGGTGCTGCGGGTGTGTTTGGGTCGGGCTTCGGGCTGTTGTTGTGGCAGTATGTAGGGAGGAGATAAGGGAGGGGGATTGCTCCGGGTTCGATGCATTTTCGGTGTTGAGCGTTTTGAGGAGGGGTGCGCGGCTGATTGGAGACGAGATGCAATGAGAGGTATTCCGAAGGTAAACCCCATCCTCTTCCAAATATATCACTCCCCAAAGTTCATGCTTGGCGAGTTCAGGACAGTGGGATGTACATGTCGAGAGATAACATGGCCAAGAAATACAAGAAGATGGGGCTTGGAGGCAAAGCGGCTTGATTCTGCTCAAGCAAAACAAATTTGAATTTCGGGGGTATTAATGTCTTTCAACCTTCGCCACCGCTAACATCTCCATCGATCATCGCGCCCATCACAACCCACAGTTAACGACCCCCAAGCCCCTCTCCCTCGCCACCCCCACCCACTCTACACTCTCCATTCTTCCTCCTAGCCTCACTGCTCTTCTCTGCTCCTCTCGCACCGCGACCAACAATTGTCGGGTCCGAGAAGTATTCTGTGCAATGCCGCTGCCCTCGTACGCGCGAATGAGCTCAATCGCTTGTCCTTTGCGCTCATCGTGCAGAGTCGCGCAGCCAGCGATGAAAATTGCAAAGACAGCATTGCGGTAAGACGTCTGGCGGGATGCGACTTGTCGGGAGGCGAGGGAGAGAATGGAGGCGACATGGTGCTCTGACGTGTCTGAAGACGAGGTTGGTGTGTGGGCGGTCGAAACGGAAGCTGGTTCCAGTCGTTGATTCCGGAACATGCTGGATCGAACGTACACGATCAGAGCATGATAGAAGAGTAGAGCGCTATCGAAGACTGCTCGTGGGCGATGGTGAATATCCGCTGCGGATCGCAGAGTCTCGCAGGCGATGAAGGGAGGACAGTTGTGATTCCAGAAAGCTGTCAGATCCGCCTCTGCTTGCCGGCAGACAGCTGTATATTCCTCAAGCTTTTCGGATGCGATGGGCCTATCGCCACTCTCTGCTCGAAAGCGTTGCGCTATTTGTGCAATGATTGCGGCTCGAAGGAGCACGCCTTCGTTGAGGCGGAGGATCGCGGGGAAGCAATTCTCCTCGTGCGGTAGTAAGGCACCAAGATCGGAATCCTGCTTCATGCCGGGACACGGCACTTGCTGGTTCAGTGGAGGGAGTATGTTGTTCTGGATGACCGTCTTTACAAAGTCGCATGTTCCACTTCCCATCAAACAAGCATAGACATCGAGCTCGCAGATGTTCCATATCGTGTATGCTTGGGGTTCTCGGCCACGATGGTGACGATGTCGCTGGACAGCTATCCGCTGCAATTGCGTGAGATGATTCGCCCACATGTCAACGCCATACTCATTCGACTGCGTTGGCACGCAGATGTCGTATACGAGGAGGAGGTAGTGGCGGAAGAAGACGCCATCGGAAAGCAGATTGTTGGCTATGGGGCATGCGGAAGGCGCTGCCAACGCTTGGTGGTAGTTCTCCATGGCTTCTTCTAGTGACGAACGACCGGACTCGGCGAGATTCAGCGCACTAATGGCACAGATCGCATGTCGAAGGGGCGGAAACAATCGTGCCTCGCGCTCGAGTACATTATGTGTTGATCCTTGTGACAGTATACCTGGCAGTGCATCAGCCTGCGGATGCACCAGCCTGGGTACTATGTGTTGTCGGAAATGGCTGACAAAATGATCGTTGTCCGGCAAGGCTGGCGTATCTGCCGTAGTGGTAACACTTGGAGTATAAGGTGGGCTCGTGAGGGCAAGATGCTGAAGATCTTCTGGAAAGCTGTCTCGTGAGGTCCTTAACGACAGCGTTGCATCTGAAGGGGCATCTTCAAAGGTATCCAGTATCACCATATTGGGATCCAGGGGTATAGTTCTGGCTCGTGTGAGAGATGGACGGGGGCTCTGTCGGCCGCCACGACATGAATACGTGCTTCTTCGTCTTTGACGACTCTCAGCGCCCGGCAACGTCTGCGCTGCATACTCTGGCAGATTGTGGAAGCTCTCCGGCGTGATCATCACGCCAAATGTCCCGGGTCGGTGCGCCCTCGCCTTGCTCTCGCGGTCCTCTTCGGTTGTGAGCTGAGCAAAAGCAGGCAGGTCGTCACGCGGATATTGTTCCGGCCCTCTCGCTCGCGTATGTGCAGAACGATCCCAGACCGCATTTCCATCAGTCTTGACGTTGCGAAATTTCTCTTTCGTATTGGTCGTCGAATCGCTGAAGTTCCATCGAAAATTCCAGTCGCATTTGCGATTCAGCCTCGTGCATTGCCCACATCGCGGATCTGGAGACGGAGTTCCCTGTCAGCATGAGGATTCGGCGAGTAGATCGCTGCAACGTGCTTGAGCGCACGCCACGAAAATCTGCTTGATGTCTCTTCGCACTTCTTTTAATATTCTCACATGGAGGACTGACTTACGAATCTCGTCACATTTCACCTTGCGACCCCGACACGTCCAGCAGCCAGCCCGGGATCGATGCGATAGACGCGATGAGCGTGGTTTTGCAGGACGAGGCGATTCGGCGAATTGTTCTCCTGCTGTCGAAGACAAAGTATCGTTGAGGGCGAATGGCAGTAGATGTGGTCTGCTGGCAGAATTGTTATTAGACGGCCCAGGATTGCCGTGCAAGCGATCATCTTGCATAGTTGGCTGAATTCCAAAGCAGTGGATATCTGGCTGTTGCGACCTGGAGAAGTGGTCAAAGTAGCCGATGAGCAGGCCAATCGTGTCGGTCTGCCTGATTCCTTCGCTGCGCCGTCCAGTCTCAGCTCTGCCGGCGCGTCAATCCCAAAAATTTCATTGTACAACGCATGACGGAGGAGGAAAAGGTCCTGCAAGGGAAGCTCATGTCATGCGCATCACCGTGGCCGTTCATTTATATAACAAACTCAAATTTGGAGTGACATAGCCAAGCGACGAACAGCGATATTCTTTTCAAAGGGCGACTGTCAACGGCCACCGTTGGACAATATCCGCTTTCTGAGTGCAGCCCAATGCATGCACCGCAAAGGCACTGCAGCTGGGAACAGATAGGTTTCCCCGGGATGCGTTGAGATTGGTTGGTCATAATTCGGCGCAGCCCTGTAGAATTCATCGTCAGTGGTCAACAGGTACCCGAGGGCGCCATGCACTGATCGGCCGTGTCAAAGGTTGCCCATGGCTAAGGATAGTGGCTGGAAATGGTGGCTGCCACGTGCTGCTCGACTGTCGCAGGGGCGTGGCAGCATGCTGCAGGCTTGCATTTGATTTTGGGACCGTCCGACAAAAGTGGTAAGCTACTGCTTGTTGTGTACAGCCTGGTGCTGCCTCCACATTGCCTTGCAGTGGCAAAGTGTTCAGATGGTAGTCTCTTCTTCCAGCTCAACTTTGACCAAATCCTCAGCCAAGCAATGCTAGCCTGATGCTCCAGCTATAGAGCAATCGCCGAGGCCCGCCGCGATGAAAGCATGAGAAGTCGACCAGCTCCGATCTCGTCGTCCCTTGTCGATTATCACCATGCCGACTGCATAGCATGTACGAGGAGCGGCTTGATGCTAGTCTGCATCTGGTCAGTTCAAACGTGACACCACACCAGAGACAAACAGGTGCATAGGCTGATGTTGTTGCCCACCGCTAGCGATATCAAGGTGATCCAGCCATGGGCGACACTGGGCTGACTTCGCACGAGACGACGGCTGATTGCCAAATCAGCCACTTCGCCGGCCTCGACTCGATATGTTGTTGCATGCGGCACGAAAGTGTGCATGCTGGAGCCAGATCGCGCAGGGAGAGCAGCCCTTGACACCCACTGCGTTGGAAGCGAGGTCGTTCAGGATGCGGTGCCGGAGGAAAATGGCGTCACACGTGGCTGGACACAGAGCGGAAGGTGGAATATGGAGCAAAAAGTTCCCTGGGGCGCGCGGTGATGGGGAACGGATTACGCACTGCACAGTTCGTGTCCCGATGTCAAAGATGTTGTAGTGGTCAAGTCCAGACCCGCTAGAGGCAGGCTGCCGCCACTGTGGCGCTCGCGGCCCAAATTTCTCCATCATGGCAATACGGTCGTGCTTTTTGCGCTTCGCACCCTGGGCAGATACACACTCTTCTCTCGAGAATGATCCTGCATTGACGTTGTTCTTCAGAGGAGTCAGGCTTGGATAGATGTTCGACGACCGCATTTCCTGCCAAAATGTCACCTTCGCGAATATGAAATCTCTGTTCTGCACATGCACGGCACAGTACGGGATGGTTGCAGAAGAGGCTGGACGCTAGCTTCGGGGACCACGATGCCACATGGTGCCCATGTGCACCGTCGTACCGCAATGTACGAGTAGCGCCTCAAGCTGCACGAAGCCGGTCCAAAGCCGATTCTAGAACCTTTCGAACTTCCACTGAGGGCTCGTCAGCCATGGTCGCGCGTACTGTACTTTCCACGTCCGGCGCATTCGTCATGCGAAATGTTGTCGCTGCGGCCAGGAATGCTTGCGCTCGCGCAAGCCGGATCGCCTGGACCGCGATGGTAGGGCCGAAGAGCAACGTTTGCAAATCTTTCGTGGCCTGTGCATCCAGATCATACTTTCGCTCTTCACGCCGAAGTCTCTCGAACATGGCTCGCGCGTTCTCAAAGATGCTGCGCAAGAGTTGGGCAGACGTGGCTGCCTTGGCGGCAGCCACTTCGCACAGAACCCGAGACGACTTCTTCCGGATCGCGGTCTCATCGAGGACACGAGGATTGACAGAAGCGAATAGGGCTTCGACCGCACCCGCCGTGGTGGCTTCTCTCCTGTATCACCATTAGTGGATAAGCACTTCGACACGAAGATTGCTGATACGTACGCTTCATCTGCCTTGCGTCCACCCTCGGCACCATCGATCTCCATGGCGTCTTCGCTCCGCTCCTCGCCAAGAATCGGTGTAGCGATCTCCATGACTGAGTCGCTGAGGTCGACGTCGGTCCGCGCAAGTGCGACCTTGGCAAGCGCGCCTACAGAGTGTTGTCGATAGGTCGTATTCTGTCTCTTGGCCTCACGAAGGGCAATCTGCGGGCACTGTGCGTTAGCTGGGTGAAGCTGCAGACGATCTGTGCTGAGCTAATGGCGGTGCTCCATGGCAGAATCTCCTCACGACCTTCTTGGGAAGTCCGGGAGATCCGAATCTCAGGAACAATCAGCAAAAGGCACTTACCTTCACGATCGCTTCCCGCACCGCCTTATCCTCCTTGTAGTAAGTCTGTGCAGACTCCACAAACTTCACAAATGCGAACAAGACCTCCTCCTTACCATCCCACGTCTTGCCCGACAATGCCTTCTCAATTGCCGGCCACAACGCCGACCCAGTAGCAGCCGAAAGCTGCGACTCACCTGCACAGGCAGCCTTTGTGACTTCCGCAATTGCCCTCGCAGCAGTATGCTTCAAATGCCACTGCGGCGAATCCAACTGCTTCATACACAAGTCCAGAATCTCCTTCAGATACAGCTGCGCAGCACGTGAAGAGCCCCCGGCAGCCTCCTCCCACGTCTCCTTGAACGGGGTCTGCACCTGCTCGTGAGAGTCATGTTTCGCGACAAAGACAAAAGGCAGAGCCGACGTGGCGAAAGCGCTAAACCTGTCACTGGCATTCTTCGCGAAAGCAAGCATCAGCTCTCCCGAGGCGATACTGCGCCGCGGCGTGACAGATTCGCGATCGCCTTCCGACTCAAAATAGAGTTTTTGCGTGAAGGCGAGGTAACGAAGAATCTGTTTATCGGAAGCGCCACGCGCGACGTAACCCGCGGCTGCGGCGTAAGAGCTCGAGACGGTGTCGTTGCGGTCGATGATTAGTCTCTCGAGGAGCTTGAGAGTGTCGTCTACGTACGGCCGGAAGAGCATCATCCGCCGTGTGGCTAGGGATACAAGGACGCGACTCGACCCAACCTTTGACGGGAGACCGACGGCAGTCTTCATGGCGCTTTCGAGCTTCGGCTGCAGTTGACGCATTGTGTCTTCGTCGAGCAGATCGAGGCATCGCTCAATGGCTTCCATCAGCGGACTGCTGCGCACGCTTGACAAGCGCATATCGTCAATCTTCTGCTCAGTGAGATTGTACTTCGATGCATTCATGTGCACATAGTTGACAGCTTCCGGCTCAAGAGAGCTCAGCAGGCCGATGAGCCTCTCCACCAGTTCCGGGATGAAGGGCCGCAAGGTCACTCCATTGGCCTTCTTGATGATGTCGAGTAATGTGTGTACAGAGAAAATCTGAGTTTCTTTCGCGCTCGATTCCATGCCAGAAGGTGACAGCAAGAATGGTAAGACATGCTTCAACATGGCCGATGCATTCGTTGTGGAGCTATGATCCGCTTCCAACGCTCTTGTCAGGACTCCGGTGAGAGTTCTTGCCAGCGAAGCAGCGGCTGCCCGGACGGATTCTTTGATGTCGTCCAACACTTTGAAGCATTGCATCCAGATGCGCTCGAGGTACTGTTCGTACTGCTCCAGCGGCCGGCCCTGCACAAGATCTGCAACAGCTGCGCAGCAAGCTTGCCGTACCCGCCATTCCTTACCCAGTATACTCCCCAAGAGATCGTCCATTATGGCGTCAAAGTATTTCGTAATTGTCGCTGCAGAGTCGGGCACCAGAGCGGTCCATATATCATTCATCGAGCGCTGCACTCCACTGTTTGGATCGAAGCGATATCGAAAGAGCTTGGGGTAAAGCTTGGGATTATTTGCCAGATAGCCATCAACGCTTGAGTCAGAAAGAACCCTGCTAAGGCCAAATCGTCCAAAGGCTGCTCTGCTCGACCAAATCGCGTTGGAAGAAGCCATTGACATGAATTTATACACCAAGCTAGAATCGCCGACTTCAGATGCCAGGCTCATGATATCCTTGTACGTCGAGACCGAGCCGTCGCCCGTGGGAAGCTGTCCAGGCTCGAAGAGCTGCGTGTCTGCAGCAACGTTTCCAGCAAGCTGTTGCTTGTCTGAGGAAAACGAGGAGACCAGCTCGCGAACGAGATCATCCTTGAGTGCACGATCGCCCTTTTCGTACACCAGACCCAGGCCGCGTGATGCAGTCTCCTGGACAAGCTCGTCACGGTCAGCGAGACATCTTCTGAACGCGGTTTGGCACTCTGACAGGCGATCCTGTAGCCTTTCTCCGCAGAACTGTACAAGACAGAGCAGCCACATGACAGCAGCCTTTTTGAGGGCAGGTTTGGTGTTGGCACAATCGGCAAGCACTTTATCAATCAGCTTCTTGAGCGTGGTTTGTCGAGTCTGGCCTAGAGCTGGCACAGGATCAATATCAACGTCGAGCTTTGTTGCAAGTGCTGTTGAATTCCATCCACTCGCAACGTAAGTCAGCGCTTCGCCTACGGCGAAGTGGACTTCAGACTGTCGGATCTCATGTAGCTTGTGCAAATCATCCAAGATCTTCTGAAGATCTTCACTGTCCTCCAAGATGATCATGGATACTTGTCCAAGACACAGGATTGCAGGCTCATTGCCGTCCTTGGCCTTGGAGTAAAGCTTGTTTGACATCTTGCTTATCGACGAGTGTTCATCAATGATCTCAGATGTGAGGCAGCTGAACATGCAGAGCTGTCCCACTGCCACGAAAGCTGCTTCCTGCAGTAGATCATCGCGCGCATCCTGGAAAATGGCAAAGAGAGACTTGAGGTATCGCGTAAAGGTAGCCTGCTCTATGACATTCCGACCACGACAGCTCAATCGACTGAAGTAGAATCCCAAGCTGACCAGAGCACCATGCGTAGCACTCAAGCTAGTTCCCACCGCTGTCGACCATGTTTCGGCTGTTTCGAGTAGGTCCTTGAGCGTCGCGGAGGGATCACAGCTTTCGTGTGATGCCAATATGCCAAAGGCATGAGCTGCAGCCATGCGACGTGCATGATTGTTTGATTTCAGCACTGGCTGCAGATCTGAAACCCGCCGCACATGCTTCTCAATCAATGCATTGGGGCTGAGAGAGAGTAGTTCCACTAGATTGCCATATTCACTGGACGTTGCCTTGAGAGCAACGCATTCGAACAGAGCGGACAGGAGCACATCGATGGTGAGGGCATTCTCAGACGTGAATGAGGAAATCTTGGCCTTGATTGCTTGTCTTGCGGGCGGATCTGATTCTGCCATGGCATCCAGTCGCCGTTCCCATTCGCTATCCAGATTCAGCGGTATCTCCGCCTCTTTCACTGCTTCTTGCACGAGCATGCGCCTCGCGAATGCTGTCATCGGTAGGTAGGAGTTTCCGTAGATCTCTCTCGATCGTCGCGCAATGATCCCTGCTTCATCACTGGTAATTTTGGTCTGTGTTAGAAAAAACTCGTGTACCACCGCCTGGAACGTTGAAAATGTAGTTTCTGTTGCTTTGCTTCCCTCACTCGTGCCATTCAGCATGCGATACCAGTACGGACTCAGGCCACGCTCTCCTTCTTCACGCACTTCGGGCCGATCTGATGCCGCGCCCATAGCAAGGACATCTATCCATCGCCCTTTTACGGACGAATACGGTAGGCAGCGATTGGCATATCTCACTGCAACATAGCGTGTGCTGCGTAGTCGAGCAGATCCTTCGAGATCTGCAGACTGATTCATCTGATCAATGAGAAGCTCTTCAAGAACTTGCTGCTCGTGGGTCTGGAGGTGGTAGCGTCCCATGCCGCCAAGTATCGTAGAGAGTGACTCTTCGATGCTGACGATGATGGAATTGCCAGATAAGTCACGCGCCAGCGAGTCGAACAGCCATCTCAACAAATCAAGTGAAGCGTGTTCGTCCTCGATGAGAAGACTTCTAGGCCCGGCTTTCGCAAGAAGACCAATGACCTCGTAAGCATACGCTCGAGATGTCAAATCTTCACTGGGACCGATCTTCGGCCAGCCTTGATTTTCGACAAAATCTCGCAGCCGCGTAACAACAGGTATTGCAATTGCTTGCAATGTGGCTTTGTCGCCATGTCGAGCAACGAATGTGATGTATGTGAAGATCGCGGCTCTCAGCTTTAGTGTCTCTCTGCTAATGCTGTTGTTCTGCAGCGGACCATTGGACATGACCACATCTTCGCCGTCTGAAGTTGTAGACAACCCGTCATGGACCAGCCTGATGATCTTATTCTCGAACGTGGTACTTTTGGTCGATTTGCTGAAGAGATTCAATATCTTCATTCGAAGAGGCGCGCGGACTCTCGGTGCTGAACCTTGCCCGAAATACAAGTCGTATAGCCTGTTGTTCAGTGACTCATCTTCCAAATCTGTTGCGGGCATTGCACGCTTCAGAATGTCGTCACCAACATCACTGATAGACGATGCTGGATCCGCCGAAGCATAGAGAGCCGGCAGGAATCGATCCTCATCTTTGAACAGGCCACTCGCCAGCAGTTTTGCCGCGAGTGTTTTCGTCTGCAACAAATTCAAACCACCGGCCGAAGGATTCCACTCGTCCTTTCCATTAACAGTGAAGAACGCATAGTCCTCTTTCGTCAAGCCCGGACATGTCGCTGTAGCCTTCTGCGGCGTGAACAGAATCAACTTGCCCAAGTTCTCAGCTAGGTACTTGGCATCCTCATCCGAAACCTCCAGCTTCGACCTCAATTCCAAATCCTCTTTACTCCCTCGAGCAGGAATGACAATCGAGGGCAAGATCCTTAACAACAGATAGAATATCTGCGGTCCATGCTGGCCCGTCTTCGTGATACCGCTGACAATGGTAGGCAACAAATCTGCTTTCTCCGCATTTGACAATCGAACGACGCCTTGTTGAATGTACAAGAGGTCGAAGTGGCGAATCAGAGCACTTTCTTGTTCTTTGAACTGCTTGATCAGGGCCGCGACGGGGAGCTGAATGTTGTCGGGCTGTATCCGAGTGTTGACATGTTGGCAGATGGCAATGACTTTCTTCCGCACGCTTTCATGCGGGGAGGCGAGTTTCAGAAGGAGTGGTGCGAGGTAGGTCTTCAGAATGGTCTCGAGCTTAATATCGGTGTCGGTGAGGGCGATCTTCAGTTCGACTTTGCCGACAAGGGAAAGCTCGCGTTGCTCGTCTGTGGCGGCCATGGTGGAGGCCAGATGGGAGTTATGTGGTGAGGTTCGCTGATATCATGGTGTGTTGAACGGCAGTTCTTGACGACGTCTGACAAGGAGACACAGAGTTCGCTTGGAGAAAAACTGGTGGCAAGAGGTAGAGGCAATGCACAATTGATGGAGAGAGCCAGAAACGCCACAGACGGATGCAGTTGATGGTGTCGTAGACACATGGCAGCCTTGAAGTTGTGTTGGTTGAGCGTGGAGTAGGTGTGATTGGTCGGCGGACTTCGGTCCGTTTGGCACTGGTTTAGCCCTCCATCTCCGAGTTGTAGGATGTTGACCTTGCAAGGCACTGCATGAGAGAGCAACAATAATTCAGATGTGGTGTCTATCTCCCATCGCTCCAGCGCCGTCGACGCGAAGCACACAAAGCTCCATGCAATCATACAGAATCATCACGCGTCAAACACTTGCGCCATCAACTCATTTCATCACCCCAAACGTTCTAAGCAATCTTCATCTATACAGCCTGACCTGGTCTCAAGCATCTTCCGCTTCAACGCGGCACAAAACCTCCTCTAAGAAGCCTTCCAAGAGCCCTTCAACGCCATCGCCCATTCCCACTGGCGCTAGACCATCCAGATGATCGAGATCCTTGAAAAGTCGAGCCATCTTGCCCATACACTTGCGGATCTGCTCGTGCGTCTGTCGCTTGAGTTGCAACTCTTCGACCGTGACTGTGGGTACCGCGACGGCCCCAGAGGACCTGCTGGCTTGTGAGGCGTTGTGCTTTCTCTGCAGCAAGGACAGCTGGTATGAGCGACGATGCAGAGCTGCCTCGAGCGCCGGGATCACAACCGAGTTTAGTGCTGTAATCTGCTGATCTTGCGACTCACCCGTGGTCTGCAATGAATCGCTAAGCCGATTCGTTGATGTTTGATATGCAGAATCCGTGGATGACCTTCGTGAGTTGTCAGTCTGGTCGAGTGATTGCGATGGCGTCTTGTTCGAGGCCGGCTGTGGGAAACTCGGCAGAGGCTTTTGGTATAGCTCGTTCACAGCCTTGGATTGAGAAACTTGTCGTTGTGCCTGGTCTCGTTTCGATGCGGAATACTCTGCTCGCGGCGCAGATGGCATCGTCTGTTGCATCGGCGTCACGGGGTCCTGCACTGCAAGGCCCTTCATGTATTGTGACATGTCGCTGGCGATACTTTGCTGCAAAAAGTCATCATTCAATAATCGCGGAGTCGCAGGCGTGACAGGCGGCTTCGGGGACGAGGACAAAACATCGTGGCGTGGAGTGTGAGGTGGAGTTTGCTGCGTTGCTGTACCGGGTTTTCTGATCGGCGAAGCTGGAAGAGGCACCTTTGCAGCAGGGCCAGGAGACGGCAGAGGCGGCGCCGACATCTTGGTCGGTGAAGGTGTCTTGGGGAGCGGCGGTGGAAGCATTGCTCCTCGGATGGTTTCGCCTGGCAGTTGATGCTCCACATCGTCGCCATTGATATTTTCCTTGTTTGACACCGTCCGCCTACTGGGCGAGTTTAGTGCGTGTGATCTCCTCGAGTTCATGCCAGAATCATTCATTGGTCGTAGTGCGGCGCCTGTGTTCCCTCGTCTGCCTGCAGGGCGCACAGTGCCAAAGTCCCACAAATCTTCTTCTTCGGCGGTGCGTTGAGGCGAGTCTGCCACACACTCATCTTCGTCGTAGTCCTTGTCGTCTCGATGTGTAGCTTGCCACCGCTCATGTCTCTCGATCAGCTCTGTAAGATATGCGGTACGCTTTGCTTTTCGTATCCAAGGATGTTTGAGCAATTCGCGTGCACTTGGTCGTTCCCGGGGCTCTTTTCGCAGACATCGCCAGACAAAGTCCTTGAAGTCTCGGCTGAAATTCCCTTCAAGCATGGGCGCGGGGTTCTTTGGGATCAGGAAGAGCACTTTCATCGGATGAATATCACTGTACGGTGGCTCGCCCAAGGCCAACTCCAAGGCAGTAATGCCCAATGACCATATATCAGCCTTGTGGTCGTAGCCAGACTGCTTGATGACCTCGGGCGCCATCCAGAATGGTGTGCCGACGAAAGTATTCTTCTTCGTCATCGTCGCCGTCAATTGTCCCGACACGCCAAAATCAGCCAACTTGACCTGCCCATTGGCACCCAACAGAATGTTCGCCGCCTTGATATCTCGATGCAGCTTGCCGTCATTATGCAGATATTCCAGTCCCAGCAGCAATTCCCTTACAATGATGCAGATGTAGTCCTCCGGCAACACCCCCGGCTTCAGCATGTCCCCGCAGCTCCCACCCGAGCAGAACTCCATGATGATCCACAGGTCTGATCCCTTTAGGTACGATCCATAATACCTGGTGACATAAGGTGAGTTCAGCCCCGAAAGAATCGATATCTCTTGAATAATATCGTCGACCTCATCGTCGGCATTCTCAACATCGATAATCTTGATAGCCACCGATTGCCCTGTGCGCTTGTCCACGCCTTTGTAGACTTTGCCGAAGCTGCCTCCGCCAATGCAGGCTTGTTTGGTGTAGAGCGTCTCGGGGTCGACGTTCTGAGTGGTAGCCATGGTCGCGTGCAGACCGCGTCTCGCGCGTCGATGAAGCTGCGTGAAATACTAGGAGATTATGCGTGCGCAGGCAGCAAGGATGCTGCTGTCGGAGTCGCCGCGTGCTCTATCCAAGAAGTGTCTCAGACAATTCCTGGGGCCGAGTCGTGGATCTGGACCGCGGCAGTCGAGTCGAGGAAGATGTGGTGGATACCGCCGGCCAATGCTTGATCGATACGCGCGTGATTCGTGAGTGCCGCCGTATGTCCAGCATGCGGGGGAGAAGAGGAGGGAGAAGAGGCAGAAGGGAGAAAGCGAGAGAGCGAGCGTGTCACCCGGGATGTGTTGTGTTGGTGCACGGCAGCAGCGAGTCTCGCAGTCGTCAAGCGCCGGGATGTCGATGTTTACTGGGAACCACTCGCTTCCCTGCAGCTCTCGCCCAGGAAACCCGCCTGTGCGACGGAGCTCCAAAGCTGGGTGCTCGCCACTACGTAATCTGCAGTTCTACGCTGCTATAGTTTGCGACTACTACGACCGCAACGACGACCTTACCGCCGCGACGACGACCTTACCGCCGCAACGACGACCTTACTGCCGCGACGACGACTCTACCGCCGCGACGACGACCTTACTACTATAGACGACCTTACTACCGCGACGACGACTCTACCGCCGCGACGACGACCTTACTACTATAGACGATCTTACTACTGCGACGACGACCTTACTAAAGAAGAGAAGGATATACCTAATATTTACTTAAAGGTAAAGTAAATATTAGGTAGAGATAAGTGCACGGACTACAAAATAAAGTCGTTAGACTATAAAAAAAGTCCCGGGATTCGAAGAGAATTTTATTAATAGAAGAAGCGTAGAATACTATATAGTCTTCTAAATCTAGGAGGAAATAGATAAATATATAAAGTGTATATACTCGGTGTTATAGAGTATAATACGTAGTACTATAATACCTACGTCGATAAAGGCTTCAAAATCGTGTATTGCGAAAGGAATTCGTAGTGGCGAGCACCCAGCTTTCGGCCTCCGTACTGTGCCCGCGCTAGTCACGCTAGTGCGGCCAAGCTCCGGCGGCGCCTGATGCAGCCCGTGAACGATCTATCTTCTTCACTCGCATCTGAACCAGCACGACAGCGTGGTACGATGAGGGTCGTACGATTGGCCTCCGCGCTTGTCGGCGCTGCTGCAGGTCTTGCATCGACTCTTCACGAACCCCAAGATGTCCTGGCAGGATCGTCAAAAGGCAAGCTTTTACTGAGTGAAGATCTCGTCGACTTCCACAAAGCATTGGTCGAGATAGAATCCATCTCTGGCAACGAAAAGGCAGTAGGCGACTTCTTGTATGACAGCCTCGTCAAGCAGGGCTATAATGCCGAACGACAATATGTGTCCAAAGACCCCGAAAGATTCAATGTCTATGCCTGGCCGGGAGACAACAAAGATCCGCCCTTGATATTGAGCAGTCATATTGACACCGTATGCTACCAGTCTCGAACGACAAGACTTCCCCAAAGAAAAACTGACAGCCCTCTGACAGGTCCCGCCGTTCCTCCCCTACAAATCCACTCAGCACCCCAAAAACACCACCATCTTCGGTCGAGGCTCCGTCGACGCCAAAGGTAGCGTCGCCACCCAAATCATCGCCCTCAACAACCTCCTCCACAAGTCCCAAGTCCCCCTCTCATCCGCCGCCCTCCTCTTCGTCGTCGGCGAAGAAGTCGGCGGGACCGGCATGCGCGCCGCCAACAACCTCACCCTCCACCCCACCACCATCATCTTCGGCGAACCCACCGAACTCAAGCTCGTCTCGGGCCACAAAGGCATCCTGTCGGTGCAACTCACCGCCTTCGGTAAAGCCGGCCACAGCGGCTACCCCTGGCTTGGCCGCTCCGCCAACGAAGTCCTCGTCACCGCCCTCGCCGCCATCATGCACCTCGGAGCGCACCTCCCCTCCAGCCCCAAATACGGCAACACGACCTTCAACTTGGGCCGCATCGAAGGCGGCGTCGCGGCAAACGTCATTGCGCAAAACGCCTCTGCAAACATTGCCGTACGCATAGCTTCGGGGACCCCTGATTTCATCCAGGAGAAGATTACCGCTGCCATCCACTCTGCCCTCTCTCCCTTCTGTGCAGGTGACGATGGTCTCAAATACTCTGACCTCATCGCAATCGACTTCTCCGGGCAAGGCTACGGCCCGATTGACATCGACCACGACATCCCCGGCTTCGATGTCATTACGGTGAATTACGGGACGGATATCCCGTGGCTGGAGAAGACGGTGGAGGGGCAGAAGAGGTACTTGTATGGGCCGGGGAGCATTTTGGTGGCGCATAGTGATCACGAGGAGGTGACGGTGGGCGACTTGGAGGATGCGGTGGAGGGGTATGAGAAGATGATTTTGTATGCGTTGAAGGGGGGAGAGGAGAAGGAGGGTTTGTGATGTGAGGGCGAGACAAGGTCTGCAGAGCAGAACGACAATCTATCGACAGTGAACAAAGAGGATGATGAGCGAAATGTGAGAGATGCGAACCAAAAAGTTAGACTGTTCATACTGTATTTTCCAATACTTCCATACGTACACGCGAAGCCTGGTTCTCGCTCTCAAACTCATCTCATCACTTCTTCTCCCGTCTCTCCCACTTCACCACAGCAGGCGACAGCGGGCGCGAGAACAGACTGCTGTAATCCGTCCCAATGACCTCCTTGCTGCCATCGGGGTTGTAAAACTTGAAATCGCGCACAATCATCGCGGTGATGGTCTGCAATTGCACATAGGCGAATTGTTCGCCAATGCATCGATGTCTGCCAGCTCCGAAGGGGAGGTATGGCGAAGCGGCACCTTTGCTCACGAGACCATAGTCGTAGTCTTCCTTCTCTTCCGCGACGGCGACCTTGACCATGTTGGGCACCAAATGTTCGTATTTCTCTTCGGGCGACTCGTCCCATCGGTGGGGCTCCCAGAGGAGTGGTTCGGTGAAGTGCTCCTCCATGCGACTGGTAGCACCTGGTGCTGCGAGGAGAGAGTGCGACGTGGGAATTACGTATGGTGTACCCTCCACCGCCATCGGCGACTTGACTTTCCGAAGGATGGAGTGGATCGGAGCGTGAATGCGCAGAGTCTCCTTGATAACTTGGCTGAGGAGGGTGAGGGAGCTCAGATTGTCATACGTCAAGTCCTTGATGGTCCCATCATCATTGACGCCAAGCTGCTCTCTCTGTTCCTGCAATAGCTCATCTTGAATGTCTGGTCGCGAAGCGAGGCGCAGAAAGATCCACGATGAAGTGGCCGAAGACGAGTGTTGACCAGCCATGAGGAGCGCAATCATCATGTGGGCAATCTCGCGGTCCGGAATAGGAGTACCATCTTTGTACTGGCATTTCATCAAATTAAATATCATGTCTTTTTCTCGTGTCTCCGATAGCAATTCGCCAGCCTCGCGCCTCTGCTTGATGATGGACATGTATGTCTCGGCCATCTTTTTCTGAGCGTGATCGCGTCTCCTGTTCTGGGGCAATGGCGCCCACGGCAACATGAAGTTGATTGGCGTGAAGCCCATATCAAGGTGGTGGTACAGCTCGGCGAACGAGGAGTCGAATTTACTGCGGACCTCCTTGCCCTGCAGCGATCGACTGGCCGTGTAGATGGTGAGCTCGGCAAAGGCGGGGGGAAGATCGAGGGTGCCGCTGGTCGAGGCGAATCGCTTGTGTGGGTTGCTCTTGGAGAAGAACTGGCGTGTCTCGTCGACGATCAAAGTGACATATGATTGCAGAGCAGATGTGGTAAGGCCGTACTTGACGAACTTCTTCTGCTCCATCAACTTGGAGTTAGGGCAGTCGTAGACGACGTCCTTGCCAAAGACCGGGGTCGTGAGGGGACTGTAGATCTCCTCTGCGTTGACATCGCGCAGTTTGCCGTTCAAGATGAAGTCGTTGCCTTTGGTGCCCAGACAGACGGTCGTCTTCTTGCCAAGCAGGATGAAGGTGAAGACATCACCGTACTTCTCGCGGCAGGCGAAGAAGAATTGGTAGGGGTCGATACCGTAGGTGATGGTGCTGCCGATGAAGGGGACGTAATGGAAGACAAGTGGGGGTTCGTTCTTGTTGCCGCGGAACAAGACTTGTCGAAGGACGTTTAGGACGACTGACAGGGCGAAACAGGCGGAGAATGCCAGCAGGACGAGTTTCCAGGTCGCGGTGTCGCCGAGGTACCGATCAAAGACGACGGGAACGTCTTGGAGCAGGCCCATTGTTGCGCCGCTGACCAGGAGGGTGTGGGTGTTTGGTGGGAGATTTGGAGTGGCAGAGTTGGGGTCGAGGTGGTGCTGACCTTGAAATGCGAGGCCAATGGTAATCGTACGGTTTCAACAATGTCAGGGATCCGCGCGCCAGACACCTGCATTAGCGCCGAATTCCCGCTGTTATGTCATGTCGTACGAGAAATGGTACGACGCGGATACACCGTCGTGTCGCGTCGTTCGATGTTTTGTGCAATTCTGCGTGTTCTTGACGTCTCCACGCCTCGCACAAAAGGGGCATGCGAAGATGGAGCTTCGTATACCTGGCAGCGATGGATAGCGCTCCTTATCTCCAAGGATCAATTACATGTAGCTGTCCAGAGGACCTACGACAGCGGGTTCCTGCTGCATTGCCGAGCTGTACAGCCGATCATGCTAAGAGCTCTTCCAGAGCAAAAGATGAGTCGTGTTGATGGCCATACTGCTACATATGCGAGCATTTTCTCGCTCTATTCGTGCAAACATCAACCGTGACCTCAGAATAATAAAAGTCTCCAAGCAAGCCTTCTCCGCCAAGACATCCATCACCATGCGCATCCCATACGCCCCCTCAGAACCCCCAGCGGATGCCAGTGAAGAGACCAGGGCAATATACGAACGCATCGCTGAGCGGCGCAAGCCTCGTCCGCTCATCCCACTCGATCTCGCTCTGCTTCACAATCCCGCGATCGCCGACGGCTACAACTCCCTACTCGGTGCCATCCGCACCGAGTCTTCCTTCCCCCTCCACCTCGCAGAGCTCGCAATCTGCTACATCGCCGTGCTCAACACGGCAACCTACGAATGGACCGCTCATGCACCCATCTACCTCAAAGCGGGCGGCAAACGCGAGAAGCTGGAAGCAGTGCTGCGACGTGATGTGGACAATGAAGAACTGTTGAGTGAGGAGGAGAGGGATGTGCTGGCCTTCACCCAGCAGAGTACAAAACAAATTAGAGTCGAAGACGATGTATTCGACAGAGTAGAGAAGCGATATACAGATCAGCAGGTGATGGAGTTGATGATCACTGTCGGCGGATATAATATGGTCAGTCGGTTCTTGGTAGGACTCGACGTCACGGAGAGTAATGGGAAAGAGATGGCGATGCCTCCGGAGTAGAGTAGAGGTAGCTTCTAATAGAAACCCATGGCCCTCGGATATCTCCTGCATGGTACAATGGGCACGCCCAGGTCCGAAGGATGTTCGAACGTGAGTAAGCGTCCAGCGCGGAAACCTTGGCTCCTGGCTGCTTGAGCGCAGAACACTGGATTCGAGTGCGCCGCCAAAAGTCATTCAGGTTTGTTCTCCGATCCGGAGATAGGATCATGTGAATCCCGGCAAAATCCCTCTCGCTCCTTCAGAGTCCTACAGCAGGAACCCGCTGGCGGTGACCCCGATCGAGCCAGTCTGCTCACCATCATATTTGCAGAGACAACCATGCTTGCTCAGAGAAGTAGCTCAGCATAGATCTTCGGACCAAGAGACGTCTCCTTGCGGACCTTCCCGTTTGTTCTCCGAGAAGAGCAATACAGACTGTATTCGACTCCTGCTCTGGAAATATCCAATCCTGTTGCTGTTTCTCTCAGGCCGGGCCGAGGCAAAGTGCAGAGCGACGCACACCGCGTACTCACGGCTTAGCTTCCTCTCACTTGCAGTCGCGGCCATGTTGCCAGCAGGCACTCTTGGCATCAGGGAAGCATTTCGTCCGCGCAGCGCCTTCGATTGCCGAAGCGCAAGGCCTTGGCTCATCAATTCATGGCTGTGCCTGCGCTTTGGTCGCATCGGGTCTAGCGCGCGACATTCATCTCATCTGATCAAACCTGTTGGCCCACCGACCTCCTCCCGCCCAACAGCATCGGACGACTGAGAGAGAGGAAGCCAGCCAAAGACACGACTTCACTTCGCACTCCCACGACCACCCGGGCACGAGCCATGTGGAGGCCGTCGCTGAACTTTGTGTCGCTTCATTGTTAAGTACGCACTTCTCGGCCACGGTATCAAGCACCTAACCCGCGATTACAGATGCCTATATCCTCACCTGCACCCTCCTCGCCTTCTTCATCTTTCTGGGGGAAGGGAATGTCTCGAATGTCGATGCGTTCTTCTTCGCGGCGAGCGCCAACACCGAGTCTGGATTGAATCCGTGGGTACTTTCCCATTGAGGACTCGAGCATCGAGGGGCGAGTGGGTACCGAATGCTCATGCAACAACAGTGTCGACGTGAAAGCTCTCAAGCTTTACCAACAGCTTGTGCTCTACTTCTTTCCCATCATCACCAACCTGGGCTTCGTCAATATCGTTGTTGTCATCGCAAGAATACGATGGTTCAGAAAGTCGTTTCATGAGCGTGGTCCGTACCAACACAGGCGTTCATGCCAGTCCAGAGACCAAGTGCTGATATCATGTAGTGCGCGCTGCTGCCGCGCAGTCGCAGCAGCATGAAGCTCTATCGCCTGAGGCCACTGCGGCTCGCCCTCCGCAGAAGACCGATGAGGACATCGAAGAGAAGCATGGCGATTTCGAAGACAAGCAAAGCTTTGCGCCAAAGGATGCTGGTGAAAAGCCGGCCGACGAACCTGAGGAATCAGCGAAAGCACCTCGAAATGCAACCATTCAGTGGGCTGAGGGTGTGCGAAGCCCTAGCGAGGGCAAAGCTTTGCGTGTTCCAGGTCCTCGCGAGCGCGAAAGCGGTATCCATCATCCACTGCACAACATTCAAAGTGAATGCTGATCCTGAGCCCCAGGTGTGCCATTGGAAGAAGTAGACATTGAGCGCAATGGTACGTTCTTCGCGCGAGTCACATGAATTCTGCTCACGTTAATGCAGATGAGGATGCCATCTCTGTTCTGACTCGACGATCCCGAAGGGACAGCTCCTTGCACGATCGCATCAGTCGCGCGACAACGACGCTATCGATTGATCGCATTGCGACGTCCCTGTTCGTGATTGGTCAGACACCGCACATGCGAAAGACGCCGCCACGCAGCGTCCCCGAGTCGCAGGTCACGACAATCAATAAATCATCGACAGATCTCCAGTCTGCGCCACCCGAGTACGCGCTAGAAGATCATGATCAACTGGGCGGCATTGAGTATCGCAGCTTGAAATTGATGCTGAAAGTGGCCATTGGTACGAGCAAATCTAGAGACATGGCTCAAAGTCAAATTCTGACGAATACACAGGTTATTTCGTTGGCCTGCATCTTCTCGGCGTGATTTGTCTGATCCCATGGATCTATCTGTCTCCTAACAAATATCAAGACTATCTGGCCCAGCAAGCTGTCAATCGAGCTTGGTGGGCTATCTACTCTTCCCAAACCATGATCAGCAATCTCGGCTTCACCCTGACACCGGACTCAATGATTACATTTGCCGATACGACTTGGCCTTTACTGGTAATGGCCTTCCTTGCGTTCGCTGGAAACACCTTCTACCCAGTGTTCCTTCGACTGTTCCTATGGACCATGACAAAAGTTCTGCCCAAGAACCGACCAGTCCAAGAGGAACTGGCTTTCTTGCTCAATCATCCTCGCCGCTGCTACACGCTGCTCTTCCCGAGCACGCCAACCTGGATCCTCTTCTTCATTCTCTTTGCGCTTAACGCGGTAGACATTGTGCTCATCATCGTGCTGGACCTCAACAACCCTGCGGTGAACTACCTCGCGCCCTGGCATCGCTTCATGGCAGCACTATTCCAGTCAGCTTCTTCCCGACACACGGGAACGGCGACCTTCAACCTCGCAACTGTCAGTCCTGGCGTACAGCTCAGTCTGCTCGTCATGATGTACATTGCTGTGTTCCCCATTGCCATTAGTGTCCGCTTCAGCAATACCTACGAAGATAGACCCGTTGCACAATACGGCCACGAGATGGAGGTGGATGACGACTCGAACCAGTCCGGCTACCTCATGAAACACATTCGGAACCAACTCTCCTTCGACCTCTGGTACATCTTCCTCGGCACATTCTGCATCACCGCCGCCGAAGCAGGACGCATCGCAAACAACGCAGACCCAGCCTTCTCTGTCTTCAGCATCATGTTCGAAGTCGTGAGCGGCTACGGCAACGTCGGTCTATCACTCGGCTATCCCACCAACCTGGCAAGTCTGAGTGGCGAGTTCACGACGTTCAGCAAGCTTGTCATCTGTGCCATGATGATCAGAGGCAGACATCGCGGTCTGCCGCATGCGCTGGATCGCGCTGTCATGTTGCCTGGATATGGCGAGCAGAGTGATCTGGGAGCTGCGAGTCAGGAAATTGCTGGAAAGGAGGGCATTGCTGAGGGAGGAAGGAGGGCCGGGATGCCGATGAGGAAGTTTCATACTCAGTAAAAGGCGCTGCTGATGCATCGGGAACGGCATCGCAATGATAGTGGCATGTGTGACGGCTTGCAGAGAGGCGTATCGAGCGAGGTGAAGGCAAACATTGAAACAGGCGAATGATAGAGGCTCATTGATGAGGATCAAAGCATGCACGCGATTAGAGTGGATAGGAAGTTTGTTTCTTTGTTATCGCTCCAATTCCCGCCCTCTTATTACACCTCGAATAAAGCGTCCGGCTCATTGAGCTGCTTGAGAATTCACAGAGGTCGCTTCTCTGTCATGTTGAGCTCCCGGTGTTAGAAGCACATGCCGACAATTCGCACAACGGCGACTGCAGTGAACGATTCGCAGATCATGGCATCTCGTGCTGACGCGTCGAGTACAGAGCGATCGGAAATGAAACGGAAAACATCGGATGCCTGGATTTCATTTCCATTCAGACAGAAATTTATTACTTCGATCTACGAGAATCAATGCGCATGAGATTTACATTCCACTCATACATTATCGGGACGTGACTGACATCCAGCCAGCCGAAACTTCCTTCTCCCTTCCCTCGACGTCCGCTGGGACATGTCCCATCGTCTACAAGAGGAACTTGAGCTCGACGTTGCGGCACTCGTCCAGCTCGCCGCTGGCAATGACCAAGATGCTGTCGACGCCCTCGCCCGGGCAGATCTGGGCCATGTCGACGGTGACCATGTCCTCGCCGTCGACAAAGTCAAAGGCAAAGGTGACGACGCCGTCCTCCTCGGTCATGGGCATGAGGAAGTGGTCGGCGGTCTGCATATTGTCGGCGTCGGAGGCGTCGTAGGCGGCGAAGAAGACGGGGTAGGCGACGGCGCCGTCGGTGGTGGTGTCGTAGGGCTTGGCCAGGCTGCCGACGGCGAAGGTGGCGGAGTTGTTCTCGAGGAGCGCGGCGGCTTCGTCGCCGGAGACGGGGTTGTTGGTGACGGTGAAGAGGCCCTCGTCTTCGACGACTTTGGTGAAGGACAGGACGGAGTCGAGGTTGTCGTCGGTGACGATGTATGCGCTGGCACCGAGGAGATCGTCGGTGGTGGCCTGTCTCTTGGTGATGGGCTCACCGTTGACATCGTCGATGCTGCTGATGTAGATGGCCAAACCGGTGGGCTCAGGCACCTCGGAGGTGGTGGTGGTAGAGGTGGTGGTGGCAGAGGTGGTGGAAGCAGTGGTGGTGGAAGTGGTCATGATGGTAGTGTAAGAGGTTGCCATGGTGGTGGTCTGGTAGATTGGACCACCTCCGTTGCCGTATCCGGCGCCAGGGTAGCCTCCATTGTATCCGTTGCCGTACTGGGCTGGGTGGCCACCGTGGTGTCCATTGCCGTACTGGTTGCCGCCATTGTATGGCTTGCCAGCGTAGGTTGGCGTAGCAGATGGGTAAGCTGGCTTCTCCACTGGGTAGGTTGGCTTCTCCACTGGGTAGGTTGGCTTCTCCACTGGGTAGGTTGGCTTCTCCACTGGGTAGGTTGGCTTCTCCACTGGGTAGGTTGGCTTCTCCACTGGGTAGGTTGGCTTCTCCACTGGGTAGGTTGGCTTCTCCACTGGGTAGGTTGGCTTCTCCACTGGGTAGGTTGGCTTCTCCACTGGGTAGGTTGGCTTCTCCACTGGGTAGGTTGGCTTCTCCACTGGGTAAGTCGGCTTCTCCACTGGGTAAGTCGGCTTCTCCACAGGGTATGCAGGCTTCTCAGCTGGGTAGGATGGCTTTGGGGCCTCATAAGCTGAGTGCTCGGGTTGATAGACAGGCTTTGCTGGCTCGTAGTGGGGCTTCTCGGCCTCGTACACGGCAGGCTCTCCGTATCCACCGTAGCCGCCAGCAGCGACGACGGAGGAGCTGAGAAGTGTTAGCACGAAGCTCGACGGAGACAACTGTCGATGCAGACATACAAAGCGGCAGCGCCGGCAAAGATCTCAACGAAGTTAACCATTTTGAATGTTGGGTTTTTTGGTTTTGAAGTAGCGAGTGACTAAGCGAGTGTGTGTAGTTGGAAGGTGTGAAACGCTGATGATGATGCAGAATCAATCTCGAGGAAATGTGCTGCTTTCTTATACCTTCTCTGCCAGGATAGATGTGCTCACCTCAACACTTGATGCCTTGCGAGACATGCGCAATAACAACCGACCATGGTTCGAGCCCGGTATAACGGTCTGGGGAAGATCTTGCCATGTTCAGATCCGAATGTCAGCTGTTTCTGCCAAGCTTGCCTCTTGTTCCGCTACCATCAAGTGCTTGGTATTGCGCTGGCCCTGTTGATGTTGAACACGTCTTCGCTGTGTCACGACTACCATCAATCATCGTGAATTGACACAGCTACAACAAAACATACGACCATGACTTGCGATGTGGAGGCGCTCTAAGCATAGGGACATCGAAAGAATAGCGGACCTCGTGCAGCGTTTCAACGGTAACAACGGCTGGACCAAGACCGCCGGACAAGCATGTCTGTATCCGGCCATTTTCGAAATCCAGCCGTAGAGCCTTGATTCCTTGGCTGGTGTCCCTGGCCGTAGCATGGGAAGGCGTAGGACTGCAGAATGGTGGGTAAGATCGTGGTGCAGACTCTGAATGCATCGATCCATTGCTGGACTGGCAGTGCCACAGCATCCCAGTACCCGTGAGTGTTGAGCAGCTGTCGACAGCATGGCGCAAGCAGCCGTTTCTCCTCTTGGCTTAACGTCGCCTGCAAACTGTATAGTCCAGACGTTCAGCTGCTGACACATCCTTCGACGGCGTTGACTCCATTGATCTGCGGATGATTGTGCTCAGAACTGCGTCCTCGCCGCACGCGGGGCATCCGGCGTAGCTGATACGCCAGTGGTACTCGCTGTGCACGTTGCCACGCGGAGAACAGTGTCATCTGGAGATGCACGGCACAGACGACGCATCCAGCGTATGGTCTCCGGGGGGCGGCACAATGATGCCAAGCCTGGCGATCGGTATGAGAGCGCCGAAACGATGCCGATTGCCCCAAGCCGTATGCGCTAGCCATGATGCGCGAAATGTTGAGACATGGTCTTGTTGTTGTTGTTGTTGTTGAAAAGGCTGCTCACGCGTAGAGGGCATGGACGGAATTGCCAGGGCGAGGAGTTTACGACCCCGGAACATGAAGAGATCCGCGCGACCTGCAGCGGGACGATCCATTTCTTGAGATTTGCGCCAGCTTTCTTGTCTCCTTCTCATCGGCCTTGACTCCTGCATCCTTCGAGCCATACTCTGCCAGCAAGACGACCAGAGGTCTTGTGAATAGCCTCATCCGTCCATGGCGATGTGTGCTACCATGCGCAAAACATGGCTTTTCTTACTCGCATACGGATTGCACATCGCATACGATCGCCCTCCTCGTTTCGCCGAATGGACGGTACAGTAGCTTTCGACGCCAGCCGAAAGTCAGTCACTAGCCACTTGATCATCACCGTACCATATTCAATTGGCGCAGCGAAAGTCCGCTCACAGTCGAATGCGCAGCTAATCGGACTCGCGAACACACCTGGATCTTGCTTATAAGCATGCGGAGTCCATAGGCTTGGAGCTATGCTACGCAGCGCGGCAATATAGTAGCTTTAGTATGCTTCATCGTGTAGGACCTCTAGGTTTTCCACTTTTGCTGGTTTGGTGGCTCGGCTTCTAGGAGGCAGAGCTTCGCGGGACGCCATCCGAAAGTTAGTTACTAGCCACTGAATCATTACGATACTATACTCAATTAGCGCGGCGAAAGTCCGCTTACAGTCGTGTGCACAGCTAATTAGACTCGCGAACACACCTAGATCTTGCTTACAAGCATGCGGAGTCCATAGGCTTGGAGCTATGCTACGCAGCGCGGCAATATAGTAGCTTTAGTATGCTTCATCGTGTAGGACCTCTAGGTTTTCCACTTTTGCTGGTTTGGTGGCTCGGCTTCTGGGAGGCAGAGCTGCGCGGCTAACGTTAGAGGTCCGGTGAAGTCTAAAGACGAGTCGTCCGCCGATGATGACCGCATTCTACAGAAGAAAGCTAAACCGCGCCGCATGGCCCTGAACTATGTCATGTCCGGCATCTAGATGCTTTAGGCGTCGGCCCTCTAGCATGTAAGATGCGATCCGTCCTCTCTGGCCTGTGGCTAATTGCAAGCTGAAAGGTAAGATGAGGTAGAGGAGGTACTGCGATTCACACCGCTCATCCCTAACTTCTATCGCACTGCATGCTTTGATCCCGGAAAGTCAAGTCGTACTCACAAGAATGACTGGACAAAGTGAACTACACTCTGCAGACACGCACAAGGGGAAGATCGCTTCCTTGGATTTGCGAGTATCAGAGGCACATGGGCAACCCCTTGCCGAGCCAGTACTGGGACTGCGTGCTCTATTCGCGCGAAGTGCAGAGCAATATGCACAAGCCCCAGCCCTGATTTGCATGCACCAGCCGCGAGACATTGTGTCAATCAGATTTCCCGAAAAGTATACCTTACGACGCGAAGATGCATTCCCTGCGACTCATCTTCGGTGGTCACATGGACAGCTTCAACATGCAGCAAAGCTCTTGGCCGGTGGCCTCCGTGGAGAGGGACTGCAGAGGGGACAGCCGATTGCGACATACCTTTCCAACAGCATGGAATGGGCGGTGGCGATTCGAGCTGCGTCAATACTGAGGTGTCCATTCGTGCCGTTGAATGCTCGTGGCTTGAAGAACGAAAGGGAGGTCGAGCATATGCTGGAGACGTCTGGCGCAAAGGCCATCATAGCTGGAGATATCGACATTGTGCAGAAGCTGAGCGATGCCGTCCCACATCTTCTCGCTGCAATGAAAATCCGAGCTGTTCTGAAGAAGGATTCTGAAGCCGTCCCCGAATCTTGGATCAACTTTTACACACTCTTCGATACAGATGACGAAAATTCAGGAGAAAGTCCGCAGGATAGTCCCTTGGCAGCTTCTATGCAAGCCGAGGAGGAAGAAGTCTCCCTTATCGTGTTCACAAGTGGCACAACATCTTTACCAAAGGGAGCTGTCCACACGGACGCAAGTGCTGCAGCATGTCTCCTGTCTCAAGCCGCGGCTTTGAATCTTGATCCATCACATCGCACGTGTTGCCACATGCCGAATCATCACATTGGAGGCATCAACATTGCACTGGGTTTCATGGTCGTTGGAGGATGTACAGTCTTCCCATCGCCATCGTTTGATCCTGCAGCCTCGCTTCGAGCGTAAGTATCCAGGTGCGATGCTTGTTATTCGTCAAGGTCTGTGAAGCTGATATCCCAACACAGTATAGATGAAGAGCGATGTACAAACCTTCCTTGTGTTCCTGCAATCTTGCAAGCGATTGCAGCGCATCCGAACGCGGCATCGACAGATACTTCATCGCTGCGTAATATCGAGATGGGCGCCACCACTATCCTCCTAGACCATCTCAAGCTCTGCTGGTCGGCACTGAAGTGCTCAAGCATGTCAAATTCATACGGCTCAACCGAAGCAGTCCCTGTCACAACAGCATTATTCGACACACGAACTGCTGAGGAAATCACAGTCGGAGCAGTGATCAATGGCACGAGATTGCGAATCTGCGCGCTGGATTCGCGTGAAGCACTGCCCAAAGGTCAAGCCGGAGAGCTGCACGTTGGGGGAAGGCATCTCATTCAAGGCTACCTCAATGGCTTCTCTGCAAGCAGTTTTTACGATGACAAATACGGCAGATGGTTCATTACCGGAGATCAAGGTATCATGGCGGAAGATGGCACCGTGACGATATCTGGTAGGTACAAAGATTTGATTATCCGAGGTGGAGAGAATATCGCCCCTGCGGCAATCGAGGCTGTATTAGATGCCAAACTGGGAATCAGTGTGAGTTTGAGACGTTTTGCAAGTTTCTAAGCTATGCTGATCAACGACAGGCGCAAGTGGTTGGTGTACGCAGCGACGAGGCTGGTGAAGTTCCGGTAGCCGTGATGCAATTACGTGACGATCAAAGCCTTCACTCAGGAGAGGTTCGTAGGGTCCTGCTTGAGGCGCTGGGGTCTTCATTTGTGCCCGAAAACTTCTACACGCTGCAGGACTTGGGCCTCAAAGACTATCCACGAACGTCAAGTGGCAAAGTAAGAAAGGTTGACCTCAAGGAGATTGTGCAGACGCATGAAGATGCTTTGGAGGGGGAGGCAGTCACCCACTATGCTGTTTCAGTGGATGTCCAACAACTGATTGGTCTCTGGAAGAAGCTCCTGGGCGTGGAATTGACACCTGCAAGCTCAATACATGACTTTGCCGACAGTATTACTGTGATGCGCTTTCGAAACATGCTCAAACGGCAGCATGGAGTAAGCCTCACGACTGAAGAGATTCTAGACGCCGGAACCATTGAAAACCAGGCACGACTGATCGCCTCGAGGATTCACACTTCCCCGCTCCCGGCTGAGCTACAGATCCGACGTGAAGGCCCACCAGATACAGACGATGTTGCCATAACGCTCGGAAGCCCGGCCGTGATGGCGCAGATAAAGCAGCAAGTCACAGAGGCTATCACTCCTCTTGGATTCACATGGGAAGATGATGTTGAAGATATTCTGCCTTCATGGGATCTTGGGTACGAAGTCTTCGGAAACGTCGCCGGGACAGCCAAAGTCAACCACCGGATGGCGATCACGACAAAGCAAGCAGATATCGGAGAGCTTCATGCGGCACTGCGTGTTGCCATCGATCACCACGCCATGCAAAGGAGTTTCGAACTCAAAGGGACAAATGGCGAGCCCACGATGCGTGTGATCATGCGTTCCAATGAGAAATGGTTCAAATTTGCGGTTGAAAACATTGAAGAGGTCAGCACGCCTGAGGCTCTGGTCAAGTTGCTTTACGATGGCGTCCACTTCCGTGAAGTCGATCATCCGTATCCTTCATTCCTGGTCAAAGTGGCTCAAGTCAAATCTACTGGCAGAGCGGGACTCATCTGGGCGCTTCAGCATTCGGCATTGTAAGTCTGCCTCTATGGGCGAATGCAAAACCATACTGACGACTTCCACAGCGACGGTCTCGCGCTCTCCTCGTTCCTGGACGACCTCGATGCCCTTCTCGCCTCCCCCTCCACTCCTCTCCGCGCCCATATTCCCTACAAACCGTGGGCGGACATGTACTACCTCCACCGCACCTCTCATGCCTCCACTCGCTCCGTCAACCGCCAGATCCGCCGACTCCAATCTCTTACATCCCACACCACATCCCTCTTCCCCACTCTTCCACCCAACTATAACCCTCTCTCCACAGCCGCCCACCGCAAAACCTACATCGCTCCAAAGATCAGCATCTGCCTCCCCGATCTTTCCACCCTCCGCAGCATACACAAAATCCCACCTTTCATCCTCATCAAAGCGTCTCTGGCCCTCTTCCTCGCCCAAAAAACAGGCACCTCCCACGCCATTTTCAGCCAGAACGAAAATGGAAGAAGCTGGCCCTTCATCGACCCGTGGATGCAAGCTTCCTTGCCAGACTGCATGGACCTTGCCGGGCCGACGCTGGAGAGGACATTGCAGATCCTCAAAGTCCCCACTCCTCATGCGAAAGGAGAGACGACGACGACGACGGTCTTGGATTTCCTCCACGCACTCAAGGCCAAGCAAGACGACGAAGCAGAAGACGTGCACGCGCCGTGGAATCTCATCCGCGAGGGTCTCGATTCCGTGCCCGTACCGCCCAGGTCTTCTTTCGAAGAGCCTGCATCGTTGTCTGCAAAGTCCCTCTTCGACCTCGCGTCCATGTCGACCTGTCTCAACTACCTTCCTGTGCGCACCCAGAGTGGAGAGCTGCTTTATGAAGCAATGGAGTATCATCAGACCAAAGCGAACTGCGAGACGGCGTGGTTGTTTAATTGCTGGATTGAGGGAGAGGGGAGAGAGATGAGAGTTTGGACGCAGATCTTGGCGGACGAGGAGGTGGTGAGTCGGGAGCAGGCGAGGGAGTGGACGGAGGGGGTGTTGGGGGTGATGGAAGTGTTGGCGCGGAGGAGGGGATGGGAAGAGAGTTTGATAGGGGCTTTGGTGGATAGAGGGTGGGGTGAGATGTCGACGGTTCCCATGTTGCAGAGGATCAATACTGGTGGCTAGTGGCGCTTGTCGACGTCGAAGCAGACTCTCTTTCGTTTGATCATTGATGAAATAGCGATCAGGACATCAGTAAGCATACGATCATGCACATCCTCCACGCCGATTCCTCAACCCAACTCGCCTCACCCCTCCACCACCTCCAACTTACCCTACTCTCCAGTTCCCCTCCTCCTTCAACTCCTCACCTCTCCAGATCATCCTCTCAGCATAGCAACCCTCCCCAATTCGTTCCTTCACCCTCAGACCTCAAAAATCCAACATCTTGCCACCCACCATTCTTACCACTTCCACCTCGCATTTCCTCAAAAATAAGCACAACGACATGATTTTGAGCCATGATGCAACGGCAAAAGAGTTCCCCCTCACAGGCTTGAACTGTGAACCTCTCGATTGCGGCCGCCGTTCAGATAGGAACTGAAACGTAGGGTTAACAGTCGAACGCGCTAGCCAATTGCGCCAAGGAGGATGTAAGGATTGTGATTCGTCAATCGTGTCCTAGTCGGGCTCCAATCTCAATATATACTCTTTATCATACTCATCAGGTCGGTATCTCGTGTCGCAGATGCGTAGGAAGGGTTCATGGTACTGTGCGTGCTCTGAGAGATGGTGATCCTCCGACTGGGACGACGCACGCATCATGTGCGGGAAGGAGAGCGGGAAGTTGGTTGTCTCTTCGTCTGCTGGTGAAAGACGCCATCTGGTGACGACAGTATGTATGCAGTGCCGGAAGAGCATATGCGCATCGGTGACTGCAAAGACAGAAACCAGATGCAGTGCAGAATGGGAAGGGCAAAGGGAGGGGCGACCAACTCGCTCGCTCCTGGATCTTTCTGTAAGTAAGCCAAAGCGACGAAGGTGCCAACAGCTCCCGACACCCGGTTCAAACAATCAACAGAGAAGGAAGAAAGGCACACGAGACATGGATGCCAATTCGCGGAACCCTCACGTAGAAGTCGTTCGACAGTCCTCTCCGTTGCTGAAGTCAAAGCACATGATCCAACAATCAAAGGTCAACAGCAAAAGACTCGCCAATTGAGCGATGCGACGGAGCAGAAAAAAAAGACATATGACAGACCGCCGACGACTTTTTTTCCCTGTCAAGCAACATGCACTCTCCGCGCTAAAGAGGCGCAGTCGAGCTCCCGGCTCTCAAGGCGACAGATACCTAGTCAGACCCTCTGATCTTTCAGACAGAGAGAGAGAGAGAGAGAGAGAGAAAGAGAGAGGCACATCACTCCGCCCGCAGCGCAGCACAGCATTACCTACACAGAACTCTGGCCCCCAACTTCGGATGAGCAGTAATTAGTGCGACCAGGTCCGGAGGGAAGCATCAACATCAGCGAAACGTCTTCGCTCGTGAGGAAAATCCCGAGACCTGACCCATCCGGCGGATCGGCCACATGTCAAAAGGACAGATGAATACCTGGTAATCAGGTACGGATCAGAGGGAGGGAGGCAGCAGCACTGCATTGAAGATGACCATGTCTGGCTGGCTGACTGGCCGGCTGGCGGGAAATATGTATGTACGCATGCATTGCGTACGAAACAGCGGGCCAAGAGGAAGCATGAGGAGGGAGGCAAACTGGAATGCCATGTAATAAGTATTAATGTAGCTCCGGCTGAAGAAGTCTGCGTGCCTGCATGGAGAGATGGCCTCTGCGCAGCTGCCTTGCCTCCCGGTGGGGATACAGGGGGACAAGCTTCTCGTTCTGCCAGGTGGACCAAAGGTGAGATTCGTCGAGCGCCGGCTGTGTATCGCGGGAGCTCTGCAGCGATGCTTCCGCCCGAAGAGAAGGAGGGAGTTCGGAGCAAAGATACTGACTTTTCGATCGTTCACAGTCGGCCGGTCGCAGCGATCCTGAACAATTTCGCGCAAATGGGCAGTTCACAACCCGGAGCACTGGAGCAGATGCATTGACAGTCTGATCAGCACTGTATCACCTGGAAGGGATTCTCGCGTGGCTTCGCAAGACAAGATCATTGCACCTCCTCGACCATTCTCCCACCACTGCTGGCTTTGAATCCAAACAGCTCTCCTGCCGGCGACTCCTGCCACGCTGGCGGGATGCAAACAATACTGCCTTCTTTCCGACCGACCCATCGGACGAATGCCGGATCGAGTGCATTGGTATCTCGCTCAGCAGCAGGAGTTTCCCCAGTCTCGGCCGCACGAGCAGCTTCCATTTCGGCACGTGTGCGTCGCTTGGGAGCTTGCTTGTGCAGGAGCTTGTTGATTGTCTCCATCTGTGATACAGTGTCAGTCGCAGATCAACATCAAGGTCATGTTGTTGGACGGTGCTCACCTTTTCCTCCTCATTCTTCTTCTCTGACAGGTTCTTCCTCCGCCGAGCCATCTCGGCTCGTCGTTGGACGTGCTCTTCCGCTGTGAGATGCTTCTTCTTGAGAGCCTCATTCGACAATGCCATGAGATCGGTCGACTCTGCGCCCTCGAATTCGACAATGGCCCCTCGTTGGCGTTTGGTCAACTTTGACAAGTCGGGCGTCGCACTTCGCGAGTTCTCATCGTCATCGTCGCTGTCGTCCTCGTCATCCTCGTCCTCCTCGTCATTCCCCTCTAGCTCGTCGTCGTCCGGCGAGTCCAGCTCCGACAACTCCTCGTCCTCATCCTCGTCCTCGACCTCTTTAGCTTCGACCGATTTGAGGGTGCCAGCAGGCGCCGCAGATACGACCGTCTGTGCTTTGCCCTTTCCTGTCGCAGGCGTTCGTGTGATGACGGGCGGGGGCGGATGGTCGTCCATGTCTTCGTCCTCATCCTCCTCGCCCTCGGCATCTTCCTCGCTATCCTCCATCATGGATCGCGCCAGCTCGATTTCCTCTTCCACCTCCTCTTCCACTTCGTCGTCGTCCTCCTCCTCCCCGTCGCCCTCAGCATCCTGGTCTTCGTCCATCTCGTCGCTATCGTGATCGACGACGGTGCGCGGATTGCGCGTGGCTCGTGCTGCGCGTCGGGGCGGAGCGGGCGTGGCATCGCTCTCGCTCTGGTTGTCTGCATATGGGTTGGGCGGGAGGGCAGAGCCAGAAGTTGCTTGTCTGAGCTTACTGGGAGGCGCCTTGACGGTCAGGCGGAGAGAGGTCTTGCCATTGGGGGCGCGCGCGACCGAGGCGGTAGAACTGACGACGCGTGCATTAGTTCGGGAGTATGGCTCGGACGACTCGCGTGCGGCAGTGACGGGGTTGGAGACGGTGCGTGCGGAGCGACGCGCCGGGGGCATGTTGGCGGGGGCGCAGCAGCGGAGCGGTGATGTCGGACGAGAGGAGGTGGGTGTGGGTGTGTTGGCGGAGAGAGGGAGAGGGGCGGTGTGGGTGGGTGAGGGTGAGATGTGCGGCGGCGTGCGCTTGCCTGGCAATGGCGCACAGGCTGGGTGGTGAAGAGGCTCCTCCAACACCGCTCGCTCCTTCATCCACGCACCACCCACGTGGAGGCAGAGAATAGCCTTCGGGCCATGTCGCTGTCGTCCCTCCCTCCCTGCCGCCCGCATTCCTCCCTCTTGCCCCTCTCCGCCCTGCCGTCCCCGCCCCGCCGCCGTCGCCCGCGCTGCTGGCGCCGGGCAGCGAGGGTGCTGTGCCCGCCTGTACGACGCGACGTCCGTGTCCTGCTTACCCTCGCGGTGCTGCCGGCGGATGATACGCGGGCAGTCGTGCTGCCCCCGACGCGGCCGGCGATGAGGTGCTGATTGGCGCTCCGGTGCTCGCCTTCAGCCGCTTGTTGCTGTCGGAGGATTCCATGTGCGATGCCCGTCGACGCTGCGGCGATAGCCCACGTGGTTATTGGCAGGAGGGCAGGAGCGAACGACTGCTGCAGGTGGAAGGAACCAGCCAGCACATGCACCTTCCCCCGACTAGCGCCGACCGCCGCGGGAGCTTCGTTGGCGCCAAGCCTCGTCTCGTCTCGGCCCGTCTCGTCTCGGCCCGTCTCGTGCCAGCCGAGGCTCACCACGGCCCTGCTCGGCTCTGTGCCGGCTGCTGAGCGGCGGGACGACGTGTTTCTGCTCTGCCCTCCACTGCGCAGGCGTAGCTTCGTAGCGTGCGCAGACAATCAACATGTCCGACAGGAGGCCCAAGGTCGAGATCCCGGCCTGGCAGCGTGCTGCGCAGCCCAAGCCCGCGTCCGCAGACGATCCCGTGTACAGCGCGCCGCAGCACGCAGAGGCGCCGCAAACAGAGGACCAGCCCGGCGATGGCGAGCATGGGGACGCACCAACTCCCGTCTCCTCCGACGAGGCGGGAGAAGCGAAGCAGCCGGGCGAGGCACCAGAGCAGCAGCCCAAGGCCGGCGAGTCCGAGACAGCGACGAGCGAGCACGTCTTCCGATCAGATGACTTCAACACGTTCCAGCAGCGCCAGCAACGACCGGCGCCATCTCCGTCTCAGCAGCCGCAAGAGCAGAGAACCGCGGTCCCGCCCATCATCACGTATCCCGAATTCCTCGTTGAAGCGCACAAGCCGCCTCCGCTCATCACGCCCGCACGCGTGCTCAATACTCTCTACGCCGCCGGGGGACTGGCCACGATCGTGTACGCTGCGAGCAAATACATGGTCAACCCCATGGTGGACAACTTGTCAGAGGCGCGCCATGACTTCCTCACGCACAGCCAATCCAGAGTTGAGGAGCTAAACGAAAAGCTGTCGAAGCTGGTCAGCAAGCAACCGGGATGCAAAGCACCATCTTCCGACGCCGGAGAGGACGCGGAGAGCGTGACGAGCGATCCAACGGAACTGTACCATCGCGACATGGGCACACAGACCGAAGTCCCACCCGAGCCCAAGTCACTCATCATAGACAAGGAGGAGAAGAACCACGCGGAATGGGCAGCAAAGGGACTCAAGATCATCGAGTCGCACATGGGCGAAATGGCAGACGCGTCGGAACAGTCGGGAGAAGCGCACAAGGATCGTCTGGAGAAGATGAACAACCTGCGACACTACCTCGATCAACTCATCTATGGCACCGTTGGGGGTCCGCTCTGGTCAGAAGATTCGATCAGAAATGCGTACGGCGGGGGAACGAACGGGACCGATGGCAAGAAAGAAGACGACGCGGTCGACGAGCTGAAGAAGGAGATTCGAGGCGTCAAAGGCGTCTTGCTAAGTGCAAAACGCTTTCCTCCGGTGGGAAGGCCCATGCAGGCCACTGCATGAGCGGCCGCGATGTGTCGTACAATGCAGATGCAAAGGGGACTGCGCCCACACCTCCAGCTTTGTCCATCTCAAAGAGACTGACCGGATGGCTGCCACCCTGTCTCCTCTCAGTCGACCATCCCAGAAGCCATTTGGTGGAAATGCTGCGCTCACGGACCTCATCAAGTCAGACACGGTATGCACCTGCTGAGCCTGGATGGCCTCAAAATTGGCAGATCAGGGTGCGCGGTGGCGTTGTATCGCATCGCGGCCTGCAGGAGGTTGCTGCAGGCAAGCGGCCATAACGTCGCCGTGAGACGTGATGGAAGTGTCAATGCACGCGACTTTTTCATCTAGTCGGCGACAGGCGGGAATTGGGTCTCGCTTTACAATCCCCTCGGAGTTGCACAAATTGCCGCAGACCGCAATTTTGACTTGGAGGTATCTATCCCCCGGAAGTGGATGTCTCGGCAAGGGAACAGGCGTTGCAAGCTTTGGATGTCGGCAAATCATGCATGATACAATGCTGTGCATCGTCACCAAGGTACGCCCATCTTTCCGGACATGCACATGCGCTTGAACAGGGTACTATGGCGACTAAATAGAGAGATACAACTCGTGCCAGGCTTATCGCCGCGGCCAAGTCCGAATATCTCGTCGGGAGCGGCCGCTCGCAGGCCTCCGTCGCCTGCTTTCGAGGCCATGTTGAAGAGACGCGACGAGTGTCCCGTGAGCGGGAAGTGACATACTCCCGTCGGGACATAGAACTTCTTCGAGAATGATAAACCGTTGACAGCTCCACGAGGGGCCTGAAAGGTTGTCCCCGACAGAGCCCCCAAGTACATCTACATTCATCAAACACACCATATCTTGATCACGCAGCCAATTCGAACAGAGCCTAGCGATTGCCCTCGACATGTTTCGCAAACCGGTCTTCAATCCAGACAGAGAAACTTCCAGTGTTTCAAGCAAAGTCATTCTTGTTACCGGCATACCTGGTGTGGAACAGGCCGCGAGACAGTCGTCACCTTCGCCAAGCACAATGTGGCACACATTTTCTTTACAGGACGCTCTCAAGCTTCCGCAGATGAGACTTTGAGGCTAGCAAACGTGGCAGGAGCACCTTCGAACACTCTGGTGAGATTGGTCAATTGCGACCTGGCCTCCTTTGCGTCGGTCCAGGCTGAAGCGAGAGAGATCATGTCGAAGACGCAGCGTCTAGACATTGTCATTGCCCATGCCGGAATCATGGCAAAACCACTCGGACTCACCACAGATGGCTACGAAATGCAAGTCGGCATAAATCACATGGGACATGCATTGCTGGTCAGATTGCTCACCCCGCTCCTAGTCCAGACCGCAGAGCACGGCAAAGACGTACGCATCGTGTGCACCCCCTCGCTCGGCTATAAAGTCCACAATCCCGCTGGCACCGATCTTGCCAAAGTCAAGACCTCGCACAAGGACATTGCAGCAGTGGGCATACCTTGGTACAGAGACGGACAATCAAAGCTAGCAAACCTCATCTATGCGCGTGCATACGCCAAGCACTATCCCCAGATCACCAGTGTATCGGTTTACCCCGGAATTAGCTACCCCGGTCTTGCTTCGGACTTGGGCTGCATGGAGAAAGTTCTTACAGCGATTACAAGCTTCTCCATCAAGATTCCAGCTCACATGTGTGCATGGAATCAAGCGTGAGCTGCTACCGCCCCGCTAGGAAGCGGTGATCGAGGAGTCGAGTCGAGTGGCTTTTACCTGCCTGTGGGAAAGAAGGGCCCGACGCCGGGGAAGGCGGGCGATGCAGAGCTGGAGGCGAAGCTGTGGCAGTGGACGAAGGATGAGTTGCGGGCATGGACCGTCTGATGTGATGGGTGGTACAGCGGGCGCATGACATGCGCAACCGCATGATGGTGGACCGTACGAAGAATGGGAATACTAGCCTGAGTCGTGCTCCTCGATACAGTTTCGTCTACCGCTCTGGGTAGGCTACATCATGAGCACACCTGCTTTTTTGCAAAGTCGTCACACAGCTCCGCGAATGCGGTAGACCGCGGTATTACCACATCACCGTCCTCGCATCCGCGCGAACCTGTTCTCCGCCCATGCACTCAGCGCTCAGGATTTTCCGTCACAATTGCGAAAGTGGTCATGGGAGTTACCATCTTTGGGAGACGCCGTCCCCCCTGCACACGCGGAAGAATCGGAAGCTCTCGCCTTTCTCGGGACAAGTCATGAGATTTTCCCCCTTCCCTGGGAGAAGTCGACACGTCTGCAAGTTCAGGCTCATCGCCCCACCCGCCCAACGACCTTGCCCGCTTCATAGCCTCAACCTGCCCCCCCCCCCTCTCTCTCTCTGCACGAGGACATTCTTCCCGTGAAGATTCGTCTGATCGATCCAGATGGCGTCAAATCCCCCAGTCTGATCGAAAGATGCCCGTGAGCAGAAAGTTCCTCGCCTTGGGCCGACGCTCCAGCGACACTGGCCAAGAGATGCAAGAGATTCTTCCGCATGACCCAAGGGTTTGCCGTTGAGGAGAATCTCTCTCTCTCTCTCTCTCTCTCTCTCTCTCTCTCTCTCTGTCTCTCTCTTCCGTCTGCTGTTGCACCCCAGGCGTACGAGAGTCAGATGTAGGGCTCGCATGAGTTGGCGCGGCCATCGGAGGCCTTCCTTGTCGAGGCTCTGGTGCCATTCTGTGGAATCGGTGTGGCGGAGTGGACAGGCGATTGGCCCTTTGTCTGTAACGTCGCTCTGCAGACTAGAAATCGCACATAGCAAGTAAAGTTTCCAAGTGGCGAATTGTTTGTAGATTGACCGTAAAAGGTCCGTGGCGCTATTCTTGCAATGTGCTTCTCAAGAGAAATCGGTGACGAGGTCCGATCAAGCAGAAGCACGACTGAGTGTGTGGACGCATTTGACAGCGGTATACATACGCTCGTTCCATGGACAGCGAGCCAGGGGTCCGAAACATGGTACATCGACCACTCTCCTCACATTTCCTCCTCTCCCTTCCCCCCTCCCTCTCTCTATCTACCACGCACCTCTCTCCTGTCCCCGGCCCCTGACCCCACCCATTCCCACTCCCAACGCCACTCGGCTTCACTGTCTCCCCTTTGCACTTCCCCCTTTCTCCCCCTCCGCACCCTCGCATCCTCAATCATCACGATCCTCCTCGTCAAATCGCATCCCCTAGTCTGTCATGCCCTCTTCAAACGCCCACCCCACCCCCAGCCTCGAGCCTGGCCTCCCGCATCCTTTGAAACCCTCCTCAATCCTAACTCCATTCTCCAGAATATCCATGATGATGAAACCAAGTCCTGCTTCCCTCGACCCATGCTGGGAGTAGAACATGCATAGCGCCCATGACAGCTCGTCATGCAGTTGGTTGCCACTTCCTCTCGAGATCAGGGTGGAGTTCAATTCTGCCGCATCTTCTTGCACACGAGCGTAGTGTTACTGCGGCGTCTGCTCAAGTGTGATTCTAGGAGGGCTTCTACCATCCTCGTTGTCGAGTCTATGGGACATGAGCACCAAAGACGTCAGTCACTGTTCTTGTGCTTCCGCCTCTGCAGAATGCAATGACAGTAACACAAGGGCAAGACGCAACTGCTTGATTTCTCATCGTCCTGTCTGCGCTTCGCCATTCGCATCTTTCTGTCCCTGGTTCTGTTCTTTCTCGATGTCTGTTCCCACCGACTTTACTTTCACTGTCGATTGCTCTCGGCAAAAGAGAACCTACATCTCAATCTCCTGCTTGAGCAACAATTGTCTCGAACTACTCCCCACGTACACCGTCTTCTGATTCTCCGTCCTCACAACCCAATCCTGCTTTTCAGAATCCCAATTCGCCAGATCCCGTCTCATCAAATCAAACGAAACAGTCACCGTCTCACCCCTCAGAATGCGCACGCGTTCGAATCCACGGAGCACGACTTTAGGATCATATGGTCCTCCAAGCGAGACATACAGTTGAGCGACTTCATCTCCATCGCAAGAGCCTGTGTTGGTAATGTCTGCTGTGACGACATAGAGGATTTCCCACAGGCCAGGATTGCCGCCAGGAGCTCCTCCAGCAGGAGGGAGAGATTGAGCGGAGCCATCACGACTTCCCTCGGGGATAAAGCTGTTGTCACCAAAATCATCGTGGCCGTAGGATTCTTCCAGGTTGGTGGAGTTGAGGTAAGGGTAGATGAAGTCGGGAATGCGGGTGATGCTATCATTGGGGAATAAGTGTGCCGCGGGATCCATATCCACGGTGCCGAAAGTGGGTGCCTGTTTTGTCGTCCCAGTCTGGGGAACATATGGGCCAGCTCCTGTGTCCTTGATCTGAATGTTGCTGTAGTTGAAAGTGGTGTAAGAAAGGCCATATCCGAACTCGTAGGTGGGCTCGATGTCTCGCTGATCGAATGACCTGTAATCAATAAACACCCCTTCCTGAAAGTCGAACTGTGGTGGGTCGCCATTGATGTAGTAGAGCACGTCGTTGCCATAGTCAGATCTGTTGCGTCCGATAGTGTATGGTAACTTAGCTCCAGGGTTGACTCTGCCATATAGAACGTCGGTCAAAGCATTACCAGACTGCTCTCCGGGCATGCCTGCCCAGAGGATGGCCGTGACATTAGGATGGTCCTTGTACTGCTCCACTTCGACAGCACCAGGAGAGTGGACGACGAGGATCGTCTTGTTGCAATTCGCAGTGACGTTGCGTAGCATCTGCTCAGCACCTTGCCAGAAGGTGAGATTGTTGCGGTCGCCGTAATTGCCATCAGGAGCGACAAAGCCTTCTCCCGCGTCAGAAGCTCCGAAGGCAATGCATACACCACCAACTTGACTTGCACGTCTGGAAAGTGCTTGTATCTGAGGCAAAGCACCACTGCTGAGGATCGACTCGTATGCACCGTAATGGTCTGTAACCTCTCGCTGAATCGCTGCATCGGGTGTGATGAGGTAAGGAAATTCTGCGGTCCCGCTACCCCAGCCAATGGCGACAGTTCCTTGTGCGCATGCTCTGTTAGAGCAGCCATTTGGACCTGCGAGGTTCGGGCCAGCATCGTCGCCAAAGACGGTAGTCAGCTTCTCCTTGCCTGTCAGCGGTAATGTATTGTTGACATTCTTCAACAAGACCGTCGAAGCAGCTCCAATGTGACGAATCAATCGTCCATGCTCCTGGCGGACATCAACATGCTGATTGATAAGACCATATCCATATTGAGGCCCAGCATAGCGATGGATCGATCCATAGGTGTCCTTTGTCCATGAGTTGAAATTGATGGATTTGTTGTTTGCTTCGCTGTCTCCATCGACATAGTACCAGCCAGCAAGGATACGAGTGACCATGTCATCCAATCTCCACTGCGGGACGGTACCGTTCAGAACTGCAATCGTCAGGTTCGGACCAAAGTAGGAGAGACCGTCATTGAAGACAATATCGCCAGGCATAGACATGTCGAGACCTGCAAGAATGGAAGATACACCAGAGTGCGTCGCTTGCCAGTCACTCATGATAAAGCCTTGGAAGCCGAGCTCATTCTTCAAGACGTAATTTTGTAGGTAAGAGTTTTGACAGCCGGCGGAATTGTTGATACGATTATACTAATTCATGTTAGCCGCACTGCCAGTGATGAGTGGCGAGCTCGTAGTGAAGACTGACCGAGCACATAATCGACGCAAGACCTGCACGAACACCATCCGCGAAAGGCCAAGCATACAATTCGTGAAGGGTCACATCATCGATGTTGCTGGATCCAGGGTATGTAATGTTGGCAAGTCCAAATCCGGCAGTTTCCGGAGTCTGTCTGAAGTGCTCCTGTTCATTGCCAATGTAGTGTTTGCCGACCGCCATCTGCCCGGTGGACTGAACGCCCTTGATCGATTCTGCGAACAAGACTCCGGTCAAGTATGGATCAGGCGAGAATCCCTCCTACACCAACCCATCAGCACGCAATTCCAAAACTTTGCGTAGCTCGTCCTACCCAATTGCGACCTCCTGCTGCATGACGCCCAAGCGGCCCAGCCACAGGACCGAGGAAGCCGTTGACACCTTTGTCACGGAATTCTTGTGCCATGCCCTGACCTCGAGCGTAGGCGAGAGCCTTGCTCCACGTCGCACCCACGTTGACGCCAGATGGAAAGACCGAAACAAAGTCTGTGTAGCGCATGCCAGTTGGGGAATCCTGGAAACATAGAGACCGGATGCCGAGTCTCGGCACTGCTCCAGTATTTCCGACGCAGTCTTGCGTTTGCCAACCGGTGCCTACATCGTCAGTTCATGCACGCCCCCAAAACTCTGGGACAGCAGACCTGTCGTGATATTGACTTTCTCCTCAAGCGTCAATTGCGCCACCATCTCGGTGGCTCTCTTGTACGCCGCGCCCCAGTCTCCGAGGCCGCTGCTCCAGGGTGAAGGGTACTTTGGGGGAGATGTCTGGTTCGACTGAGAGCCCGCCGCTGTGGCTGGATCTGGCGAGACAGCATCGGGGTATGTAGTATCTGGAAACTGTGATGGCGTTAGAAGCCAGGGTTCCTGTATCAAGTCATACATCTGGACCCACGGGAGCTGTATCGTTGCCCTCTTGGGCAATGGTGCTAGCAACCGCAGCCAGAACAGCGGCGAGCACGGCTTTGGAGAACATGCTGCAGAACGTCAATGCTGATTGTCAACACTGCGGGCGGTACGCGAAGAGAAAGTTCGCCGCTCCGCGGTGCAGGAGGTGAACATTAAGAACGAGAGAGGCTTGGCTGTGCAGCTACACAGCATAGGCTGAATGTAGCAGAGATACGAGCTTAGCGAAGCGCAATGACAGCGCCAAGCCGCGAAGGAAAGAGGGTAGCAGGCATCGTGCATGACGAATGGAACGGCCAGCGCTCGGCAAGCCGCTTTCAGCGCGGAAGTAACACCTCAATGAGGAGCGGAATACGGAGAAGGAGCTGGTCCCACGCCATGATGTGAGTGTGTGTGAGGAAGAGCAATGCAGAAAGTGGGCGGGAGGATGCTCCGTTATTGCGATGCTGACGAGGAGGAATTTGCCCAGGAGACTCTCTCTCCACAATATCAAAATAGCGAGTCTTGGCTGTGGGGAGCAGTGGAGAAGCTCTGTGCACGTGTATCGCAGACCGGCAAGGAGGACCGAGATACCGTATGAGAAAGAAGCCTCGCTTTCGGCACATATGATAATGCGGAATCGCACGAGGTCGTCCGGGGATCTTGAACACGACTCGAGCACATCTTGGCTCGCCGATTGACGCCTTCAGGGAGGTCTATGCCAGGATTGCATGACTTACTTTCAAGCCTGGTATTGAACTGCATAGTAGGCGTCCACCAAATTATCAGCCACCCCACTGGATGTGCTATCTTACTGTCTTTCCTGTCAGCAGCAATTTCCATATCACAACCCAACACAACGTGTCTATTGGCAATGCCCTGCGGGATGGTGGCCGCGATTTTGGCAGTCCATCGAGCAGCGAGTTCCAACCGCATCGAGACATCTCCTGGACCACAGTGAACTGCTGATCAGGACGACCGCTGGTCTGTAGCGTCTTTGATTCGATCCATCTTCGCAACAGATGAATCGAGGATTCGTGTGGCAGTACATCCGGGTAGTGCATATCACCTGATTGGTGAAATAGTTAGCCTATGTGCAACTGCAGTTCTGCGCTCTCTGCCTCCTTTTCGCGTGCGCAGCTGTGCTGGACGCTGTTCGCGTTGCTGATCATCGCAAGTCAACGTGCTTGTGTCACTGGTCTGGTGTCTGCTTCTCGTACTTGACACCGCGCTTGCACTTCTTGTTTCCATCGTTCTGCCACGCCAAGGCAAAGCCGCTCGCGGAAAATTTCCAGCTTTTCGTGAAGCCACGCGACATCGCCTGATCGGCCAAGTTGCCGAAGGATCGTGTCAGCACGATTCATGAGCACCACTACCTTTGCCCGAGCCAACGAGTTATTCCTGACATCAGACTTGCCAGCTGGGGTCTTGTGCATGACTGGACTTCAACTCATCTAAGAACGGCCGAGCGTCTGGCCTAGTCGGATGCCAAAGTGACAACTTGGCGCAGGACGACAGAGATGCTTCGTCTCGATGCCGATGCTTCCTCCCATCAAGTGCGATCGCAAGCTTACTGAAACGATCCTACAAGGGAGCGTCTGCGCGACTGCATTTCACTGTCCCCGATGGCGCCTTCAATCCGCAGGATCGCCAGCCAGCAAGATATCCAAGCTTGGGCGGAGAGCTTTGGAAACCTTTCCACCTTGTCTTTGATGCTTACTTAATCTCAGAATCGCACCGTCAAGCTTTTCTGCAGCGGGGTCCGCAAGGTCGATATCAGCACCCGTCAAATCGCGCCACAAGGACGCATGCCAGACTAACGATAGTCCACCCTATGCCGCGAGCTGTGATCGGGTCACATTGGTCATCCAATCTTCGATGAAGTGATCCATTCGCTCTGCGACCCGAAAGAGAGCAGATCTTGCCCGAAATCGTGACTCCAAAGCAATTCTTCAGACGCGTGGAGATTCTTGTCCCACTCCCATCCCAACATTTGGCCACCAGCATAGTACTTTCTGGCTTCTGCTGTTCGGCCCAGTGTGCTGGGACTCACGACCCACGGCCGCTACGCTCGCAGCTTGACCTTCGCCTCACTGAGTGTGGAGTCGGGCGATCGCAAGGCCAGTGCTAGTCTCTCATGCATTTGCTGCGGAGACTGAAACTCGTTGGAGGGAGTGAGAATCTTTGCATTGCTGCGCTGCTGGTCTGAGGAGAGCTGCAAATGTTTGAAGCAATCATGTCGTGTCGGTTCTCTGCTGTGGGTCCTCGTGCTCTGCAATTAACATGAAGTCACATCGAAGGCAGATGTTCACGTATGAGTGTTTATGGCCGGACTAATGGCTTTCATCCAGGGAAGGTGATGCCACAGACAGTCTGCAGACATGCTGATGTTCTGTCGATGCTGCATTGAGGAGAGGTTCGGAAGTGAGCTTCGCCGAACTCAAAGACCCACTTATCCTTGGCATCTTCTCCCTTACATCCACGCGCATCATTATCATGCGCGCAGACTGTTCATTTCTTGCAAGTTGGAGCGGGAAACTGTGCTTCAATTGCCGTTGGATCATGTTCAGCAAAAGCGCGACAGCCAGATTGTTCACGACTCGGGCTACCACATATGGCTTCCGTGCGTCACGGCCACGTGCGGCAACATGGACCGGCTACCGCACTCTAGTCTCCCTCAAAGACAGTATGACTCGGATTCAGAAGCTCAAAAAGCACAAGGCATCGAGGATGAGAAACCATCATGCCCTCCCACAGCGACTGGAGCCATGCGATCCGATCGTAGCCGAAGCGCTGTCTGGTGGTTCGGTTCCACCTATGGTCGCGTTTTCCGACAGCTTTGCCAGAGGCTCGGTCAACGTAGCCACCGCTGATGCGTGTTTGAGAGCTTTCGATCGGAGTTTGGCAGACGTGCCGTGGCCGGAGGTGATTCAGAGGACTCGCGAGACCAGACCGGCCAAGCTGATTCTCACATGGCTGTGGTCGAAGGATCTGAAAGTGTCAGATGCCGCTGACTTCATGAAGTGTGCCTCGGCCCACTACTTGCTCGCGCTCAATTCGCAATTAGAGGGAGATACGGATCTGTTGTGGCAATGGATCTCTATTGACGCCGGCGTATTTGACGATAAAAGGATGGCAATTTCTTGTGCGTGGCGAGCATTCTTGCTTCGAAGCATGGTTTCGACGAAGCTTTTCGTGCTGGGCATGGACGGATCCTACAATGCAGACGCAGCTGTCGAGCTGCTCCTCGCATTCCGCAATCTCAAAAAAAGCCATCCTCAGCATTGGGCTTTGCAGAAGACCAGTCTTATGCCGGCTGCCGCAGCTCTGCTACCTTCTCTGTGTTCTTCAGGATGGCCAATGACATCAGGCAAGGCTTACAAAGATCTTCAAGCCTTGGTGTCCAGCAAGGAGCACAATGAGGCGATGTCGCGGTCCTTCATTCCGGGAGTTTCCTGCAGTCAAATCGATGTTGCGCGTCTAGATCTGTGGCTGCCATCCAATCCAAGACCTGATCTCGCTATCGCAGTATTGCGAGCATTCGCAAGACAGAATCACACGAAGACTGCCAACAGTAATGCAGACCAACGGAGATTTATTTGGCAGCTGACGCTGAGAGTGCTCTACGTACTCAAAGCTCAAAACAGGCAATCGGAATGCGATGAGATCGTCAATTACGCGCAAGGGCCAGCGTTCGCTAGGTCTGGACTTCAATGTCCGACATGGCAACCTCTACTACCAGGTCCTGACTATCAATGGACGTGACGAGGTCTGCTTCATTCAGCTCCTCCACATTGCTGCTCATCGCTCGGGCTCTCCAGTATGGGCATGTGTACAATCTACAGTGCGACTGTGTCCATGCACGTGTAAAACGGTTGAGCGAAGGGCCTTTCCCTTCTGTCCATGTTCTTCATAAGCAATAGCTACGCAGAAAGCCCGACCTCCAATATAGCCAGCGCACTACCGACTGGATACCTCACGCCAATTAACTCAAGCCTCGGTCTCGCAGCAGCAATCAAGGCCTCCCAATCTCCCCGCTCTCTCTCCCTGCTGTTGAAAGCCTGCATCATGGTCATATCTCGAGACCTCATGAATCTCTCCGCGGAGACGGGAACAGAACCTGGCTTCGGAAGGACCATGTCCATGATCAACAGTCTCGATTTGTCCTTCTCCATCGCGGAAGCTTGGCAGCTGAGGATCTGGATCGCTTTATCGTCTGGCCAGTCGTGCAGAATCATTCGAAGAAGATATACGTCGGCTCCGTGAATATGCTGCGGCAGCATGAAATCGTACGCGGAAAAGGATATTCTCTCTGCAATTTCTGCAGGTTGCGAGGCGGGAACGTTGGCCCTACCAGCTTCGACATTGTCCGCGAGGTCCTGGACCACAAAGTGGAGATGCGAATGTGCCGATGCCAATGCCACTGCAGCATCTCCCGTCGAGCCTCCCACCTGACGCAAGCGTCAACGTCAGCAAGCGGACCACACTGCACGCAGGAAGCTTTGGAAAGAAAGACGATACTCACATCAACCACCACCCCATCCGCCCGCACCCGCTCCCACTCAAACCCCCCTCACCAGATGCCCCAACGCCACCGCATCACTACTCCGCGTCGCACGCATGAATCTCGCAAACCCCCCAGTGCCCCCCTCATCCTTCCCCTGCAGCTGCTGAAAATACTCAAAAAAACGGCAGCTCCGTCCCAAAAGCAACATTAAACGCCGTCTCCCGCACACTCGTACTCCCCGCTCCAAACCGCTTCTGCGCAGCCGTCATCGCCATCGCCATCGGCCCCGTGCGCTCACACAGCCAGCACGCATACGTGAACGCGTCGTCGTCGCGCGCGAGGAACGCCGAGGTGGCGGAGTGGGAGACGTGCGTTCCGCAGGGAGATTCCCGGAAGAGGGAGGCGGTCATGAGCATGCGGACGAGGCTTTTGACGCGTGGCACCGGGGCGTGGATCTCCGCGGCCAGAGCATCGTAGCTGATGCCAGGGCTCTCGTCCAGCGGGATTTTGTGAAAGACATCGTATTCGCAGGCCCAGGTGAGGCAAGGAAGGTAGCCGAACTGGCAGGAAGTGTCAGTCCACCGCTGAATTTCTTTCATGCACGGGGGGAACAGGAGGCGAAAATCATACATCAATCCCCAAATTCGGCAACCACTCACTCGGCCCCGCAACGAGGTATCGCAGTTCGAGCGTAGCGGCAAGGAGACCTTCTCTCGCCTGTCGAACTTCAGCAGGAGCGTCGAGCGACAAAACCCGCACAGGCCCATCCGCTTTCGTCGAAGGCTGCGGTAAACCTTGCGACTGCAGATAGGAGTGCACCGTCGCGCTGAGCCGGGCGATCTGCGCGCTGAGACGGACGAGGGAATGTCCCTCGAGCTTCTCGCCACCGCCATTGGCGTTGCCGTTCAGTCGGATCTCATGATCTTGCAATGCCATCTTTCGCGTCCAATCGTCCAGCAATCGTCCAGCGAATGAATGATACCGACCCCTCAGGACCTCTCCGATCGGAGCACGAGTACTCAGCGCCGTATATCCTCACAAAGCGGTTTTGAAAAAAAAACCACATACAACGCAGGCACCAGCACCGAACAGATGTTATCACCACCACCACCAGCGGTGCACAGCTGACGCTTTCGCTGATGCTTCTGCCGTCCTTTTCCCAACGGCAAGAGCAAAAGATGGTGCCAAAATCGCCCGAAAGGTACAAGTAGTAAGCCGACAGGGAAGTGCCAGGCAGGGAAGTTCGGAGAGCGAGCGGAAAAGCCTCCACGTCCGAGAATGACCACCACCACACTCGCTCACATGATCGCTCTACTGCACAAACACTTCATCATCGCAAATTCATCATATCATTCTAATGCGAAAGAAAGGCAGCATAACCGTGAGACCAAACGAGAGCGAAGACTGCTGCTCCCCGACAATCCCCCGAGTCATCATCTGACTGCGAGGCTGGCAGTCGAAAAGATACTCCGGAAAAAGACAGAGAGATCGTGGTTCGTGGGGCTTGAAACACGGGGGGGACCTTGCACGGGACATTATGGCAAAGTAAGCCTGAGCCGCCGAGCGGACATCACATACACACACACGCAGAGAGAGAGGGGCTTTCGCATTCCCGATGCTTGTCGTCGTCAACTCTATCCTCATCATACCCGAGTTGCAACAGCCACGGCCGCAATCACCCAAGATCAACCTGCCTCTTCTTCTTCCGCTTGACCTTTGCAACAGGCGCCTCCTCTTCCTGGCCTTCCTCCTTCTCAGCAACAGCAGCAGTCTGTCTTCCCTGCTCGTCATCGTCGCCCTCCACTCCCCCGGTCTTTTTCTTCTTCCTCCGCTTCTTCTTCACCACACCCTCTGCTGCATCATCTCCGCCATGCTCGCCTGCCACTTTCTGCTCATCGTGCAACCCCACAACGACAGCCTTCTTCTTCGTCTTCTTCCGCTTCACGACTAGTCCCTCCTCATGCTCCGGCTCGCCGATCATCTCCTGCTTGCGTTGTAATTCCAGTCGCAATCTCTCGACTTCTTTGATGGCACGCTGCATCTCCTCTTCTTCAGCCTGCCGTCGCTCAAAGTCGTGTCGACTGTGCAGACCGTTTGACGGACCGGATTCGTCATTGAGAGACAGAGATGACAAGCCACTGCTGTCGACCTGGAGCAAAGATTTCGGACCGCGAGATGTGAGATGGAACGGAGTTTTCGCCGGACTCGAAGAGAACGACGGTGGTGCAGAGTGATCGCCTCCCAGTGTCTCATCTGCAGCCACTTCGAAATGCTTTTTAGGCTTCTTCCTTGCAGCAGGCTGAGGCGATACTCGTCGTCGTTCCTGCGTATCTCGTGCGTCGAGCTTGAGTTCCATGACAGGAATGTCGTCGACGTTCAGATCCTCGCCGTTTGCATTTCGTAGGATGTGGTGTACGGGCGTGGACGTTCCCGAACCACGCTCGGAGTCGATGTAGTACGGATCGTCCTTGTATCGCTCTCTCCGCTCCGCCTTCTTTCGCAGCAGAGTCTCCCGATCGATGTCTGCATCCGAGTCTTGATACGAGGCCACTCGCTCCGGCCCTGGCTCAAGCAACTCCGCAGCAGGACGTGATGCACTACTGATGGACGTGGCCACAGCGGAAGGTCTCTCATGATAGTAGTGATACACCTCATCACTCGAATCCTCGTAATCAGTATCATATTCTGCCTGGCTCAGGATGAACTGCAAATTACTGTTGATCGAATTATCGAGGTCCAATTCCTCAGGCTTCGGCACGTTTCGTAGAGCAGAAGCGGCAACCGGATTGAGGTCCATACCTGAGAAGAGTGCTGGAATAGCTTGTGTCAGCAGCAATGGCGGCTCAGCATAGCCGACATCTGCGTCTGTTTGCTGACTCGATGCCGCTTCTGATGCAAGTCTCGTCAGGTCGAGATACTCCACCGCACGCTCTTGCACATCCAGATTTGGATGTAAAGTCAGGGGTTCGAGAAAGTGAATTATTCGTGATGTCCATAATGTCGTTGTGTTCCTCCGAGTGGTAGTCCATGCAACCTGCTGGTCCCCAGTCAGACAGGCAAAGATCTTCGGTATAGCTTGCAGGTAGCTCGCAAGAGGTTCTGCAGGCAGCTGAGCGCTAGAAGTATGCAAGAGCGATGTCAGAACGGCTTCTGGATCTGGCAGCATGCTAGCGTATTCTCCTGCGATGAAAGCAGCCGAGGTCAAGACCCCTTGGCCACTATTGCTGCCGGCCGGGAACAGCTTTTCCCGCTCCTCGATGAGTAGAAGAGACTGCGCAGCGGCAGCAGCTTCTGGACGCACAGCCTTGACTCGCACTGCCACGTTGAGCAGCTCTGCACCGATGCGATCTGCAATGTTCGATGAAGAAGGGCATTGTTTCACCAGCTCCACTAAAACACCAATATACCACTCAAAATCGCTCATGTTAGTATAGTTCTCATGAGAGCACATTTCCAGTATCCGTTCGATGACCAAGGTTCTGTAATCGTCCGGAAGTGGAGGTGCTTGCGCCGACTTCGGCTGTCTCGCTGTTGCCGGGGCTTGCAAATCATCATCGTCCTCCATCGCCATGGGCACGATTCCTTCATGCATACCTCGATCACTCTCGGGCTCATCCGCTGCAGAAGCTCTCCCAGCAGTCTTGAGTTGCTTCAACAGCCTCTCGACGACAGTCGGTAGGTTATTCGCATTCACCATGCCGACCACCAAGTCCAAGGCCCTGGTCCGGATTGAGATATCGCCATCATCGATGCACTCCAGAATGGCATCTTGATGCTGCCCGACCAAGTCCGCATGACTGCTCGTGATCTTCACAAACGCGAGCAGAGCGACATATCGCAGATTCGGATCACCCTCAATCACCAACATCGCTCTCAACTTGTTGACACACAACCTTGCAATCTCATCACCCTCCGTCATCCCCTCCGCAGCCTCCATAATCCCACCTTGAATGATCCCATTGATACACTCATACAACAAACTCATCGCCGGCGTCGTCTTGATGATCGTCGTCAACGGCGGCAGCAACTTCCTCACCAACCGCGGCTCCAGCGGCGTCAGCACGGAAAACAACTTGATAATCTTAATCGCCATCCAATTATTCCCGCCCGCCGTCAACAACTCAAACAAGCGCGGCGCGAGCGGCAAAAAATCACTCGGCCGCCGCCAGCCCAACTCACACACCACATTCACAATCGCCGCCGTGACACTCGCATCCTCACCCTCATCCAACAAGCGCTCCTTGATCCGCGGCCACGCCGGCCGCAGCGTCTCCGGGTAGACCAGCGCCAAGCGATACAGCGTGACAATCGTCTTCTTGCGGATAGCGGGCCATGAATGCGACAGGCGCGGCAGCAGATCCGTCAGCAACGACTGCGCCATGCCCGGCGAGATGAGGTGCGGCAGGGCGCCGAGCGGCAGCTGCAGGACCGTCTTATCCGCACTCTGCACATCCTTCTTGAGCAAATTCTCCGCCAGCATGAGCACCTCCGTGTCCGGGCGGAAGCTCTGCACGGCCGCGAGGTAGCCGACGCGCTTGGGGAGGTACTTGGCGCTGCTCATGACCTCGAGGACGTGGAACGAGGCCCAGGACATGTCGTGGCCGAACATTTCGAGGTAGACGAGTTTCAGCAGCGCCGTGGCTTTGGCGTCCATGTCCTGGCTCTTGATCTCCTTGCGGCATTCTTGCAGGGAGAGGAGGATGTATTCGCGTTCGTTGCCCTTGTGGGCGCGCAGGCCGCGGATCAGTTGGTAAATGTCCTTTTCGAACATGGTGGATGTTCGCGGGGTGGGGTTTGGCTATCGGGGAGCGGTGGTGGGCGGTGTTGGCGGTGCGTGGTGGGGAGAGGCGCACAAGAGCAAGTTCGGCGGGCTTCGTGTGTTCATGTTGCTGGCCAGCAGTGACAGACTATGGAAGCGGCCATGTCTGTTGTAGGAGAGGGCAAGGTCTGGGCGGATGGTGAGGTGACGTGCAGCAACAGCCAAAGTGAATGATGAGTGACGCGAGAAAGGTGCGGCCGACGATCGATGTGGGTGGGGCAGCTTCACGATGCCAAGATTACAAACCTACCACCACGAGGCGTGGAGTAACGCACAGCATTTCTTCGACAAGCGCAGATATGGCAAAGGTCATCTTTATTTACAACGGATTCCTAGTATACATGTGGAGCGTCTAGAAGCCATGCGTCTGTGGACCGCTGTTCTGCGAGCTACATTTCGTAGGCATCCAAGCCATAGCACATGTCGCATGGCAGTCTGTGACATGTTGCTTGTGGTACTGTCGTCAATCATTTGGTCTGGATCCAAGATTCATTCGAGGTCCTCCTCCTCGCTTGCAAGTGTGTGCCTTCATCCGAGTGGTCGTGTCTCCTTGACGTCTGAGCCCGCTTGGCAGCCGTGTGCTTTGCGGCAAAAAACCCAAGCAGCCTTGAGCAGTATTTCTCTACGCCACAGCTTCAGCTAGATTTCCCATGCGATCGCTAATCCGTGCGTGCGAGTAGTGTCCAAACAGGATCATGCAGGCCAGAGTGGCGCTCAATCCCCATCGTCGTCATCATTGGCATCGTTCTTGTTGTCCTTGCGGATGGGAATCTTGATACCCTGTCCTGCAAAGCACTTGCTCAGAGGGGTGGATTCTATCACACCAGGGAACTTCTTCGCCGAGTAGACCTGGAACTTGTCTGAAAAGGTCCACGCCAGGACTGGTGCGCTCCCTCGGTTGACTCCTGGCGCGCCTCTGTTGCTGATGTCGATGAAGCTCATTCGAAGCCTGTCACATGTCAGGAATGCCATCTTCCCTCCAGCAGTGCTTGCACTCACCTGAAGAAACCCTCGGTGCGGACACTCAAATCCTGGAGCACAAACCAGAATCCAGGCTTGCCCTCGTTATCGGTCAGACGTGCCGCATTCACCGTCAAGCTTCCGATCAGATTCCGTGTGTACATGGCGTTGGATTGTTGCGGAGGCGTGGGATATCCGATCGGTTGACCCATTTGGCCATAGAACATGCCTGAACCATAGCTTGGCCGCGACATTGCCGTGGGGTAGCCCGGCATATGGCTGTAGACTTGGCCGCCATCCGTCATGTACATCATGTGCTGCGTCTCGTGGTACCGCGGCGGCTCCGCGGGAGGGGGATAGGATGTGGTGGTCGCACTGCTAATGCTCACGGCGGGGCTGTTGCTCGAAGCGCGAACGACGTTTGCCTCGCGATCTGCGGTCTCAGCCCACAGGTCCACCTGAAGAATGTAGAAGGATGGATCGCCCAGCATGCTGTCTTCCGTGCCCACCTCCTTGCCCGTGCTGACGTCGACAATCACCAATCGCACGCACGGCGGGGGAGTGATGGGTCTCCGATCCTTGTCGCCGAACCCGCACATGCGCGCTCTTTGCGGTTGCTGCACCACTTGTAAGCTGTAGCTCAGGCCCTCGCGCTCGCTGCTGTGCGCCATTTTCTTCTCGCCGTTGGGCATGATTGTGCTGGGACGGCCCGGCTGGGGAGGGAGCGATGATTGCTGTGGGGGCTGCATCTGCAGCGGAGGCGCGGGCATGCCATATTGCGGCTGTAGGGGGTTAGCGGAGCTGGGTCGCTGTGCGCTTGGAGCTTCTGTTACGATAGGCATATGCCCCATGGGGGCTCCCATGTGGGGCGCTCCGAGCGGTGGCAGTTGGTTCTGCATGTATGGCATCGGCATGCGCGGTTGCTGTTGATGCATCTGTTGCGCATGCTGGCCGGGCGGCGGCGGCGGCGGAAGCGGTTGGGCATAGCCTGGATACTGCTGATATGGGTGCATGTCCGCTCCGTTGGGTTGATGCTGTCCGTTGGGATACTCGCCGCCGCCTCGTGTCGCGATGTCGTGAGGGACGCCGTTGGCGGAATAGTGCGACTGGGCCGAGGGATATGGCATGGGGGGAGGAATCTGTTGATGCTGCATGACGCCCGGTGATGCACGATGTGCTGTTCCTGCGGCAGGAGGCGCGAGGAATGTCGCAGGAGCGTGCAGGGCGGGAGGTCGGCGGGCAGCAGCAGCGCCGGATGGTGGATGGCGGGAAAAGGGAAGAGGCAGGCGGCCTCGCCGACAAGAGAGAAAGAGAGGGAGCGGGAGCGAGAGAGAGAGAGACGGGGGGAGGGGCGATGGAGGGATGGGCCTTTGACTTCGCGAGCGATCCAGGTACTCGGGCAAGCTTCTGTCAACCACGTCCTGCACGCCTCCTCACTGCAATGACCGCCTTCTCACTCGCCCGACCGGGTCTGACTTTGGCTTCAGAGGTAACCTTGCGCGGGCATGTGCAGCGTGTGCCCTTGGCAGATTAGCAGTAGGAGGGCGAGGAGTGGAGCATCGGAGAATATGGGCTCAACGGGCGGGTGGGAGGTGGGCGGCGTGGAGGAGCGGCAGGCAGTGTTGTCGAGTGTCGCGGTGACACCAAGCTCTCGTCGTGGGTCTCTGCGCACAGCCAGTCAATTGTCCCGCTCCGCACGTCATGTATATGGGGGGCCTCTTACACGCCTGGCTCCCTCGTCCCGCCTCTTCCTCTTGCTGGTGGTGGTGGTGGTGGTGCTGCTGCTATGGTGCGGGAAATGCACGCGTTGGTTCAGCGTGTCTCACCCCACCTGTCACAATGGGTGCCGGGCGTGCTTGTGTCACCGTGGGAGGGCGGGTGGTGGGCGATATGTCCAATGCGGCCGCGTTCGTCCGTCGTCGTCGTCGTCGTGGGAGTCTGAGCCGGCGGGTCGCTGGGCTGGCATGCAGTTGCTGAAGGGATGGACGCACACACGCGCACGCACGCACGACGGACTGATAGATGGCCAGACACACGAGGGCGAGTGTCCCTCCGTCACCCGCGACGCACGCCGTCCACTTTGTAATAGCCACCCGCCGGGGCAGCGCGCTTCGATGTCGCGCAGCTCTTCCAACCGCCACCGCCCTCCCGCCCAGCTCGAGCGAATAGGAGGGCCGGGGCCGGGGCGGTTAGCGGGCCCGCCGACACCACTGTCCTGGGCCGGGAGCAGCGATCCCGGCTCCGCGTCGAGCAGGTGCAGGGATGCGACGGGGACGCGAGGAGGCACATTTGATTGCTGTCACGGTCACTGGCACTGGCGCTGTCGCTGTCGCTGGCGCTGGCGCTGCTGGCTACTGCTGCTGGACGTCGACTGCGGTGCAATGGCTGCAGCAGCGGGAGTCGATGCGTGCGCTGGCGGTGCGCGGTGCGCGGCGAGGGGGCAGGGACATGCCGTCCTCATCGCATCGGAAATGCTGCTGTGCGCGTCGAGGCCATGCATGCACCACCCATCCACCAGGTGCCCTCTGCACGCACGCACACAATCGCGCGCTGCATCCGCGCAACCATGGCCTCGGAGCGCTCCAGCGATGCGCGGCGCCTGTGGAGTGGGGAGACTCGAGCGCAGCCAGCGCGAGGGTTGTTTGGGAGAGGGCAGGTCGGAAGATGCTCGCCCATCCTGATCCCAGCACCCTGTGCATTGGTCCGCGTATGGCACGGCAATGCACGTCCGGCTGCCAGGGCGCGCTGCCGTGCACGAATTTCGACTGCTGCAGTGGGCATGCAAGGCGGCATCAGATTGATATGCTGGTGCGCCCATCCGAGGCAGACGCCACTGCACATCCCCCCGTGGCGCACAGGTGGAGGAGCGAATTGGCGATGGGTGAAGACTCGCTCGTCTCTGCCCGCTCCACGGCGGCGGACACGTTCGGTCCAGCGCATACCTTGATCCGGCGGCTGGACCGTTCGGGAGAAGGTCCTGGGCGGAGCTGCACGTCATCGCCGCCGTGACCGCAATCATCACGCGGGGGGGAATTGCAGTGAGTGGACAGGAAACATCCACGCGTGACAGGCAGGTGAGGGCAAGCACGACTCGCACAGAGTTTCCACCTGCGCCAAAGTCGGGTTGTTTTCCTTGGCGAACACGCTCATCTCCTCTCGGGGAATCCCTTCATCGCTTCATCTGGGCTTGCAACGGGCAACACCACACGCACAGTCTTCATCGACAGCGTCACGTTGACGGACATGGCACATGCCACTTGAGACATGTGCCGCGGAATGACCAATGCCGAACAAGACCCCAGCAACGATCAGCCATCGCCCGCCGGCACAACTTCGCTCTTCCAGGGCCGCTGGGCAGCGCTGGCCGGTCCGAAATGATCCGCCCGGTCGCGCGTCCATCAGATGCATCCTGCGACTTTGTATCAGGTAAGTGACGGAAGAAGCAAGGTCCTGTTCATGCGCACAAGACATGCGCCATGTCGTTGAGAGCAGAGGGTCCAGATCGCGAAGCACGACACCCATGATGCTGGCTGCCGATCCCATCGAAGCCCAGCAAGGCTAACGCAGTGATGCTGACTCGAGGTGAACACCTCGAGAACCGCGCGCTGTCCGCTGCTGACTAAAAAGCGACCGCACCTCGTCATGGTTTAGGAGGGAAGTTGGCGCGAGTCGCGACGAACATGACTGTCGTGGCCGGCTTGATCATTGCAGCACGAAGGAATCGGCACGGCGTGCTTGCCAGCGCGTGCTTGCCAACAGTGGCTAAATCTTCCGAAGAGAGTGGCCGAACACCTCGCTGCACACTGCAGGCTCACAACATCGCAACGCCAATCCGAAGATTCTGACTCGAGAAAACACACAACCTGCAAGGCCGCTCTTCGACCACCGGCTCCTGCCTTCTCTGTCCCGACATTGCAATCCTCAAAGACTTCTTACTGCTCGGCTTGATCCTTCAACCGCTCGCGCGGGGGAAAGCGCTCTCTGGTTCCGGTAGCGACATGGTCGAGACTTCGCCCAAAGTTTCTCTTGAACCGCTTTTGCCCGAGCGACGCTGCCTCGAAAGGTGCTCGAGCACTCTGCGAGTGAGGAATGGCTTGTAGCCTGATGAGCGTAGACAAGCCGTCCTCCCTACGTAGGAGAGTATCTTCGTGACTGCGCATGTTGCGTGCAACCGACCTGAGATTCGGGCGGGAGACCTGGCGACTATCTCGAGCGACGGGCAGCGATAAAAATTGGGCGGAATTGGAGATGCAATGGCCCGCGGCTCCGATGCTCTCAGCGCACGAGGCTGTCATCCTTGGAGCAGCACCTCCCGCAGTATTCGCCCCACAGTCCGCCGTACATGTGGACTGCCATGGCTTCAGATGTGCTGCAACAGGCTGCCTGGTACTATCGCCGTCCGGTCTCTGCTCCGCTCCTATCCGGAGCGAAGTTGCTCGGGCATCGTAGACCAAACCCTCTTGACGAATCTTTCATCCTCAGTCGCAAATCACACCACCTCCGAATCATTGGCATACACGTGATCTCTTCCCCTCACCAAACCTGTACATTGCGCAACCTGCTCCTTTCACTGACTGTCTCGATTTGCGCCTTGCAATCAACATTTTCCCGGCATCACCACCCAACCAATCTCCCCGTCAGCAGCTAACATGCCTCCACAGCTCCACAGCAAGATCTCCTCAGGACGACAGAGTTGGTCGTGGTCTATCGCAACTGCGAAGCAGCGTCTTTGTCTTGTAGCTCAGTATCAGCGTGAGACTCATGACCGAGACCCAGGGCAGGGTGGGGAGGGTTACCTCCGTGAGGCCGTCCGTCTGGATGGATTGGACTGCCCGGCGCTTGAGATTTGTTCAAATTTTTTATTTTTTTTATTTTTTTCATGCTTTGCTATGTGGAAAAGAAATCTGGAGGCATATCCAGAGACGATCTCCCAACACTCCATGCTGCTGCTGCTGCCCTTGCAACGTCGAAGGGATGTGATGGCGCCGCCCACCTTCGGCTCCATTGTTCAAGGGAACAATCAGCCCAACACCTGCGAGGCAGCGTGCTCCCAAGAGGCACGTCGTGGCATGACATCACGTGCTCGGCGCCCTCCAGCACGTGGCTGTTTCAACGAGCCAGTCGTCTTAAATAGCTATGGCGCCGAAGACGCCTTCTACAAAGCGAGCAAACGTTGGAGGTAGCGTAGAGGGCACCGACACTAACTAAGAAGCGAACGAAAGAGATAGAGTAGCTCGATCTGAGGATTGTAGCGAGGGCGACGGCTCTCTGAAGAAGCGCAATCCTATTATACCGTAGGCTGCAGATAGCTTGAACGGTGTCTCAGAATGTCCAGTGCGCGCCGCAGTGCAAATGTAATATGCTACTAGAGTCTGAGCATCTACAAGAGCGCGGCCAGAACAAGCTTAGCCAAACAGCAGAGGGGTCCGAAGCAGCGGTTGTCTCCACCATCCATCACAGTTGCGAGATATCACACCGTTGCAGCAGCGATAGAGCATTTCTGTGGCAGGAAGTGGGCGCTAGCCGCTCTCGTAGCACGGCTGCCATGAGATTCTCGCATCTTGCGGCTGCGGTTATATGGACTTGTACATAGACGACCGGCTCGACGATGCCGGATCGCAGGAGAAAGATCGCAAGCCGAGGAGGGGTGGAGCAACAAGTACAGCCCGCCGGGGCTCCGGGACACGGGTGTCATCTCTCCGCAACAGATATGTCGTGCGCGATTGCGTTGACGACGGGGACCAGGCTCATGCCCAATTGCCGCAGCATCTCCTCCGCGCGGCGTCATAACGGCAGCGAAGGGTCGAGCCATAGGCCGAAAGCTGGCGCAGTAAGCCTTGGAAGCAGTCCTGGGCTAGCGGGGAGATTAGAGAGCTAAAATAATGTCGGACCACACGCACGGCAAGAGGCTCTGCCTGCAGGGGCTCGGAGAGGAGGCTGAGATGAGGGACAAAATGTGCTTGGGACAGGTGATATTGTTTGCTAGACTCGTCGAGATCAGACTGCAGGCTCGTCACGTCTAGGCATCGCAGTGCTCTGGCCCGCTGATAATGATGAGCGCTCCCATGGTGCACACTGGACGACCTTGTGTGGCCCGTCTCCTCCCGCGAAACACCCGTTTCTCGCTTCTGCGTGGTATACTCCCCATCCGTTCCCAACCTGCCGCTTCCCCAGATCGCGTGTGAGTGCTAGTTGCATGGCAACACTCCCCCACTGCGGCGACCACGTTCTCCAGCCCAACCCCCGGACTTCCACGCGCCTCGCCACGCTCCCAGCGCCGCCAGGTCGGGTGTATTGGGCTCATGATGAGGTGTATGATGCGCGTTGTACGGTTATCGGCGACTTTTTGGGTGTGTATCGGCGGTACTCAGCGATCTTGGCAGGGAAAAATTGACCGAAAACCGCCGAACAGTCAGAGAGATTAAAACCCCCTGCGATAACTAACATAGCCCACTTTCGTCCGCTCCTGCACTGTTATACTCCAGCCTAGTCAGAGGTCTCGACACCACCTCGCCTTGTGTTGTACAATCGCAAGGCCAGGCAGTCCGTAGGCGCATGCTTGGTGCTCCGGCCCTCGAGCCCGCAATGGGTTGTTTCGCGTTGCCCGGGGACGGCTAGTAACACGCTCGGAGCGCAGAGCATTCGGGTCCAGCCGATATTGCTGGGCGATGGGCCTTTCAGCCGGTGATCTGCTTCGGGGTTGGGTATGGCGACGCCCATTGCTACGGGAAATGCAGTCGCTAGCGATGTCGTTGATCTCGGCCGAGTGCATGAGCAGCGGAGAGGAGACGGCAGACTCGTGGATCGCCACTGCTCCCTGCTCCGTGTCGAGGGACTGGAGGTGCGAGAATGCTGCTGCACCGCTGTCAGGAACAGCCTGGCCCAAAGATGATGCTGTGACTGATAGCCTTGCCCGTGCGACATGTTTCTCGTCAAGGTGGGGGATGGCTCCTCTCGTGGCAGCGTCTGGCGCTTCCCGCCCTCGCAAGGCCTTCACAGTGGACGCGAGAGACGGGGATGCCCACTGCACCAAGCCTGTCCATCGCCTCTTCCTCCTCCTCCTCCTCCTCTTCCTCCTCCTCCTCCTCCTCCTCCTCCTCCGCGGTTCGAGCCTGGTCTGCTACGGCGGACGCGTCGTTGCCCGCTTCTTCCGCGCATCGCAAAAAAACATTCCTTCTTTCCGTCTCGCCTGTATCGTTGTAACGCCGAACGGCCCTCCAAACAATCCCGCTTCTTCATCGCGGTAATCTTTAATCTTTGTGCTCGTTGGACGCGTCGATCTGACAAGCTACAGACTACCTCGCAGAATGCCGCCAAGTCACTCGCGGGCGTATTTCTTGGAAATTCACAGGACTACAAACACAACCAGCTTCGAAAACCTATGCGCGAAGCACGAGAAGCTTTCGGAAATACGCAAAGTGAATTGACAAACGCTAACACTATGCGCCTCCCGCTCGCCCTTTTAGATGTATCCAGACCGTCGAAATGTATTTAAGATCTTCCAAAAGGGTGGGCGGGAGACGTATGGTGTTAGCGTTTGTCAATTGCGTATCTCCGGAGCTTCTCGTGCTTCGCGCACAGGTCTTCCAAGCTGGTTGTGTTTGTAGTCCTGTAAATTTCCCAAGAAATACGCCCGCGAGTGACTTGATCAGTGCCCTTCACTTTACAACGACGCACCAGGACAAGCGAGCTTCCAAATTTCCCGCTCGACAGCACAACTACAACAACAATGCTTACTGAACACGCATGGACACCACATAATGCCCGCAATGGCCGCGAAGTGGGACCTCAATCGTCGACTACGTGCCTTGCAGCATCGTCCACTTGATCGCGAAACGCTAAACTCGCAGCCCCGCGCGAAACAGAGCATACTCATCCTCAATTGGGCAAAGTGTATCGGTGCAGACGGCAAGAGCTTGTTCGCCATTGCGCGAGTGCCGCATCTCGGTGGCGGCAGCAGCACAAAAGAGCTACGCTCGAAAGCGTCGAAGCGCTGGGTCGAGCAGCAGGAGAGTGTCAAGGAGTACTTCATCAAATGCTCGGCACAAGTTATCAGTGGAGACTTGAGTGCTCTATGGGAAGTGCTCGACCTGTATGGCGAGCTTGATGTGAAGGGATCTTTACCAGCCCCTGAGCAATTGAGAAAGCAGAACCAGTCAGCGCAGAGACAGCATTTGCCAGCGCCACCTCTGGCTACCAGAGAGTCGAATTCGACGTCAAAGAAGCGCAACGGATCTCAGAACTCGCTGCCGACAGCAGCAGTTTCAACACCGCTTCGAAGATCTGCGCGCTTGGCAGAGTCGGCGGCATCAGGGACGAGACCACAGTCACCCGCGACTTCCGCATCGAAGTCGCAGCAGTTGTCACCCGGAATCAGTCTTCGGCCATCGCGTTCAGTGCCATCGATATCAACAAGCCCGAAGATAATAGCTTCCAACCAACTCCGAAAATCTACACGGCTCGCAGAGGGGGCAGGATCACAGACCTCGACACCGTCAGCCGCATCTGGTCAGCCAAAAACCAATCACCGTGCCATTAGAGCTGGCTCACAAGAGCCGCGACGTTCAGCAATGACGGAATCCGAGGCCACAGAGGTCACTTCACACGAGCAGCACTCTCCCCCAGACGCTGTGAAGCTGAGGGACGATCAGATTGAATGGAACATGAGCCTTGCACGGCGCCTGGAATACTTTGGCATCGCTCCCTTCGATGCCAGCATGCTTCTCAGCCTCGACGTCGCAGCGCGCGATCAGCACGTGCTCCAGTGGTGCATCGACGACCTCAAGATCTCTGGCAAAGTCTTGCTCGGATTGAGATCAATCCCAGTCTATGCCGCGCTCCCCTACACCCACAGAGGATCTCTCGAGCAGTGGCTTGAATGTCAATGGGGCAATACCACTGCACAAGACCGACAGTCTCTCGAAACCTTTGCGCACAAGATCCGATACAGTCGTACAGGAGCAGCAGCCAACTTTGTGGAAGTGATTGCGCTTCAACTCGGACTCTATGTCGCGTGCACAACATTCTACGGTTGCGTTACCTTTCCGGCGCCAGAAAAACGTCATCCGAACCATAAGACTCTGGAGCTCGAATCCATCTTCAATGACCCGGTTGCACAGAAGCTGAACAGCGTCTACAATTGTTTCCAAGGCGAAGATCGAGGGCTCTTCTATTTCCACACCTTTCCAATCATCTGCGAGGAGCAATCGACTGATGCTAGTGATCCGAAAGTGGTCGTCCTCGCTGATGTTATTTGGGGTCAGCTACAAGAGGATGAAATCTTGAAATGGAAAGAAGGGTTGTGGTGGCTCATGGGGCAGCTGAAGTGCGGCAACCCGATGAGCGTGGTCAAGCTGCTCCCATGGAAACCATTGGAAGGCTCGAGGGACTTTAACGAGATTGCCGAATCACAAGTGGCCAAATACGCGAAGGACCTACCAGCTCGAGGACACATCATGCACAACGGACAGTCTGAGCCTGAAGCAGCCTGTTTGATTGTCTCCTCCGAGACACAATTGGCATCTCAGGACAACACGACACTAAGCACCACGAAAGATTCCACCACAGATCCTTCCACCGAGGCGCCCTCAAGCATAGCAGGCTCCACCACAGAGTCCTCATCGCCCTCATCCGAAGACCCCGCCGGTTCTGAGCCAAGCTCCTCGTCTTCTGAGTACATTGAGAAACATGTCCCGGAGCAGAGCCCGGGAGAAGACCGAGGGCGTGACCGGCAGTCCATCGCCAGACGTCGAATTGCCTTGCGATAGCCGCACGCAAGAAAAGCGGACCACCAGCGTGGAGCAAGTCGCGACAAGTGTATTGGACATGGCGCAGTACAAGCAGGTGCTGGACAAGGTTCGACCAGTGAGCCGAGAGAAGGAAGCCGAGACCATCTCTCTTCTCCTCGATGCAGTCCGCATGCGGTGCATGCAAGCTGGAGCGGTGCTGAACATGGAGGACGAACTCCGTGTGAAGTTGTGGTTCGCTTTGCAGGGTCCGCAGACTAGCCCCCAGATCTATGAGAAGCGACTGGAGAATTGCTTGAGAAGCGTTGAGGCCCGGATCAACGACAGCCATGTTGGCCAGAATAACGTGTGACATGGCCAGGAAGGTTAGGCTGACCCTATGGCGTGAGTGATTGCACGCAGCACAGTGACAGCGGAGGCCAGAAAGCCCGCCAGACAAGGCTCGCCTGTTCATAGTCCAGATTCACTTTTGTTCAATGGCTCTGCACGTCTCAAGAAATCTCGAGGAAGACTTCTTCCCTCTTGTGCAAAGCCTCCACCTATCAAGCCGCTTGCTTCCCCTCTCTCAATCCCTCCACAACTCTCCTCGCCCCTTCGACGATGATCCCATGCTCCTTCGCCTGCACCCTCTTCCTCAAATCCTCCAACCCCTCACACCCGTCCATATCCACCTCCTCCCACACAATCGGCTGCCCCAGATCCACCTCTTTAATCACATAATGCACCATAACGCCCGTCTTCCTCCTCTTCCCCGCCTGAAACTCCTCCCACGCCCGCTCCATGCAATTTGCGCCCACCAAAGCCCCCGGCAACGCGGGATGCAAATTGACAATCGGAATCTTCCGCTCTGACATGGGCGTCAGGAACGACGGCGTCAAGATGCGCATGAAGCCCGCGCAGATGATCATCTCGGGGCCATCTTTGAGGATTTCCGCCGCGAGGGCCGCGTCGTATTTGTTTCTGGCCTCCGAGGCCGCGGGGTCGGCGGGGTTGTCGGGGTATTGGTTTTTGTAGGGCAACCAGGGGAAGTAGGTGGTGGGGATGTGGGCTTGCGAGGCGCGGGTCAGGCCGTAGGCGTTTTTGCGGTCGGACAGGACGCGGATGATTTGCGTGTGCGGGAGGTTTGGTGGGGTGGAGGTGGAGGCGTCGATGAGGGCTTGGAGGTTGGTGCCGGAGCCGGAGATGAGGATGGTGATGCGGGTGGGAGACATAGACTCTGTCGTGGGGAGGGTGGAGGCCATGATTGCGTTGTATTGTGTTGTATTGGGGTGGAGGTGTTGTTGGAATAAGCTTGAGCTCCAATGGCCGGACTGCGATCTTCACATGTCGTCGCCAAAAATTTGGACCCCGCATTCGGGTGAAGAAAGGTCGGACCGACTGGAGACTAGCCAAAGCTTGATGACTTGGCGAGATAGACTTCGACGCTAGGATCAGAAGCCGATCGATGACGATTTCATGATGGACGACGCCGTTGACGCTCGGCGCTGCGCTCATTGTTGTGCTGAAGCTTCTGCCGCTACAGCGCAAAACTACTTGTCTACATCCTGCAGAAGATCACCCTTTGCTTTTCTCTATTATCAGACCAAGATAACAGCCAAGTGATCCACCTATCCTGTGCATTCGACAGTCAACAACCATGTCGAAGCTATTTACCGGACCAAACATTGCTGCTGCAGCTGGCCTGACAGGCGCCATTGTCTACTTTGCATCGAGAGAAAATGTGTTCGTCCATCCTTCTCACCAACAGTAGACATGCCGCTCACGAATCTTGTCCAGTTTCAACACGCACGGAGCTCAGAACGTCGCCGATGCATACTCACGAGGAGGAGGAACAAAGACGCATGCTCCGGGCATAGCAACGAAGCTAGGTGAGCGAAGTACGTCGCCCGGGGAGTAAAATATCCGATCGACGTTGCGAGGTTTTACCTCATCTACTCTCTCCCTTCTGTCTCTAATAGAGAGTCGTAGGTGACGCCGAGGATACGAGATCGCGACAGGAAAATCCCAAGGGCGTGGACACCGAGTACTTCAAGGAGAATCACGCCTCGCAAAAGGCTGGCGACCGCAAGGGTGGCGGTGCGCCGTTTGGTGAAAAGCTGAATGAGGCATCGTATGGTCATAAGGAGGGGAAATAGATGCATTGCATCAGAACGGCGTTGTTGGTCACAGCATTTTTCGTGGCAGTTCCGCGTAAAAGTTTCGGAAAGAATAGCAAAGAGACAGAAAGGAGCAGCATACAGCCTGATGAATGGCAGCATTTGATCGACTCTTGGGACTGTCGCCTTCCGTGAACTGTATGTCCTCCGTGAGAAACTGAAATGACGTCTAGGGCATGGCTCATCCCTGGGCGTAGAGGAGCGTAATATTCAGGATAGTATGAATCCGGCCGAGGAGGTTTCTGCAACCGCGTCTGGCCGGGATTGTGTGTGCTTAGAGGTTAGGACAAGGAACCAAAATCGCAAATCTGATTGCTTGGGAACGGAAGCAATACTTACATCGCGTTGTGTATCACGGAAGAAGCCGGCACAGCAGATTTGGCGAATCTCTTAAGCACCGTTTCAAGCGGGTTGATCTCGAAGCTCTGTCGCTACATGGCAGCATCTGCAAGTCTGAAAACGAAGATATCACTGCGAAGAGCAGTGGAAACCACTCGGACGTTTTCAGAATCGAGACAACAGCCCGTCGGCCGATCAACTTCCAGACTACTGCCCCCCCCCCGGATCGAGCCATTCATATATGCGCTGGACAAGAGAGAGAAGCGCTTTCACGCAGCCAGTTGCTTCATGCACTTCTATGCGGGCCTCGATCTGTGTTCATTTGGTCACTGCAAGTTCTGTGGCCGACCACCTTCTGCCACTAGAAGCGACTTTCGCCCCGACCCGATGAAGGCGAGAGCGCTGAGATCCTCTCGCCCATCACGTAGAGGCTCGTGTCATCGAGAGAGCAGTCAAAAGCGCCATCTCGCCTTGTTGCTTTCGTGTCACCGCAACGTCGCGTGTTCAGGAGACAGAAGAGGACGTTCACATCGTCAGCAACGTGAGGACAGTCGCTCTCGCAATGCGGAGAAGCAGAAATCTGCCGACACATCCCGGACAGGCTTGTAAAGCTCTCAGCCAGAGCGAGCCTTGGTAGACGCCTCTGCACTTTCCGTGAATCACAAGACAATGACACAAAGCGAGTGCCAATTCGTCAGGCCAATGCCGAAGGAGTAAGAGAAGTGCGATAAGGGCGTCTAATATCAAGCGGGTGCTGGATCTGGCGAGCGATGCTTCGATCCAACCAGGAAGCCGGGGCTGACAAGAGCGATTCGTTGCAAGGCTTGTCTACGAGCTCTCTCTCGCAAAGTTAGCTCCTCAGCGACATACTCACAGTATCAATTGCAGGGACTCGTATTCCTGGCCCATTGTACTTCGTACCTCGTACTTGATCGCCGCAGCACAATTGAAGCAATTGAAGAGTGCTCCGTCACTCGCCACATGGGCATATATCTGCAATATTTGACATAAATCTGAGCAGATCAGAAGGAGATGTTGTCAGATCATCAAGATTCAGCTGTTGTAAACATTTACCGAACCTCAACCCTTCAAGCGCTCTTCACCTTCTTGTAGACTACCACTCTAGTCCCATCGTCCAGCTTCTCAGTCTCAGGCACAAGCTCATACCGACCAATCGCTGGCAAGATCTTCCTCCAAGTCGCCCACCAAAATGCTCCCGTTACCAAAACCGCAATGCCCACCACGCTCGACAAATAGTACGGCAAAGAAGTATCTCCCTTGCCTCCTGGCGGCCTCAAGAAGGGCGCTACCATCTGGAACGCCTGAGCAACCATATAAAATGCCGCAACAGGCCACCAGCATCGGAACGGCCGTAGAACCTCAGGAGACTTGTATCTCAGCCAGAAGAATCCCACGACGACGAAAAAGTTGATCACCGAGCCAGGATATCCTTCAAGATCCAAGATGAAGTTATAGGCATCTCCGAACGGGATCGCCACAATGACGATGAAACTCGGGATCCAATGCAGAAACAGTCCTGCCGAAGGCGAGCCCAACGGCCAATTTGACGCCCAGAATTTCGGCCACGGAAGGACGCCTTCTTTTGCCAATTCCTGATTGACACGCGCTTGAGCGAAAGTGACAGTCATGACATTTCCGAACGCACTGATGGCGATGAGCACGGAAATCGCCTGTTGTCCCGCATGTCCAAAGACTCGATCCATAAACGTCGCAGCGACCGTGACGCCGGATTTCTTTACTTCCTCGGGAGTCGCGGCGGCGAAGTAGGCGACGTTTGCGAGGAGGTAGAAGGTCCCGCAGATTCCCAGGCCCAATGGTCCGGCAATTTTCAGTGTGCGCACGGGATTTTTGACTTCGTTGAGCACGTATGCGGCGTTGGTGTACCCAGTGTAGCTGTTCAGGACTTTGAATAGTGAATTCGACCATTGATAGCCCGAGGAGGAGGTCCCTGCGAAAGAATCGCGGAAACTGGCATGGGGATCTGCGACGCGGGTTCCACCTCCGAGGACAACGAAGCCTGTGATGACGATGAAGAGGAGAACGATGACTTTAATGGCGCCGATGGCGTTCATGAAGCGCACGCCGAAGTTGGGAAGAAAAGCGTGCAGTGAGCAGATGAAGGTGATGATGAGGATTGCCACCCCGCGCTTCTCCCATTCCGAGGCGACTTTGTCGGCGGCTTTGTAGATCTGCAATCAATTCCATGTCAGTACTCACAAGTATTCACCTTTTCCGCATTGTCGGGAGGAAAAGAATTAGCATGAGAGGCAAAACTCACATATTGCACCGCAACCACACACCCACTCGCCGTGAACCCCAACAAGACAATCTGAAAAGCAAACACCGTCGTCGCCAACAACATCGGTCGTCGATATGCTGCTTCGAGATAGACCTTTTCCCCTCCTGATCGAGGGATCATACAGCCAAGTTCCAACCAGATGAACAGTCCTGCAAACGCAATCGCAAGACCCAGGAGCCAGAGCATCATGGCTGCACCGACAGAGCCAACGCCGGAGGTGATGCTGGAGGGCGTGGAGAAAATCCCAGTACCGATAATGCGGCCGATGCTATATGACGAGTGTCAGATCAGATAGTAGAGACCACCAAAGGGGGATGGTCATACATCAAGAAGGTCGTGGAAAACAATCCCAAATGTCGTCCCAAACCTCCTGCTTCTGCTTCACCAGGCTGAAGGCCCCCGACTTGCGGCTGAGCGGGAATGTACTCTACACCTCCAAGATCATCGCTCTCCGATGTCGAATGTTGGTGCTGGAGATGCGTATGCTTCTCTTCCACTCCAATCGCGTCGATGTCTGCTGGCGAAATCCCTCCGTGGTCGCGCTGCCCCCTGAACAGCCACAGAGGCTTCGACAACCCCATCTTTCGTCCAGGCCAATCCCACGTCAAATCCAGCAGCAAGAACTCTCCGCGTCGTCCCACAACAGAGTACACACCAACAGCCCTGCAGAAGAATGCGATATCAAGTAGCTGCTGGCTAGCAACCGGAGCTCCAGGCCCAAATCAAAGCAAAGACGAAAGAACCACAAACCCTCACTCACTCACTGACCCATCCGAAACCCAATATAACAAGAACCACCCCAAGCTCAAGGCCTCCAAAAACAAGCTCCTCTTAGCTCCAATGACACCATTCGCCCATCCTCCCACCAAAAGACGGCACCAAAGACCTCCATCTGCAGGGCACACGCATCCTCTTCCTAGCTGCATGACCGTCGATCAGCAGCACACACCCGCCCGAACAGGAAAAAAAAGCAGCTGGAACCTTATCCAGAGCCAAGCCGCGTCAGCCGGAGAGATTATAGACAGACAGCAGGAGAGGATATAAGCCTTGCGGCGGGAGAGAAAGCTTATTATCAGTCGAGCTTCATCGTGTTGCCGGCGTCATCATCAAGCTTCGCTTCACCACATGGTGGTACTACTGTACCTATCAGCGTTTCGTGGTAAAAACCGAGTCAGCCGTGAAAAGGACAAAGGTTCTTGGGACCCGGGGAAGTCGTCGAGGTCGATGCGACCAAGATGTTGCCCCACACCCCTCCACACAATCTCGTGCAATCGTCAATCAACCCAGACCCTGATAGCAATAGCGATGGTATCGAAACTTCCATACCACCACCAGGTCTACAAAAACAGGCCCCGATCGCGTGCGGTGACGGGGAGGAGCGGGGCGGGGCGGGGTCCACGGCGATTTTGGTGGGCGAATATCTTGCGTGCTTTCGCGTGGTCCGGTAGGTAGAACTACAACAACACATTGTCACCAGTGCCACCAACAAGACACAGAAAGGAAAGGAACCCCCCTCCCCAGGCCAAAACGATGATTGGTCGCGACGGGCCGAATTTCGACCTTATGTTTAATAGTACTTCGTAGAAGAGGAGCATGATGCGAGAGAAAAATGAGAGTGAGGATCCTCAAAGGAACGTTGTGGCACTGGCAAGAGATCATGATCAAGAACAGAACAGCCTTCAACACTGTCCAAAGTATTGAGGCAGGCATACATGGACCAAGGTCTCATTGTCGCAGACTACCTGTGCCCTGCCAGAGCCAAGAGGCCATCTCCACTCAACCTCTGATCGCTTCATGCTCTGTATGTATATGTATATATATATATACCGACCGAGAACAGCCATCGCGGACTGTAGTCTGGCAGCAGCCGCCATCATCTCAGCCGCAAAGCTCCTCATACCATGTCACATCATCTCAGGTCATCGCAATTTCATCATCTCTTCATGTCTCATCCGCTTCCAGCCCACCTTTCCAGGGCAGGCATATCTTCTTCATCGCCAAAAGGGAAAATCAAAACGCCAATCGCTATGCATTCCCAAAAGATCGACAATCTGCAGCTGTCGAAGAGAGAGAAAAAACAAGAGAAAATCCTCGCTCATTCTTTCCGCTGAACGCTCCCACCAAAATACGTTCTCGAAATATCATCCAGTTTCTCGGACACCGACCTCTTCATCGCCGCTGCAGGTTTCACGGGCGAAGCAGAAGTGGCCGGGTCCGCTGATTGTCAGTATTTGGACTTGCGTCCGCCGTTGCGATCCATAGCATTTCGCGATGCCGTCTTCTCTCGACGCGATCGTTCTTGCTGTTCTTCAAAGACGCTCTCGTCTTCTTCTGGCACGACTTCCGGTGCGGGAGTTCGCTTGCGATCACGATGTCGTCGCATGCGGTTGTTGCTGATTTGCGATGCACTATCGTCTGGTGCAAGACTCTCCATGTCGTCCAGGCCATCGTCATCACCCTCCTCGATGTCGGTGATGCCACTGGCTGGAGTGTCAAGGCGTACGCCGACAGGATCGATGCCACTGCCACGACGAGCCTGAGCTTGGGCTGCCAGCCCGGCCGAACGCTCTCTAAGCATCTGTCGGACAAGCTCGGCGCGTCCGTGCAGGATCTCGAATGCATCTTCTAGGCGCTCCATATCCATGAAAAGGTTTCGCTCCAGCTCGGCCGCCACGGCAATCTCGGTATCCTCATCCAACTGGACCGGCGCAGGAGGCGTGGCTCCCATACCAGGTCCTGGCGTTGGTCCTCGCGTAGGGAACATGGATGGCATCTCTCCTTCAAAAGGGGTGGGGCCTCGTGACGGCACAGCACTGAAGCCGCTGAATGGAGTTCCATTCCGAGAGAAGGGAGTGTGGCTTTGGTTCCTGGAGGGACCCCGGGAAGCAGCCGGTGAAGCGTACGCAGATGCCGAAGGAGGAAAGCCAGCTTCTGCGCCCGACCAAAGAAAGCCGTCAAATCTGCCAGACGTGAGAATGTCCCATTCGGCCTCGTTGACCTCGGCCAGCGTGGCAAGCATGCCATGCAGAGCAGGGTTATTGAGCAAATACATGGCAGCCTCACAGTCTCGCGGCGGTCGATCAAGGCGATACAGTCTTTGCAGAGCCTTTTTCGCTCTTCGCAGCGCAGTTGAAGCAGTTGCAGGACGCTCCGCCGGGGTTGGCGCCCTCGACGATGCGATGCTGCTCTGGCCATGCATCAAAGCAATGAAGAGGTTGCGCTGGTAGTTGTTCAACTTGGTCATCATGGCGAACATGAGAGTGTCCTCATCAGCCTCTTCCGGGGGACTGCATGGGTATTCAGGCTGCTGCGAGAGCCAACTCTGCACCGCACGCTTCGTCTTTTGATTCTGTCGAATATAGTGATCCTTGTACTCCTCGGGCACGTCGATATCCAATTTCTGCATGGGCGCTTGCGTAGCTCCAGAGATGCCGAGACCACTGTCGTCTGGTTCGATTGAAAAGGGAGGCCACTGGGGAAGCTCGCGTCGTCCTGCGACGAATTCCAGAATTTCGCCCCAGCTGATCCCAGTGTCTTCTTCATCAGATAATGTTGGCTGAGGCGTGGTCCTACATACCACACAATCACAACGCTGCGAGGAAATATCACGAGCGAAGACTTGCGAGAGCTTGTCCAGCAACCTTCTCGCAACTGATTTGTAGCCAGTAGCCACGGCAACCGAACCATTCCCTTGCAACACGTGCAGATAGTCGTCGAGGCGCTTGTGCAGAGAGCTAAAGACCTTGGCGTACTCCTCCATCGGCGCAGTATGGCCAAGTGCTGGTGACTGGTACACGCTGAATGGCTGCACTGGCGGACCAGTCTGTATCAGCCGTCTTGGGACGGGAGTCGGCAGGCCACCATTCTTCAGCAAATAATCCACACGTGGTGCTTCTCGGGGTCCCGCGACCGGAGGCGGCGGAGGTGGAGGAGGAAGCGGCATTTGCTTTGCAGTCAGAGGAGTCGGGAAAGCCCTTCCGTTGTGAGAGTTGGCCACTCCCACATCGACGATTGGTGTCGCACGTGCAGCATATTCTTGGACAGGCGTCTTGGGCTGTGAGTCGGTCGCAGAGGGCGGAGAGTAGTCTTGCGTATTCACGACGTGCGCGGGGCGCCTTGCCTGTCTGCTCGGCTTTCGGTCAGGTGCGATGGACGTGGCATCTGAGTCGGTCGTCTCCTCGGTCAAGGTCGATCGATCGTGGGACGTGGTGGACTCGGTCCTCCGATAGCTGCTCACTGGCGTCGACTTGCGCTCTTCGTCGGGAAATGCTCCTGGCATGCTCGAGACTTCTGAGCCAAAGCGTGCCTCCTTCCGCAGACTCGTGCCCGATTTGGTATTCTTGACTCCATTCGTGCCGTTTGTGCGACTGCCCGAGTCAGCGCTCTTTCTCGGGCTCTCTGCCTTCCACCTGACGTCCTCGGCGCTTGATCTCTTGCTCCGACTGCTGCCTGACCTCCGCGGCTCTGGATCCTCTGCGGTCAAGGGTGGACTGGGCGGAGCACGGGCAGGTGCCGTGGTAGACGACCTCTTGCTCCCCCGCGCCTCATCCTTGCCCACATCCGTGGCATCTGGAGTGACGGGGTCTGCCTTGGTCTTGCCGACTTCCTCTCTACTCCCCACAGCCTCTCTGCTGTGTGCTTTGCTAAAAGTGGGATATGAGCTGGGCGCTTCACCGCTGCTTGAGCGCCGCTCCATCTCCGGCACGGCCATAGACACGACCTTGCGCCGAACGTTGATGGGGTCGCTCCTCTCCGACGCGGTCGGGGCGCGTTCCCGGCTGCCCGACTTTCGCTTGGAGGTGTGCAGCGGGAGCTTGGTGGATGAGGACGACTTGTGCGAGGATCGGGAGGATTTGTCGCGCAAGTCGCGTTCGTCGTGGGAGTGATGCTTGCGACGATGCCTCTTCCGCTCGCCGTCGTTGGAAGAGGACATGTCGGTAGGGAAGGGGGAGAGGGGAAGAGGAAGAAGAAGGAGAAGAAGAAGCGGAAGAAGCAGCAGCGGCGTGGTGGTGTGGTGTGCGGAGGGCGGGATGGAGAGTGAGTTTGGGCTGGAGGCGCTTAGGAAGCTGTGTGCTGGGCCAATCAGCGCGCGGCAGTGGGGCCTGCAGCTTGTCGGATGTGCCGGAGAGGATTGCTGCGGTGCAATATGCGCGCGTCGCGTCGCGAAGCCGTGAGTGCCTGAGCTAGAATAATAGTACAGTTCTGCCGGAGCACAGCAGCGCGAGACGAAAGACCTTGTGTCCCCGCGACGTGTCGTCGCTGCAGAGCGGCCTCACCGTCATCGCAGCAGCAGGAGGAGGAGAAGGGCGATATGACGGCGAGCGGGGCCCAGCCACCACCCCCGACTCCATCTCGCCCGCCCACACCGCATCATTCATTCTCTCCGTGTGCACGGCCTGGGTCTGCGCTCACCGCATGGATGCGCGGGAATACTCAGGAGATGGCCCGAGGGGAGAGAGGGAGAGAGGGAGAGGAGGAGAGGAGGGAAGGGCGAGGGAATGGCGCGGATTATCAGAGCCCGACGAGGCCCGGGGCCCGCGACGTTAGTGCGAAACCTCCAACGGTTCAGAACCAACGTCAACTGTTACCACAACGTCGGCCGTCGACGATAACGGCCGCTCGGGCGGCAGAGGCCGGAAGAGTACGGCCATCACCGTCCTGCGCTGGTTCGCCATGTCACGCGAGGGCGCGGTGGTGCATCTCCCATCACCCACTAACTCATATCACTGCTGCGACACAATATACTCGGCCACCTCCCTCGGATTCCTCGCCCCCACAATCTTCGTCAGCGGCAACACCACTGTCCCCTCCTGCTGATCCAGTTGCGCAGCTCGACCGCCACCAGCGAATCTAACCCGAGCTGTGCCATCCGCCCATCAGGCGAAATCTCCTCCGTCTCCATCAACATCATCTCCGCCACCTTGTCAATCAACGCGTTGACCAAGGCTCCGCTCTTGGCCCCGTTGGCACCGCGGTCGCGCGCATCGCCCGAGTCGTGGCGTTCGTGCGCAGTCCCGGTGGCCTGCTTCTTGGTGCCTGAAAGGCCTGCGGCAAGCACGCGCACGTGCGGCCAGTGCTCCCAGGACATGTCAGCATTCGTGGGCCAGAGTATGCCGGAGATGGACACTCCGCCCTCGTTCAAACCGGAAGACGGACCGAGGATGGCGCCCTTGACGAGCGAGATGGTTCGTGCTTCGGTGAGGGAGACGCCGAGAGACGTCCGGAGCGAGTCGACACTGCTGCGGTCGACCACGTAGCCGACATCCTCCACGACGGGAAGGTGTATGGAGGTCGCAGGCTTCCCTTATGCGAGGCGGCGCTTAGAGATGTAGTCTAAAAAGGACTGCACGTCTGTTCGTGACGCAGGATGGCTGGCTCTGTGCCACACTTACACAGATGTGCTTGAATAGATCGTCTGCCCAACGAGACCGAAGACCGAGTCCATGGAGGCAAGTGAGACGAAGAAGTCCAGGTCTGGACAGAACTCGTCAAGCTTGTAGGCGCTTTCCACTTTCAGTCTTGTAATGTGGTTCCAGTCGTCGAAGGTGTGATTAACCAGCATGGAGTCCTTCACGCACACACGTCAGTATTGATCGCATCACGGCGAAAACGTAGACTCGGGGCTGCTCACCCGGATGTACAACGCTCCATGCACGACTCCTTCACGGGCGGCAAGTCCCGCATCTACTGCAAAGCAGCGTACAACTCCTCCCCATTGCCCACATCGCAAGCCATGGCTCGCAAATTCGTCTTCTCATTGCCGTGGAAACGCTCAACCAGCTCTTTGACCTCTGGTCGTGGCGCCCCGATCCTGCCCAGTAGCACGACATTCTCAGCTCCATGCTCAAACATCCGGACCGCAAGGGACCGACCAATGCCTCCCGTTCTCCCGGAGATCACATAGGTCGCATTTGCTTTCAACAGTGGTCCCGCAGTGGCAGCCATTCGAGACTCGGTCTCCGCCAGGACTTGATCATCTTCACCCATGGTGAGGATGACTTTGCTCCTGGCACCAGTCTGCAGCTTTTGTAGAGCGCCCGACAGTTGCGATACCGGCATGGCTGTGATCATTCCATGTCGTCTATCGGTCTTTGTGAGCTGTCGTTCGATCATCTTGGTGGTCTCCACTAAGCCTTCGAAAACCATTGCGGTCTGTGCTTGATGAGGCGATGTACATCAATTCTGCTCATTGCAATGTTGCGGGCCAGTAGTGCACTGCTAGCTGTGCCATTTTCGAGAGCGCAGAGAGGTCCACATAATGGTCAGAGTCCGCAATCATATCCGCTGACTCCCGGAGCACTGCTCCAGCATCCGGATGAGTCTGGAGGAGCATCTGGACGCCTTGACCTCCAGTGGCTTTGAGGATGCCTTCGCGCAGTTCAGCAACTCGGAAGCAAAGATCGTCGTGCTTGGAAGAGCATATCGCTCTGACAGCTCTGCTCGATCTTCCTGTTTCGATGCTGAAGCAAAGACTTGCGCTCCGAAGGGCCGAGCTACGGCAATGCAAGCTTGTCCGAGCGGGTTGGCGGCCTCGTGCACCACCTTTTAATCGCCTTTGCCAATTCTCCCCTTGTGCGTGACTGCAATGTAAGTTACGCGGAGAGATGGGCGAGTGGCGAAGCAGCCGCGTCGATGATGTTGTCAAAGCCGTGTGGCAATTTGGCGACGCAATGGCCAGACAGGCGAGCATATTTCGCCACAGCTCCTCCGTCCGCCACAAAAATGCCCAGATCGCCATGCCCACTTTCTCGACCGCACGCCGCGCTCTGACCACCCCTCCAACTCCTCCGACCCGGACGTCTTCCACAGCGAATGGCCCTGCACAGTCTGGAAGTCTCTCGCTCCAGACCCAACAGCTTGCACCCGCACCAGCACTTCATCGTCTTGCAGCAGCCCCTCCCTCACGTCCAACTCGTGGAAAGACAATGTCGCCGCACCGCCCACATCCTCAATCGTCAGCTCCAAATCTACCACCTCTCCCTCCGCTCGCGGTTCATTTCCCTCAAAACCTCCTTTCCCGCCTCACCTTCACGCCTTCTTCCACCCAAAATGCCTCTCGCGCCCGCCCGTTCTTCCTCAATCGCGGAAGCACAATCATGCCACCTTTCCAGGCGAATCACTGTTCCGCATCCGCTTCGGGTGCCCGCTTGGGGACCGCCCTGACGAACTTGGCTGCGGCTTCCGTGCCATGTGCAATAAGAGGGGCGTCGGCGAGGAGGGAGACACTGCGCGATGTGTCTTCGTGGCGGAGGGTGCGGAGCAGGACGACGATGAGGCGAGATTCAGGGGTACTGTTTGCGGGGATGATCCCGAGGATGTTGTTGCCTCGTTGCAGGAGCCAGGCTTTGAGGTGGGTGTAGTTGGTGTGAGGGAGCGAGGAGAGGATGCTGTGGTGGGGGTTGTCGATGAAGATTGCCAGGTGAGAGGTCGCTGGGATTGAGGCGAGGTCGTGAAGGGCTTCGTGCGAGATTGGTGTGGAGGTCGATTGGCCGAGTTCCTGGTGAAGAGCTGTTGCAAAGCTTGTGTCTTCCTGCGACTTAGGGGTTAGCTGCGAGCAGATGGTAATCTGCTCAAATAGCTGCGTCTTCTTCTCTCCACTCTCCTCACCCTCGCAGCCACAGGCCTTACTTCCGGAGCTGTCAAAGCCGTGTGAAGAAGATCTGCAGGCGTTTGCGAGAGTCAATGACGTTGAGCGCATTGCAGTCTAGGAATGCGTACATGATCGGTTCATGAACCTCGTTCAAAACAGTCCAAATGCGGTCGCAGTGACATCCTGAGACGCTGATGTATCGTATCGCGAGGTAGCAGACCTGTCTAGGAGCTTGTCTGCCAGGCTTGCGCCAGCAGGTATTGGTCCTGGAACCATTGTGCCGGTCTTCTGCGAAACAGCTTCCTTCCTTGTCGTGATCTTCGTGGCCATACTGAAGACGGGCGGTGTAATAATGTCCATGGAACCCAGTCATCCGCCTGAGGGACTCAGAGGTGTTGTAGAGCAGACCAAGTCCCGAAAAGCGGTCTCCTCATGTCGCCATCAGCTCCTGGCTGAGAGTCTCGTACCAGAGACTTTATCGTTGAGCATCAAAAGTATCAGGACTCAACTGACCTGCCATTTGGATGTCACCGAAGAGGCAACTTCTGATCCATTCTCAGCATGCTATGTCATCTTCACGTCTGGCTCCACTGGTACACCAAAGGGCGTCACAATATCGCATGCCCATTTGATGACCGCTGCAACGAGTTTCATCCCATTCTGAGGCCTAGACACCCGGACTAGAACTATCCAGGCAAGCAGCAACACCTTTGATGTCGCCATGGGAGACATCTCCCTCACGCTATTGGCTGGCGGTCCCTTGTGCATGCCTGCAGAGGTACGTCTGCAAGACAGTCTGGCGGGAGTCATTCGAGAATTCCACGCCAATTTTGCGTTCATCACTCCCACTCTCGCAAGGCTTCCTGACCCTGCAGAGGTTCCTTGTCTACAAACCCTCGCATTTCTTGGTGAGCCTGTGAGCCGCGAGTTGGCAGAGACCTGGGTCGCAGAGACTCGGTTTCTAGCCACCTACGCTCCTGCCGAAGCAAAAATCCTCACAAGCTGTCACGACATCTCAGCTGGAGATGTGGACGGAGTTGACAATGTCGGGGACCCCGCATCGTGCCGCTACTGGGTTATTCGTACCTCTGACACTGATATTTTGTGTCCCCTGGGTTGTCCAGGAGAGCTGTTGATCCAAGGTCCGACCAAAGCTGAAGGGGATCTTGGTGATGTTAAAAGGACTGCTGCATAATTCATCAGTCCGCCGACATGGCCCAAGCTCTTCCCGCAGTTTGCCTTTGGGATGCCGTTCTATCGTACCGGAGACATGGCAATCCAAGTGCCAGATGGCACCGTGGTCATCAAGGGTCGCATTGATACGCAAGTAAAGGTTCGCGGTCAGCGAGTCGAGCTTGGCGAGATAGCAGATCACCTTCGATGTATCGTCGGAAAGGGCTGAAGCATCGCCGTCGACGTTCTCAATGCTGACAGTGCAGATACGGAGTTGATAGCATTTCTCGCGCCTTGCAAGCAATCGCTTCGCTTGCAAACAAGATCCGACGACATGATGCTCGAACCACTTGTAAACCAAGCTGCTACCTGGTCAAATGCGTTGGACAAAATTGTGCCACCTTACATGTTGCCTGCCTGCTATCTTCACGTTCAAGCTGTTCCTTGCTCCAGGGTAGGCAAGACGGACAGGCCATCGCTTCGGACTCTGGCAAGGTCACTGGCTTCACATCAGCTTCAGCATTATAGCCCGCATGCGAGAACCATACAGACAAGCACAAACGCGAGTGTGGGTTCTAGCATGGACAACACCACAATACGAATGTGTCAGCTCTGGTCCCAGGTGCTGAACTGCCCAGAGTCGGCAATATGAGCGAAGGTCAAATTCTTCGCGCTGCGTGGGAACTCGATAAGAGTAAGTTGACAGAGTGTGGCCCTCCTGGGTTGAACTGACAAGGCCCAGGCTAAGCGGCTGGTGGCGGCGGCAAGAATTGCTGGCGTTTCTCTAACACTTGAGAACGTCTTCAGATATCTGGTGCTCAGTGGTATGTCGGCCTCAGTGGAGGCATACTCTCACAGCTTGGCTATTGACTTGACAGGCATAGCAAAAAGTCCTAGCGCAAGCCGTACAGAACTTTCTGCATCTCGGCAGCAGATCTCGCGAGAGTCGAATGTATTGTTCCTGCTACAGGGCTCCAGAGGCTTATGATGACTCCAGTCGATAGGAATAGGGATCAAGATTTGTTTTGTCTCCAATTTCCATCCGCAGTGGACAAGAGCAAGCTTCAAAAGGCCGATGCAGCGGTGAGGAGGCACCACGCGATCCTGCGCACAATTCTGCTCCGAGAGGGACAACAAGTGGTGCAGGTTGTGGTCGAAGAGACTGTGCGAGATGAGTTACTCGCATGCGCTCAGGCAACGAAACTTCCCAAATTCCAATTGCAGGAGACCGACGCCAACTGCACTGTTCTAAGGCTGAGCATACATCATGCCTTTCATGACAACATATCTCTCAAGCTCGTCTTCAGCGGCCTGAAGACCGCCGACGAAGATCGACCCTCTGATGGCCCGCGTTTTGAGGACTGGTTGGTGTATAGCATAATTTACATGTCCGGGACTCGCTCAGCTTCTGGAAAGAGCAAGTCATGCGTGGCATGACGAGGACGACGACCTTGAGTGATGTTTCACTACCCTTTGCAGCGGACCAGGCCAACCGACAACGGCGCATTCAGATCAGTGTCTCCATTGCGGACATGCGCTCTGTTGCTGGATCTGGCACGCTGGCCATCGCGACAAAAGCGGCGTGGACGATTGTTCTATCCCGCCTATCCCCCTTAGAAGAACTTTTCTTCGCAGAAGTAACGGCGAATCGCAACTTAGAAATTATTAGCATTAAGGATATTCTGTGGGCCGTGTGTATCAACCTGATTTCTGTTCGAGCTTGAGTCCGGCCAGGCATGTCCATTGCACGAGTGGCAGAAGAACTGGCGGAGGCAGCTCTGCCCCACCACCACGTAAATTTGGGGGACACATTTGCGGAATACTTGAATGAACCATCTACCTCAGTGCTTGTATCCCAAGCCTGTAATCATGCCGAGATGGCCGGACGAATCGGAGGTAGTAAGATGACATTTGTGGGAGAGAGCCGAGCTGGAGATCCGTCAGATATTTGGATCGTGGCGGTGCCCGGTAGCGAGGAGCTCTCATTTGATAGACTAGACTATCTGCCTCTCGCATGAAGTAACGGAAGACAGAGCCCAGCGGATCTCGTCTGCAAATTAATCACGTGCAGACCGGCGCGCATGTCATGCTGACACTGCCATTTCCATTTGCACGCATCGGGCTCTCGCGGTATTTGTGAATCAATTTCCATTCTTTACGTGCTACACAAAGACGTCAAGCATCAACAGGATCTCCGTTTTGTCACCATGAATTTGCGCAATAGCAGTGTCCGAGAGGCCCACGGTCCAGAAGACCAGGCCAGAGAAAAGATGGCGCTGCCGCTCTACCATGCTTCGAACATTGGATGGAACGTGGGAATGTGTCCGCGGCGACCCAATGTTGTGATACAGATTTTGTGAAATAATTTTCCGCGATACTTGCCGCGATGCTTTTTGCCTCGATTCAGCCAGGCCGCGTATACAAGCGTATCCTTCCGACAGCCGCACCGCGCGCAATCCACTTTCTCGCTGCACCTAAGAAAGCGCATCCTGCGCTATGGCATCCGCACGGAGTCCAGAGAGAGAGCCGTTGTTGGCTAATTACAGGCCTGGACCAACTACTAGCGGGCACAGGAACGAGAGATCCAATCGCGATAGCGAGCTCACAAAATGCATACGAGCATGGCAAAGCTGCCTTTCTATCTCGCAACTTCGTCCGCAGAAGTCCAGCCTGGACGAACATGAGGAGCCGCTATATCAATACCAACCACTGAGCCAGTCGAAAGCAGATGGTCTCAGCGTCAGATGCTTGCGTCTAGCTCCGGCAAGATCTACGACCTCACCTCTGAAATGTTCGCTCCAGGAGTCCTGTTTCGATCAGACCCGCGACCAATTCTCCATACCATTCGATGCATTGTCCTATGTATGGGGAGATTGCAGCGATCGTCGCAAGCTTTTCTGCCTCGACGATGATCTCTGCTGGCGCATTCTGTACATTGGCCAAAACCTGGATCAAGCACTCAGGGCACTGCGTCCCCGATTCAAACCTGTCACCCTCTGGGTCGACGCCATTTGCATAAATCAAGCTGACCTTGCCGAAAAGGAAGTACAGATCGGCTTAATGGATCAGATCTTCGAGGCTGCCTCAAGGTGCATTGTTTGGCTGGGACCTGAAGACCCGATGCTCAAGACACTTTTCAGGTACAGGCGCTTGGCGCCCCTGATATCTATGATACTGACAGAGTCGATGAGGGAAAGATTAGGTAGGCTCGCAGACTCCGAATGAAGTGCTTGACTAAATCGCATGTATAGAGGACTACCTGGGCATTGAAGAAGCAGAGACGCATCTAGACGAGGTCGAATGGTTGGGACGAGCATGGACTTACCAAGAAATGTTGCTCAGTCGCCAGCTCGTTGTGAGATTAGGCTCCAGCACATTCAAGTATTCCACGTTCATCAGATCTGGCAACTCGAAGGGGCGCAGACCAGGCGACGCTTTCAGGCGGTCTGCCAATTTCCTGCTCAATGAAGGCTCGTTGGCAACCGTGCAAAAAGTCACCAAAGGAGGGGCCTTTCCCGCAACGCAGCCTCTCCTCGTTCTACTGGCTGCGAACATCAAAAACAGGACGGCCACTGTGGCTAAAGATCAGGTCCTTAGCATGACTGCAGTACTGAAACGCTTGGGAGCAGACCTTCCACCGTTGTCCTACGCAATGCACGTCCCGCAGCTCTTCACCATCGCAACCAGGGCCTGGCTCAACCTTGCGCCTTCTCTAGACATTATCAATTTGGCAGCTTCTGGTCACGAGACCCCAGGCTTACCATCATGGTGCATCGACTGGCGGAAACGCGCCATTCACGACTTCTCGATCATCTGCGGAGACTACACCGCGTGGTTCGCCATGCACGATCGCGGCTTGAATGCGACTGGTGATTCTCGGTATAGGGTGCATGTCGATGAAGGTGCCGCGGATGCGACGCTGAGCCTGAGGGGACTGATCGTCGATGTTGTATCTTGGTGTCACGCACCTACTTCATCGCCAGCTTTGCCCGTCAGCAGTGCTTCTCCAATAGTTGCCCCACCCGTGACGCGACTCAATGAGAACTCTCAGTCTGAGAATGCAGGAGACGTTGATGACGACCAACAAAGCACAGAGTCCGAAGCTGTCCCGGCCGGGTGGCCGATCGTTTGGAGCATACTCAAATCAGTGGCAGACACTGCCAACGACGAAGAAAGCCTGAGGCAAGTGGCGACCAAGCTGCACGACTTGTTGGTCATGGTAGATGAAAATTCGGCAACCACTCCAGACAGCTTGCTCGAGGCGCTCAAAGTCGCGCTGAAGCCATTCGACCTTTGGGCCGCAGAAGAGACAGACGGCGCCTATGCATGGATGTCGAGCCCGCAGTACGAATACATGGATACGATAGAAGCGGGGAGCGTCCTCACTTACAGAATGAGTGACTATTTCGAGCACCAGACTTTCTTTCGCGCCAAAGCTGGAGAACTGGGCGCATGCTACTGTGCAACACCGGTGCTCGCCGGAGACTCTGTTGCGCTGGTTGCAGGCTCGCGATTCCCGCTTATCCTTCGCAGAAATGGCGATGAGAAGAGCCCACGCTTTCGATTCGTTGGCCCAGCGTACATCACGAATATGATGCATGGCGAACTCTGGTCTACAAAGGAAGAAAATCTCGAGGAAGTTTTATTGGTATGAGCACGCAGACAATGATGGTTTTGCTTGTATGCTCAAGTACATTGGATCAGCTCAGCGTACGACAGGTGTGGTGCACTTCAGGTCACACGAGCATGCTGATCTTGTGCCACCTTGGCCGCGGGGGTCAAGCAAGGCCTGGGGCTCACTTTGCCATTGGAACTACCCAGCAAACGCGTGACTGCTGAACGCTTGGTACAGCCTGGCCACACGCTCGACTTCACCCATCTATCCTTGGACACAAGAAGCGCTTCGTATCGTAATTGATCCACGCTCGGCTGCCATTGCATCGATCTGAAGAGGATAACCAAGACGTAGGACAAGACTTGTGCCTGCGAAGACTGGAACGAGGAGGGCGAGACTGAAGTCAGGACACGCCACAATCTGAGATCCCTTTCGCGAGACAGCCCCTCGCTCTAAGCTTCTGACTGGAATGTCGTAGGCTTGCGACTTCAGGACGACGCGTCCCCTCTTCGACTCTGTTCCCTCTGTCGCGAAATCATGTTACAATGGGTGCAAGCAGTCCAAAGACCATCGGCCTCTGCATCTTCCTCTTTCTCGCATCAGCGCTCATCACGTTATCCTTGAAGTCAACGCACCACAACCCACGATGGCCACCTCGTCGCACCAATGGAGCTAAGGCCCTCTCCCAGCACGTGGTCCTGCAAACCCACAAAGTCGCATACGCCACCTTCCTCGCCGGCAGCACCAGCGAGGACCACCGCGAGACCGACGAAGAATCAGCATCCATCGACGACGCCGACGACGGCTACTACCTCGGAGCGCGCGTCCTAGCCTACCAACTCCTCCACTCCAAATCCGCCGGCACCAACAACAGCATCCCCTTCCTCGTCGTCTGCACACGCGACGTCTCCAAACGCAAACGCGACCGCCTGAAGCGCGACGGCGCGACCATCATCCTCGTCGAGAAACTGCAGCAAGACTGGGTGCGAGCGGCCGACGCGCGCTGGGTCGACGTGCTGACGAAACTCCGCCTCTTCCAGCTGACCGCATACGACAAGATCCTCTTCATCGACGCCGACACGCTCGTCACCGCGCCGCTCGACGGCGTCTTCTTCGACGAAGCCACGCTGACCCAAGGCACCAAAGCGCTGCCCGCGGCGACGCGCGACGACGAAGCCCCGCTGCCGCGCACGTACATGTTCGCGACGCACAGCGACTACTGGGGCTACGACCACGACTTCCCGCCGCCCGCCAGCCTGACGTACCTCAACTGCGGCTTCTTCATCTTCACGCCCTCGCGCGACCTGTTCGCCTACTACCTGAGCCTGCTGCAGTTGCCGGGCCGCTTCGACCCGGGCTTTCCGGAGCAGAATCTCTTGAACTACGCGCATCGGCAGGACGGCAATATGCCGTGGAAGCCGCTGTGGTATGGGTGGAATGTGAATTGGCCGACGGAGAGGGATTGGAGGGGCGGGGCGAGGAGTTTTCATGCCAAGTATTGGGACGGCGATCCGAGCCATGATGCCGTGTTGAAGGCGATTTGGAGGGAGCAGAGGGCGGAGATGCAGGGCTTCTATCGCGGGAGGGATGGGGAGTGAAGGGATGGAGGCGTGTGGGAGGTTGGTGGGGCGAGAAGATGCAGGAGGAGGATCATTGGATCTCCAGATCAAATTCTTTCGCTTCATTGCTCGTGAGCATGCAGACATTGTCGCATGCAAAAGCTGTGTCTCGGAGCTAGATTTCGGGCAGGACAGGTGGTCGGCAAGGTTGCATTAATTCAGAGACATTTGCTGCATAGCAGATGCAACGTATCACGAGCTCTGCGCAGCAGCAACGCTCCGTGCAAATCCGCAATGTCGTGTCCCGTCTCTCGACCTCGACGCTTCATTGATCTTGAGTCATTCTTCCAGCGCCGCTCTTTGTCACACACTACACAGCCTGCTCGTCTCTTCTCTCGCGATTTGCTGGAATTAAGACTCGGAAACAAGCGAGTCTTGCTCGAGGCTCTGATTTCACGGGGCTCTGTCGATGTTGTTCGCCAGACTAGGTGTCATGCGGAGACCCTGCCAACTAGAATCAGAAGACACGATCAGCATCCAGCGCAGAGCAGCCGCATCATGACGAAGCCCAACAATGTGCCTGGCGAGACTGGTATTCTTTGTGCGTGCGTGCGTTGGAATAAATTTCAGTCTTTGATAGCGAGGCGTGATAAAGAAATTAAGATTAGGTCGTCTCATTGTTCGCTGCTTAAGGATGGCGATATGAAGTGGCTGAGCCCATCTACACGCCTCACGGGCAGTGGTCTAATCACCTTCGCTCAGGCAGCAAAGGCATTCACGAACGACCTCGATCATGAGACCAATCTCACGAGCACAATACCTCACATCCGAGCTGGTCTCGGCCCCGAGTGTTGCCATCGAACACGAGTGCGCAGTCTGCCAGGAAGAGTACACTGACCCGGTCGAATTGTCAGGGTGCAAGCATATCTTTTGTAGGTGGTTACGCAGGCGCAGAGCTCGTCTGAGGAGGAGGAAGAGCAGAATGGCTGACGAGATTCCAGGTCGAGGTTGTATCGCGCAATGGCTGTCGATTCGGAGCAAGAATACCTGTCCGACGTGTCGGGACGTGCTCTTCGTGCTTGACGGCGCTGACAGGGGGCCTGTAGGGCAAGAACGTCTCGTGTTGATGCGCGATGCGCTGGCAAACAGTCGCTTGGTGACGGGTGAGTTTCACGTGTACAGTGACAGCATCGCATGGACGATGTCAGACCTTCAGCGAGCAACAGCAGCGGCCAATACGTGGCTTGGAGAGCAGCATCATTTGGATATTGCTGGACCGGCGGTCATCAATATGCATAATCTGGGACCTCATCTCGTCGCCATGGGTAATCTGATAAGTGGCTATGCCTCCGCAGTGGGACGGGCGTATAGCAGGAATCAGATTCGCGACTGGAGATTGATCATCAACGCCGTCTATGAGCTGCTGGCAGCCAGAGATGGGTCCCGACTTGATGCTCTGGCCATGTCTCATTACCTCAAGGAAGAGATTGAAACCAGTCTTCTGCGACAAGAGTTGACAGTAGATCGCTTCTTCGACCACCATGCGCGAGCCGAGTCGCTCAGCGGAGATCTGGATGTGCTCGTGCAGTACATGGCTCAGCAGGCGGGCGAGGAGTTTCAACGCAAGGAGAGACAGGCTCGGGCGGTTCGAGAGGAGCCGACGTTGCTGGGAAAGGTAAGCTTGTTGGCGAGACAGTTCTGGGAGGGCTAACTAGCCGCAATGTCTCATGGCTGGCCGGGAGCCTTTGCCCAGATGCCACCGGCGTAGGTTCATCAGGCAGCTAAAATTCAAGCCCCTTCTTCCTTGTCTTGCCCATTTCCATTTGCATGCTCGCTCGGCCGGTGCGAGAGTGAGCAGGTGGCTGGACCATTGCACGGCGCTAAAAAGACCAGCTCCGAGCTGACTGTGCACAGAAAGGGCGTGTTGGATGATATTGCGGCGCGGGTGGTGTGCTGCGTGTGGAAGGGTGGTGGGTAGCAGTCAGGCCACGATGACAGCTGTCGACAGAGGCATCATTCATGCTGTACAAAGGATACGAGCCATGGCCTGACAGCACTCCGGATGCTGCCCGGGCCATGGCGGCGTCGAGATGGGCCGATGAATGGAGCGACAGCATCGAGCCGGCGTGCGCCTGGGACGCTTTGTCGAGTGCCTGCAGGAATCTGGGGAAGAGGACGGAGGCAGCGGTACGTCGTGGTGGAGAGCGCAGCTGCTGCCGACCGACCGACCCTCTTCCGCCCTCGACGACGGTGATTGGCGCGGGGAGGCGGCGAGCGGCTCGGGGCGTCTGAGGCAGATGCTCCCCTGCGAGAGCAGACGGGCGTTCACTCCCGCGCCGGCTCGATGGGGGAAGGGAATCCAGGTGGTGGTGGTGTGGAGGCCTCGCGTCAACAGCCAAGCTTCACCCTTCCCCGCGATGCCCAAGCAAGCCTAAATCCTTTGAAGCACCAGGGCCCTCGCTGCCCGTGGGATCCCATGCTGCTGCTGCTCTCTGCACACCTGCTGCTGCTGCTGTTCCCCCTTCGTCTGGCTCTTCACACCGCCCGCACGCTGCTCTGCCGCCGCTGCCTGTTCTGGTCGTGGACTTCGCCCCTGCAACCGGCGCCGCGACAGCACATCTCTATCGCCACCCCGATCGTGAGCATCGGTAGTGACGTAGCCGCTGTGCTACACGTCGCCCCCCGCCTCTTCCCTCCGCCCTCACCTGATCGCTGTCCGCTGCGACGACATTGGACGCCGAGATCAGATCGACGTCCCCCGCGAGCACACCGGCGGGACTGCTGCTGGCCATTGCGCCCCGCCCCAGCCCGTCCTCTCCCCCCCAAGTGACCTGCTCGGCCTCCGGACAACACCCTCATTGTCCACTCCCCATCCACCCTTCGTCAATCACAATGGCCGACGACAACTCCCCATCCACTCGCCCCGAATCACCGCCACGCATGCGGCGCTCCTCCCTTGCTGGGGACACGTTTGCCAACCTCTTCAATGGCGGCCGCTCGGGCTCCATCTCCCGAGCCACGAGCGACTACAACGGCAGTCAGCAGTCCTACAATGCAGCCGGACCCATCACATCCGCAGCAGCCCAAGCACAACGTCGCCGGCTCTCCCTGACCACGCTCGGCCTCTCCGGCTCCCCCGGCCAAGCCTCTCCCTTCGGCTCCTACACCAGCCGTCGCGACTCCTACGGCACCGCAGGCAGCGATAGCATCGACGAATCTGCCATCGAAGAAGACGACGGCAAAGCCTCCTACCCGACTCCCGCAACCCCTTTCGCCCGACGCATGAGTTTTGGTGCAAAGGCACTTCGAGACGTCCGGACAGGCAGCACTGCGAATGGCAGTGGAGGCTGTAGCCCCCCAAATGGTACTAGTAAACCATCTACCATTGCCGAAAATGATGCCCTATCTTCCACCACCAACCCACGAACACACAAAGCGAATGGGTCGATCTCGAGCCGAACCGCCCAGGGTCCAGGTTCGTCTTCGCTGTGCCCATCACTTTCTCCCTTCCTCCCCAAGCCCGCTGCTGCCTTCTCGAAGTCTTTGGAATCCCAACGCTAACACATCCTTCCCCACAGGTGAAGGCTTCAACTGGTCCGAAAACTTCCGCAACCGCGCCGAACGCACATCCTCCATTGCCAGCGGCAGCCTATTCGGCAATAACAATGCTGCAGGCTCTCCTCCCGGCAGCCTCAAGCATGACCGCAGCAAGAGCGTCGCAGTCATGGAGCCTCCCATGCGAGAAATGCCCAAGCCGAAAGAGCAGGTCCGACCAGATCACTTTCAAGAGCGGATATTGAAGGGCGATTTCTATATGGATTGATCAATCAAGACTGGAAATGTCGAAAAAGACGCACTGTGACTGCAAATTGAGTGTCACCGGAGTCTGGAAGTTCCCTCATCACGGAATGTCACAAGGAAGGATAACGCGACTACCACTACTGCACGATTACCACTTCATGCGGATACGGCAGAATATCGGATCAAGGCGTTCGGGGGCGGGCCATGGTGTGATTGATGGCGCTGGAGCACAAAAGAATGCCCTGTTCAAGCGAACGGCGCCAGTGAAGGACATGGGGAATGGAGGAGAGAGCGAAGCTTTTCACGATTTTACGACCACCAAACAAACAGCAGCATCTTACTTTTCACCTTTGCGCACCATCACCGCGCTCATTCATTGTGAGATGGCAAGGAGGGAATTGACTGTGTTTCTCTTTCTCGGAGGACAACCACGGACCGTCCGGGCACAATGGTCGGCGGGGAGTCACGGATGGAAGTGGTGTTTGCAGGAGAATTTGTACAATTAGCCGCAGTAGCTTGTGCAAGGAGAGAGAGGGGGACAGAGTGTGTGTGTGAGAGAGAGAGAGATCGTTTGCGAAATGCACAGAGAGAGAGAGAATGAGAGAAACTGAAATTCGTGGAGCTTCGTCTTGTCATGATTGAGAGGTCAGAATGTTTGCTCAGAGTGCCTTGCTCGGGATTGCGCCCATGTATGCGACCTGCTCTGCCTTCTTTCTGCTTCCTGCCCGCATGTCAACAGGAAGGGTCGTGCGTATTCGGACTGTCTCATCAGCATGACAGCGTTTGCCAGGAGGTATCATGTGCATTGCCACTCTTCGACAGTGAGTGCAGTGTACAGATTCCATCCATCTCGTCCAGACTGGCAGACGCGGGTCTCGAGACAGATCCAATGCTGTGAGCAGCCGCCGACCACCAACCCACTCGCCAGGCCAGATGCTAGACCTGTGTGCCTTGCAAAGATTTTCATTGTACATCTATCTGTACTGTACACTTCTGCGCGCGCCTTGCCTTGCCCCCCGTGTGGCGCTGGATCTCTCGTTTCGTGGTGCAGAGTGCACCAGCATGCAACTGCTGGCCGCCGTGTGCAAGCGGTGATGCGAGGGACCTGATTTCCGATGATAATGATGATGATGCCGCAGAAATGTATCTGCGATTTCCATGACGTCCTGCACCCGATCACAATGCACCAGCGTGCTGAACTTTCCTCGCACCCGCCTTCTCCCCCCCAACAGCACCGCCAGGTCACATCCGAATGATCCCTTAATACGAGGACCTCCTCTCAAATCGATTCAACCCCCTCGCCTCGGCCGGCGCCCTCTCCTGGACAATGCCCCAATCCACGACACTCCACCAGTTCTCCAGATACTGCCTCTTCCCCGCCACGCCATAGTCACGCAGGTACACGTGTTGCCACGTATTAAGACACAGCACCGGCATGACATTCGTCCCTCCCGGCGGTAACTTTGCCGCCGCCTGTCCACTCTGACTCCAGGGCCCAAATGCCCCTGCGGTGTTTCCTGGAATGCTCGCTTGCTGCTGCATCCACGCCTCGTAGGAGCTCTGCGTGTTGTTGGCCATGTCGAGGCCCTGTTGACGGTAGCCTGCTTCGGGGAAAGGCGTGCCGGCGTTGTAGGTGGTGAGGAGTCTCCAGCTGCCGTTGCGGGTGCCAAAGGCGGCGGAGCCGCGCGAGGCGGGCGAGGCGTCGATATTTCGTGCCCAGACGAGCCAGACGAAGCCGGGGCCGAACATGGAGCTGGCCGTTTCGAGCATCGTCTGCCGCAGGGTTTCAATACTGCCGAACGTCTTGACGAGGGACTCGGCGAGTTGGGGGGCATTGTCGAGTTTCTGAGGGGCGGTGGAGAGGGAGTTGAAGAAGAAGTGGTTGTTGAAGGCCATGCTGGCGTAGTTGAAGAGGTTGGCGTTGAGCGGGTCGCGCGCGAAGATGAGGGCGAGGTCTTTGGGTTCTTTGTCAGCGATGGGCTCGCCGGCCGTGAGCTCGTTTAGCTTTTGGATGAGGAGGGCTTGGTATTGCGTCCAGGCCATGTGGAAGCCCTCGGGCGAGAAGAGGTCCTTCACGCCTTCCGCTTCGAACGCCTCATCGAAAGCGAGTGGGGGAACGCTGTATTGCTGAAGGCGCGATGAGATCGATATTGATCGTATCGTCGGCGTCTGCGGTGATTGTGTGGGCGCTGGGAGGAAGGATGTCCGCTGGGTCTAGGATGCAGCCATGGTCAGTATGCGAGACAATGAATGAGTTGTAAGGCTGGACCAACACATGCGGGACAGGTCCATGCTGATGGCGAGGCGAGCAGCCGCGATGGCCGTAGCAGACGCCGAGTAATCATGACGGGCGAGTGAATGGATGCGTTCAATGCGATGTTGTCCGTCTCGCGCTGCTGCAACTCGACTTTCCCATCCTCACCTGTCGCGCTCGGGCCGAGACTTTTGTCGCCGCCGACTTACACGACTTCTGGCACCAGTCACTCCCCGCCAATCACTCGCCTCTCACTCTCCGACTTCACACAAGCGCCCACTGCGTTTCATCGTCCGCTCTCCACCCAACACCTCCACTGCCAGACAATGCGCGCATCCTGCCGCTGGTGTCACCATCGTGAGAGCTCTCGGCATCCACTTCCTCCACCGCGCCGCCTAAAGATATCTCAGGCGCGTCTTGTGTCGTCAACATGGCAGACCAGAAACCGGTCTCGAGTCTTGCTGGGTAAGACAGTGAATCTCTGCTCTTTTCCTTTCCCTCCCTCCATTCACTCCCCGTCCGTCACTATCTTCCTGCGTTCGCTGCGACCGCTGGTCGGCCTGCTGGGTTTCTTTGATTTCGTTGCTACTCTTGTCTTCAGCACCAGCATCAGATACCCACGCCAGTCCTGCGCATACGAATTTCATTATGTTGCTCATCACGACTCGCTTTGCTCTTTTCCACCTCCTGCGTGTAGTAGCAGCCCGCGCTCTGTGGCTTCCAAAAGAGCTGCAGCTCGACTCTGCGACATGGACCCCCGAAGACTTCACAATCACAAAACGAGCAGATGTCTGCGGCGGCGAGTCTGATCTATCGCAATGCGGCACTGGATTTCCATCCGACTTTTGCTGTCCGGCAGAAACAATATGCTTGTCACTCAACACCACCTCGACTTTGACTGCTGCGCTATGTTGTCCTGCTGGCCAGGACTGCGATACCATAACGCCAGTATCATGCGATCAGACCTTTCAAAATGCTACGACCAACCCTGGAAGTCAGCTTCACTCGAAACCGACTGCCAAGCTTAATACATGCAGCGACAATTGCTGTCCGATGGGCTACAAGTGCTCGGGGTCTTTGTGTGTTGCCATGACCGCGGGCGAGGCCACGCTCAGCTCTTCAGCAGCCAGTAATACGCCGTCATCGACCGCAGGGCAGAGCACACCATCGGCAAGCTCGGGAGGAAGCACCGCATCTGCCAGTTCCACATCTGACGCAGCATCATCATCGGACAGTGTGAAGGACTCCGAACAGAACTCGGACCCCTTCTCGAGCAAGTCGTTCGCTGCCGGCTTCATCCCTGGGATTGTCTTGGGAATGCTTCTCATGGCTGCTGTCCTGTTCTTTCTATTACGACGAAAGCACAAAAAGGAAGGCGGCATCAGTGGAAAGCACCGGTCGAAGGATACATTGACCGACCTCGGTCCAAAAGCACCATCGCGTCGGCCGACAGTGCACGGCAGATCCATCTCCGAGCCCACCGTGGACATGAATCTAGGCCACCGCACCGACTTTGCGAATCACACACCACCCGAACAGAAGAGCAGAGGTGCCCACGACGGCCTTGCAGGATACGTCGTGAGCGTCGATTCACCTGCTCCAAGACCTGCTAATCCCACTCCTCAGGGAAAAAGCTTTCTGTCTCGTTCGCCTTTTGTTAACCAAGCTGCCTCGCCTCGGCCCACTCACTCTCCCATTCCTGCGCATATGAAACGCGGCACTCTATCTTTCGACAGCTACAAAATCAGTCCAGTGCGGGGGTTGAAAAAGCAGCGCAGCATGCATTCTCTCCGCCGTCAGAGTCAACTGGCTCCCGTACACGACCCGCAGAGACAACATGTCGCTCGCCAAGACAGCACCGAAACAATCAAAGTTGCCATGGACACTCCTGGGCAGAACCCGAGCACTGCGGGAAGTCTGCCTTCTGCTACTCTCAAACCTCACTTTGCGAAGCTCGCCCCTCAAACCGACTCGTCCAGGTCGTGGCAAACCACATACTCGGCTAGGAGTCATGACAGAACGCCGATCGAAGAAGAACCCGACTATTCCACCCCTACCCGACCAGGTCGCAATAGCCATATCCAACACATCGGAGCATCGTTGCAGTCGCCCTACACTCCCTCCAATTACCCTTCAATAATGTACGACCGCCGAGCATCGATCCGCACCCAACCTCAAGTAACCTACCCTCCACTCCCGGTCAAAGCCACATCCGCACCACAACCCTACCCAACACCGCAATCCTCCGAAGCCCACAAGTCCTACATCGCCCCCGTCTCCGGCCACGTCTCCACCTTTGCAGACACTGGAATGCCATTCTTACGCTCACCCAACCTCCCATCTCCGAGCCCGGCATACGTGCCGGAGAACAGCAACAAAGCCAAGTCGAGATTGACCGGGCTGTTCCCGGGATGGGGCACGCGAGATGAGATGCCGCAGGACAATCGAATGACAAGGGCGAGCGGACAGACGACGTGGGGAGGGATGATTGAGAAGGCCGGGCTGAGGCGGAGTCAATTGTATACGAGGGAGCAGGGGGATCCGAGGGAGTGGAACCGTTGATTGAGATTTTTTTTGGTGGCACTGTTCTCAAGAGCAAGGGATCGGATACGATGGAGAAGGAAATACGATAGTAATGAAATAGACCCTCACGAAGAGCTTGCACGCATAGGTGCTACCTGTCTCCCCAAGCTGAACGTAGGTGCGGAGACACATCTTGTCTCCCAGCTAGGGGCGGGAAATATCAGAAATTTCCAAAGGATCCAATCATCGTCTTTCCCCAAGACCTTTGCTCATCCATCCCGCAACTCTTCGGTATCGCTCACCAGAGAAGATAAATTTCAAGGGGGTATCTAGTCCAATTCTAAGTCTAGTCCATGACCACCAGTGGCGCACACCGCCGCGAGCCCATGCTCTCCCCATCGAAGAGGGAGTTCCTGTTGAAGCATGATCAAGCATGGGTCCGATCTCATCCCAGGTTTCTCTTCTCTCATCTCTCATCTCAGGTTTCAACTCCCTCACGCGCCGAACCTCTAGTTCTCGATCCCAATGTGCACATCCTTCTCGCTCTCATCCATATGCCCTTGCCTCTTCGGCCCCGTCCACGTCGGCAGCTCCTGGACCGCTTCCTCGATGATCTGCAGTGCACTCTGGAGTTCCTCTTCCGTGATGACAAGGGGTGGAGCGAGGCGAATGATGTTTTCGTGCGTGGGTTTGGCCTGAAGGGAGTCAGTTTTCAGCTTGCTAGCCGAGGTTAGATTATTTCAGGACGGAAGGATACGCACCAGGAGCCCCTTCTCCTTCATCAACAGACATAACTGATAGGCCGATTTGCCGCCCGTCTTGGACTCATCGATGACGATGGCGTTGAGCAGACCTTTGCCGCGCACGAGTTGGATCATGTCGTTCTTCTTCATGAGCTGAGTGATGCCATCGCGGAAAATGTGGCCGAGCTTCTCAGCACATTCTGTCAGGTGTTCGTCATCGACAATCTCCAAAGCTTTGATCGCAACGGCGCTGCCGAGCGGGTTTCCGCCGTATGTGCTTCCGTGCGTGCCAGGCTCGACGGTGAGGAGGACTTCCTTCGAGCCGAGCACGGCGGAGACGGGGTACATGCCTCCGCTGATGGCCTTGCCGAGCAGGACGAGATCGGGTTTGATGCCGCTCCATTCGTGGCAGAGGAGGCGTCCTGTTCGTGCAATGCCGGTTTGAATTTCATCGCAGATGAGAAGGACGTTGTGTTTTGTGCAGAGCTCGCGCACTCGTTGGAGGTAGCTCTTGTCTGGGACGACGATTCCGGCTTCTCCTTGGATGGGCTCGACGAGGAATGCAGCAGTCTCTTTGCCGTGGACGTCGAGCGCTCGCTCGAGTGCATCTGCGTCTCCAAATGGAATCGGCTTGTTCGTGGCCGGACAGACAGAGCCGACGTTTGGAAGGTATGGCCCGTAGTTATCTCTGCTCTCCGGGTCCGAAGACATTGTGATTGCAGCAAATGTCCTCCCGTGGAAATTGTCCTGTACGCTGAACACCAATGCCTTGTTCTGTGGAATGCCCTTCACTTTGTATCCCCACTTCCTCGCGACCTTGACTGCTGTCTCGACCGCCTCTGCGCCGGTGTTCATGGGCAGCACCATGTCGAATCCTGTCATCTTGGTGACCTTTTCTGCGAATTTGGGAAACACATCGTTGTAGAATGCTCTGCTCGAGAGCGTCAAGCGGCTCGCCTGTTCTGTGAGGGCCTGGATAAGCTTGGGGTGGCAGTGTCCTTGATTTACCGCCGAGTATGCAGAGAGGAAGTCGAGGTAGTGCTTTCCCTCAGGATCCCACACAGACACGCCCTTTGCTCGTGCAAATACTATGGGGAGTGGGTGGTAGTTGTGGGCTGCGAATCTGCTTTCCGAGTCGATTGCTTGCTGTGACGAGGCAGCATGATAGGCGGAACTCTCGTTCGAGGGTGTGAATGTCGCGGCTTTGGCATTCAGTGTGCCATTGGTTCGCGAGTCGTCCTCATTGATCGCCATGGGGGCCATGGTGCTGTAGGTGCTATTCTGCTTGTACTCGGAGTAAGGACCGCTTGCAGTAGAAATAATCAAAGAGACGGGCCGCCTTGGACAAAGGGTGAATGGGTATACGAGGTGAACAGAAGGAAGACGATCAAAATATATACTTTCCTAGCATTCCCAGGGTCGCTGGCACGCGAGAGCCTCCCTTCTAATGACCAGACCGCCCGCCAGACGCCTTGCCCCGCGAGGAGGGACTCGATGAGACTCCGGGCCCCACCGCCGGCACAAGGTTCGCCTGGTCCTGCTTATAGCGATGGAGGAGAGGGCTCGTCCTGCTTATAGCGACCAGCAGCGGCGTCGGCCTGCACTTAGGGGTCTAGTCGCCGGCCAAGTGTTATCATGTGGCACATGCACCCGGAGCGCTTACCACCGGCGTTGCTGATACCATTACGTTTCGTGTCATTGGCCTCTGCCTGAGTGAAAATCACCCCCGATCGCCAAGGAGAATAATTTGGCACGTGCGCGGGATCGCCAAGGGACGGGCTGGTGCGGGATCGACGACATGTCGTGTCTCGTGTGCAGCATCGAGGGAACATGCTGTGATGGCCGTCAATCCGGACCATCGCAGACGCAGGGCCCATACCAAGAGTCGGCAAGGCTGTGGCAATTGTAAGCTGCGTAGAGTGAAGTTATTCCCTGATCCTCGTGCTCGTAATTCAGGTTTGATCTTGTTGATACTTCAGGCAGTGCGATGAAGCGAAACCTGATTGCCAACGATGTCGGTCGTACGGCGTCACTTGCGAATAAGGCTCTCAGCCGGCGGACCTGCAAATTAAGGGCGTGGCGAGCTTCCAGATCAACGCCTCGCCGCAGCTATGTACGCCGCCAGAGTCACCACCACAAGATGGAATTGACGTGCAGAAGCTCATCGACTCGATGATGAATGCTCCGCTGCATCTCCACGTTGACTTTGGAAGTGCAGAGCCCGAAGTCGTCTATCTTGCCCGGCCACACTTGAAATTGCTGCGTACATTCCACGATAGATCAGTCCTCACGATAGGGACAAAAGAATCTGTGCATGTTTACCAAAAGGTGATGACGTTGGCTGCAACGCGATTCGCCTACGCATTACATGCCGTGCTGGCATTTGCCCTGATCCATGACCGGTATAACCATGACTCAGTCGACACTAAGCCTTCAGCTGCCGAGGCATGCCACAACTATCATGCTGCCGCGCTCTTCAACCAAGCCCTTACGAAAGAGGACCACAGCGAGGAGGAGAAGGACGCACTATGGGCCACAGCTGCGATACTGGGGGCAGTGACCTTCACCAGCATGGAGTCGACATCGGCGCAACAAGCCTGGCCGCTCCGGCCACCAGAAACCTGCGACCTCGACTGGCTAAGGATGAGTACCGGAAAGAAACATGTATGAAAGTTGGTCGATCCACTGCGAGAAACCAGCGCATTTCGGCCTGCGCTTGTGCTCGACTCAATGAGGCCTCGGGAGTTCCATGGCGTGGTGAGTTCTGAGTTGGACAATCTGTTCCCCTACGCGACAAACTTAAGCAAGCTAGGCGGCAATGCAGCAAACGAGAATTTCGAGGACCCATATCAGAAACTAGCCTCGATCATCATCGGACTGCTTCCCATAGAGCCCACACACTCAACCATCATGTGGTTCCTCGGCTTTCTCGGCCACATGGAGCCAGAGTTCAAACAATTGCTGGAGCAGAAGGATCCGCGTGTGCTGCTCCTTCTTGCTTGGTGGTATGCGAAGCTGATTCCCTATAAAATGTGGTGGACCACTCGCAGAGCTTTGTTTGAAGGCCAAGCAATATGTCTGTATCTCGACCAGACCTTGCCTGTAGGTCACGAGATCAGTAAGCTGCTGGACTTCCCGAAATCAGTATGCTTTCCGCAAGATACTCCAGAATGGTGATGGTGATTGGTTCTGCGGAGACAGAAATACATTCCACTGCGTATAGTTCTTCGATGACGCCTGAGAGCTGAGGAACAGTCTGCTTACGACAAATCTCGCCCACTCGGAGAGGCATCTAAGGTCTGTATAAGACAATACATTTTGGGGCCCCATGGATAGAACTGCAGCGACTACGAAGGAGCCAACAGTTATATCGCCGCCAAACTCATCCGCCGCTAGCAGTAACCTCCTGGGTAACCTCCAAAACCTGGCCTCTGCATGCCCATCCACTGATTCCTCGCCGCCCCTAACCAGTTGGCACCCGCCGGACCTCCCCACCCGCCACCGTACGCAAAATGATAAGCCGGCGAATATCGCGATCCATACTGTCGCATCGTGTCTAGATGATTGTTCCACTGTAGAACATCCCGTGGGCCATGATACCCGTAGCCGCCAGGGCCGCGATATGGTGCTCGTCTGCTTCCTGTGTAAGCGCCTCGGGAGCCTGGCCAAGGTTGCATGACGGCGATTGTCGATGAAAGTATGTGCACACAGACGGAAATGCTACGACCGATTTCTGGGCGAATGTATTGTCGGCATGAGAGCATGCACTATGCAATGCATCGCTGATGCTTCGACCTTCACGGCCTGCTTGGACAGCTGTATCTGTCTAGTCTCACGCATACTATACTGCGTGTGACCTCAGGGTAATCTCCATCATTGCGCGAGATCGAAGTACATCAAGGGGAAGGAGGTAGCTGGTACCTTTTCTGTCCTCAGAAACATACTTTCATTCACCCAGAAATCTTTGCAAAATGAGGCCGCCTCGCTCCACCGGAGTGTTTAAGTAGAACACTTTCGCCTTCCATGTATTCGGAAGTACATACCCCGCAACTATGAGCGCTCAAAGCTCTCAATTTGACAGGCCGCTGCCTTCTTCGGATGTTGCAAACACCGGCACCATTGCCCCACAAAGACGGAGCGAGTTACAGCAAGGTACAGGCCCGACTCTAGAATCACCAAATGTTGAGGCGCCACAGCACGTCCGCGAACGCCGCACAGCTCGAAAAGTCGAGCAGACCCGTGGTGGCTCTTACGCAAAGACGATCGGAAAGGGATTACAACATGATCCACCTCAGGCACTATCATCAAGTCAAACTATTGCACTGCCCGTCAGCACAAAGCACCGTTCAACTAAGTCCTCCAGCAAGGACACGCACCCACCCAACAGCGTCCCGGATGACCCAGAGCTGGAACGCCATCTCGCCACGATCTTGATGGAGATGCATTACCACGACGCGGAGTTCAAAACACAGCATCCTCAGCAAGCTGCAATTACGACAAGGGAAGCTGCGGCGCCGACGACAACGACGATGACGAAGAGGCCCACATCAAAAAGAAGCGTGAAATCACAGCGAACAGATATGGTCGCCGCCGGGTCGTCGACAACGACGCAAGCCGCGACAAGCGCAACGCCAATAGCAAGCACGAGACGGCAGCGAGGGGCACGAAAGCGAAAGCGCGGCGACGCTCACGAAACGATCTCAGCATTGTAACATTCCCCTCGCTCCATCTTCCGCAGAGCTTTGGCGCTGCACATCTGCGCTCTCCAGGTGCAGCAGCAGCGGCAACAGTGCATCCCGCATGGATCGTCGCCGTGGATGCGCCAGTCATTCTCTGAAATCAGAAATGGAACGGTGCGCGCCCAACACTTCCTGCACCATCGGACGAAATAGCAGCCAGCTTTTCTTCAGCTTTATCTTCATCATCTCCAAATCGATCGCTGCGATCAAAGATCAGCAACTCGAGCCACAATCCCCATCTAAATACAATCGCAGCGCCCAAACAAAAAATCACCATTCGATCGCAGTGGCAGTCGCAGTCGTAGTCGTAGTAGTAGCAGTAGTGAAGATAACTCCAAAGAATACAAAAAGCCACAACAATCAACAAAGGGGCATCACTTCCAAATCCATCCCGAAATAAAACAAAAACCATAAAATTCGCTTTCGCTTGCCTGCCTATTCATGCGATCCTCGTTCCTTTTTCCAAAAAAAAAACCACCGAGAGAACATGACAAAAGTGAAAAATGAGAAAAAAGTTCGTGTGGTGTGGTCCCTTTTGTTACATCCTGTCATCCTTTGCCTGTTCCCAGCCCTCTCTTCGTCCTTGAGTAGCGGCAGTAGTAGTAGTCCTGTTCGCTTCGCTCGCTGCCGATTGATCCGTTGCTAAAGCCACGCAATAGCCAAAACACGTCTGTTCGTTTTCCTGCTTCGCCAAAAAGGGGGTAGTGGTATGGGTTCGACCACATGGTGCCTTCCTCTTCGACCCCTGCTAGATGGTCACCTCGTCCACGGGGTACAGGTGACTTGCGAGAAGCTTGTTCATGGTGAACATGTGCACTTTGTCGGCTTTGAAGACGGCGCGCATTTTTTCGTCGCAGACAATCTGGCGTTTGTCGTTGGGGTCTTGCATGTCGCGTTCTTTGACGTAAGCCCAGATCTGTTTGACAGTTTGTGGTCGCGAGAGTTGCGTTTCGCCTAGCATGGCTGCTAGCGGCTCTGATAGCGCCATGGGTTTCTGCGCGAGAGGTTAGTTGGACTGTGGTATGACTTCGGCGCATCTCTGTCGGAACGTACGTGAAAGCCTCCCTTCTTCTCCCTCACCGGCTTGTCTCCGCTCTCGACAGCACTATCGTCATCGCTATTGACTTTGGCCGAGCTCTTCTTCTTGGGCTTCTTCGTCTTCGTCGCGGGAGCTTTCCGCTTTGCGCCTCCTCCGCGCGTCGAGCGCGCTGATTGCGCATTGAGCTCCACCGCTAGTCTCCTTGCCATCTCCTCATCCGTCTCCACCTTCTTCTCCTTTTTCACCTTCTTCGGCGCGGGCGAGTCCTCCACATCGCTCAACTCTTCGCTGTCTGCTTTGCGCTTGTGCGAGGTTGGTGGGGAGGCTGAGGGGTCTGCGTAGCCATTGCTGTAGGCTGCAGCGCCATTAGTAGTCGGCGCTGGTTCGACGTCACCGACTGTCCCTCTCTGTCGTTCTTGAGCCTTGTCGAAGCGGTTCATAATCAACTCTGTGATTGCTTGCTGAGATGATGTCAGTACTTGTCTGCAATCTCGCCAGCGCTGAAGACGACCTTTTGGCTAGACAGATCGTGGCCTACGCGCTCCTGGAGCTCTTTGCGTATGCGCTTGGCGGATATAGTGTTCAGGTCGGAGTGAGCCAAGACATCGTCAATGATGGCGCTGTAAGCCGCGTGCTGCTCGGGGGGGACTGGTGGAAGAGTTTGGTTAGCCAGATCTCGTCTGCGATCCTGCACGCCGCTCGCGCAGAGATGCCGAGAGCGCTGCGACTCGGAAAGATGGGCTGGAGCGCAACTTCATGCACTTACGAGCGTCGGACATGCTGGGCGGCTCAGTGCGCGTCGGCGAATGGATTGGGCCGAAGATGTGGATGGTGGAGGGGATGAGGTGAGCGAAGGAGGACGAAGGACGTCGGATTGTCGCGCAATGCGAGGGGTCGTTGGCTGCGAAGGGAACAATGGGCAGTGGTGGTAGTGTGGTGGTGTTCTGGTTGTCGGAACCTTGAACAAGCCGGGCCTCGCTGGTTGTGGTGCTTCTGGAGCGTGACGAGCGTGGCTGGTGCCCGAGGGAAACTCTGGGCCGAAGCCAAACGCCGCCTCCCGTGCTTCCTGAGGCTCTCCACCGCGTCGACCTGGGGAGACTGCTCCCTTACATGCTCCTCGGGCGAGGAGGCAGAGAGGGAGTAGGAGAGCTTCTCCCCTCCCCAGCATGCGGTCGTCTGATGGGCCCCATGAAAGCACACATAGGCGGCATTTCTCTACCCGATTCATATGCCCCATAAACATCCTGAGGCAGTCAATGGACAGGCCAGCACCACACTACACATCTGACATAGTGGAGAGGCCGTCATAATCGAGATGCAGCTCCCCAATTGTGAGTGATCCATGCCACATTCCCTCCCGCCAGTTGCTGGTCTACAACGCTGCGACATCTCCCTCCCTCGTCGGCACCGGCAGTCGCGAACGTCCCGCAGAGCCGCATCTGATCCCTGTCTGGGGTGGGAATCCATGCACGCTACGTATGCTTTTCAATACGCCTCGACTCCACCATCGTCCAACCCGCATTCATTCCTTTCCTACGACATGCTGCAATCACAATGTGGATTCTCCCTCTCCTCGTAAGCCATGCGACCACACACTCTCCCCACCCACTGACCCAAACAATCAGGGCTACCTAGGCCTCATCCTCGGCTTCCTCTTCCTCACCCTCGCCATCGCCTCCGGCCTCTACTACCTCTCCGAGCTCGTCGAAGAACACACCGTCTTCTCCAAGAAACTCCTTTACCGCCTCATATACACCATCATCGCCATTCAGGTCCTCCTCGCCGGCATCGACAGCTTCCCCTGGACCATCTCCGCCTTCTCTATCGCGAGCCACATCATCTACAGCCTCAACCTCCGCCGCTTTCCCGTCGTCAAACTCACCGACCCCGTCTTCCTCGCCTCCTGCGTTCTCGTCCTCGTCAACCACTACCTCTGGTTCAAGCACTTTAGCAACAAATCCCCCGCCACAGCCACTGCGGGGCGATACAGCTATCTCGAACCCAAAGACATTCCCACCTTCACCGAGATCGCATCCTTTTTCGGCCTGAACGTCTGGCTCGTGCCGTTCGCGCTCTTCGTTTCGCTGTCGGCGGGGGAGAATGTGCTACCCAGCATGGGCAGCGAGTATGCGACCGGAGCGGGCAGCAGTTTCATCACGCCGGGGCAGACGCCGAGCCTGAATGCGGGGATGGGGAGCTCGAGCTACATGGATATCAATACCAGTCACTCCCACGGGAATGAGGAATTTCGGGGCAGGACGAGGCATAAGAGGAGTAATACTCAGACGGGAATGGCCAAGGCCGCGGTTAATGGGATGAGAGAGTGGGTGGGGGAGACGGGAGAACTGATGGGATTGTGGAAGGGGGAGAGAACGAGGCCGCTGTGACACAAATGACAGATATGAAGAAATGAAGCATGATTCTTGAAGCATGGCAGTGATTGGACGGTTGGCCTCGATGCGGAGATTCGTTCAGCCCCGAAATTTTGGCCCTTCAGTTTGCTCGTACACGATGTTGTGGTTCTGATCGCCTGCTATGCTAACCACGCTCAAAGGCATGAATGTTCCGCACTCAACTTCTCCCACTCGCTCTCGACGATTGCAGCTTTCTGTCAAAGCCCAGGACTGACAGAGAAGCCTCAGAAGCTCTCAGGGCATATGCATGCTTCAATACCTGACCTTCCGCCCGGTCGACGTCTCCGCCATCTTATACTCAACTTTGACACCTCGCTTCCGCGCATGGTCGATTGCATCGCGATGCCCAATACTGTGACAGTTGTTCACGGCCAGCTCGGTCAGCTGGTTCAGTCTCAGCAAGTCTGCGATGCCTGCGCCGGTGATCTTCGAGCCACTGACATCCAGTGAACGCAATTTGGGGAGCTCCTTCACGAGCTCCAGGATCTTGTCGTCCATGAGATCAATGGCGTCGCGGAGCCTCAATGTCTCCAGGCCTTTCAGACTGTCCGGCACGACGAGTGGCGCTAATGGCGAGATAGCCGGCTGGTCGAGGGTCAATAGGCGCATGTTCGAGGCGCCTTTGGCCTCAGTCTCTGAACGCGTCAAGTTCTGTGAACAGCTGAACGATGACAAGAGAGCATGTAAAGGCACACAATGCAGTCGTAGTTGCACATCCGCCAAGTTGGGAAATTTGCCCAAAGATGTGCCCGTTGCTGGCCAATCTGGCCGCCCCGTTGCACGGCCGAGAAGGCGCAACGACCTGATCGTAGTGGGAAACGTCGAGAGATCGGGCCAGCGGATAGGGAGTTCCAGATGTATGTTCTGCAATCTGGTCTCACGCAGATCAAGCATGTCGACTGTTCCTAGCGGCGCACGGTCACATGCACCTGTATCGACAAGCTTCAATGTCTCCAGCTGGGGCGCATGTTTGAGAAAGTCTGGAAAGCCCAAAGCGAGATCCGAGAAAGAATTTGCAGTGATGGACAGTGACTTGAGCTCTGGCAGGACTAGCTTATTCCATCGAGACGTAAATGACAAGCTCTTCACATGGGCACAATGCAAAACTTGCAAGCTGTCTTTGCAGACGGCGACTGCCTCTCGTAGCGTGGCCTGGCTCACTTCTGTACCGGGCAATATGCGTAGCTCTCTCAATGTAAGCTTACTCCCTGCTGACTTGAGCGCATCCACGAGATTCGATCCTTGGAGCCCAGTTTGCGCCAAGGTTAAGCTTTCGAGAGGACAGTGTCGGAGAAGCGCCGCCAAGACTTTGTCAAAGTCGTAGAGTCGGCTCAGCGTCGCAGAAGTCAATTTCGCCCTTGCTGTGTTGATGGCCACGCTCACAAAGCTCGTCTTGACTTTTGATCGCGCAGCTCCAAGGTCCAAGTGAGTCCACAAATTCGGTTCGGAGCGTATGAACTTCTGCCAGCCCTTGCTCACTCTGCAGACAGCTATGCGTTCGCGGAAGCTACAATACTGCAGCACAGAGACCGCCAACTCGCGGGGCAGTACTGTCAGTGGGTCTACGCTGTGCGATGGCGCCAGTTCAGCAAGGATGTCGTCATGCAGCTTCTTGAGATGCTTGTAACCCTGTCCGACATGCTTGATGTGCTTGAGGCCGTACGCATAGATGTCGAGCGCGGCTTTGGGTTTCTCCATCTTCACAAGAATCCGCCCTGCTCGTAAATATCCGGTCGGATCCACATCTGCAGTTCTGATAGCTGCCTTTGCATCCTGCAGTGCTTTTTTGAAGTCATTGAGTTTCTCATGGGATGCAGCACGGAGATCGTACAGTTGGACCGTCTGCTGTCGAACCAAAGCTCTGGTGAAGTAGTCGACGGCTTTTGCAAACTCGCCGTGTTTATATGCCTGTCGACCTTGATTTTCCAATTCATGAGCAGACATCTTGATATAGCAGATGATTCACTGAGCAATGTTACATGGTGTCAATGTGAGCCGAGTTGGAAGACGCGTTCGCGCCTGAGTGCAGTTGAAGTGGGGCTCCACTCTATCACGCTAGAGGCTTGGCGTCAACGCTAGCAAGAATACTTGCGACTGTATGCAATTTGCGTCCTCACACGCTAACAAGAATTATTATGCACTTTCTGTCAAATTTTCTCTGACATGACATGCCGTGAGAATGAACGCTATGCCTGAAATAAGATGCGCTGGACGCTTGTAACCATCAGACCGATTGCCTCTCTGTGCACGCGCGCCGGCTTTCGGTTGATGATCGCCTGCTTTCCAACGAAGACCGGCGGGAAAACGATGCCGACGATCCTCCTCGATCAAAATCCTGAAATGGAATGTCCGCCGTTTCGTTATCGTCCATCAGGCACAACTGATGCACCTCGCTTGTCCCGACCTCGCCATACGACGTAAGATCAGGGCTGATCTCGGTCTGATCGTACTGCTTCAACAGTTTCCTGACCTTACTCGTGGCAGACTCACGCTTCTCCGGTGTACCCAATAGCCGATCCAGCACCCACTTGGGCTGTAGTGCGATCAAAGGTACCGGCGCGTGTCTTGACCACCTCTTTTGATGCGCAGGTGTCAGCGCCACGGGAAACAACGGAGTACCGTCGAAACAGTAGGTCCACTTCTCGTGTTGCGTGTCCTGCGGAAATTCCTTCGGCCACGGTGTGGAGTCCCATATTCGAAGTCCTCGCAGCATTTCCCAGAATCCATGATTGTACTCATCTACAGACTTCAGTGCTCCTTCGGTGGGGGCTGCCATGATCACCATGCTCGTGTTATCGCCCAGGGTCTTCGACATGCGCAGGTAAGCTCGGAGAGCTGGAGCGACGATACGTATGTTTCTCGGCTCGGACGGGTCGTCAGACTCCAAGAAGACATATCGATGGTCTCCTGAACGATAGCCCATTGTCGCATACACGCACGGAAATGTCTTGAGTCCTGTTCCCTTTGCAAGAATGGTCGTCTTGAACTCCTCGTACGCTATTCTCTGCCACGAGTCCATGTCAAAGTCGGCCTCAACTTGGTCTTTTGTGTATAGCCGACCAGAATCACTTCCAACAAACACGGTATCATCCTCCTCATCTTGCACGCCAGCGTCGTCGTGCTGCCCAAGCCATGATCTTGCAATACTCTGGATCCGACGATGAAGATCTTTCGCCAAATTTTGATGTGCTTTGCGCGGCTTTGCTGCGATCAAGGTCGGTAGATACAACCCCAAGAAGAATATCGCGATATTGATGGCAAGCTGCATGTTTGCACAGTGCTCAGATTTTCCAAGGACCAGCTTACGCTCAGCCAATGGCGCCCCGACATTTAAATTTTGAGCGTGCTAAGTCATGACGATAGACTGTCGCCACGTGCAGCCTCAGAGCCGCAAATGGGGCATACTCTCATACGCAAGAGCGGCTCATCGCACGCTTTGTTGCACCAGTACCGCGCTCTGACTGGAGTTGGTAGCGTGCTGCTAGCGCACTTTCGCGAAGAAATTGCGGAGCTAAGTCATGACGTACACCCGTGTTGCACGGAAGTGTGAGGAAGACCGGCTACATGTTCTGTAGGAACCAATTAAAAGCATTTCGAATGAAGAGAATTGCATAACACAAGCAGCTCTGTGACGCCATCATTGGGTGATCCTAACAAAGCAATCGACCCCACCAGATCTACGATGCATTCAGCCGCCTGCTGAAGTAGATTTGCAAACTCCATCAGTCATTGGTCATTGGTCATCGGTGCTTTGATGTGCAGTACAACATTTGTGTACACGAATCAAGAGCCTCAAAGAAGACACCTGCAACACTGAGCTGGACGAGACCGGAAACATCATGTCAGACGCAATAGAGATCCCGCCTCGTAGTGGGACTGCTTTCACACTGAACAAAGGACAGCGCCTGACTGTCATTGATCCCAAAGGAGTACAAGTATCCGATCTTGTCGCCTTCAATCGTCACGACCCAGACGAAGTCATCTCCAATGGCAGGACACTCGACTACGCAAGCAAAATCTACCTGACCACGGGTGATCCACTCTATTCAAATCGCAGCAACATCATGCTCGAGATCGTCGAAGACACCTGCGGACGAAACGATTTTCTCTTGACGCCTTGTTCCAAGGACACCTTCCGGATCATATACGGCGACAAAGATCCCGTGCCCGGCTGCTACGGCAATATCGCCGAGGCCATCGAGCCCTTTGGCATACCGGAAGATCGGATCCCTTGTGCATTCAACTGTTTCATGAATGTGCCAGTTGATGGCACAACGGGCGAGCTGAAAGTCTTGCCTCCCACCTCAAAAGCAGGCGATCACATCGACTTTGTGGCGAAGATGGATCTCATCATAGCCTTGACTGCATGCAGTGCTGGGCAATCGAATGGGGGCAGTTTCAAGCCGATTCAATACCGTATCAGCGATGCAGAGTAGTGTCGTCGTTTCGTGGCGTCGAAGTTCACAGTCGCATAGCATTCATAGGGCGCGTCGTGTTCATTCGTATTGTCCTTGGACTCTGCGCATCTAAGACAAGGAATCCTCGTGCAGAGCAGCTTGCAGCTGCACTCCACAACGAGAAAGTTACCTATACGGGCACAGATCTGCAGCTTCAGGCCATGTGCCATCTCTGGCTCCTCGGATCAAGCAACGACGCTCCGCAGATCTACGATCGAACCATCTTCAGTATCGTACGTTACCAATCCCACATGAACACCTTCGTGCCCATGCCTGACAGCCCTCGGTGTCTCTCGCTAGGTCTCATCACAGCCTACCGCGTGTCAATGTCTCACAAGACCTCGTGTTCCTTTCGGACCCTTACCAAACCACAAATCATCGCGTCATCAAGAATGTTTCCTTTTCGAAAGAGACGCCCTTACTCAAGCGGCTGAACTTTAAAATCCACATTCCTCCGTTCCCACGCTTACCCTCTTCCACGCCGCCATGTCATGCTTGTTTCGACCTCTTTTCGCCGCACACGCGTATTGTACAGCCACAGTCGCTAGATTCAAACCTAATCTCACCTTGCTACCCTGCATAACGACGGACCATTTTTTACTTTGTGATCGCAGAGTCCGAGGGAGAGGTAATGTCGCCGTCATCGTTGTAGAGGCGTCAGCTGTGCGCTGTCCTCCTCTGCGGCTCGACGGCACGCCAAGTGTGCATCCCGCTGTTCGCGGCGTACGCAACATTGTCACCCAGGCGCTTTTGCTAGTACCAAAGGGTCTCGTTGCTGGAAAGTGCACCTGCCCTTGCTTTTCGACGTCCGCATTCCTTTCTCCAGCATCTCAGTGGCCCGTCCTTTTCCCGCGCGTGCTCGAGCCTATACCATTTTCGGAAAGACTTCTGTATCCGAGCTGCCGTCTCCCACCGCTCGAATGAGCTCCGTCCATTCGTCTGCGGATATACTGAAGAGCAACGACGATGCCTTTGCGAGACATGGTGTACATCTCAAGGAGAATGAGCTCCGTTGGAACGACAATGCAGCAGACCATCCGCGGAACTGGGGGCCCGTTGCGAAATGGTATACGACAATCGTCATCAGTTGGCTGGAATTGTACATGACAGGAATCAGCTCCGCAGGCGTAAGAAACATTTCTCATGTTCACTTGAGCAAGACTGACCAGAACTGTAGACTGGCGCAGCAGACACCGCACGAAAAGAATTCCGCATGAGCAGAACGCTGGCATACTTGGCTTTTGTGACAGTGTATCTCCTCGGGCAAACCGTCGGTGGGATAATTCTCGCACCAGTGTCCGAGACGTTTGGTCGGAGAACCTTGTATATCATTGGATGCGTCATGTTCTGCGTCTTCTCGGCCATCACAGCCGCAGTGCCGTCGGTCGCTGGAGTATACGTGGGCCGGTTCTTCCAAGGTGTTGCTGCAGCGATCCCCGCTACAGTAGCGTTTGGCAACTTCCAGGATATGTTCGATGCTCGGACAAGAATTTCAGTGGTGTTCTTCTACACCTGGTCGGGCTTTGTCGGTCTCGCCATGGGTCCTATCTACGCTGCTTACATCACGGAGAGATGCGGCTGGAGATGGGTGTTCTACATCTCCACAATCGTATCTGCGATATCAGCTGCACTCTCATTCGGCGTGAAAGAGAGTAAGGCTGATCTGCTGCTGCAAGCAAAGGTCAAGGCGTTGCAGAAGGAAACTGGCCAGAAGGATCTGTACGCTCCTTCTTCTTCGCATGGATTCTCAATCAAGACCTTCGCGCGGGAGTCGCTGTCCCGGCCGCTGGTGTTCATGGCGACAGAGCCAATTGTCATGTTCTGTGCCGCTCTGTGTGCCATAGCTTTTGGGCTGCTGTACGGCTTGACTGCCGGACTGACGGTCGCCTACACAGATCCACCTTTCAATGCCACTTTCAACGAAGTATCTTCATCGTTGTCCTTTGTAGCCATTTTGATTGGCATCATACTTGACATTATACCGCGCTTTTACGACGACCACTTATATCGCAGGTGTAAGAAGGAGAAGATTCGGATCGTGCCAGAGACCAAGATCAGATCCTTCGCAGTCGCCTGCCCATTCTTCGCGATCGGCCTGTGGATCTTCGGCTGGACGGTGCCGCCCAGAGTGCCCAATGTACCTTGGCCCGTGTCCATGATCGGTTTGGTTTGCATTGGCTTTGCCAGCACGGACTTCTCATACGTGCTATTTGGATACGTCACCGACTCTTATGGCGAATATGCTGCCTCTGGGGTGTCTGCTATCAGCACAACTCGGACGATTGCTGCAGCAGTGTTTCCGTTATTTGCACATCAAATGTTTGCCGGACTCGGGACCAATATCGCTGCCACCATTCTGGCGGCTGTGGCGACCCTTTTTGCCTTCACGCCCATCTTGTTCCTGAAATACGGCAAGAGATTGAGGCACAAGAGCAAGAATGCTCAGGATGACGAGGATTGCATGGTCGAAGAAAATCAGCATCTTGAAGATGGCGAGAAGCGGGGACATGAAGGAAATGATGCCATGAAAGAGTCTGCTTGAAAGTCGCCGAGCCCCTCCTTGGCTGACAATATTGATAGTTCATGCATTTGCCGTGGAGTTTGGAAGCGCATGTGCAGCGCTTTTACTTGTACTGAAGCCTAAATACGACAGCGCGGGGGGAGCTGCATTCACTGGCGGGCCGCCATGAAGCTCATATAAATACCCCAGACAAGGCCCACGGCGCTTAGGAAGACAATCCTCTTTTCCACTGGGACGAGAGTAAAGTTGACCACAGAGGCCAATGGCCAGATCTTGTAGGATGCAAATATGATTGGAAAGGTCTCCTGTGCTTCAGTGTTACAGTGTCGAGGGCTTCCCCGGGTTGAACACGACATTCCGCAGAGCGGATTCAGTACTTACCGTGCGTAGAGCTGTGCCGATTTGAGTGAGGGTACGTCTCTTCAGCGCGCCCATGATGACGAGGAAGGCAGTGGTATTGAGCAGAGCGCCCATGGTGATGCAATCGATGAACCATTTGATGGCAGTGTTTCGCCAGCTGAGCTTGGGCGCAGGAGCTGCGTCGCGTTGTGAGATCGGCCCACCCATCGCATCAAGCTCTATGCCCTCTTGCTCATGTTGTGGGAGGACGACGCTATACTCCTTGTTGTGTGGCTGCCGCGCAGGGAAGCTGCGCTCCAGAAAGTGTTGCCAGTAGAAGTTGGGCGGCGAAGTGATGAGACTGCACAACACGAAGCGCGAGAGCTCCGCAGGAGACAGGAAGAGGCCGTGCTGCCACAGGATCAGTTTCCCTTCTTCTATCCGAGCCCGCACCAAACCATACCTCGCCCTTATTGCGATGCTCGACTTGCTGCGCCAGAATATTCGACGCCGCCGCAAGTGCGGTCGCCAGCAGCGTCGAGTTGACCACGGGCGGTAGCATGCTGCAAGGTGTGTGTACGACCAGTCCGCATATCGTGAGAAAGAAAGGAGATGGAGAGTCGTCGCAAATCCAAGACAGAGCGACAGGGATGATCGTTGCCAAGCACATCCCCATACACTCCTCTTCATCAGCAAAGTCACGTCTCAGTCGAAACACACACTCAACGACACCGAACGTCGCAGTCCTGTGCTCGCGCCCCAGAGACGCATTCCAGTCCGTGGATCACATCAAGCCGAAGACCGAAGAACGGGTGATGGCACCATATCTCTGCCGCCGGCCTCCCATGTGCTCGTAACCCGGCCTGGACAAGCTGCCTGGCAGGCCGATCGACCGCCAACATGAGAGACGTCGAACTGCGAACGCAAATCGGAGGCTGTCACAGCATCTCCACAAAAGTATTTCCGTCCACGGGTGAGATCGTATACTACGCCTGCTCGCGGGGTTGAGCAGCGTGTTTCACAACCACGAGCAGCCATGTACCGTGCCTGGCCTCGGCGTCGGCGTCGGCGTCGGCGCTTACAAGTCGCGACGTCCAGGCTAGGGCACCGGGGCATTCACATGGCCACCCTGGCGCCGAAGCCTTCCGGAAGCCACAGGACTGCTAGTCAGTTATTAGCGAGGACGGCAGGCTCACTGACTGGTCTCAGAGATCGGGGTGCGGGCGATGCTTCTCCGCTCGTTGCTGAGGCCCTGTTTACTTCACTAGATTATGGATTATAGATTATGGATTCTGAGGCTCCATAATCCAGTAGTTGATTCTAATAGATTCTGTCCATAATCTATAATCCATAATTATGATAATCCAGTCTGTTTAGTTGTTATAATCCACTCAAATAGATTATTGCCAAGATAGTCATATGATGTGAAAAGAGGAACTTCTCGTCCTGTCTGTCCATGAGTGAACTAGCCATTTGCCGCACTCTTCCTGCCTTTTACTACCAATCCATAAGCCAATCAGAAGACAAGAAATACCCATCAATTGTTAAAGGCAATCACGAAGACAGCGTGAATCGACAGTTCGAGGAATTTGACTATCTCACATAATGAACGCATAAACGCACGAGCCAGAATAATCCACCAGAATCACTGCAATGCAGTGATTCTGGATTCTTCGCATGTACCTACCTATTTGAGGAAGCCGGAAAATGGATTCTGGAAGTGGATTATCAGACTCTATAATCCATTTAGAATCCACTTGACAAGTAAACAGGTGGATTATGGCACTGGATTATTGGTCTTGGCGAGAATCAGAATCCATAATCCAGTGATAATCCAGTGAAGTAAACAGGGCCTGATTCTTCACGAAGCTGACTTCACACCTCCTCCAGTGCCGGGTCGCAAGGGCAACAAGGGTTGCGCTAGCGGGGTGCAATCGTCAAATGAACGCTTCAACGTGTCGACGCTACTGCCCACGCTCCCGTCGATTCCACAGCTCAAGGTCGGATCCCGCGTGCTGCAGCGCGAACTCAAAGGGTATCCTCGTCGACTGGCAGTGCTCGCAGGGATCAGCAGTTCTAGGATCTAGACTCCTGCCTGGACAAGAAGCCGATGCGGTAGGGCTTCGAGGGCGTTCGGCGTACATGCAGATAGGGCAAGCATTGTCTTGTCACTTCGACCATGCATTGCGGACGTCAGTAGTGATCGCAACTGCCCATGTGCTCTGGAATATAACCAAGGCAGACGCATACGGCGGGGCACGAGTAGAAAGAGGTCATCACCACAGGTACCATGCCAGATCGAACGTTCGACATTTGTGACACCCAGTGAGGAAGTTTCTTGAGCAGCCCGGACGCAATGTCTGTGATGCGCCAAGCGAGATGACCACAAGCTTTGATGAGCGCCATTGCTTGATACAGACGCAGGCTGATGCTCGGGCGCTTGAGAGGCATCGAGCTAAAATGGTGCAAGCTTTATACCGCCGTACGAAGCTCATCCCAGCTGATCATGCAACGTAAGGTGCGAGGGATCGCTCTGGGTCGGTATAGTCTCGACAGACCGCCGACGCCCCGGTTAAAGTACAAAGGCTGCCGATGGCCAGTCTGAGTGAGTCCTTCGTGGGTTCTGTGGGGTCTGGCGAACTACATAAGCGTCTTTCACATCTCACGGGCTCGTATCCACCCCGGGCTTGCGATTGCGACGACACTACGATCGAAATTGCAAGCAGCAGAGCATACAGTGCATTGCCTGAGCCGGGAAACCAGGAGGTATGAATGTCCAGCACAACATCGCCTGGCTGGTCCAGCCAACACTCGCTCATGACATCGCCTTCAACCAAGGAGATCAGGAAGCTAACGATGACGGAACATTCTAGAAAATACCCAGGTCTTCATCATGGCGCCTTCCGATGCGGTGGATGTATCGTCCAACAAGAACCATTATTACGGCGAAAAGCACCTCACACACGAAAACGACATCGAGGGTGAATACACAAATTCGCACTTAGCAGAGCACGATTCACAAAAAGCCAAATCGAACTACTCTTCCGATGGAAGCAACGAAAGTATTCCTCGCTCCCTCGATCCGGCGACTGAGAAAGACCTTGAGGCGCAGCAAGATGGCGATCTCACCAAAGGTCACGCCGACGAGCAAACAGAGCCTGTCGACCCCAACATCGTCGACTGGGATGGTCCTGATGACCCATCGAACCCTCAGAATTGGACTGCGGCGCAGAAATGGGTGCAAATAGGCATTGTGTCAGCGCTCTCAATTCTCACCCCGATGGCCTCATCAGGGTTCGCCCCTGGCGTTCCCCAGCTCATGAAGGACTTCAATTCCGACTCGAAGACCATGGCGACATTTGTCGTGTCCATTTACATCATAGGTTTTGCCTGCGGTCCGCTGGTGGTGGCGCCGCTATCAGAGCTATACGGACGATTATGGGTATACCATCTGTCGAACATCGCTTTCATCGGATTCACGATCGCATGCAGCAGAGCGAACGGGCTGGGTGAGATGTTGGCGTTCCGTTTCTTCGAAGGTGTCTTTGGTGTGACACCAATCACGATTGGGGGAGGCACTATCGCAGACTTGATGCCAGCGGAACAGAGGGGTGCCGCAACAGCTGTCTGGGGCCTCGGTCCATTGGTAGGCCCCGTAGCCGGTGAGCGAACTCACGAGCAATATCTCCACCGCGGAGAGGATTTGTGTGCTGACAGAGCATGATGTAGGACCTGTGATTGGGGGCTTCTTGTCAAGTGCGAAGGGCTGGCGATGGATGTTTGTGAGTCGATAGCGCCGCTCCAACGCAGAAAAATGCTGACTTGTGCTGCAGTACTTGATCGCTATCGTGGGAGGTGCCTTCGTAGTTCCAGCACTGTTCTTCCTGAAGGAGACTTACCCACCCGTCTTGCTGGAACAAAAGGCTGCCAGGCTACGAAAGGAGACCGGAAACCAAGACTTGCGATCGGCACAGGACCAACAACAGACTCCCAGAGAAATGTTCCGTCTCGCAGCGGTCCGCCCCATGAAGTTGATATTCCTATCGCCCATCTGTGGTCTGATGTGTGTTTACATGGCCCTGGTGTACGGCCTGCTGTACCTGCTCTTCACCACATTCACATACGTGTTCGAGGGACAGTACGGCATGAGCTCCTCAACCGTCGGCCTAGTCTACCTCGGTCTTGGAATCGGAAACATAATAGGCCTGGCTGCTCTCGGAAAATCCTCCGACGCAATGATTGTGGTCTTGGGAAAGAGATACGGCACAGGGAATAAGCCGGAATATCGACTCCCGCCGTTGATCCTCGCGTCGCCTTTGATGGGCATCGGATTCTTTATCTACGGCTTCACCGTTAAGTACAACGTCCAATGGGCGGTTCCCATCTTCGGCACCTTGCTCATCGGCATTGGAATGATTATCGCCTTCATGGTCATCATCACATATCTCGTGGACAGTTTCGGTCAATACTCTGCAAGTGCCGTGGCTGCGAATACCGTGTTTCGATCCATCATTGGGGGTGTTTTCCCGCTGTTCGCGCTGCAAATGTACAAGGCCATGGGCCTCGACTGGGGAAATGCCATGCTGGGTTTCCTGTCTCTTGCCTTGGCGCCCATCCCCTGGTTCTTCTGGGTCTACGGAGAGAAGATCCGAACGAACCCCAAGTGGCAGGTGAAGCTTTGAGGGCATGCTTTTCTTTTTCCTTGTGATGATCTGACAGAGAAAGTCCGGCAGTACTAGACTGATGAGATGACGATTATATGGAATTGCATAGGACTGGGAAAACAGGGGGAAAGATACCTGCGCTGAGCGCAGGAAGCTCGTTAACAGATTTTGTACAAGTGCGAATGATACATACATACTGATACAGCCTCCCGAACGCCACTCGGACCACTTCTCCGTTTTCCCGATCTCACTTCCCATCGGAATTCGACTGGCGGAGTAGCTTCTGGGCGGGGATGCGTGCAGTGGAAGACCACGCCCCTGCGCTTGTTGACCCACGCGCAGCTCTGCCTCGACCACGAGGCGCTCAGACAGGGCCCCCGTATAGTCAAAGCGCCACTATAGTTCATGCCGATCTTTGAGGTCACAACCATTGACCTTCGCTAGAATTTGCTCTACCAGGCCAGTATCACCCCGTTCACTTCCTGCTCTTCTTCGACAACTTCTCATTCCGAATCGCCGTGTCACCCATTGCTATGCGTTCGTCAGTACCTCTATTCCCTCATCCCATATCAGATCAACTCACACTTCCGCTTCCCGCCATGCCCCTTCTTCACGCCCTCCTCCTTCTTCGCCCGCTCTGCCTTCTCATCCACCTCCTGGATCCAATCCGCCTCGACCTCGCCCGGCCTCCTCCGAATCTGACTCCCATATCCATACTTTGCCCTCCACTCCTTCCGATCCTCGTCAAATTCCATCTTCCCGTCCTTCCGTTTCGCCTTGATGCCCTTCTTCTCGGCGAACTTCTCCCATTTCGTCTTCTCCTTCTCCTTGGGCACGGGCTTCTCTCGCGGCAGCGGGAATTCGGGTGCGGGCAGGGAGATCTGGAGACTGCCGTCGGATTCGTTGCGGGAGATGGGTTGGGCGAGGAGTTGGTGGATGAGGGCTTGAGCGCATTTTTGCGCCACGTTGGAGAGGAGGGCTTCTTTCTCGCCGGGCGTCGACGCTTCTCGGAGTGAGGGGAGAGGATTGGGATCTTGGCACATGAGATTGCCGAGGTCGAAGACGTAGGGCTGTGCTTGATTGTTGTCCATCTCCATGGCGGCCATTTCGAGGATGCGCCAAGCTGATGATGGTGGTTTGCGAATGTCGCGACGAAAGTTCTCCAGGTTCGTAAAGTTCAGATTGCTTATCGCCGCTTATCGCCGTATGCATGCCAAGATCCTTAAGCGAGTCGCTAGGAACAACGTACGGGCTTTGCATTGATCACCTCACGCTCACTTCCATACAGAAGAGTATCTCTGCTTGAACTCTCTCATCACCGCCGAGTCGCAGGGGCCCGCTGTGCCCGATGAGATCCGTGTAGGATGGCGTGGAAGAGATGGGCTTCGAGGTCGCGCTGGGCTCCGCTGTTTCGCGAGTCGTGGATCATGTTGACTCGACAGGAAACCGGACCAGGCAGCGTTGCACCATGGCCTCATGGCTGATGTCAGGGTGCGCGAGCGCCGACATCGAATGTTTGCTCTCTGTGTTTCAGGTGATGGAGCTCGTCACTCGCACACCGTTGTAGGGTGAATGAGGGAATGGTAGTATCAAGGCACCACCGCACAGTCCGATCTCACCACTTCGTCAATACTTCGCACACCTTTTCCCATAACGATCTACTGACACTCGCCATGATGGACGTGCTTGGCGTGCTGCGGCCTATCCGCATCAGCACAAGAACATTCGACACGGCGCCCGCAGAGACGAGGCCAATATATCAGACGACACGACGCGAAGTCCAGCCCAACCCAGCCAAGACGACAGTGTCCGCTTGCGATCGCGTTTTCGGCATACTCGAGCTAGCAGAAACCATCTTCCTCGAACTGCCGCCGCAGCAGATACTCGTCACAGTCCAGCGAGTCTGCCGCAAGTGGCACGAGATTGTCGCTGCCTCGATCCCCCTTCAGCAAGCCCTCTTTTTCCGACCAATCACCAAGACAGGTCCACTCAGGTTCTTCGCATCTCCTGGCAGTGTACACGGCGGCAATTGGTGCGCCTCCGACGGAAAGTCATCTCCAAAGCAGATCTTCGAGCACCCACTTGTCGGACGACTGCTCTTGTACGAGGAACGTCTGAGTGAAGCAGCCGCACGACCCGAGGCTTCCTGGCGGCGACAGCTATTGACGCAGCCTTGTGTCCAGGCTGTTTCAGTGAAGATCGGCCCGGCCATCGTCGAGCTAGAGGCAGGACCTGGCGGTGTGAAGATGGGCCACGTCTGGAAGGTGACCCAGCTGTGCCCGCCGGGATCACTGTCCATCAGCAACTGGTCCATGTGGAAGGGCTATCTGCGCGAGTGGCGCGACAGCTGTGCTCGCGAGGCGTTAGCCACTGTGGAAGCAGTCGATACGAGAGCTTGCTCATGATAAGCTGGCTCTTCAACCGCGCACTTGCTCTCGCCTGGGAACTGCCAGCACGCGAGTCCACAGAAGCAAGTCGAGTCACCTGTGAGTATGCACCTATCTTCCTGATTGATTAGATCTAATAAGATAACAGCTTTACATAAATCGATCGACCGACTGCCTCGAAAACGAACTTGGAGAGGCTTGCCACGAGAGCTAGCTGGCGAGCCAGGCATAATCTCACTAAAATGTGGCTGCTATTGGGCACTACTCGCCGATCTGCTTGACCGTCAGGCACAAGCGGCCTGTAGCTCAATAGCAATTGGCGTTAGTCGTAGCCACATTCTGCGATAGATTCAAGAGGTGGCAATGTATAAGATCCGCTCTGCTCACATTGTCATGGCTCTACAAAGAGCCAATTTTGCGAGGCCTTTTTTTACAGCTTAGCACCAGAACAAAAGAAATCTCTAGTTCACCATGAAGCTTCTCGCAATCATATTCACATCAGTCACGCTCATTGCTGCTTCTCCCCTCACAGAAACAGGCGACACTCTTCTTGACAAGACAATGCTCCAATGATCACGACTGGACTGCAAATGGCTGTGTCCCGCCGCGACCAGTGCAGGGCGGACAAGCTTTCTGTCAGCGTAACTGCGAAGCAACTGCATCCTCGCAACCTGTACAATGTTGTCAAGGTGTCAATGGAGTCGTCCTGCTTGTTCCAGGTTGCCAGGCAAGGCAAGGAATCTGCAGGTGCAATTGTCGGGCACCGGCATAAGCATTCGAAGGAAGAGGTATGAGAGTTTGTGATGGAGGAAAGTAGTCTTTGAAAGTGGGAGAAGCCCATTGCGTATCTAATGATGGGAGAGACGAAGCAGATTCTCCAGCGCGTGCAAATTAGAGAGCACCGTCGACGTCAAAGTGTGAACTGCGTAAAGGATCGAAAAAACAAGCCCCCCCCCCTCCTTGCACCTCCACGGTCCAAAGTCTCCTTCACCCTACTCACTCCCATACCTCACCCTCACCACAGCCGGAAATTCCGTCGCCCGAATCAAAAAGATATTCTGCACCGGCAACCCCTTCTTCGCATCTTCTACCTTGACCTCCACATCAAAACGCTCCACCAACTGCGGCAGCGCCTTCAAAATCACCAAACTCGCAATATTCCTCCCAATGCACGTCCGACTGCCCAGTCCAAAGGGGAAGTACGCCGCTTGCATCTTCTTCATCGTCTCCTTGTCCGAGTGTAACCAGCGCTCAGGCTTGAACTTTTCGGGCTCGGGGAAGAATTCGGGATTGTAGTGCATGGCCCACGCGTTCATGCTCACGGTGTCGCCGGCGGGGAAGTGGTGGCCGCAGATGTCGGCGCCGCCGTAGGGGACGACGCGGGGGAGGCCGAAGCCTGTTTGGGGGAAGAGGCGGAGCGTTTCTTCGATGACGGCGTTGAGGTAGGGGAGGGATTGTGCTTGGCGGAAGCCTAGTTGGGAGGCGGGCACGCCGGTGGCGGCTAGCTCGGAGCGGAGTTTGGCGAGGGTGTGGGGGTTGGTGTTGAGGTTGTAGAAGGCCCAGGTGAGGGTTGTGGAGGTCGTGTCAGAGCCGGCTGTGACGTTGGCGCCGAGACCCATGGTGATGTGGGCGTCGCTGAAGTAGACGGGATCGCGCTCGTTGACGTCGAGGAATTTGTCCAACATGCTGGTCGGAGTGTCTGGGGAGGGATGGGCGATGGTCGGATCTGCTGCTCGGTCTGCACGGCGTTGGACCGTTGTGTCGGAGGTGAAGTTATCAAGGTACATCTTGCCAGTTCCCTTGGAATTCATTTGGCGGGCGATGAAGCGTTTGATGGCGATGAGAGGCGCATGCAAGTATGGGTAGAATCCCACAAGGCCGCCATAAGTGAAAGCGGCATAGACTGACTCTGAGAGATTCCCAACGTCCTCGCCCTGCTCAAGAAACCCAAAGCGCTTGCCATATGACACGACTCCGATGGAATCGAAAGCCATGCATGTGATCTCCCACGCAAGATCGACTGTTCCCCCGGCGCTCCTTTCCAGTCTTTTGACCAGAAGATCGACGCACTCAGCCACACCCGTCTCGTATGCAAATACTGAACTCATGCTGTACATGGCACTGAATCTCTTCCTCAGGTCGCCGTGGAATTTGTTCGAACGCTCCTTGAACAGACTCGTCGTGCCCGGTGGGCTCCATGGTTCGTAGAATGCAGACTTGTCAAACCCTCCATTCCATCCGTGGATCGGCTTGATCGCTTCTGGGGTTGCGAAACTGTAGTGCCCGGGAGCGATGCGGACAATAGGACCGTATTTGATATGAAGTTCTTTGATATCTTCCTGCCATTTTCCACGATAGAAGTGGTAGAACGTTTGGAGGGAGGTGATGCGGGCAAGTGGGGGCCCCGGAATGTGCTTGAGTGGGTCTGCAATCAGAAGATAGATTTCGTACGCGACGTAGACAGCCGCAGCGACTATCGGTAAGTATGTTACCAGCGCCATAGTCCGGTCGTAATGGCAATAGTTGCGTCTTCTTGCGGGACTTGTTCACGCTGGGGATGGCTGAGTATAATTGTTCCTCAACTCGACTGTGCCTCTTAGATACTGCCAGCTCATCAGATAGCTAGCTTTGGTTCGTGTTGGTCATGGTGCGTGCGTAGCCGGGTCACTAAACGGTATTCGTAAAGGTTGGAAGCAGCTACAGCTTAGCTAAGAACAGTGCCCAATGTCAATGTCTCGTGGCACACGCTACTGCATGTTTGCTGCATGGGAGTACATCGGAAGCTGTGGCATGGACCGAACCCTGACGACCACGACTCCCTGCTTTTTACCGCATGTGTCGAGGTTACGTGACAGTATACGCGAATTCTATGAATGTCATGACCGAGAAGCTTGATGCATGCGTTGCTCGGCGGCCTGCATCGACTGTCGCCGGGGGGCCAAACCACCATGCCACCCGGCTCGGCATGTAATCCGCCAGCCGAGCAGACGGGCAGAGATATTGAGAATCCATCAACCACAGTGCCACACATAAGTTCTGTTACCGACCGCAGCTTAGAGGCATCTGGCCTCAGCTGAAGAGCTTTTGCATCACTGTCCGTCTCTGGCCATGACCTTTGAGCGGCTGGGGTCTCGGTTTTGTTTCGGAGACTGGGGTCGACATCGATCTGATAGAGCTCTGTCGCCTAGCTGTCGCTCGACGTTCGTCCAGCCAACGCTTCTGCCGCTGGCTTTCCTTCCTTTCGAGTGCTTGGATACCTGTACTAGCAGAAGCAGCATGCAATTCTCGAAATACTGATTCGTGTGCCTGGTCATCCGCGGACAAAGCCATGTGTAATGGAGTGCGTTGCGCAGCATCTTGGGCATTGACATCCGCACCAGCAGTTATCAAGTAACGAACATGCTCCAGGGAGGCTCGTTCCAGGGAGGCTCGTTCTGCACAAATGTGCAATGCTGTCTGTCCACATCGGTTTGCCAAGTTGAGCAAGTCCGGATCCTTTTGCAGCAACCTCTCCGCATATAGAGTTGTGGAGCTTTTTACTGCTTCATGCAACAATGTTCCACCGTCATGGATTGTCCTTGTATTTGCCTTGCCATTCTCCCACTGGAGTAAGAGCTCGAAATTGCGAAAGCGCCGCTTGTGTAAAGCTCTGAAAAGAGGCGTTCTGTGCTGATCGTCTGTGGCGTCTATATCCGCGCCGTGTTCAAGCAGGAATTGGAGTGTTGGCGGGTGGCCATTTTCTGCGGCGAAATGCAATGCAGTCTCGTGTCTATCGTTGCACTCATTGACACGAGAGGGCCAATCGAATGCTGGCGAGGTGTATAACTTTTGAAGCTGGCCACTGTCTTTATGTCTGACGGCCTCGTCAAATGCACCAACGGAAGATATCTGCCCAGAGGCGAGGCGGTGAAGAACGCTCGAGTCAGCCGAGAAAATGCTAACAGTGTCCGAGGCAATCGTAAGCGCAGGGCCGGGGGCGATACTGCCCCGTGCTACCGGCGTCCTCTCCGCAAGTTGCTGCTCGTAGTATTCTGCTTCAATTATGCTATTCTTGCTCCGAAGCATATTGCTGAGCTGCAATGAACACGATCGGAAGTGCTTAAAGTCATCCTCGGCAAGTGTGCTGGTCTCTGCCTCGATGCTCTTCCAGATATGGTAGGCCCTTTGCGTGTGCATATGTGCGCAGCTTCGGTCAAAGTCGTCATTGGCCTCGTAGTATTGGCCGAGATACAACGCACCTAGCATTTCGTAACGCCGCGCAGTGACTTTGCGATTCGACAGCGATGCGGCATCAAGTCCATGGTCATCGACGTGAAGAATCTTTCCTTCCACGATGTCGATCGCAAGCCGCCATTCCTTGAGGCCCTGATATGCTTGCGCTAGTTGTTCAAGCAACAAATTCGGATCGACTAATGGCGACTGATATTCTGAGTTTCGGCGCTCCGCGTATGCAAGAGCCATGCTGAAATCGCGCTCCGCCTCTGCATATTGTGATGTCCTCAGACATTCCCGACCGCGAGTCCAGTATGCCTGAATGTGATGCGTCAGAGCATGCTCGTCCTGGCCAGGTAGAATTTCGCGAGCATCTCGTCTCCTCAACAACTCTTGCGCTGTCTCCCGCACAGATTTGAGGTCATCGAGTGCATCTTCAGTGGATACAGTCTCTTCAGTATCATCCTGCTGCTCGAAGATCTGACTTGGTCGGTCAGTGATATCTATCGGCAACGATGTGGGTAGTCTGGAGCCCTCCACGAGCGATTTTCGTGCCGACACTAGGGACCGCTGTTCCAATAAGCTCTTGAGATTGACCTCGAGTGTGATGCTCTCCGGTATCTTGCTTCTAATCTCATGACAGGCACTAGTGGCCTGAGTATTTGACAAACCATCACTGTATCATTTTCGATCAGCAAAGCCCAACGCAAGTGTGCGCCACGGTGTCTCTCACAGTGTTACCAGATTTAGCCACAAAGCCAAAGTGTGTTTGTGGGCGGCGAGGTTCTCTAGATCGGCATGGATGTCTGGCCTTGCGCGGAGAAGATTTCGGCGATCCCACAGCGTCGGTGTACTTCCACTCGCTTGGGCAAAACTTCCCAACTTCGTCTCGACACGTTGTATAGCTCTTTCACACCTTCCGCATGCCTGAATGATATGCCGGTCATATCCTGCAGCTTCTTCGTCTTGGGCCGCACCCGATAAGAATCCACGGCGCTCGCAGATCTGCTTGGTAGCGGTGAGAATCTCGTCGAGTCCTTCGATCCGGTCGAGCACCAGTTGTGCCAGGATGTGCACTCTACGAAGCTCCTGACAGTAATTGTAGACGCGTACGACAGTGGTGATTAGGCCTGCTATGGCGTCTGCTGTCTGCAGAGCCCCAAATCCAGCATCGGCCATTGTGACTTCAAGTTTGGTACCAACGACGTTAGACAACAAGCGTCAAAGCAGCGCAAGACATTGTTGCAGCCATGACAGTCTCAGAGACAGCACTGGCAATGGCCGATAAATTCGCTCCTCGGTACGTCAGGGACGACTTCGAACATCGAAGATGTGATGCTGCGATGCATGTCCGCTCCAAGCGCCTCATCAACCATCGGACCAGTGACTCAGCTGGACACATATTATGTTGGACACGCGAGCCTCCTTACAAGGACAGTATGACGGGGCGTCTGCAGGCGTTCTGGGATCGAGAAGCACAAAGTGACTACGCCTCCACAAGGATCGAGGTACCCCAGAAGCAAGCGAATGAGCGGAGCTGCCCAGCGCATAAGTTCGCCGATCCCACGCATACCCGTGGTCATATGCACAGGCGGCTCACTATCCCGCACCAAACGAACGAGGCGAAGTGCAGTTGATGAGTGCATGGCTTTACAGTCTGACAGACTGTCAGAGCTCACATGCCTGTGGCGAGGAGGCTTGCATGAACGCCTCTGCTATAACACGTGTAGGATCTTATGGCGCATACTGCTTCGGTCGTCACGTAATTGGTCTCGTTGCGATCAAAATGGGTCTACTAGTCGGTGAAGGCGTGAGTATTACGCGTGGGGGGTCATCGGTGCGGAGAGCATTCGCATGTCGGACAACCAAGTATCCCAAGAGGCCGCCCCTGCAAAAGGCAAGGCTGTGTTCGGGCCCGAGGCGCGCGCGCAGAAGCACGCAGAGGTGCTACCATCTTTGTCCGACAGCTCAGCCTCAGGATCGCATTCGAGCAAAATCAAAACGCGGCATTGCCGCAGAGGCATCCTCGTGCGGAACTCACGCCTGTCATTCCCAGCAATGAAGGCACCTTCTATCAAACACTGATACGATATTGCTTCCCAAACGTTCAGTATGAGTGGCAACACGCGCAGGTAAGTCGTGACGGCAACTGCTGGACTCAGACAATATGTGCTTACAACATCGTACAGGATTGATCATCCCTTCGAAGATCTGGATGATCGGCAGGTAGACGAAAGAGCTGATCGCCTAGTCAGTGGTTATGGTCTAGACGTATGGCGAGCCACATTTGTGCGAGTACGTCCAAAGATCTTGGGTGTCGTGCTTGCGAATTAATACATTCCCTCCAGGCGGCCCGAGTGCTCCGCGACACCAGGACGTGGCGTACTGTTGATGAAATGGATGCCAACGGAGTGAAGGGCCTAACTCCAGTCGACCATGCAGATTTACAACGCGAGGAGAAAGAAGCTCGCGACCACACCGAGAGTAGACCACCTTGGAATGCAGGCTTTTGGCGTAGGGAGCAAGGAAAATTGGAGCTGGAAGGGGACACGCATGCAAAGAGTGGCTTTTGGCATCAGCCAAAAGAGCTTCGAACCACAATCATCATCCTTTGCATTGGCGCCATCGTGCAAGGCTGTGGGTCTAGTCTATGCTGATTTAGCTTCCATTCTGACCTCTGATAGGGAATCAAACAAACAGCAACGGGGCAAATCTTTCATGGCCTGCGTCGCTTTTAGATCCTACCTCTTCCGATTGCGAAGCCAAGGGTGGTCAAGCCTGGCTCTTTGCCATTGTGAACGCCGCACCATGGTTCTCGGCTGCGATCTTGTATGTCACACACGCTATCTGGAAGTCGCTTCGCTGATCCGACATAGTGCTCTACTGTTATCAGACCCAGCCAACGAGCTTCTCTTCGGCCGCCGAGCTGCGATCATCATATCAGCTGTCTTTATCCTAGCCGCATCGGTCGGAGGCGCTCTTGTAACCACTTGGCAACAATTTCTTGCCTGTCGCATCATCCTGGGGATCGGCATGGGTTGCAAGGCATCGGTGGTTGCTGTATTTGCAGCAGAAGTGGCACCGGCTCGAATTCGTGGTGAGCATAATATCGAGACAGCTACAGCAAGCATTGCTTACCATGATCAGGGTCTCTCGTCATGAATTGGCAGCTCTTCGATGCGCTTGGTCCGCTCTCGTTTCCCGTCCAGTATCCGTTTTGTACTGACCCTTATTTCCAGGCATCTTCCTAGGCTTCAGTGCTAATCTGATGGTAGCGCCTTTGGGTGAGCATTGGGGAGGGAAATTTTATATCAACCAGGCTGACATAACTCCAGGCGATACCTCTTGGCGCTGGATGACTGCGTCTTCTGCTTTCCCAACACTGATCCTCCTCGCGCTAGCTGTGATCGCCTGTCCGGAGTCGCCACGATTCCTGATGGGCAAAGGCAGGACCCACTATCCCGAGGCCTACGAAACTCTGACCCGACTTCGTGGATCCCGTATTCTAGCAGCAAAAGAGCTTCTCTACACCCATTATCAGATGAATGTCGAGCTGGCCATCACCCGAGCCACCATTCCGGCACTCGATGAACAAATTTTCAGCTCAGACGACGAAAGCGTGGAAGACGAAGTGGGACGAATCGATCACCTCGTCGCCGACACAAAGAGTCCGAGTCTCGCCCAGAAGTTTGGTCAGCTTTTCACGATCCCCCGGATCCGCAATGCCACGTTAACTGCTGTCACCTGTATGATCACGCAACAGCTGTGCGGCATCAATATTCTCATCTTCTACTCTTCGACCATCTTTGCAACTACAAGTGGGGCAATTTGCAGTACTCGGGTTAATACGACCGAACTCATCAGCCCGCTGCTAATGAGCTGGGGTATCGGATTCGTCAATTTCCTCTTCGCGTTTCCAGCTTACTGGTTGATCGATCAGAAAGGCAGACGTTGGCTGCTCATGACCACCCTGCCGTTTCTGGCGCTCTTCATTGGAGCTGCAGCGTTGAGCTATGTGGGCGGATCTCACGATGCCGTACTCGGCGTCTTTGCCTACATCTCCGTGGCTGTCTACTCATGGGGTGTAGGGCCTGTAAGCAGACTGAGATTCTCCTCCGGCTCCTGCAAGACTGACCTAACATCAGGTGCCTTTCACGATTAGCGCAGAAGTCTTCCCTCTAGATCATCGCGTGGCGGGAATGTCATTCGCAGTCTTCACCAACCTGCTGGGAGCTGGCCTTCTCACATTGTTCGTGCCAGCTGTGACGGCCTCTGCCCTCGGCCATGGAGGACTGTTGGGCATCTTCACATTCCTCAATCTGGCGGCTTTTGTGCTTGTCTTCTGCTTTGTACGCGAGACTGTGGGCGCTGCTGATCGAGACAATCCGGGCAACATGACAGCATTGGCGTTGGAAGAGCTGTACAAGATCTTTGAAGTGCCAGTGAAGGGCTTCTGGCAATATCAGACCTTTGAGGTCCTGCCACTCTGGTGGTCTCGAGTTCGCTGGTATCTGAGAGGCTGTCGGTACATGGAGCCTCGCAGACCAGAGCCATTGTACAGATGGTGGGAGGACAATGACCCGAATAACTTGCAGCACATGGCTCCACCAGAAGAGATGGTGCAGCGGAGAGCGAGCCAGTGAATGGTCGCATCACTGCGGACAGCTTGCTTTTGGCGCTGCCAAAGACAAGTAGGTCATACATGTATGCGCCTCACAGGATCATCAAGTAGCAGCGCAATAGAATGGGTTGGAACTTTCCGCATTCACAGCATTGCCTATCCGAAAAGGAGCAGTCAGGACCAGCGACTCATCGCTATGCGACACGAAGTGAATTTGTTGCCCGACACAGGATACCGCATCGTCTCACAAAAGATGAGACACTTCTTTCATATAAGCAGAAAATTGGCCTGTGAACGTATGCTTTGCAGGCAATTGATAGCGTTGCGGACCTGCCCGATGCGGAAAGTCTGCGCGTGCAAAGTAGAAGCTGGTCGCGCACTCCAGCAAAGGCCCCTCTTCATGCACGATTCTAGACCTGCAGTCTCTGAGCCAGCGCAGAGAGACTACAGCTGCTGCAAATTTGCTCACCACAGCTGGAAGTAGTGACAAGGAGATGCTCTTCGCTCGATCCCGGATCGAGCCACGAGCATCACGGTCTGCACCAGGACACAGAACATGAGCTTGCACGACATCGCAGTATCATTGCATTCTGCTCGCCAGAACAAGGGACCAGTCAAAGCTCCCACAAAGCAATGGCCTCAACTGACGACGATGGACGCTGTCCACGTCCGGCAGATCAACCTGCAAAATGCCCTCCGTCGAGGCGATCGTCTTGTGGGATAAAAACTCGTCAACATCGCCAAAGTGATGCAAATTGCCTTTGGCCTCGACAAGTCTGACTACAGCGCGCTGCTAGCGAGTGGCCCCGCCTACGAGGGCACTGTATACAACCCGATGTGAAGAGAGCAGTAGCGACTCCTGCACCACGGCCAGCCTGTGTCACAGGCAAGGCTCGTTGCAAAGCTCTGTCCCAAGTCTGCTCATGCTTGTCTATATCAACTTCTACCAAAACAAAGACCGTCACCAATGCTCAAGTCACCAAGACCGTGATGAGTACTGTCACAAGCACCAGGACTGCGTTCGAGACCGTCACCATCACCAACGATACTGTCATGAGCACAAGCATTCGAACCTTGACTGCGGGCGGAACAGCAACGACGACTGCGATAGCAACTGTTACTACTACGTCCACTACCAATTCCCGTGCTACAAGGACTAATGCATCTACTGTAACGACATTCACGACTGTAACTGCGACTGTTGTGTGCGACCATCCCAGGCTCTTTTCGAAGAAGGTCGCTGCGAACGTGCGTTGCGGACGGCCATATTCAAGAATTATAAGACAAATCGAGTGCTGCGCTCCCCTGGTAGGCTCTACATGACTCAGATGTGACTGGCTCACCCTCACTCGAACATCCCTCCGCTTACGGACCTGCCACGTCCACTTCCGAGCTCGTTGCCATGCTGCTAGGGGATGGAAGTGCAGGAGACCAAGTCTACCTTACCGTCGAACAGTCGCGGTGCCACTCTCATACTAGCAGTCTCCTATCCACTTGCAGTTCCCGCAGCATGGCTTCCAGATACGCCTTCTGCTCCTCCAGCCACGTCCTCACATGCACGACATCAAATGTCCTCGAGTCGGCAGCTCGCTTCTTCCGCAAACTTCTCGCTTCTTGTCGCACACGTTCCTCCAAATTCTCCAGTCGATACTCTGTATACTGATGGTACAGGGTAGGCAGATGTGAGATGTTCCTGGTACCTCGCATCATGGTGTGATCCTTCATCAACGGGCACCTTGGCCGCCAAGAAGTGACCATGCTGATGCGCTCATGATTTCCGCGTGCGGCGGTCGCCTGATGCGGGAGATAGGCGCCTTGCATGACGACGGCTGTGCCCTGTGAACCTCCCACGTCAGTCATCAATACATCAACCCGCTGAAAATCACATACAAGCTGCGGTCCTCTCGCCTTCATCACCTCGCCCGTACCCGTGCGAATAAACGTCTCGCCGCCTTCCATCCCCGTGCAGTCCGACAGCATCGCCACGCAGACGAAGGCGTAGCTATCCGTATGCCAGCCGAAGGCCGACTCGCAGTACTCGCTGACCTCGCCTTCTTTCTGCTCACCCGGGGCAACGATCGTCTCTTCGACGCCGTCGGGCTTGGGCAGAGCGATATTGACGTGTCCGATGTCGTAGTCGATTGCGGGCACGAGGTCGACTCCCGCCATTTTCGACACCCACGAGATGACTTTGGGACTTGTCCATGCTTGGTAGGTGAAGGGGGCGGCGCTGTGCTGCGATGAGTCAAGTCGTTCTATGAATTTTCCCGTGACGAAGTTGGCTTACTTGGGACAATGACCCCGGATCTGTCCACTGGTCGGACTTGTCGGACAGTAGTATTTATCCAGGACCTCAGGACTGAAAATCTCGGCTCTGATCTGACGGATTGCTTCAGGGGTGAAGATTGAGAATGGCTCGGTCACGGCATGGTCGGATATGCCCACTTGGCCCAAGCCAAGTTCTTCGGTGGTGTGGATCTTTATTGGTTGTTGCAGGTCCAGATGTTCTTCCGCGGAGAATGCCACTCTAACTGGTCGACGTGCCTCATTGATAATCTGTTGTGGAAGGTTGCTGGTGCGACTGTGCTTCCCGTTCTCACCAGCGAAGCTCTCTTCGTGTACAGACAGGGCGGGAGACATTGCCGAAGATTTAATTATGTTATGAAGAGATTCTGCCGCTTCACTTTGGGGGTTTGAGCTGGGAGTGTGCCATCGACCGTCTTCCGGAATTTATGGTCCTGTCTGCCCACGACGCGTGAGCTCACTATCGTGTCAGACCGCACGGCCGGACTCACGTGGGCTAATAGCATCAGGGTAGGCGCGGGACAAAAGCTACCTTTCGAGTATCAGAGTCCTCGCACCCGGTCCCGACCTCTGATTCTCTTATCAATATCACCGTCATGATAGCACGAGTGGATTCTCCAAGCAACTTCAAAGGATGATATCGCGATCACTTCAGTATGCGTAGCGACAGCGTTCCATCTCCGCTCTGCGGTAGAGACGTGATTGTTTTGCTTTTACGCTCCATTCACTGGGGCAATATCACGCCAAAGGCCAGCTACCTACATGGCTAACTGAGTCCGACCCGGGAACTATCTCATGTGAGAATGGCAACGAAGCATTGGCGATAAATGGCCGACAATCGTGTCACATGCAATCGTTGGATGAGCTCGAAATCGAGTAGACTTTTGCGATAGCCAGATCCAGACCGGCGAGGACTTCGGCTCAACAGGGTAGCTCATGCCACGCATAGCTATCTCACAACGGCTGCAGAATACTCCTCTCGGATAGCGGCAGACTTCGAGCTGCATTCAAATGTAGTTTCGGAAGCCACGTGTTGGCTGAGATATTGTGACGGATTCGCGACCAATACTCAGCGGAGATGCAAGTGTGCTACTGCTTTCGCCATGGAAGGTGGTCAGAACTTTCCGCATTCGGTTCGAACACACATGGAAGCTTGTATGGCACGTGACATTTGGGCCGCTGGTGTGCACAGTATGCTGGATCAGCCAAATAAGACGAAGAGGCCACTCCGACGTCGCCATGCGTGACGGAGCCTAGACGAGACATTGCTTAGATTTACTGATCCAGCTTGGCTGCCACAGAGGCTTATCGTAGGCGTGATAATCACATCGGAAGGAGTCCAAGAAGCCTCTGGTGGTTTGGGGTCGGCTTTTATGGTCGAAGCCTGGCTGCTGAGTTAGTCAGGTCAGTAAAAAATGTTCAGAATATTGTGAACGACCTTCAATCCCGTCTGAACTGATCAATAAATCACCGCTAATGTGAAGTGAAGAACCTGTCCCATTTTTGCTGCAGCATTCCGTCAAGATTACAGAAGGTCACCATTTACCTGCATATCCACTTACTTGAGCATCAGTCCTCGCAAAGTAAGACACTTTATTGTCTAATGCCTGGCCCAGGTCGATGCGAGCTATGCAATAAGCAGCACTTCTGACAGGGCTCAAATCAAGCAAGCTCCAAGCTCACCATGAAGACCTCCTCGGCCGTAACCTTGTGCTGGCAAATCCCCAGAATGATCGAGAGTCACGTCGATGCCGATGATAAAGTGAAGGATGGCGGATACCGAACCTGCAAGCCGCGAATATTGCCCAGACGCGATATCAGACCGCGCACAGTCGCATTTCGTGATGCCAGGCGCATATGATTGGTTGCGCTTACAGCAGACGTTCGCGACATGTCATGCGATCTTACGAACTTATCACCATCAGTATGCAGTGACGTGTCTTGGCTCCGAGTTGTTGCACTATTGCAATTGTTACTCTCAAAGTAAAGAGATCACGGACAGGGCATTGGTGCAGCTGTTGCATGACTGGTGATATGCCAATCGAAGGTGGTGTCAGTGCCGAGGATGCAGCCATAATGGCTTCCCTCTTCACCACTCAGCCTTTGATTGTGCTTCGCGATGTGGTTCCGAGAGACCCAGCGCGGAGCGACACGACACGACTGAGACCTCGGGAAGGCTTGCCCAACAATTTACGAAGTAATTAAGCAGTCGATCTCTCTTTCTTGGGGAAAACCTAATTCAGCGATCGGCTTGCCCCTCGTCTGCCTCGGACTTTGTCTTTGGTCGACTGTGCTGCATTCGCTAATCTGGCTCATCATTCACCCGCGGACCCCGCCCTTGCCAGTGATGGCGAATTGGGAGAGCATTGCGGCTGTGCAGGACTGCAAGTGTCTCATGCGGGAGCAGCCCGTCGGATTGGAAGGATCAGGTTCGCGATTTGATTCGAGTGGCGATGGCACTGATGTGTCTCGGGCAGTAGTCTGCCAGTGAATGAGAGATGCAAAGGTGGTTGCCTTCGGTTGCCAAGCCGCTCCGCGTTGGTCTGTGCTGGCTTCGCGAAACCGTGCACCTCTACCACTGTTAACGAAACAACTCCCAGACACACTCCGCCATGATCATTTGGATATGCCTCATGGAGATGCTCTCGTAGTGGAGAGTATGGACTGCGTTCTTTGCCAATCGCCCAAGCAGGATAGCCGAGAGTTCACTCAGGCGGAGATCAGCCACCATGTTGAGCATCTGGCCAAGAACAGCGCTGAAGCTGTGAACGACAAGAGCTTCGACATATACTCGAAAAGCTGGAATTTCTGTGCAAGCACTCTGTTGATCGAGTTTGCACATCCCGTTTATCGAGAGCCGAGGAGAATGAAATTGAAAGAGTTTCTGGACCTTCTCCTGCTTGGGGTTACCCAATGGCCGGAATACCACATCACTATCCTTGACCAGTCTACAACTGTGAATGATGCCAAAGACGAAGCGGTCGTCTTCGAGAACGCACTGATCGACGGAGCACCTCCCGGAGTCACGACCAAATTGGTTTTGGTGCTTGAATTTAAGCTGCGACTCGCTCCTCGCGTTGGGGAAGAGCCGTGGCGATGCACGAGCCTGCGATCTGCGATCGGAATATAGTGCGTCGCGAAGCACGACTGTATATGCCGCTAGCTGTGTGACTACTTTTGGTTGCTGCGTCTGGGGAACTGTCCTCCTGGGAGCACTTGCATGATCTCAGAGTATCGTTGTAAATGGCTGCAGCAGTGTTTGGCGGGTTCACTTTTGAGCAATCCTGCGCCGCGACAGAACTCGAACACTGTGGAGGTAGAACCCAATGCGAGCTCTCGAGACTCGCGCCGAGTGTCCAACACCAGAATCGGGCAGAGAAAAGTTCTTCGGACGTTCGCTCGCGGCAACTCGTTGCGTCTTGGTTCGAAGGCCGAGGACAAGCTCGATCTGAGTGCCGTTCATGCGTGTCGGGTAGCTCTTTCAATCTTCAGGGGCCCGGGACCGCAGGGTCAAATCCTGAGCAGGCCGCTAGTGCTTGCTCATGAAAAAGTCGCTTCGCTGGATGCTACTTCGACTTTAGTATCTGTATGTTTATGGGAGCCAGTCTCGCGGCAAGCCTTCTATGAAGATCGCGGGACAGGTGGCATGCAAGGAAGGGATGCCAAGGTACCCTGGCTTTGAGGGGATGGCTCATGCAATGGTTGACGCGATGGCTTCTCAAAGTTTGCTATACAAGCTGCGCCTCTACTCACACAATTCCTCAGCGTCTTGGTGCAGTGGGACATGCTACGATCGCACAACTTGGCATCCTCGATGGAACACGCTCACATGACCAGTCAATGGAGCGACAAGGCCTGCACTAAGATCATTATTTCCTCTAAGGCTGTATGAGCAGCCACGGGGCCTCGAGAGGTCACTTTGCAGCCATGCGATAAATTTCAGCTTGTCAGGTGGTTCTGCAATTGGTTTCTGCATCTTCTATGGCCAACGAACGTCCTACATGCGATCATAGGAAACGTATAGATACATGTATCAATCACGCGGCCCTAGTCGCTGCGAAATCTCTAGCATCTGAAACCTGACGAGTATTCCATGCCTAAACATGACCACTTATAGCCGTGACAATGCTTGCTCCCTCACGAAGCGGAGCTGCGGAGACGTACGCATGAGTCGTTCAAGCCATACGATCCTGAATGCCAAGCCATCACCGGCAGTCTGCCGGCGCTAGTGCTGCCAGCCGTAAGCTCCTGCACTTCTCGCGCGTCCACCACCGCCTCGACAATCTGCTCCAATAATCGTCTCATGCAAACCGCGTTCCCTCGTCGCCACCTGCGCTCGCGCAACAACTCTCGATGATATACGGCACACCGACCCGATAACGCCGACCGAGCGCGCGACAAAAATGGCTGACTTCAGCTACGCCGATGACATCGAATTGCAGAGACTGAACGAGCAAGTGGTATGCACGGGGACACACTGCGCGCTGGAGCGTTTGTGAGCTGACGGCAGGATAGCTCGCGGATCCGAATGAATTCGAAAATTGGGAAAAGCTGGTGCGCGCGGCTGAAGCGCAAGAAGGAGGCCTGAATCGCAACTCCAGCCCACAAGCAATCGCTGCGACACGCGACACATATGATCGCTTTCTGGCCCGGTTTCCCCTCTTCTTCGGCTACTGGAAGAAATATGCCGACCTCGAGTTCTCCATTGCAGGAACAGAGTCTGCGGAAATGGTATGGAAATATACATCAGGAGCACCGTATACGTGCTGATTTCGAATAGGTTTACGAACGTGGAGTTGCAAGTATTGGTCTCTCAGTCGATCTTTGGGCCAACTATTGCGCTTTCAAAGTTGAGACCAGTCATGATGCCGATGTCATCAGAGAGTAAGTCTAGGGCGCCCCCTTTCCTTCTCCACGCCCGTAACCACAGAGCCACATTGCTCGAGGACAGCTTTGGCCTTGTGAGATTGTGCCCAAATTGCACATGAAGTGGTGAGATATTCTACCCACAGGCTGGCTAAGATACGAGTCTCACACTGTTTCACCCAGCTCCGCATATCACCACCGCGCTTTCATGATTGCGCTTGAGCCTGTACGGGACGCTTGACCATCTCTACTCGATCGGGTGTTGGTCTTGGTTCAGACATGGAGTTTCAGCTCCCTTATCAATTTGTTCGCCACCCATTCACCTTGTTTGAGCCCTTGTATAACCCGATGACCGCTAGCAGTCACTGACGAAACTTGCATAGGCTTCATGAACGTGCTGCAGACAGTGTTGGTCTAGACTTCCTAGCGCATCCTTTCTGGGACAAGTACCTCGAGTTCGAGGAGCGACTCGACTCACACGACCGCATCTTTGCCATATTAAGTCGCATCATTCATGTACCGCTCCACCAGTATGCTCGCTACTTCGAGCGCTTCCGAACGATGGCGGCGCAACGCCCAATCGCGGACATAGCACCCGAAGATGTCGTTGCGCGATTGCAAGCGGACATCGCCCGCGACGACGGCCAGAAACAGCCGAGCCCAGCAGAAGCGGAGCGTGAGCTGCGCGCTCGTGTCGATGCTTACCACATGGAGCTCTTCCAGCGTACACAGACGGAGACTACGAAACGTTGGACTTATGAACAGAACATCAAGCGTCCATACTATCATGTCACCGACCTGGACGAGGAGCAGCTTGACAATTGGAGGAAGTATCTCGATTTCGAGGAAGCCGAGAGCGATTACTCGCGCACGAAGTTTCTCTACGAGCGCTGTTTGGTGACTTGTGCCAACTACGAGGAATTCTGGTTCCGATATGCACGATGGACCACGGCGCAGACCTCGATCACAAAGGAAGTCCGCAATGAGGAAGCGCGCATAATCTACAGTCGCGCGAGTTGTACATACGTGGCAATCTCCCAGCCCAGCATACGTCTGCACTATGCGCGGTTTGAGGAGTCCATCGGCCGCGCGGATACTGCCATCGCGGTACACGAGGCCATCTTGGCTAGCGCTCCCGGAGATCTGGAAACCATCGTATCGCTAGTCAACACGCATCGGCGCCAGTCTGGTGTGGATGCTGCCATCTCTGTGCTCACCGAGCATATAAGCAGCTCCGAGTACAATCCCTCGATACGAGGGGCGCTCGTCGCAGAGCTCGCCCGCTTACATTGGAAGGTCAGGGGCGACATCGATGAGGCTCGCAAGACGTTCCAAAAGCAACAACAATGGTTCACGGAATCAAGCGAATTCTGGCGGGAATATTTCAGCTTCGAGCTCGACCAACCTACTTCGGCGAAAGAAGAGCCGTCCAGACACAAGCGCATCAGAGCTGTATTCGATGAAATTCGACAAAAGACGCGTCTTCCACCGCAAGATCTCGCTGAGATCTCTGGAAAATATTTCGATCATTTGCTCGATCGAGGCGATCAAGAAGCAATGCAAGAGTACATTGATCTGGATCTCGCGTTGAACGGTCCAACAAGCATCGCAGTGTCGAGTAAGCAGAAGTCGAACGGCAAGTCTGCAGCTCAGGCGAATGGATCTTAGTGGAGACCGTACCTGACTAATGGCCGCCGAGGCTCTTGCTACAGCGATTTTATCGCTCTTAGTCATTACGATGCGATGCGATTCATGCAGTAGTGATCTAAGATCACGAGGCCGACCAAGACTGTTAGTGATGATTCAGCAGCAAAGCATGAACTGGCAGCGTAAGATACCCGATTTCTCAATCCGAAGGTCACTATATGCAGTAGCTAGCTTCCGTAAGGCTGTCAAAGCGAGCTTCGGCTAATCTGTTGAGCTGTCATTCGCCTCACTTTAGGGTCCCTCCATGACTTCAAATTTTCGTCAAGGCGGGAACCTTCGTCAGATTCTGTTCTCGTACACTGATGTTCTCGCATGTAGGACCACAAACCCAAATCGACTGTCTTGATATGGAAGAGCACGATCTGATCGGCTTCGCATGGCCGACTGGCTCTGCCACACGTCTTATTCTTCGAATCTAAGGTGTCTGCCGACTAGAGATATCGGCAGTATGACTGGTTGCCTCGGGAACTTGGTGGCAGGGCTGCGCCTGGTCCGATGCTGTCGGCGCCATTTGCTGTATTGTCTTAGAGCTGGAAGCACATTCCTCCCGAACTCAATCACCAAGATGACTTCAGCGAAAGACGACTGGTTGAGACGCACATGTCTATGACTGATGGCGAAGTATGGTGCCATATTGGGTGAGAGAGCCTGCTGACATTGGGCAAATTTCTTGAGAATCGATCATCAGCCGGGCATTGCTGCAGCAAGCAGCTGCTGATCTGTACCCCCTGATTCTGACCCGGTGGTAGGATCTGCTGCTTTGATCTGCGGGCATACATATTTCTACTCCGGGTCCATTCGCTCCTGAAGCTCTGTTCATGCACTGCGAGGCGGACCACGAAAGCGCTTTCTCGGATACCCGAGCCTCAACCTAGCGACTTTGACTCAGGCTGATGACGACTGTATTGACATTCTCTAACAATTTTCGACAGCAGATTCCAATGATACAATTTGGGCAGATGCTTCGCGTACTACTGCCGGCATTCCTCCTCGGTGCTGTTTCTTGCTTGCCACACACCTTTGACTGCACGACGAAACTGGCGGCGGTTGGCAGTCGGATATATGGGATCTGTCTGGTGAGCATTGCACGTGTTTGGAATTGCTTCCCACAGATCCTAAACACGAACAGGGTTCCAACCAAAGTTATGTCTTCTATACCAGCCGCACGAGCAAAGCTTTCGGTAAGCCTGAAAAGCCGAGACCGCTACTTTGAGTAATAGGTGAAGTGATTCAATCGGCCCGAAAGTCCCTTCTGGGACATCGAGATTGCACTTACATCGGTTCCACCACAACACGCTCAAAGTAAGGAAGCGTGGCTGGGTGATTTGATGTACGCCATCTGGAGGCAGCATATCGGTATATTTCAGACTTTGAATTCACTACCAGTTGAATTAACGTCGAACAATCGGCCTGTAGAGAAAGGACCGGCGCCAAATTGGATTTTGATCCAATCAACCGCGGCCTCTCTGGACACACAGGATGTCGCGCAGCAATGTCTCGCATTCCTCTCCACTCGGGGACTGCCGATCTGGCCAAAAGTGTTTACATTTCCAATGGGCCACTTGTGCTACAGCCAATTCTTGGGCACCACCGCCTCTGCCGAGGTGGCTCAGTTTCTGATTTCGCACCAGTGGATCCTCGGCCACCACGTCTTTGCATTCGTTTCGATTTACGCCAAGAGCGCTATCGAGAAGCACCAAGCTCCGAACATTCTGTGAAACATACAGAGCTACGACGAGCACCTTGCTGCGCACAAAAAAAGCCAACGCCGAGCACGTCGACAGGACTGGTCTCTCAGATCTGGAATCGCTTCCATAAAGATACGAACCTATCCCTGGGAACCAGTTTCTACGGCTAGATGAAGCAGCTGGTCCGTCCAGTGGTCACAAAACCACGTAGACCGTCTACGCGGCATGTGTATGGAAACAAGATTGCTTGCCGAGGCGTCTGGGATCGATCACAGCGATCGGTCAGACAAGGTCCCTATTCAGGGCTGGCGGTGATTCCTGTAGTGTTTTATTTGGTGAGGAATCGGTGTCCAATATCGGGTATCGATGATTACTGCAGCGTGTCAACTGTTGATCTACATTTCAGTCGGACAATATGCTAGTTGTGAAATGAAGGTGCTAGCTACATAAATCATAGGATGTCTGCGAAGGTCCGATAGCGCGTGTACATCGAGCCATAGACGCCTGTGCCTAGTGTACAGTTGTACTTCCACGTCAGGACTCAGGAGCATGACAAACCCGTGCCACTCCCGAAAGTTTCGGATACTCTGCTCATGCCCATTCGAACGTGTCAGTGGCATTTTGGTAGTGATGAAAGCCTCCATGATGCAGAGTAAGGACTTTGACATGGGCTTCCAACAATGATTTCGTGTGAATTGGCCTGCCATATCGTGCTTCGAGGCAAATTGCTTGGGTCGCAAGGGGACCACGAGTCGACGGCGCCGCTGTTTTCGATCTGTATCCCCTGATCAGTACATGCAAGCACGTCGACTCATGTGCAGTCGATCAGACTGTGCAGGCAAACACAGGACGCCGAGTGCACAGCGACTGTTCACGTGAAGTGGCGCCTGCTCTAGTTCCATGTGCACGGCTCATAGGGCCTAACAGAAATCGCACTTATATCGATCAGACGCGCGCGTTATACCGAAATTCTTTCCACACAGACCGTTCCACCATGCGTTCAATTGTGCTGGCCCAGCTCCTATTCAGCCTTGCCAACCTCCCTTCCATAATCTTTGCCTTACCTGGCAATGAAGACCCCTCGTCCTCCGGTAGAGGCAAAAGGAAAGGCAAGGGGAAAGCAACAGATCAAGAGGATGCAGATTCTGGCCAAGCTGCAGCTGTGAGCTCGAGTCAACTTCAGGCCTATTCAACGATAAGCCTTTGCGTGAAGCCACCAGAACTCTCCATCCTGACGCGCAATCCAATTCCGCCGAGCTTAGTATCAAGACAAACCGCTGCGTATTTCGAATGTGAAGGCATGTGGATTCACAGCTTGATGCTGGAACCGGAGGGTGAGAAACTCAGAGATTTTGAAAGCCATTTCTACTTATCGAAGCTGAAGTCCACTTGGAGGAGTAAACCAGGAAATGGTTATATAACACAGGGATTGCAGACTTTGACGCCGGAGTTGATCGGTCTTGTCGGCGTGGAAGGCTTCTCCTTCGCGGAGCACGGCGTGACATTATCGAACCAGATGAGTGGTTGGAGAAAACGTTGACTCAGAAGAGTTCTGGGGGAAAGACAAAGTTCACAACCGTCTTGAGCGGCACGCATCGTTTCATCGGTGAGCTTGACAACACTTGTCTGCTCTGTAACATTTCAGCTGACTATTTTTGACAGTGGCTCTCGTGGGCCAGAATCCAATCACTGTACCAGAACGCGCTGTAGGGTCCAGCCAGAGCAATGACAATGCCCCTGTACGATGGGCGGACGTCACGTTTCTTGAGTACAGCCGGAACTGGGTTGATGGCACATTCGAGCCCAAAGATAAGAACTTCCACCGGCCGCTGGAAAATCCTGCAGTCCCGGGAAAGAAGCCCATCCCCAGATGGACCCTCTTGAACGATGTTGTCAAAGCAAACGATTTGACGACCATGGCCGGATACTGCCTCGAAATCATGTACAGGCAGGAGCTCAAGCCGTGGCCTGGTGTCACATTTCCCGCCGGAACGCTGTGCTTTTACTACCTACTCGGAACAGCTCCTTCTGCAGAGGTTGCCATGTTGTATATCAGACACCGGAAGGTCTTGGGTCAAGCTGCTCTCGCATCAGTCACGGTGTTCACCGACAGGAGGGGCGATGCGAATTTGCTTTGGTTCGTGGCCGATCGGAAGCGAGACCTGGAACAGTTGGCGACTTTCACAAGGCAAAATAGTGAACACGAGCGTGCCGAATTTGCAGCGAGTCGATGGGAGACCTCATGGCCTGAGCTTATGACGCCGGTATGGGAGTAGAGTCCGGAGGGTCGGCGATTATCTTATTACTTGCGGACTTGCAACTGGTTCAGGAATATCTCTCGAAAGTCGTTGATCTTGTTATATGGCAGATACATGGTCCTTTGACCAGGTGGTAGTTCACACATGTTGGTGTATGTTAGGATTGTACGTAGCTCTTCATTTTCGACTCTGAGAGCGGCAAAGCCATAGAGAGAGGACCGTGATAGTAGAGAGGCCGTAAATTCTATTGGCGAGAGAGATCGTTCCATTTGCTTGAATGTGGAAATGGACTTGTTGACGTGGTTCATCACCCAAACCATCCCTTTCCTTCTTTGCGTTTCTGCTCTGCGCGTTCTTCCATCTGTCACCAGAACCATCAGCGTCCGGTTCAAAGCTGGAGCTCAGATTTAAACACTTACCCATTGCTTTTTACATTGCTTATACGCACTGTCACCTCATCAGCATCTCTGCATCAGGCAATCTCTCACACTCGTACTCACTCGAAGTAGTCTTGGCACATCAAGCGATCACCTCCATTCCTCCGCAGGCACTTCAGACTCCGGTTTGCAGCATCTTGACAAGGGTCGAAGTATTCGCTGTAGCGTTTGCTGCGTGGTAGAAACCAAATTAGTCTACGAAGATTCGTGGTGGCAAGCATAAAAATTAGCTGTCGAACCTCTCGAATCGAGATGAGCTCTGTGCCCATTCCGTCTTCTCAGCCTCGTCCGTCTTTGCCACGTTTGTTTTGGTCACATCTTTTGACATGATTTTTGGTGATCGAACGATGAGAACGTATGCTCGAAATGCTGGAAGTGAAGTCGCATATGCACAAGGGTTCACGAGCCAATACAGCTAGCGGCGGGTGCTGCCGGATATGCCTACACCATCTCCACGACCTGAGACAAGGATCTTGTACACCAACAACAAATTCAGTGCACCTGATTCTGGATCGGCACCTATGTGCATAGGCGTCGAGAATGTACTGCAGCTGAAAACGTGAGCTATACGAGACTGGACGCGTGACTGCGCGATATATATATTGCTCTGCGATCACTTGCCCAATTTGGCTCGAAATTCCGCCAAACATATGCCATGGCTTCTCGGCTCCGCACACAATAAGTCGGGCGGGATTGCACCATATTACTTATGATCTGCGCTGTCCCTCATGTGCGCGAGATGACTCGAGTCTACTTTTGATGATTCCAGGAGCCTGCAAGCATTTCCTGGTATAGAACGCAGAATAGCAGCAAAGCCGAACACAACATGCCTGCAATCGCTCAAAGTATGCTTGACCAGCTACAAGTATGTCTGCAGATGGTGCGAAGAGGATTTAGTGGATATCTTGATTATCTTGAAGATGGTCAGTGTACATCTAGCGTTTTGCAGCGAGACCGCCAGGCTGACAGCGCGCATAGCTGAATTCTGAGCAAAGATAATGCCAGTGATTAGCAAGGCTCGAGACGATTCTGATGGAGAGAGCAACAGGTACGGCACCTTCAGAGGTGGAGAGACTTTGACGAGACCCCGTTCAGGCGGATAAAGAGTGTAGAACATGGAGCCCTTCGTGAGAGCGTAATAGCGAGCGAGCGATCGGTCTAAGCGTGCAATTCTCTGTTTCGCGTTCATGATAGTACGACGTTGCTGGACGTCATCCAAACATGGCCCGGGATTGTAAAAACGTCATAATGAGTTGAGCGCTACCAGCCTGGCTTTGCGAGTTGTGACAGGTCAGACGATTCCACGTTCGGTTCAGGAGAGAAGGGATAGCCTGTAACTGCGATGGTATCTTAGAAACCTGTATGGGATCTTAAGAAAGTGCAATCTGTAGCACTTTCAGCATTCTGATAATGAATGAAGACATTGCAATACTAATATTCGACCCAAGATGACCTGATGGAAGAAGTGTGGAATGAGCAGAATATAGTGGAATGATCGCCAGGGACTTTACTAGCGCGCCGAAACGGGCTCATGCGGCACGCCATCGTGTAGGGCTGATCAAGTGAGCCACCACTTTCATGTAAGAAAGTTGTGAGTTCTCTGACATCTTCTTCGCCTTCCGCAGCTCTGCAGCAGACTACAGCCTCGTTGTCCGATCAGTTCAATCAGATCACGTGTATTAACATCACGAGATATCGCGCTTGTGGGCAGAGCTCCACCACGTGCCTGGCAGCCCACTGCCGCTATCAACCCTGGCCGAATTGACGACACGTCCATCACACGAACCTCCGACACGCGCACATGCGGAAATCCACTACGCAAACGATCTTTTAGCAGTCGGCAAATTGATAGACCTGCCATGGACGGGTATCACGACTCAGAGGGCGGCTCACGCAAACGAATTAAGACGTCGAGAACAACCAGTCGGCCGGTGGGAAACAGCCCAATGAGACCCGTCCTCAAGACACTTCCCGATTGTCCCAAGATGGAGGCAGGGCCCAGTGAGGGAGTTCCGCTGCCAAAAAATGAGCCAGAGCGAGAGGCTCGACATACTCACGACCAGAATTGCCACCACGAGCAGTCGCTTCGTGCACTGCACACCGACATGGAGGCCATGAGACAGCTCTTGACGTGCAAGATGTGCTATCGCTTCCTGTACGAGCCATATGGACTGGACTGCGGACATACATACTGTTACAGCTGCCTCGCACAATGGATGGCGAATGCGAAGACGTGTCCGGACTGCAGGGCCAGAGTCCGAGAGCAGCCAAGGCCGACGTTCATTATTCGAGAGATGGTCAGGGTATTTGTGGCGAAGAGTGAGCTATTGCCTGATGGCGAGACCCACGAAGAGCACGAGAAAATGGCAAGAGAAGAGGCAGAGATTGTCGCGAAGGATAGGGACAACAAAGATCTCGACACTGGAGGTCTCTTCCGTGGACGCTTCTCGAGAGGAACTCGGTTCCATCCATTTGTAGCCGTTCGAGATCACTCGGACAATGTATGGAGATGTCCGGACTGCTCGGCGGAGGTCGAGGACGGCAGGTGCAGCGCGTGCGGCATCAGAGTTCACATTGAAGGGGATTCTGACTCCTCCTCGTTACTGACTGACGATGATGAGCTTGACGGCTCGCTTGCTGATATGGATCATGACGCAGACGTGGATCTCGGTCTAGATGGACATGCCATTTTCGGGTCCGAGGGCTTCGATGATGACAGTAGCGACATCAATGGTCATCTGCACGATCGAGACGCGATTGACTACTTCAACTACCAGCGTGGCCTTGCGGCTCGAGATACCGCTTCCGTCAGGATAACGGGGGGTTCGGAATACTCTGAAGATACTGACAGCGATATGGAAGGTTTCATTGACGAGGAGGTTCATATCGATGATGATGGCACTATCGAGGAGACCGAGGACGAAGCTCAAACAACTCCTGCGCGGCCTACTACCTCACAACCACGCCGCCGAGCCGTCCTATCCGATTCTGACGACGATGTGGTGGAAATATCGGGACCACAGCGAGTAGTCCCAAGCTATCGGCGTTTCGATGAATCACCTTCAATTGCCGCTAGCGGGGAGACGGACGATGGGGAGGATGATAGCGATGACACTCCTGTAAGAAGTCGGCCGAGTCGTCCGCGTGGTCGACGCTCGCAAGCTCCTATCACGGTTGACAGTGATGAGGATGAAGGTGGCGACGAGAGTGATGGACGTCCGGAGGAGACACAAGTGGACTTCTCACATTTTGGAGCATTCTCCCCTGCTGCAGAGCATGCAGACGAGAGCGAGAGTGACGAAGAAGGAGATGTCAACGATGAAGACGAGGCGGACTTTGGTGCACGTACATCGATAGTCAGCAGCAGCCGGACGCGATTTCACGAGATGGTTGACGATGATGAAGAGGACGACGAGAGCGACGGCTCTGAAGAGAGGGGTATGACCAATGGGTGGGCTTCCAGCACTGCACGCATGCTGTCACACAAAAATTTGAAGCTAATGATCCCCGTAGATTCTATGTCTGAGCAGGTTCTCGGATCGTATCAACATCGTCTTCACACTCGCGGACCTCGCCGGAATCGTCATAGAAGTCCACCACCGGTCTTCTCGTCACTCTACCCGCAAGGCAACCTGCGCGTACAGCCAGCGTACCACTCGACGCGGATCTCATTGGATATCATCTCGCGAGCTGCGCATGTTGGTAGCGCCGGCACTTCGGGTCTACACCAGCCTTCTCACCCGTTTCAACTGTCAGGCACACTGGCTCGCTTAAATGCTGCGCGTGAGCAAAATCAAGGCGGCCCTCGCATGCCGACTAGGACTCGCCGCTCTGCAACACATGCAGACTCTGAAGACGAAGCCGAAATCGTAGAGTACGCTTCTGGATCTAGCGGAACGAGCTCGACGCGTCAGAGAGGCCGTGAGCCGCGGGGAGTCCCAAGCCGCCAGACTCGCGGCCGTCGCAGCGTATTCTAGGAGATGATGCGCGATGTCGTTGATGAGTGAGGCGGGTCGTCGAGGTTTCGGAAGCGGCAGCTCCCTCGAGATGATGGAGGTGGCAACGGCGCGAGTGGCTTTTCCTGCATAGACATTAAGAAGCACACGTAGCGCCACGACATGCACAATCACACATGCAACGCCGTTGACGCGACACAAGACGTCGCCGAGGCTGTGATCAATTGTATCCTCCTCGCTGGGCCTTCCATTGACCATGTATCACGAGCCAGCCTGGTCGTGCTCAGCTTGTTAATTGAAAATTAGGTATTGGAAAGGGCAATGTACACGTCTGCTACATAAGTCTTACGCTCTACGGCATAGACATGCATGTAGTACTATCTAATGATGGTCTGATCGCCTGACGCCTCGACCTTGTATATGCTTAAACACATTGTAACGATGGGGAGCGGTAAGGGGTAAGGTCCGATGGCGCTGTTGGTCCGGAGCAGTTTACTGGTATCATGCGGAAATGACAAAGAGCGCTGTGAGTGAGAAGAGCGAATGCAGCTGCAATAAGGAGATATTTGATACTGTCTGCTGAGCTAGCCTCTGCATGGCGGGTGAACTGCTCTTCTGCTTCTCCGCAGATTGGCGCATGCCGGGCATGAATTGTGGTGCTCCATGCCCACAGCTACTCCGCGTTGCTTTCGCCGCCGCTGCTTTTGCGAGAGATGAACTTGCGCGGCCTTGCCTGCCATGACCTTCGATCTTCCTACAGCACTCTTGCTGAACACCCGGTTTCCTACAATGCTCGCCAGCCATACGCCCTCCCCCGTCTGACGCGTCATCATTCGACGAATCTGGTCTCAAGCCTTCACCTTCTTCGACTTCTTTTCCTCCGATGCTGCTGCTTTGCGCTTACGAGTGGCAATCCTCTTGGCCTTCTTCGGCTTCGTCATCTCATCACCAAGCGCCTTCTTCACATTCTCGCAATCTCCATGCAGTCTCACGGCTTTGAGGCCACGCAAAGTGCGTAAAGAGACGAGGCCGGGAATCCAGTACCCAGGGAGGATTGCCATGCCCTTCTTCTCGGTTTTGTATGAGGTCTCATCGAACCAAAGATCCAACTCCTGGAGATTTGGCAGTGTCTTGAGCATTTTCACTGCCTTGCTGAACGGGACCAGGGAGCCACTGTGGACGCTGAGAGCAAGGTGACGAACGTGATCACGACGCGACTGCGGTAGCAGCTGAATTGCTCTGGACATATGGTAAGCGTCGCCAAAAACGAAAACGTTGCTGCTGAAGAATACGGGCATCGCTTCCGCAGACACTTCCTTACTGACTTGAAGCAGTGCGAGGTGGCGCGTGGGCGGAAAGCTGGTCAGATGGTGCTGCGGTAACTTGTATGCACCTCCGGATGTGCGTCTCATGCTCAGAGGCTGACTGTAGTCTTTCTGGAAAGCAGAAAATTTCGTCGGTGGCGCCGGCAAAGTGACTCTCACCTCAACGCCTGACTTCGGGAAGAGGAGTGCAAATTCGTAGATGCGCAGTCTCAGTTCTGTCGGCAGATCCATGAGGCGGAAATGGCCTTTAGGCCTGGGAATCAAATGACGGTTCAGGAACTGTCGTGCGGAGGCACACGAGTCGACTTTCCAGTCACCATGGTATGCTGTCGAGTCCGGAGAGTGGTCATCGACATTTTGTTGGAGGACCTTGAGGCCCTTGAGTTGCATGTACATTGGTGCGTCGAGATCGTAGAAGGCGTCATCAAATGCCGAGGCGATGCTCGCGAACGGGTCTCTTCCTTTTCTCCGAGGATCTCCGCGTGCAGCGAAGTCTCGGAGGGCCAGTTGACGATAGTGACCGAAGGTTTGCAGCATCCAATAATGGAGATCTTGCTTGCTGCAGGCCCAGTTGTTCAGAACGATGCCCATGACCAAGATTTCGGGCAGGGAGAAGGGTGGTTCTGTCGTGGCTTTGTCCCATGGCGCAACGAGCTTCTCGATTTCTGCTTTGAGCTTCTGTCTCCGGCGTCGGACGGGGATGGATGGGACGTGTAAGGATGCACGCCGCACCTTTCGCGGCGGATCTGCGAGCCGAGGACGTGTGTTGGCCATGGTGCACCGCGACACGAAGTGCTCTGTCGGTCGAGTGCGGCGCGCTGCGCAAGTTTGAGTTGATCGGGATGGAAAGACGATTGATGAGTAGTCTAGGCTACAGTGTCGAAGTGGAAGGTAGGGACCAGCGGACACGTTCTTGCTTCGGCATGGCAGGCAGCAAGGCAGCGATCAATATGGCATGCTCTTGGCGAGCCTTCACGAGCTCATGCATTTGCGTTCACTTCGCATCGGCCAATGTGAAGATCCCATTTCCCTACATCAATGCTGGGCCGCACGTGGTGGGAAGGAGTTCATCGGGCAGGCCGCATTCGTCCTTTGGTACGGCAATACGAGCAACTGCAGACGATTCCATGCTCGGAGCAGTGGTCTTCCGACAGACCAGGTTTCTTTGCTGCCCATCGTGTCGTTGATGCTGGGGAGGCAGAGAGATTGTGATGGATCCGCAGAGGAAAGTTATTACATGTACTCGGTGTCCCAATGGAGCTTGGCCGTGCTTGGTCAGCCGCTATGACCGCATCTACCACCTTTTGCGCACCAGAATAACATTTCCCCATAAGGCGGCATAGTTCGCAATTGGCAGAGCAGTAACACTGTTGTCTTCACGCTGGAAGGGCTTGCACGACAGCACAACCTTCGACAGTCCATCACAGTCCAGCAGATCGCATTCGACAAGGATCAGACCCCATGGCGACTCAAGCTATGGCAGATTCTACTCAAACAGCACCGGCTGTAAACGGCGCAAACACTCAGGCAGGAGGTAGCGGCCGAGGTCGAGGGGGAGGTAGGCAGAGAGGCGGAGCATCCCGTGGAGGAGCTTCGAACGCCTTCAACAGCATTCCCAACGATCGAGGCGCAGATAGGGTCGGAGTCGAAAGCAGAGGAGGGAACCGAGGGCGGGGCAGGGGCAGAGGGCGGGGTGGTGGACGAGGTGGCCGCGGCGACACGAACCAGAACAACCGCGACAGAGCATTCAGCAATAGCCAACAGGACTCATCAACAGTACAACCGCCTCCGCAACCTGGTGGGCCGGGCGTCTTTGGTGCTCGCCTGACCAAAGACGCCGAGGAGAAAACCCAAGGCGAGGGCGCAGGGGCGGTGGCTGTGGGCGACGATGATGTCGAGGCGGAGGTGTGCTTTATCTGCGCATCTACTGTCTCACACAATAGTGTCGCGCCTTGCAACCACCGCACCTGCCACATTTGCGCCCTTCGACTGCGCGCGCTGTACAAGACGAAAGCTTGCGCACACTGCAGAACGGAGGCCGCAAATGTGATTTTTACGGATGACGCTGTGAAGAGATATGAGGACTACAAGGAGGGAGACTACTTCAAAGTCGACAAGAATCTGGGCATCAGTTATGAAAAGCCTGAGATCTTTGAGGATACCGTCTTATTATTACGCTACAATTGCCCTGACGAAGACTGCGATGTCGCTTGTCTCGGCTGGCCAGATCTGCATCGCCATGTACGAAGCGTACATCAAAAAGTCATGTGCGATCTGTGCACGAGAAACAAGAAGGTCTTTACCCATGAGCATGAGCTGTTCACGCATGCCGAGTTGAAACGCCACGAGAAGTTTGGAGACGACAATCCCGGAGCCGTTGATCAGAGCGGCTTCAAAGGCCATCCGGAATGTGGATTCTGCAGGAGGCGCTTCTATGGTGACGACGAATTGTTTTCGCATTGCCGTGAGAACCATGAAAGATGCCATTTATGCGACAGAAGGAATGGAGGAAACAGTCCTCAGTACTTTCTGAACTATGATGCCCTGGAAAAACATTTCAACAAAGATCACTTTCCATGTCTCGACAAAGAGTGCCAAGAGAAGAAGTTCGTCGTCTTCGACTCCGAGATGGATCTGAAGGCACATCAAATTGAGCAACATCCGAACGGCTTGACAAAGGATGCGCGCAGGGTCGACCTCTCTTCTTTTGACTACCGACCACAATATCAAGAGCCCACCCGTGGGCGAGGTGGCAGGCGAGGCGGTCGTGGGCGTGACCCGAATGCTGAGCCTATGCCCGCTGCGTCAGCTGGTAACCTAAGTCGGGCAGAACTGGCACATCAGCGTGAGCGTGAAATCCACAGCGCACAGTCAATCACTGCTCGATCGTTTGGAGGCCAATTGACAGCACCTACGCCTGCCCAAGCTGCTCAGCGACCTGCACCTGCGCCAGCGCCAGCGCCAGCAGCTGCGGCACCTCCGTCTCCTCGTCCGGCTGCTGCTCTCACACCACAGGACCAGGCGCGCCAACTGAGACATGCTGCAGTGAACGAGCGAGCTTCAAACCTTGCACGGAATGAAAAAGTCAAAATGGATGAATTTCGCGAACGTGTCTCGGTGTACACGAGAGGGGGCATTTCAGCTGGCGATCTCATCGATACATTTTTTGCAATCTTTGACACCACCTCAAGCGAGGTCGGGAAGCTTATCAACGAGCTGGCAGACATTTTTGAGGTTCCAGGGAAGCGAGATGGCCTCCTCAAGGCATGGGCGGATTGGAAGGCTGTGAACGAGGACTACCCGACCTTGCCAGGACCAGCTGGCGCCAACACCACTGCAGCAGGTGTGCTCGAGAAGGGCATTGGAGCATCGCGCGTCTTAAAGCTCAAGAGTTCAACAGCGAAAAGTTCGCAGTCGGCCGTGTCAAGACAGGCATCGTGGGCATCTGCTGGCAGCTCCTCCGCTGCATCTTCAGGCAATCCATTCCCATCACTTCCTCCGCGCAACGGCGGGCCTTCGCTGCAAGGCCGAGGCAACGCAGCACCAGCTCCGACGCCTTCGTGGCTGGCGATTCGGTCTGCTCCGGGCCTGGGTGCGCAATCGCCTGCTCTGACGCCCGCGAGCTCTGCCCGCGCTTCGCCTGCTATCGGCGCGAGACAGGCGCCTGCCAATGTCAGGAGTTCGGAGCTCTTCCCAGCTCTGCCAGCTGCGAAAAAGCCCACGAGCACCGTCTTCTCACCAGGCTACACCGGACGAGGAATTATTAGAGCTAATTCTGGAACACCTGGTGTCAGCGCTTGGGGTGGTGGAGGCAGCGGTGCTGCCGCTCCGAGTGCAGATGCTGCAACTCAGGAGGACGAAAGTGTCACGAGAAAGGGCAAGAAGGGAAAGCAGATTGTCTTCAAGTGGGGATAAAGTAAAGTGATCTGCCGCTAGTTGTAGATGCAATGGAAAGTCGTCGGGATGCCATTGCAGTGCCATTCGCCGCACAGCGCTCTACATAATGCATCTCCACTTCATCTTGATCCGACTGTGGAAATGTGCAGACCGCGGGGGCTCAAGCATGTGACTTCGCGCGCGCCGCAGGGACTGATCAATTAGGGTTCGCGCCAATCGCGTTGCTTCACATTCATCATCACCTTCATTTCACTTACAATGCTCATGCTGCCACGCGCAACGCCGACATTGTGACACTTCGATCGAGCATGACGATCGCGCGTCGCGACACGTTCGTACACTGGAATGTCTTTCTTCAAAGCGCCTGCATGGGCGAAATCGCAAGCCAACTACGAGAGCGACGAGGAGGGGGATGCGCATGACTTGTTTAGCCATAGCAAGAACTTCCTGGCGATCCAGCGGGATGCAGTGGAGCAGGAGAGACGACGCAAGGAAAAGGCACAGCAAAAAGAAGAGCAGCGCGAGCGGCGGCGCAAAGAAAAGGCGGCTGCGAAGGAGTCGAAGAGTGGGCCGAAGCGCGAGAGTCTCGATGGCGACTCAAAGGATGAGCCTGTCAAGAAACGGCGTATCAGTTCAGAAGAGAGCGCAGAGCTCCTCGCGTCAGTCGGAATCAAGCCTGTGTCCCTTGACAGTGACAGTGAATGCAAGCGGACACAGTACGAGGTAAAAGGCATGACGCCTGCACGTCGGTCGAGAAGAACAACTCGACGGAGGGATGCGATAGCAGAGAGCAAAACAAAGAGCGATTTGAAGGCTACAGTAATTCAGGGAGGATCTTCTGAAACAGAAAGCGAAGTAGAGATAACCCAGATCATCATCAAACCCGCGCCTATTGCAGAGGTTGAAGAAGACGAGGACTCGGATCCGGAGATCGCAGCACTGCAAAGACAGGCACGAGAGAAGCACAGACGTAAGAAGCAGCAGCAAGAGCTGCGATCATCGACGCCCGGCGCAGGCAGTGCTGGAGCAGACGGGCATTTGGGGCCACCAACGCCCGCTCCGCCCGATCCCGTCATATCGCTCTTCATAACCTCCTCTATACCTGGAGCAGTAGAGCTGCTAGTCAAGCGCAAATTGTCTCAGGACTTAGGCACAGTACGCAGGGCTTGGTGTGATCGACAAAATTTTCCCGAACACTTTAAGGAGAAAGTATTCTTCACTTGGAACGGCATCCGGATGTATGATTTCTCGACCTGCAAGAGGCTCGGTCTCGAACTGGACGGTGCTGGCAATGTGGTGCGTGCGGACCAGAGAGATGCCGACGGAGCTGCTCAGGTACATGTTGTAGCTACGACACAAGAACTACTCGATCAGCAGAAGGACGAGGAAGCACGGAAAGCCCAAGCCGCAAGCGCACAGTACGAGCCAGAGGAAGCTGCCGCGTCAGCTGCAGAACCACAAAAGACCGAAGTGAAGATCATCGTGCGAGCGAAAGACCAACGTCCGGTTCATGTCAAGGTCTTCTCGGTGAGTAATGTGACAGCGAGCGTATTTATTCAACCAACTAACACGAGCACTTCCAGACGACGAAGATTTCCAAAATCGTCAATTATGCAAGAAAGCAATTAGGCGTCGCAGCTGACCAACCAGCCTATTTGTGCTTTGACGGCGACCGCCTCGACCCAGACGAGGTAGTCGGCAACACTGAAATGGACGACCTCGAAAACGTCGACTTTGTCCTCGGCAAATGATCGCAATTCTCCCCGAGTCATACCGCTCCCACATTGCTGTCCTGACTCAGAAAGACACGTAAGTCTAGACCTGTCATCGCAAACCCGCCGGTTTGGACGCACCGACAGGCACGACCACGTACTCGGGACGAGCGTCCACGAATGACATGATATCACGACCTTGCTTTCACGGATGATGCGCTGGTTGAGCAGGTGGGTGCACGCGGCGGTAATCTGCACGAGGGCGCTGCTACATCCTTGTCGATACTTCGGATCTGCGCGAGCCTTTTTGCTTCACCGCTAATTTGGGGGCGGCCTGGTCGGCTTTGGGACTATTGTCCACACTGCGTTGTATTGATTCTCGCCCGTTGATACCCAGATACTGGGAGAGAGTGCGAATTGCAATGTCACGTTGTGGATTGGTATGTGATTGCTCTGTGCATCGAATGTTCCTGAGCATTTCAATCAAAGGATCAATACTGCCGAAGAAGAGGCGACTTCATGCAGCAGTAAGCGGAGTTTTCGCCAGTCCAGCCCCCAGCCCCGAACTCTCCATTTCCCTCACAGACCTACCAGGTCATCAGCAGCAAACTGCAGTCATCGTCACGACCGCGGCTCGTTTGTCATCATTCGCGTCCTCGTCTACCTGCATGCAGTGCCTGTGTGCATCCCTGTGGCTGGGTGTACAGATTCACTTAGCAGAAACGACGGTCGCAGTCATTCTGCAGGCCCGAAAAGAAAAAAAAAGGATCCCTCGACGTTGCTCTGGGCGCGCGCGCGTGCGATGTTCGCGCCCAATGACGACAATGGTCATGCACGTTGCCTGGCTTAGTGTTGGGCTGCCATACGTGGCTGTCGTGGATTAGCTCGTTCGCCCCCTAGTGACTCTCTATTTTGTGTGTCGTCGCTTTCCCTCTCTGCGCTCACACGCGAGACTGCGGGTTTTGGTGCGCTTGGCCCTCGCTGCTGCTACTGGACTGTGGCTGCCCGAAGGCGCCGGAATTGTTTTTCTGACGGTTGTTCGTTCTCGTTCTCTGGGTGAGACTTTCGCCGAGAGTATGAGACGATTATACGTGGGAGCAGTGTGTGGCGGGCGGACTAGGGGCGAGGGCTATTGTCAGATACAATGGGATGATGGCTGGGCGGGAAGCGCAGCGTCTCGGTTCTGGGCGGTTTCAGAAATGCGCGCGGCTAGGATGGAGAGACATGGCGTGTTCCCTTTGCGTGTCGTAGGGCTGGCAGCGTGGTGTTTCTGGTGGGTTCTCTTAGGTTTCCTCGTGCTTCTTCTCGGTGGTCTGGGGAGCTGTGGGCGGTGGGAGAACGGGCGGGAGGAGCTGGGATGCTGCTTGTTGTCCTCTGCCGTCGTCGGCGCCCAAGACGCAGCAGCGCTCCGCCATGACTGTTCGGAGGCGTGGGAGACTTTGGCGCTCGGTAGCACGTGCAGTGGAATGGATTGGGTTGGGTATACATTACCACCTGCGCTGCAGCTGAGGAGCCGGGGTGCACTCTGCCTCGCTGGCGTCCGCCTTTCTGCTGCGTCGTGTGTTTGGGACGGTCGGGTTGCACGCGGGCTCGTCATCGCATCGCCAGGCACAATTCCCTTTTGATGCTTGCTCATTCCCTCGCCTTTCCTTCCCTTCCGCGACAGCCTTCGGTACCAGCAACAGATCCTCAGCTTCTCCGAGTTTGCCCAGCAATTGCCTGAATTTGCCAGGCCACACTTTCCTCCCGCCCACTCTCATACAGAGATCATCCATGCTTCCAGGTTCGTTCGCCCGCCGCCATACTGAATTACGGAGACTTCGGAGAGCGCGCGCCGAGACGAGCAGCAGTAAAAGCACCACCAAATTGCCCTCAAGGCAAGCGGTGCGTACAACGACGACTCCTGCGCTGTGGCGCATACATTCTGCAGACATTCAATCTGCATCAAATCGACTGGCTGGCTTGGTTCCTGAAGCCCCGGATCCAGCCCCTCGGCAGAAGTGAAGAAGGTACAGCTTCTCTGGCTCGTTACTTGGCCAACGCACCCTGGCGTGGCTGAGGTCGGGATCCTGTCCAGCAGAGACATTGTGGTCAACCTCCTTTGAGAGCAGCATCTTCAGCAGCAGCAGCAAACCGCAACAGCAGGTTGAGTCCGGTCTCGCCAGTCAGCACTCTTCTCCGCTGTCCGTGGGTTGTTGCAGCCTCTCGTGCCTAAGCAGCTGCTCGCACTACTGCAAACTACCAGATTGCTTGCGTGCAGGCTGCAGCGGTTTTTCCCGCCCACCTCGCCTTATACCCTGGACCTGCCCGCCCAACCTTTCGCCCTCGCTGTTTGCGCGCGTGGGAGCCGTTTTGTCTGGGGCCTGCAGAGTCACAAGAGGACCACGCGTTGGGTCTATTGATATAAACGAATCACTCCGGACCGCCATTGGACCTGCAATTTCCTGCTGCTTGGCCGCTATTCCTTTCTCATCGACCGAATAAGAGCTACGAGTCTGACCAAGCCGCGAGTGATCGCCTCCCGCAATCTTCTTTTTCGCAGCTAGACGTTTGCGCGCCCTCCATTGCATCATTGCACTGCGGCGAGGGGCACTCAAACCCAGGTACACGACAACCTTCTGCAGCACCACGCAGTCGGCTGTCATCGCCCTTGTGGGCGCCCATCGCTGTCACAACCGGCGTGTCTGCAGCGCGCCGTCGTTGGCCAAACGACTGCAGAGTCGCGCCGAAGCCTCACCAGGCGTTTCACACAGACCAACCGTTGCGAGATCCGGCGGCTAGGGATTGACCTCTCGGCTTTTGCGAGCGTGAGCATTCGCGTCTGGGGCCATCCTGGGATCCGGCAACGCCTCGTAATTAGAGGAGCGCAGCAGAGCCCGTGTTAATACCCCTCGCTCCGCCTGTCCCTCCCCTCTGCAATCCGGGGGAGCAGCAGATCACCGACCCCAAAGGCGGCCACACCAGACGACCATCGTCATCTTCAGCCGGAGAATTGTCTTACGCCGACCAGCGCAGCGCGAGGCGTGACGTGCACCAGAATCCGGGTCGTGGTAGGGCAATCCCAAGCTACAACGCGCCGCCGTAGCACACTTTGGGCAATACTGTGACGCGGGACCGCCCATCTACCTGGACTCTCCCAAAAGCTACAGCAGACCACTGGTGCGCGTTTCAACCTTGACCTTGTCGCTGACAGCAACAAGGCCAGGATTGAGCTTGCCTATACATTGCTCTGATCGATGTCGCGGGCGTAAGTGCATCCCATTCTGTCTTGCTGTTCACCGACTACATAGCCACCTGAACCTGCTTCGATCCCGAGGCGGTCTCCCCTCAATGGCCACCCGCGTTCCGCAGAAAGGCGCAACTAGGGTTTCCCCTCTGCGTACAAGCGCTCCCAAGGAGGCTGCAGCTGACATTGGTCGCCCTCGCAGACAAAGTACAGCCTCGTTTTCAGTACGGACGGGAGCGGATAGAGTGATACACGTCTTTCCTGGCGGCGCAACTTCTTCGGGCGGCAGCGCATCAGTTCGATCACCACTTTCAAGCGGCGGCAGCCGCAGTCCTTCGAGCGACTCCAGCTGGGACGATCTTGCCGGCGATTACGAGGACGATATTGACCCGTCCGACTCGGCTTCGCGATCACGCGGACCGCACACACGACGTCCGACAGTGGAGGCCCCGCGACCACCAGCCCGGCGGCACTCCTCTCGCAGAGCACACCGAGAAGTAGAGCGAGAGGAGAGGAGCCCGCCACGGCGCCGTTCCTCCAGACACCACTCAAGGCACGAGAGCCGCCACGAACGCCGACACGAACGCAGCTCGTCGAGGCGCGTGCACTCGGACGGCTCGTCCAGCAGTGGAACCGTGGCTGACGACTACCCACCATATGGCCACGCTGGCATGCCTCGCCATCCTGGATACAGACATGTGCCGCCTGGTAGCCATGGCGGCTATCCACCAACAATGGCATCAGGCCCGCCTGGTGGCTACCCAGACTATCACGATCCGCGGCAAGCCCTAGTAGCGACGCGGGACGCGTTCGGATACCCTGCGCATGCGAATCCATTTGCTGCGCACGCCGTACAGCCCAATCCTTTCTCACCGATGCCCAGCGATGGCTCAAGTTATTTCGGCGGTGCACCTGAACCGCCCATGGGCCACATGGGTCCGCCCCCGCCGCCTCAGCGACACCCGTCAGAGGTGGACATGCATGGCCGACGCACCAGACCACAGAGCTTCGCAGCACCTTCGCATTATGGGCCTCCAGAGCAAGCAATGATGCCATACCAGGCGCCTGGCTATCCCTCGCCGTATGGGGTACCCTACGGGATGCCAGGTTATCCAATGTACCCACCTATGCACGGCTTTACACAGTCGCCTGCCAGCTCACCGCCTCCCGCAGAGAAGAACAAAGATATTGAGCAACTGAAGGAAATGCTTACCAAGAAGAAGGAAGAGGACACCAAGGATGCTGGCGAAAAGAACAACGAAATCGCAGCCCTCAAAGAGCTCATCAAGAAGCACGAGGAGGAGCGCGTCGCACGGGAGAAGGCATGGATCGCAGAGCGTGAAGCCGAGGCTGCTGCAAAGGCCGCGGAGAAGGCTAGAGCTGAAGAGGAGAAGAAGCGCAAGGCCGAGATCGCTGAAGCGAGTGAAAAGGCGAAAAAGGACGCCGAGAAGAAGGCTGAAGAGGCTGCGAAGAAGGCCAAAGAGGAGCACGAAGCAGCGGTCAAGAAGGCAAAGGAGGAGCATGAGAAGAAGCTCGCCGAAGTGGAAAAGGCCAAGGAGGAGTCCGAGAAAGCGAAGAAAGCGCTGGAAGAGGAGGCTGCGAAGAACAAACCTACTCCGGACTCGCTGAAAGCCCCGATCAAGTTCAAGGACGCTGTTGGCCGCAAGTTCAGCTTTCCCTGGGCGATCTGCAAGACGTGGAAGGGAATGGAGACTCTGATCAAGCAGGCTTTCCTTCACGTCGATGTTATTGGCGACCATGTCCATCAGGGCCACTACGATCTCACTGGACCCGATGGGGAGATCATCCTGCCGCAGATCTGGGACTCGATGATTCAACCCGATTGGGAAGTCACGATGCACTTGTGGCCCATGGAGGAGGAGAAGAAGCCTCCCAAGGAGGATCCTTTCCTCGGTCTCCACGACCAATTTGGTGGTCTCGGTCTCGGCGGCCTTGGCGCCTACGATCTTCCTCCCGAGCCCAAGAAGAGCAAGAAGGGAAAGGATGCTGGCAAGAAAACGAAGAAGCCCGGCAGTCCCGAGACGATGATCATGGTCCCTCCGCCGCCCCCGGGGGTTGGCCTGCCTCCCCCGCCTCCACCTGGACCAGCGGGTGGGTATCAGGATCCCTTTGGTCTGGCTTTCCCTCCTGGCATCTCTCCTGTGCTTGATAAGCCAAAGGACAAGACCAAGGCGAGAAGCAAGAGCGTCAAGTCGAAGGAAATCTCGCCACTTGCTGCATGGTTCGCTGGTGGCAATCTTGCTGCAAGACCGAAGAAGCGATGATGATTTCCAACGTCGCCAGATCTTTGCTGATTTGCAGCTTTGCGTTTGTGAGTGATCGTACTTGAGCATTGCTTTTGGCTTACAAGGGAGGATACTCTGACTTTCAGCAACCGAGCAACGATACATCTCAGCCTGCGGAGCAATATTGATCTAATCATTAATCTGGATCTGGATGACGGGAGCGTCGACGATCCTGCTTTGAGGCAGGCGCCCGTCCACAGGAACGAAGCTGCTGTTGCTGCTATCGGCGTGGGCGTTCACACAACGTGGTCCTCCCACCCTACGCGCACGCTGTCTCGTACCCGGACCGGACCGGAGACTCTCCACTCGCTTCAATCCGGCTCTTCCTCGCCCTTCACCTCTTGGACCCGCGCAAGCCATTAGGCTTGTACAGCCTCAAATTGTTGCTACCGTCTGGAACTGTTGCAACGGCCTTTTTGGGGCCCGAACGTGCCCGGACGCCCGAGAAAGGCGGCGCAAAAGAGACGGTCATTTCGAAGAGGCCCGCCGCAAAGAGAACCGGTTGCTGTCGTATTTTTTCTGCTTTTGAGAGAATACCCCCTTTTGCATGCGAGCGGTTTTTGTTGGTTTCTGACACTGGCGTTTGTGAGCTGGTTGGGTTTTTGTCTTTGGTTTTGGAGAAATTATTATTTACGCACCGTACTGATGAGCGAGGATGAGGATGATGAGGACATGAAAAAAAAATCTTGTGAAGATCAGATGAGAGACATGAAGAGATGCTGCTCACGCGGTCGTCAAATGTATGGGAATTTGTGGCTTTCTTGCTGTTCACTCGATCAGACAGCGGAGGAGGCGAGGGAGATGAGGAGATGGAGAGGGGCGTAGTTGAGATGCTTTTTCTGCGCGGTGATTTTATGGAAATGATCTCCTTCTTACGCCGTGTCCTCTGTTCGCCTGTCGACTGTTTTAATCCTCGTGTTTTGTTGTCCTGATGGAAAGGAGCTCTGGTGCCTCTGATTGGCACTACTGCTGTGTCGTTGGAGGCGTTATACCTTCTGACTCGTATGGTTTGTGCAACGTCGCGCTCCTCGGACCATGGTGTTTTGCATGTCTCGAACAACGACAGGAGAAGTGGGCGGGGTGAAGGGAGAGACGAACGCACGTCGGGGCGTGTCGGATCTTTCATGGGTGACGTGGACTGTCTGGACTGTTGAATCTTCCATGCTGTGCATCTGGAAGGCTGTTGGATAATGAACGACTTCGTTCTACGTATATGCAGGGAGGAAATGTTTTGCGAATGGCGGCATGTGCCATCAGATCTGCTGAGCAGTATGTGAGCGTATCTAGCTGTACATTTGGATTTTCAACTGAATCAATCCTCTGACTCCGCTCTGCCGTGCTGTGGTGGCGGCCATTCATTGACTAGAGTGGAAGATGACAGCGAATGGAAAACATCATGATACATGCCGTCTCATTTCTCGCGTGTGAAGGGCTTTGTCGCAGCGTAGCTATCATCTCATACGCCGCTCTATGCAGGCCATCCCGCCATATGCACTGGTTGGTAACTTACACGTCAGCACAGCATCTACTCCTCCATCTTCTCCTCTTCGTCATCCTCGCCCTCGAGGGCAATCTTCGCAAGCCGCTCTGCCTCTTCTTTCATCTCCTTTGGGACCGCCTCATGGCGACCCTTTGTTGGCCCGCTGACGGAACTGATCCACGTCAATTCCAGCTCAAACTCCTTGTCCTTGCTGTCCTCGTGCGCCGCATAGATGATGCGTGCGGCCTCCTTGACTCCCTGCTCCAGGCTGATGCACTCGCCATCTTTGGGGTCGAGCTTCAGCTTCTCCAATTCTGCCTTCGCGGTCTGTCGTCCCTTTCCCGTTGCAGCGCCGTAGTATCCCCAGTATAGCCCTGAAGGCTCGATCATGTAGAGGTATGGCCCGCCTTCCTTGACTCCCTTCGTCTTGCCGCCTGCACCAACCTTGGGCCCGCTGCCCACAGCCCCGTCGACATTGACCTCCGTCTCCGCGTCCCAGCCTCCGACAATCGCCGTGATGCCGAAAGGTCGCACAGAGGAGTAGAGCGTGTATGCCTGGACGTAGGCGCCCATGCGGTTGGCGAGGGAAGAGGTCGGGATGGGAGATTTGTACGTGCCGCGCCATTGTGAGGCCTCATCGCGCGCGCGAGAGACAAAGTGGCGTCCGTCAGGTAAGAGACCGGAGTGCACCTGGCAGGGTAAGGTCATTAGTAGCCACTCCGGGCATTCATCCATTGCTGTACTCACCACGCCGATATTCCTGTCCACAGTAGCTATCCGATTGTTGGCATCCTTCTTCATGAGTTTGCTGGTGACGAGCTTCTCAAGTGCGAGCACCACTCCGTCCTTGCATCGTATGCCGATTGCTGTGCCTCCGTTCTCGACCGCTTTGACTGCGTATTCGACCTGAAAGTTGCGTCCATCGGGAGAGAAGACCGAGTTGGAGAGATCGTAGCCTGTTCCTATCGAAGTCTAGGCGAGAAGGTTAGGAAGCGGATGGCGGTGGATGCGGTCGGTTTGAATTACCATGGCTACGGTCTATGTGTTTGCGATGGGATGGGTCGCGGAGGATGGCGACGCCGAGCGCTGGACAAGATGCCAATGAGTAGCTGCTTGGTTGGGCGTCGGGATCAAGTGAGAGGGATTGCCGTAGTGATGGCGGATGTGCAGTGGTTGTGGATGGAGTGCTGGTATACGATGGAGCTTGCATTCGAGACGCGCGAGCTGGACCTGCCTAACTCCGCTTGCCGTACTAGCGCCCCCTAGGTTATGACCCTCAGGCAGCAATAGCCTGCCGTTGACCAGACATGTGTATCTTCCCTACATCCACACCAACTACTGTATCCGCTACGTCTGCTTCTCACGTGCTGGCGAGGGATCCTCCTCACATCCTCGGTGCACGCATCGATCCATGGATTCATGGACAAGCTCAGGCAAGACTCGTCCGATTCGCTTCCATTTCCCGCTTTTTGCCCAAAGCAGATACAGTGGATGGAAGGAGACACAACTTCGGGATATGAGCCTGCAAAAGACACCGCTCTACAGCGCCCCCAATGCTTGGACGCCACGGCACCTGCATGCGGCGTATTGCACAGTCGTTTCATATGTCGAGCCGACTCATCTTCTGTCCCCAGCTCTACCACGGCGCGCCGTACAGGTGAAACACTTCGGCCTGTTGCCTGTCGCGGTCCAACCCAAGTCCGCTCCCCTTTCCTTCTGTCTCTAGGCAGGCGCTGTAGTCTCCACGTGAAGACCATATGGTACCGTGCGCACTGGTGGAGGGCCAATCTGACAACACGTCGATGGCGGACATGGAGCGCACTGGGGAAGGCCGGCAAGAGGCAAAGGCGCGACGTTGTTTCTGCCCAACGGCGTCCGGCCCCTGCCAATCACAGTGCGGTCGCCGCCTAGCCTGCCGGATGACGCAGACTAAAATTGGTCACACCTTCAATAATACCATCACCCGCCTCTCCCTGCGCTTCCGACTCATATACCGCCTCGTTCCCTTTCCTCTGCACGCCCTCTAGGTAGCCTTGATAGCTGTACTTACCACCACAAATACAAGATCTTGCAAATTCCTGCTGCTGACCGAGCTGATTCCCGCGAAGAAGAATCGGGAAGAAAGGGAGTTCAGCTCCTCCTTTGTTGGCGAACCTGGTAAAAGAGACCACGCCGACATCACTTGATCGCACAGTGTGCAGTGAAGGCCACCGGACCTCTCCATCTTGACGCGGACGCTTTCCTCGACGAGAAGCTAGACGAGTTGTATCGACGAGAGAGCTGACCGCGCTAGATCGAGAGCGCCAGAAGCCATTCACAAGTGCTGTGTCTTCCTGTCTTTCGTAGATAGTTTTCCCCCCTACCTCAAGACTTGAACGAGAACCTTTGCGGACTCGTGCCTGGAACTGCACCGGATCAAATCGTCTGGACATCTCCTCGCTTCTTTCCTCCTTCCATGCTTGGGGTCGTGGCACACTACTGCGACAGTTGCGGCTACAGCACTCCTGTCGAGTACAGCTGCACGGTCTGGATCGAGGAGCACACTTGCAATCACGTAAGCCTCGGTCTCTCGAAAGACAGACCGCTCCCCACTTCTTTCTCGACTAACGTGTACGATGTTGAGCAGTGCGGAAGCAAGACCCTTGGTGCACGAGTATACGGAGAGGAGAACAAGGCAAAGATGAACACATTCCAACACGATGAGCTCTCACAGCTCTTTGCCAAGCTCTCGACCGAGCAACAGCAGAAGGTGATCGCTGAGCCACAATATGAGGGCCAGGCTCGAGCGATTGTCGAGCAGATTCAAATGGTACCGGAGAAGATTGATGCCCCCCTCACGTTTGCTTCTGCCCACTACACCCACTCTACGCATCTCACCACAGATACGCAGTCCGAACCGGCTCGCTCTCCTCCCCCGCCCTATCGAGAGTCGATGATGTCGGAGGGTATGTCCGTCATGCTCATTCAAAACAGCATCGACCCGACTTCTCTGCTTCCTAACCAGATTGAGCTATTTGCCGGTGCAGACTATGAGCAGAGGCTGCGCCTACTTGAGCTGTGGAGGATTGCCCCGCCAAGCTATCCGCTGGAGCAGCACTTCCAAGCACAGCATGAGCCGACAAGCGTGGAGAAGGAAGAGGCAGAGGCCAAGGCTAGGTATGAGCAGCAGATGCAGTCGCGCAGTGTCGCGCGGGAAGACTACGATTTCGACACGTACTGCCCCGAGCCCGCGACTCCCGTGCCGGCTATGCGAGCACGAGCAGCAAGCATTGCGAGCGGGGCAGCACACCTTGCCAAGGGCGAGGCGGAGCCGTACATGAGCAATGGCTATCAGCAGATGCACTCGGACCCTGTATATGCTGCAGGACTGTGGCATGCTCCCAGCTATGCTCACGTGCAGCATCAACAGGCGATGGAGGATCAGTATGGGATGTACGAGGAGATTCGGTGCCACGCGGATTGGGAGCGGATGAACCAGCGGGCGATGGATGCACAACTCGGGCAGGACGACGACATGGTGATGTAGGCGCGGATGGGTAATAGATTGTTGAGAGGGTGAGCGATGCCTACTTGTTGAGCATTTCGTATATATTGTGCCGTCAGATGGGCGTTCTTTGAAGCATGAGCGAATGGGGAAATTGTGCAGCATAGCTAGCTAGATACCACGTGCTGTTTTGGGAGATAATTGCCAAGGAGATCTCATTTGTGTGCAGTCATGGTCTACAGTGTCATGTGCAATCGCGGAGTAAGACATGGTGGAGTAGAGGCCGTGGAGTGAACGGTGCTGGTGGCACTTTGGGAGCAGACAAGCTTTTGGCTCGCAGTCCGAGCGACAGGCAGGCGCTGGTGACGTTGTTGGTTGCTGCTGCTTCCCTCGCTCACTTTTCCCGCACACGTCCATCTGTTTTCGTGACGGCGGCATCACGCGTCTCCTACAACAACCTCCGCCGCCCATCTCTGCCTGCTGATTGCTGCTGCGACAATCACTCCATCGCACTAGCAAACTGCCCCTCGGCCCAGTCTTTCACCAGACGCTGTCGACACAAGCGTCATCGCCCGCACCGCTGCTCCCCACCCTCGACGCTTTCACGAGCTCCCGCTTCCGACTTTTGCCTGACACCACTGCCACTTCTTCTCCACACATCCGAGACTATCGCCGAGCTTCCGTCTGAGCAGCCGCATTGCACTGGCACGGAGCATCGATCGTCCGATTCGAGTGTGCCAGGTGGGCGGCTCGCGGTCGTAGTTCACGATGGCCAACGACGAGGAGATTGCCACGTTCACAGCCTTCACATCTGCCACGCCTGAGCAGGCACAGCAATATCTGCAGCTGACTGACAACAATGTCGAGCAAGCAGTCGAGCTCTTCTTCAGCGACCCGGATCTTGGCAGTACCGGAGCATCACATACAGAACCCGCAGCGCCAAACTCGAGCAGAGACGATCCCATCACAATCGATAGCGACGATGAGGGTGATTCTGCGCCTCAGCATAACCTCGAGGACGACGAAGCGATGGCACGGCGGTTACAGGAGGAGATGTACGGTGGGCCTGGGAGGAACGGCGGCGGAGATGAGGAGGTAAGAGCGCCTATAGCAAGGACGACGGAGACATTGGTGGGCCCGGGCAGCTATGGAGGATTCGATCCCAGCGATCCAGGACAGATGAACGCCGCCATCGCAGAGCAGCTCATGCGACGCAACCAGGCGCGAAGCTCTCGTGCTGCACCGGGCATCTTCAACCAGAGCGAATCACGATCGATCTGGAATAGTGACGACCCTTCAGATCCGGAAGCGCACCGAAGAGCGCTCTCTCGTGCAACGGGAGGCTCTTCGGATCAGTCAGCGAAGGCGAATCACCTTGCTGAGCTGTTCCGCCCACCTGTCGATCTAATCACGCCCATGTCGCTTCCCGATGCTCGCGACGAGGGCAAAGAGCTGGAGAAGTGGATATTGGTCAACGTGCAAGATCCTTCCATCTTCGACTGTCAGGTACTTAATCGGGATATCTGGAAGAACGAGCAGATTCGCGAGACGATCAAGGAGCACTTCCTCTTCCTGCAATACAACAAGGATGATCCACGAGGTGGCGACTACGTCAACTACTACTTTTCGAACAATCGCGACAACGAAGCGGCGTACCCGCACATTGCCATCATCGACCCACGCACAGGCGAGCAAGTCAAGACATGGTCTGGCTCACCTGCCCCCAAGGCAGCCGATTTCCTCATGGATCTGCACGAGTTTCTCGATCGCTACAGTCTGAAGATGAACAAGAAGAACCCGGTGCAAACGAAGCGAAAAGAGTCAAAGAAGGACATCAGTACCATGAGCGAGGAGGAGCAGCTTGAGTTGGCGATGCAAGCCAGCATGGGCGCTGGGAGTGCCGCTCCGCGAGATGAAGACCCAGATACGCTCACCAAGGCTGTCAACGGCAAAGGTAAAGCCCCAGCTGTGGAAGACACCGCGATGGACGTGGAAGAGGCACCTGCTGCACAAAAGGACACTCTGTTCTCCAGAATATCCGCCACCAGTCCGCACGAGGAACCCGCAAGTACCGATCCCAAGGAGACGACAAGAATCCAATTCAGACATTCCGGCGGTCGGATCATCCGACGCTTCAGCCTCTCGGATCCCGTGCGGAGAATCTACGAGTGGCTCAAAGCTAGTCCGATCGAGGGCCACCAGGGAGGATCATTCGAACTCATCAGCTTGGGCAAGAATCTCATCGAGCAGCTTGATGTTTCCATCGCCGATGCCGGGCTGAAGCAGGGGACTGTTATGGTGGAGTTCGTTGACGATGAGTAGATCTGCTCTCGCACGAGCAACCGGTGCGTGGGTATGGCGGGGATGAGGACGCGACAATCTCGTTCTGGCTCGAGGATATTCCGGGGCGGAGGGGACAAGGCTCGAGCAGCTGTTGCAAACCCCAGCAGTCTTGCTTTCATCGTGCTGTGCATAGACAGTCGTATGGCGTGCTCCTCGATAATGGAACCGCCGGATAAGCATCACGCTTGGGAGTTTTTGCTTTCTGTAGTGTGCTCGTTGGCAGCATTGTTCTGGGGCTCCCAGAGGTACGGGATAGACTGCTCCATAGCAGAAAAGTCGTAAGCGAGCAGGTACATCAGGAGCAATGAAGACTCGCACTGTGCTGCAGACCTGTCTTTTTGCTCTCCGCAGTTGGATTGCGAGATTTTCACACGTTTCGAAGCTATCGTCGTGTCTGTTTTTCGTGCGCAGATGAGGAGACTTTGCGGGTGTTGTATGCATGATCTGATCTGATCTGATCTGACATGAAATGCAACGCACGGTCAGTCAGTCAGTCAAAGTGAGAGTGAGAGGAGTTTGTTTCGTTTCCGTCTGTTCTGTTGCGCCACAGGGGAAGATGCGCGAGTCTACTGCGACCAACCCCTTCCCCCGAAATCACATCCCGTCGTCTTTCCGAGTCTCAGGATTGGTCCCTGCGCATGTCCGGTCATCTCGCTCTAATATTATATATACCAAGACTCGATCATGAGCCTCTCGTGCCCTGCCTGTCTCTGTGCCTGCCTGCCTGCTTCGCAACTGACCGATCGACTTCTTCGATCACATTCCCCCAAGAGGCCTTTCTCTCCGCCCACCTGCCTTTTGATCTTTCCTTCCCCTCGGCCCTCGTCATCCCAAGATCCAAATCCCCGTAGCAGGGGAGAGAAAAAAGGATTTCGCGTGTTGTCTATTCTTATCCCGCGAATTCTGTTGATTTCTCCTCCCCCATTTCGAAGCCTAGGACTTTGCGTTAGCGGGTTTCCGGATGATTGGAAGATGAGAGCGGCCATCGTGGAGATACCAACTTACCATGTGCGGGTGCGGGTCTATTCAGAATTTCAATGCGGTGGCTGGTTCCAGTCCCTTGGGCCTTGTAAAATCAAAGGCTTTTGACGTGGTGCTCCGTGCGCAGAGCCACGTGGTTCTGCTCTTTGAGATTGCCTTTCAGGTCCCATCCTCCGTGCAACAGACGAAACTGTGCTTCAGTCGCCGTTGGCCGCGGTCGTGCTGTCGTTAGGCGCGGGCGTCAGTGATTCGACCTGTCGCGATGCATCGAGACGTGGTCGGTCGTCTGTTGAGCAGCTGACTTATCGACAGCTCAGGCTGATGCGCGAGGCTTTGGTCAAGTAGAGACGCTTGGCCGGTGCGGGACGCGCATTCAGCCTGCAGACGTAGCTGTATGGCTCGTAGAATGATGTGGTGTTCTGGACTCCAGATCCGGTCTGTACCCTCACAGTGGCCATCCGGCTCCCGGAGCTCCCATTTGGAGTCGCGTGTTTCTGAGTATAGGACCAGTGGAGCACCAATCCCTGCTCTGCTTTTCAGGCCTGTCGCCTTGCCATGTCAATTTCCCCCTCTCTCTATCACCCATCACGCCAACAATGGAGAAACCCCCGACCTCGTCATTGGCCCAGGAGACTTTGGCGGCGAAGGCAGCGCCACACAACCCCCTGCGACCACTGGACCTGACTCGCTCTTCGTGCTCTCAGAGCACTCCGAGCGCGCCATGACCGACCTCGAAACCGCAGGGTCAGGCGCCTGAGGCAGGAAACTATCGTGTCGCAAAGCAAACTTGGGTCGCTTTGTCGCGCCCACGTTCACATCTTCAAATCCTGCATCCGCAGCAAACCCGTCGTCGAGCTCGATGTGACAATCAGACTCTCTTTCTCGCTTGACGCCGATGAGCTGTAGCGCACGATACTCGTCAGGGCGGGCGTTCATTGCAGTGTGGTGGTAGTGATTGCAGCGGACGCCGGTGAGAGGACTCTGCTTCTTGGCTTTGAGGGCGGTGATGTGCTGTGATGGGAGGAGATCTCGTACGTGCCTAATACTCGACCTCTGCGGACTCGTGGGAGCCGTAGCCGTCATCTCTGCCGCGACTTTGACGATCCACGCGACGGCTTGGTACGTGAAGTCAATGACATCGGCCGGAGCAGGCGGGTCGTCGCTGATGTCGGGGATCTCGATGGTGCATCTGGCTGTGGTGCTCCCCAACGGCACCTCGATGGTCTTGATGGCGGACATGTGCGGTCGAGTACAAGAACAGAACAGGAAGTTTGTGGCTTGCGGGATGATACGAAGCTGGGATGTCTGATAGCGAAGCGAAGCTGCCCACCGGCTTGGAGTGGAAGGAGTGGCGAGGGCGGACAAAGGTACAAGAGCGAAAGCGCAAAGGGACGGTTGGCGAATGTCGTCGTGCAAGGTTGAGCTAGGCATGGGGGTCCTTGTGCCGAGCATGTTGGGACAGGGATCTGTATCGTATAAGACGAGTCTGGACCGAATTGGCCTGGATCGTAGTGACACATTGGGAAGGATAAAATCTTCAAATATGCCGAAACGTACGTAACCCACAATCCGCGTCTCCGCGACCTTGCCAGACCAAGATTTCGGCGGTTACATCTCGAAGCGCTCCCACATGGCGCGGAATGTACTACGGGGCTGTGCGAGCAGGTCTGAAGGCGCGCCTATTTCGACAATCTTGCCGCTGTCCATGACCACGATCTTGTCGAATGCGACGATGGTCTTCAAGCGGTGAGCGACGGCGATCACGGTGCTTTCTGCGAATTCTTTCGTGATCACCTCGATCATTCCCTCCTCAGTGGCAACATCCACCGAGCTAGACATTTCGTCCACAATCAGCAACTTCGATTTACGCAAAAGAGCACGCGCGACTGCGAAGAGCTGAAGCTGGCCTTGGGAGAGATTGAGTGCGGCCATATCTGCGCCGAGGCCGCCACGTTGTACGACGATTTCATGGAGGCCGATTTTTCGAAGAGCTGATTCCATCTCTTCAGACGAACGGCCGCCCAAGGGACTGAGGTTGGCTGACACACTTCCGGGAAATGTGACAATCTCTTGAGGCAACGAACTCAGCGCTCCTCGGATCATTTGCCGAGGGATCTTTGCCAGATCTACACCATCAATATGAATACTGCCAGAGGAAGTGTCCAGAAGTCGAAGTAGTGTTAGAAGCAGGGAGCTTTTGCCGCTGCCACTGCGGCCACAGATACCCACCTTTTCTCCTGCGACGATTGATAAAGACAGGTCTTTCAAGACATTCACGTCTCGGTCATATGCTGCGTTGATTTGTTTGATGTCGACCGCCCCATGCACCGGCCAGTCTGGTGGCGGATTTTCATTCTCTCCAGGCAGATTCTCAGATGCAGTCGTGGCTTCCATATTCTTGCATCGGGCCACAGCGCCAAGTGAGGTCTCCAGAGCAGTCCACTGTGTGACGACAAGTGACAGGATTGAGCTGAAGTTCAGTAGTCCAAGCAAAGACACACCAATCGCACCTGCACTGGAGCTTTCTGGTATCGTCAATGCTATAGATACAACAACAACTGCGATGGCTGCAGTGATGAGGCTGAGGACGAAGTTGAGCCACCTTTGAATGCATAGGAGCAAATAGGATGCGCAGAGGCTTTTGTCCAGCAAGGAGAGGCACTTATCATGCATATTTGATTGCCATCCAAATGCTCGGATTGTTGTGACACCCGCTATCGTTTCCGTGACGTGTGTCAGCAGAGGTGCCTGGGCCTCCAGATCCAGGAATCTCATTTGCCTCGAGGTGCGAAGGTAGAACTTCTGAAGAACATAGAGCACTACCATGACAAATGGCATGGCAATGGCGGCGTAACTTGCTCCGGCTGCGATCAAAGCAGCACCCGCAAGTGCGGCTGCGGCGCCGTCTGAGAACATCATGAATGCTCCTGCCAACTCGCCTTCGATAATCGACATGTCGTTGGAAAAATGATTCAAGATCACGCCAGCGTCAGTGTTGACGAAGAAGCCGTATGTAGCATGCATGACACTATGCAACAACTGCTTGTGGAGCTGAGCGGAACTTTTGGGAACAGCATGTACTAGCATGACCCATATGTGGGTTCCGGCGGATGCAATGAATAGGAACGCGAAAAGGAAAGAGACTGTGATCCAGACGCCGAGGGAAATAGAACGATTACCCGATGCCTCAGCTTGTGACCAGAATCGAACCCACAGATCAGGTGCTTTGTCGCCGACGCCAAAGCCGATGATGGTGATTCCGAGGATGATACAGAATTTCAGGCCAATAGATTGCAGATAGTGCTTGTATACTGTGATGTCGCCGGTCTTGCGGGCGAGATCTTGCTGTGCGATTGTGAGTTTGTCAACAGGCGGGATCTTCATGAGTGCAGCTTCTGCTGTTTTGCCAATAGTTTCATCCTGATGCTCTATTCGAGACCACCCATCGATGTTCAGACTGGAAGTATAGTTACCAGTGTTGACGAGCTCGTGGAAAGATCCCTGCTCAACTATTTCTCCAGTCTTGCTCAACACAGTGATGTGATCGGCTTCGCGAATGTAGTGCTGAGAATGCGTCGCGAGCACGACAGCCGTACCATGTATCCTACAGATTCCCCGAGACCCAAAGACACGGCTGAATACTTGTTGAGATGTGTTTGTGTCGAGACCACTGAAGACGTCGTCTGCGACAAGCACAGCTCTTCTTGCATAGAGTGCACGAGCCAATGCGACTCGTTGTCGTTGCCCGCCGCTCAGTGAAACGCCTTTGGCCCCAACTCTGGTGGAGTCACCGGCAGCGAATTTTTGCAGATCTGATGACAGAGTGCATGCTTCTATGACCGAATTGAACCACTCTTCGTCATAGTCTGACTCGGCAACGACAATGTCGCGAATTGTCTCGTTTGGTAGCCAAGGATCCTGGGCACAGTAGGAGAATGTCGCACCTGCTGCCACATTGCGAGCACCATTTGCAGGGAGTTTCTCTCCGGCAATTGTTTCCAACAAAGTCGACTTCCCGCTACCAACTGGCCCGAGCACAATATTGAAGCTGCGCGGCAGCACATTCAAATCGACATTTCGCAAGATGGCCTTGTCTTCCACGGTAATCGAAACATCGCTGAGTTGGACTAGTGGTTGCAAATTCACCGGCAGTCTCTTGGTTGATCCCTGAAGCATCTCAATACCCTCATCAGCGATGCTCGATAGCCCCTTCCTACGCGAGGTTTCTGGGGAGATGTGGCCGCCTTCTAAACGGAGGAAACTCTGAACTCGATCTAGACTTGCCATCGCGGTCATCAACTGCGGCACCACGTGGATCATTGACTGAACAGGCGCAGACACCAGTGAAATAAGGGCCAAGGAAGTGAATGCAGAAGTTGGGTTCAAAGCCTGCCTTCCCTCGATCAACACAAACATCATGAGCGCCAGAGGGGGTGCGAAGCTCTGAGGGATCCCACTTAAGATGTTGCGCCAGGTCACGTACTTGCGGTACTGTGCATACTCGTTCAATTCCTGGACGCGCAATGCTTGAATCTTGTCCACGAAGTAGTCGGTCAGGCCCAGCATTTTGGATCCCTTTGGTGAACCAAGCACAGATGATGTGTAGGCCACCCTTGCAGAGATTGCGGCCATCCATTTTTTCTGCATTGGAATCGCTGTACTCACGTTGAAGAAGCTGAGAAGGCTGACCGCAATGGCGAGGGCTACGGGCGCCACACATGATACACCAATCTGGCGCTGAAGCAGGTAGATGGCGACGCCAACTTCTATGGGCGTGGCGAATAGATCGTCAATCGTCCTGAGTGAGCTGCAGACACGATTGATGTCGGCTGTGACAAGCGTCAAAGCCGTCTTGTCGGACAGCTGCGCACTGTCGAGGCGCAGCACGTTGGAACACACTTTGCTCACAAGGCTACCACGAATCATGGTGATTGTGCGATGGAGCTGTCGCTGGTACAGAGCTGTGGTCACCGCCACTCCGGTGTAGATCAATGCTGCTGCCCCGATGAGTCCCTTCGCTTCGTTGCGATTGCTGTCATTCAGACCCGCGCTCAGCAGCGAGGTGATTCTAGCAATCAGCAGAGGCTGTGAGAGTTTGAGTGCGCTCAGGCAGAGTCGTGGTAGCGCGACACTGAGCAATGTCCACCTCACGCTACGGATCACTGCCCACAAGAGACTAAATCTGCTCGTAGACGAATGTTGCAACCATTCTTGAGATAGAGAAGATTGGGTGTTGTAAGAGCTCAGATCGGTATCAATGGCGTGTAGTGCGTGGAGTGACAGGAAGCTTCGATAGCCGGACCAAAACATGGAATTGATCCACCATAATGAGACTTGACTGTACAGGCTGACCAAGGCTTCGGGCGCATATGCGCGGTATGGCGGCAGGAGCGATCGTTTCTTGTTCCTTGCTTCGAGGCAGAGAATGCCAACTTTGGCGACGAGCGCAATTGTGAAGGCAATGGGTAGAGCCCTGGAGCCCGGTCGAAGCCATAGCGTCCGCGCTTGCGGCACATCGAGGATGAGAGAGATCAGGATCCACAGGTTAATGAGGCTGCTCGGGCGGACCGTCTTGGCATGCTCGAGGGATGAGAGATAGAACAGGCCGAGCGAGGCTAGAAACGAGACCGTCGCCGCGGGGAGGGAAGTCTTGGTACGTTGCGATGGCCGCAAGCTCCAAGCAGCGAGGAGAGCCAGCTGTGAGCAGGCGAGCACCACGATGGCGATTTGTTTGATGGCCAAAGGGCCGTGATTCCGTGCAACCTTGGCTGTTCTATGCCGCAGCCGCGATGCTCGGACGGGAACCAGAAGCAGAAAGATGGCAGCCGGCACGATGGTCAGGAAGGATTCTTCGAAGAGCAAAGTGAGGTCGAAGCCGCTACGACACCCTGATCCCACAGTTGGCCCGAAAGTGTCGTCAGTGCGGAGGGAGCAGTGCGCTGCCATGTTGCTCTATTCCCACTCGTCCCAACTGCCCGTGAAGTGCACGCGAAGATCTCGGCGCGACCTGAACAGAGCTTGGGGAAGCTTGAGACGTGCCATATTGTGATCGCAGCTGGCGTGGCAGGTTTCTCCATCGATCCTTTAGCTTATAAAGGAACAGAGCGCATACATCTAAAGCCCCGCTCGGTTACCTTCTTCTTAGTTATAGTAAGAAGTAGGTACTACCCCTTGTTAGCGTCTTCCTCTTAATTATCGTATTATTAAGTTAGAAGGCCTGCGAAGACTGATTGCACGCCTCTACGCGGCCGCAGGTGGAAACAGGCAGGAGAGGCAATGCCTCGACTGTGCTGGCAAAGTGCATAGCGTAGTGGAGCGGAATCGTGGAGTGCGAAATCCGGTGCGGTTTCGCCAAGACGACTCCGAATAGAGGACTACTACCGAAAAGGTTTTAAAAACTATCTAACGACGACCTACCTGCGTTAGAAACAGGTCCGCTTAATTATAAGCGTACGAAAGAGCCGCGGAACTTCTAGGTATCGATAGAACACCTCTAGTATATAGGAGGAATCCTTAGCTAAGAGTATTTAGAGCTAAAAGAATAATAAGTTACCTAATATATAGTCTCTAGATCCGAACTACCTACTCTTAGAAGACTTCGAAAGAACTTAGAAAGTATATATATTATTAAAGCTAGAAGTAGATATATTATATACTTAGAAGAGCTAAAGTAAAAGAGCTAGAAGGATAGCGTTAGTTAGTAGGTAATAGAACTTAGAGTAACGCTACGGAGCCTATAGAGGCCTATTAATTACTTAAGTATAAGTAGAAGAGTTTTACTTAAAATATAGCTTTATAATAAAGGACATTTAGTCTAGTAGCTATCTAGAAGCGCTTAGAAGCCTAGAAAGGCCTATATAAAGAAGTAGGTAAAGAAGATATAGAGAAGCGAGCTAAAGAAAAGACTTAAAATAAGAAAAGAAAAGTATAAAGCGTAAAGAAATAAGAAGAAGGCGATATATTAGTTAGTAGGTAGAAACGTAAAAGTACTACTACCTAGCTAGAAGTAGATACTCGAGTAAGCTTATAAGATATAGCTAGCTATAGCTAAAGAGATATAGTATAGTAATATAAAAGGAGTTATTCTTTTAAAGCGTAGTAGATAATAGTAGTAACTAAGATACTATTTACTTAGCTTAAGAGGACGGATATAAGGACTAGCGCTAGCGCGGCCTTAAGTAGTATTAGGTAAGCGCCCTAATACGCTAAGACTCGATAGAGGCGCTCTCGTTACGTTATATAAAAGCCTAGCTTACTCTTATTTCTTCTTACTTTTTCCTTTCTTCTTTAGTTTAGAGTCTTCGTCTATAGTATCTAATATAATAGGTTTATTTCTATACTAGCGATCGTAATACTACTCTAAACTCTCTCTCTTTACTATAGAAGTAATAAAAAGATATCTACCTAATACTACTCGCTATACTTTAGTATATAATACTACGTCGGCTATATACGACGATAAACTAAGCTATAGAACTAACCTAATTATATAGTTAATGCCGACGAATAGTACTATCTAACTAATACGTAGGTCCGCTAGACTCCTATAGACGAGAAGGACACTTAAAGAAACAAGTAATAGCGAAGATACTATTATTATTAGACCTACGAATATAGAGCTAACGACGCCTATTTAAGCCTACTATAACCTAGAGCTAGAGACGCCTATTATACTACACCCTAATAATATAGAGCTAGAAGTACTTATTATTACTAGTATCGAGATATATTCTAAAGAGAGAATAGATAACTCGAGTACTACTATAATATCTAAGGACATACCTAACCTATAGACGAGTATAGTAGAGCTTACTATAACAATCGCGTAGCTTTAATCTGCTCTAGCCTCCGTTTAATAGGCTACCTTACAACTAGCGACTAATAGCCGTACTAATCCGAGGATTACTCTAGAACAAAGTATTTATAGTAAGAACTTCTAGCCTACTAGCCTAGTAGCGATAAAAGAGTTTCTACTATATAGATCTAACTAAGATGCTAAGAACTTAAGATATAATAGAAAAGTAAGAGAATTAAAGTAAGATCTAGGAAGATTTAGTAGAGATAAAAGTACCTTTAACTACTAGGTGTTTAAAATCGCTAGTAAATTCCGCCGAGACGACGAGACGTTTAAAACTAAGAGGAACTATATAGATTGCCTTTTTAGTATACTCGATAGCTATCCGACCGAGCTACTTAAAGGATAGTATATATCTAAGGAGATACCCTTCTTAGGTGTAGCTAAAATAATAGCTACTCTTTTAGCTATATTCTATAACGAAAATTAAGACTTAAAAGTAAGGGAGAAGCTATAGGAAATAATATACAACCTAAGTAAAGCTAATAGTATCGATATCTATTAGATAGATAGATAATTCTTATACGCCGGTCTACCTCTTATAACTAGAGTAAGCAGCACGCCCTATATGTTTCGGCCGAGGGAAAAGCCTACGAAAAACCCTCGCGTTTCTTTTGCCTTGCAGCCTGCGTAGCCGCTTCCTTCGTCCCTGTTTTCCTTCGGACAATGCTAGGTGTCTAGCGAGTCCTCCTCTTACTAGGCCCTATCCTTCCCTATCTCTCTCCTCTCTCCTTCCTACGCCTCTCTCCCTATAAGTAAGAACTGTTCTAGGACACCTTCTTAGATAAGCTACTTAGCTATAGTATGCAGCCCTCTTTTTGTATTAGCTAGGTCTTTCTAGTTTGTGGATCCTCCTTCTTAGAATAGGAGGTGCCTTCTCTCTTTCTATTTTAGGTAGAAAATGTAGACATGTTTTAGTATCTCGTGTCCCTGCCCGCATTTATAGTCTAGTATATATCCTAGGACTCGCCTCTTAGTAAGGTACTGCCTTATCCCGATATGCTCTATCCTTAGGAGTATAACTATCGTGCTCTCTAGTCTAGTAAGTCCTTTGTGCAGATTTGGCCCTATAATAGAGGAGGTAGTAGTTTTCTATATAGGTAGTTGTTCTCCTCCTGCTCTAGCCCTCCTCTCTTCCTTATCCCTCTCCTACTTCTTGTCCTATTAGTGTTTTGCCCACTATGCTTTGCAGCCCGGGTGTGTCTGTATTGTTGTCTCTTGTCCTCGTACTAGCTAGAGGATTTCCTCTTACCTAGTTTGGGTTGGTGCTATAGGTTGCCTTGCTCTCCTTCCTACTTGTGTCTGTCTCCTAATCTCTCTATACCTGTCCCTAATATATTAGTATGCAGGTTAGGTGTCTTGCTTTTTAGATGCTTGCCTAGCTAGGTCTTAGGTATACAGGTGGAGAGGAGCAATGTTTGCTTCCCTCTCTAGGACAGCTGTTGCAACTAACTTGTATGCTCCTGTAATGTTCCTTAGGGCCTCCCTCTAAATCTTCTTAATGGGCTTAGTAAGGTTCCTGTAGTAGCCTTATGTGCCTTCTGGGTTTGACTATACTTAGCATCCAAAGGTGATGGCCGGCCGTACTATTGCCGTGTATAGGTGTCGTGCTCTTTGGAAGGATGCTCCCTATATAGATTTGCATAACCTTTAGAGTAATTGTATCTGTTTAGCTCCCTTTCCTACTGCCCGTTTAATGTATGGGCCCCATTTGAGCTTAGTGTCCACCTAGACCCCGAGGAGCCTTAGTAATAGTAGTGGATTACTATTGAATCCTTGTATTTTAACTGTGGCCTTGAGATTGTGTTTCCTGCTCCTTATAAAGTGGATAAGCTAGTACTTTTGTAGTACAAATTCTGCCCCATGTCTCCTTGCCCATTCTTTATACTTCTAGTAGGCTTTCTCTAGTTGCCTGCAGTTTTCCTCTATAGATATGCTGTATGTAAGGATGTTGGAGTCATCTACAAACCCTATTGCTAAGGTGTTCCCTTTATGTAGCGTTGGGAGCAGGGTAGAGGCAAAGAAGAGGAATAGGCAACAGTTATTAGATTCTTATATATCTAAGCAGGTGCGACGTGCCCCATTGTCTACTAGGCCCTGCCTTGGTTTTTAGCCTTATCTCATACCCTTTGGCCTTATACCTCCGGCTTCTACTAATTAAGGTAGGCGAGGCCTCTCTTAGCCCAAGTAACTCGTTGTTTGCTCCTTAAGTACACACTACCAGCCTCCTGTCCTAACACGAACAGCTCTGTCTCTCTGTGTACCGATACGCGCATCCGTTCTCTCGAGCTATATAGTAGTCTCTCCGACCGGGGTTTGATCCCGCCTACTTCTAGGTACACCGAGGGTTAGTTGCCTATTAAAGGGATGAGGTCCTCGGAGCTAGTAGTAGCTACTACGCACTACGCCCCGCGGTCACCTTACAGTTTCCGTTTCGCGTTGCCTATAAGGGTCTCCCTACGACAGGCCGACCGTATCTTGTAGAGGCAGCCTTAATGGACCCCACGCCGGGCAGGCCATTAGCGTATCCCTCTACTAACCAAATCTGTGTCCACTTCGCTCGCGAGCTAGCCTATGTTTCTCCTACGTGTACCTAGTACACGGCTGGCCTATATACATCGCTATGTCCCCCTCTACGAATCGCTATAACATCTCCTTCTTCGATAAACTATAACCCCTTCCCTTCCCTATCCGCATTCTTTTTAAATAGTTTGAGGTACACGTATAGAGGAGGCCTTAATAGTTTCGTCGAAAGAGGGCTTAATATCGTCTTCGAGGGGTTGCGGCGTAGCGGGCGTATTAACAGGTTCCGTACCTATAGTATGTAGTAAGCCTTAACAAGTTCTCTCGAGTTCCGCTTCTATTGTCCCTCGACGCGTCTTTCTCGCTAATCTAACGCATACCTAGAGCCTTTTAGCAGCATATAATTATATTCGTTCCTACAAACTTATATAAGGCAGGTAGGCAAAGCCTACCTACGCTTTCCTGCTTAGGGACACCTTTGTGCCTTAATCGCTTCGAGGGAGGAGCCCTAGGACAAAGCCCCTACCCTACGCCCTATATACTGTTTGCTCCTTAAGCCTTAGTTATGCTCTTTCGGGCTATAGCGAGCTAAAGCCCGGTCGCCTCTCTTCTAAAACTGACATGCGCGTCCGTCCTCTCGGGCTGAGCAGATAGTGTCTCAGTCGCTGCTATTGCCTACTACGCCCTAGGAGAATGACTCCCTTCGCGTTGCTATACCGCATCTCTTTAGCTATAGCCGGCTATATCTCGTAGGCTTGCTCGAGCGTCTACTCCTAGCTAGGCAGCAGTGCTCTTGCGTTTCCACCTACTAACTAATATATCGCCTCCTCCTCGCCTCCTCACGCCTTATACCCTCCTCTTCTTACTTCGAGTCTTCCCTTTAGCTCGCCTCTCTATGTCTCCTTTGCCTACTTCTCTATATAGGCCTTCCTAGGCTTCCGAGCGCTTCCGGGTAGCTGCTAGACTAGGTGTCCTTCATCGTAAGGCTATGCCCCGGGCAAAACCCTCCTACTCGCACTTAAGCAATTAATAGGCCCCTACAGGCTCCGCAGCGTTACTCCGAGTTCTATTGCCCGCTAACTAACGCTATCCTTCTAGCTCTTTTACCTCGGCTCTTCTAAGTGCATAACGCATCTACTTCCGGCCTTAACAACGCGTACGCTCTCCGAGTCCTCTCGAAGTCTTCTAAGGGTAGGTGGTTCGGATCTAGAGACTGCATATTAGGTAACTTGTTGTCCTTTTAGCTCCAAATACCCTTAGCTAAGGATTCCTCCTATATACTAGAGGTGTCCTATCGACGCCTAGGAGTTCCGCGGCTCTTTCGCACGCTTACGATTAAGCGGACCTGTTTCTAACGCAGGTAGGTCGTCGTCGGATAGTTTTTATACCCATTTCAGTAGTAGTCCTCTATTCGGAGTCGTCTTAGCGAAACCGCACCGGATTTCGCACTCTACGATTCCGCTCTACTACGCTATACACTTTGCTAGCACAGTCGAGGCATTGCCTCTCCTGCCTGTTTCCACCTACGGCCGCGTAGAGGCGTGCAATTAGTCTTCGCAGGCATCGATATCTATTAGTTTATTAGGAAAATAAATAGTCTTATAGATAAGGCGAACATCTACTAGAACGACTAAAAGAAAGTACTCTAAGAACACGTACTCGCTACGTTAGGAACCGAACTACTCTCGAAGTCTAAGGACTCTAGCACCTCGTATAAGACCTTCTATATATATATTATAAACGCTGCGTTAAACCGATAAAGAGCTTACTAGGAACGCAAAATTACTAAACGAAACGCAGCTCTAATAAAAAGAGCCGACAAACCTATACGCTACTAGTTAAACGAATAAGAAAGACCGGCTATAGAAAAAGGAACTATAGAGAAAGATAGGACAAACGACGCTAGCTTAGATTAAGAAAGAGCTTAACTAAAGGCCGCCGACCTATACTTTATCTATAAGAGAGCTAGATACTACGTAAAACAATACCTAGATCGTAAGGTTGTCGCAAAGCTCTTAGTAAAGCTAGATAATAACGAGAGCGTAACTTCCTTATTAACTAATTCGTCTTCGTCTTTAGAATCCGAGACAGAAAACTAGAACAGCTATCGGAAGTCTCTATAATAGCCTAAGTACTATAGATAGCTATAGTTAGTAGATCTTAAAACTCGAATACTTTTATAAGAAGAGTTAACCTCTCTATCGATAGTATTAGTCTATAAACTTACGCTCTCTATAATACTAGAGTAGATATTTTACTATCGATAATACCTAGTATAGCTTCTAAACTTATTAAGAAATTAGGTATAAAGAAGGAACGACTACCTAAGCCGCTCGTACTTAGCGATTTTAATAGTACTATTACCGCTTAAGCTACCTACTAAATCCGAGTAACCCTCGAGATCGATAGTAGAAAATTCCTAAAGTAGAAGTTTATTATTATCCTAATAGCAAATAAAGTGTTTATTAAACAAAACTAGCTTACAAAACAAAATATATAGATATACTCTATAACTTATACTTTCTTATAGCTTAAGAAGAAGCTTATACTTAGCTAACAACCGAGTATTATTATATAGTCTATAACTCTACCTCTAGATATAAAAGCGTAAGAAGATATTGTTTGCCGGAACTAGCTAATAAAATAAGAAGACTATTAGCTAAAGGTTTAAAAGATCCTCTAAAATCCTTAGAAAACTATAGAATTAAAGGCGACTAGCGTAGTAGTAGTCTCACCTAGTAACAACGTAGCTAAATGCCTTCGAGAAATTAAAGAAAACTTCTAATAATAGCGCTAGAAGTAGTAAAGAATACCTAAGGTCGCTATACTATTAGAAGAAGAGGGTCGCTCTATAGTTAGCTTAAATAAGCTTACTATCGACCTAAAAGTATAGAATAAGATATTTAACGGCTAGCGTATTCTATTCCCTAATAGTAAAGACCCCGAACATATTACTAAAGTCTATACTAAACTACCTTAAGAACTTACGTATCTAGAAGGATTCTTCTTAAAGAAGGCTTTAACCGAATTGCCTTCTAGTCGCTCTAGATTTAACGTTATTCTAGAACTTTCTAAACTCCTCGAAGGTAAGCTCTCTAGATACTTAGCTCCGTTCGCTTTCTAAGAGCTAGAAAAGTAGATAACGGATAAGCTACTTTATATTAGGTTTATTAAAAGATATATAGCTAACAAACCCGCGCTAACATTATTCGTACTAAAGCTGCATTCCGAAGAACGACGCTTCTACGTAGACTACCGATAGGTTAACTAGTTTATTAAGAACCGACAAGTACTCGCTCCTAACGTCTAAGGTACGATTAGCTATTATAGGCTAGCTAAACGTATAACAAAGATTAATATCGTTTATGCGTTTAATTAACTACTTATAGATGTGGGATCGCGGTACCTAACTGCTTTTACTACCTAGTAAGGCACATTTTAATAGAAGGTCCTTTTATTCGGTCTTAAAGTAGGTCTAGCCTAGTTCTAAGCCTTTATTGTTTGTTTGTTTGTTTGTTTGTTCTATTTACGTCCTATAGGAGTCGAAGACTATATAGGACGGGAGCTAGTACTACGTATAAGCTACCTACTATAGTTTTCTTCTTTTTCTTATTCGCGCCTTCTAGATATTTTAGGCCGTTGCCCTCTATTATTTATAGCCGACGGTAAGCTATACTTCTATAAAAGAAAGGCTCTTATACTTTATAGAAGAGAGGAGAGGTCTTCCTCTATAGTTCCGCTTTTATTTTAAAATTCTAACTTCTAAAATTTCTATCTATAGTAGGTCTTAGCGCTTGGCGCTAAGGCCTATACGTATATATCTAGAATTTAGAATTAAGTCTTAAGAAGAGTATTAAAGAGTGTCTAGAGGATAGTCTAGTTCTTATACCTACTTATCTTCTTCTTCTTCTTAGTACTAATAGGTAGGTAGACAAAGTCTCCTATCGGCTAGAGTTTCTCCTTCTTAGAATACTACTTTCTTACTTAAGGAAGGATAGCTCTATATTTCGGGTTAAGTAGTATTCTCTTTCGAGGCTTCTTCTAGAGGCAGCTACTCTTTATAGCTCGTCTCTACTCTTCTCTTCCTCTTTTCCTACTCTTTTTATATATTATAGCTATCTTGTTTTAGGTTAGTTTAGGTCGGTTCGGGCTGGTTTAGGAGAGAGATATAGGAGGGAGTCTCCTTATCTTAGATACCCGTCGTTTTCGCTTATAATAAGGTAAGAAGATTCGGCTCTATCGCAAGCGATAGGTTCGTAGCTAGTACCGCGTATAGGTACTTCTCGTCGCTAGCCTCTAAGCCTTTATTAATACGCAGCTAAACGAACTTCTCGATCTATTCGCTAGCGCCTATACTAACAACGTTCTAGTCTATATAGAAGGCGACAAGTAAGAGCATTTTAAGTACGTAGAAGAAGTAATCTATCGATTATATAAGGCTAACTTCTAAGGAGACATTAAGAAGTCTCGCTTTAACGTATAAGAGGTAGACTATTTTAGTATAATCTTAGAAGCCGGTTAAGAAGTCCGCGTCGATCTAGAGAAAGTCGCTACTATTAACGACTAGAACTAGGAAGATCTTAACTCGAAACTAGTAGTCCGCTTATTTCTTAGCTTATATAATTATATCCGCTTATTCTACTACTACGCTAGCTAGATCGTAGAGCTACTTAATCGACTTCTAAAGAAAGACACCTCGTTTAAAAAAGGGCCTAAGTAAAGGTAAGCTTTCGAAATACTTAAGAAACTAGCTACTAAGGCACCTATTCTCGCCTTCTATTAGCCTAGCTAACCGACGAAAGTAGATATTAATACCTCGAATAACGTAACTAGAGGAGTTATCTAGTAGTAATAGGAAGATAGTACGTAGAAACTAATTAGCTACTCTTCGAAAATAATGTCTATAGCTAAATAGAACTACCTAATCTAAGATAAAGAACTACTTACTATTATTAATACTCTTAAAGACTTCGAATTAGCTCTTTAGAGTATAAAGTTCGTTATATAGACCGATTACTAAGTACTTATCTACTAGTCTACGAAAAAGTTGCTATTAGCCTATTAGATTCGCTAGTCGTACTACCTAGCTAACTTCGATATTACTTACTACTACTAACCTAGGAAGGAAAACGTAGCCGCTAACGCTCTATCCTATAAAATAATTAATAACCTAACTATTAGGGCACGTAACCTATAGGACCGCACCTTCGCTTTAATCCTACCTAATAAGATAGAGGCTATACTAACCGATCTAATAGATAAATTAGCTAGTTTGTTTGTTGTTTGTTTCTTCCATTTACGTCCTTTAGGAGTCAACGACTATGTAGGACGGGAGCTAGTACTACGTATAAGCTGCCTACTGGGGGTGGTCTTTTTTATCTTATTCGTGTCTCCTAGACATCTCGGGCCGTTGCCCTCCATCGTTTGTAGCCGACGGTAAGCTATGCTTCCACAAAAGAAAGGCTCTTATATCCCGTAGGGGCAGGGGGGTCTTCCTCCGGGGGAGTTCTTCCTCCGCAGCCCTCGCTTTTGTCCCAAATTCCAACTTCCAAAATTTCCATCCACAGTGGGCTTGGCGCTTGGCGCCAAGGCCCACACACACACATCCAGAATTCAGAATCGAGTCGCGGAGGGTATCGAGGGGTTTCTAGAGGATAGTCCAGTTCTTATGCCTACTTATCTTAGCACCGATAGGTAGGTGGACGAGGCCTCCTATCGGGTTAGGGTTTCTCCTCCTTAGAATGCTGCCTTCTCACCTAAGGAAGGATGGCCCCATATTCCGGGTTGAGTAGTGTTCTCTCTCGAGGCTCCTTCTGGAGGCAGCTACCCTTTGTAGCCCTTCTCTGCCCTTCTCTTCCTCTTTTCCTGCTCTTTCTGTATGCTGTAGCTGTCTTGTTTTAGGTTGGTTTGGGTCGGTTCGGGCTGGTTTTGGAAGATAGATAAAGGAGGGAGTCTCCTTGTCTTAGATTCCCGTCGTTTTCGCCTGCGACGGGGTGAGAAGATTCGGCTCTATCGACAAGCAACAGGTTCGTAGCTAGCACCGCGTACAGGTACTTCTCGTCGCTAGCTAAATTAGCTAGTATCGGAGCTATAAACCTAGTTTAATAGCATAGTACTAACCTAGTTAATATTATCGTCGCTAAGAACGAGAGACAAGCCCTAGGTAGATATAATAGCTACCTAGTTGTCTCTAAAACCACCTCTAATAGAACTCTCTTCCTTTATATAGCTCTAATCTAGGAAGTATACGAACCGAATACCTTCGCCTATATAGGGTAGAATAAGATAGTCGCTCTACTAAGGAAAGACTATTAGTAGGACTCCTAGAGCAAAGACATTAAAAGGTATATTAGGAACTATAGAGAGTATAGAAGGAATAAGATACCTAGAGATAAGACGCTAGGCCTCTTATATCTACTACCTATTCCTAAGCACGTTTAGGAGCACGTTATCGTCGATAGAAAGAGTATACTAAAGGATAACTAAGGATACGACTACGTCTAGGTTTTTGTATATTAGTTTAGTAAGCTTATCGCCTTACTCCTTAAACGAAAGGACGATACTATAGAAGTACTCGCTCGTAGATACTACTACGCCCTCTATTACTTCCTCGGGATACTTTATAAATAGATTATAGATAACGCTAGCCTATTTATCTCCGAGTTTCTTAAGACGATAAATAAGCTTACTAGTACTAAATATCGCTATAGTAGCTCTTAATACCTCTAAACTTAAGGTAGTATTAAGATAACGAATATAGAGCTTAATTAAAAGCTACGATTCTATGTCGACAAATATTAAACCTAGTAGAGATAACACCTTCCTACTCTTAATATAGCTTATAACTCGATATAATACTCGGCTATAGAGATGTTACTCTTAGAAGTCTTACTTAGTACTAGCTCTCGGAACCTACTATTACTACTATTACTAGATATCGACCTAACGTTAACCTAATAGTAAAGGAAAGCGATAGAGATTATATAGTAAACTCGACAAGTCTAGGAACTCGCACGATAGAATACTATAGCTATATAAGCGAAAATAAAAGTTTAGGCTAATTAGAAACGCCGCTAAGTCGACTTTACTATCGGGGATTAAGTCTACGTTAGTAAGAAGGGATTTTTAATAGAAGCGCTAACGACGAAGTTAGACTCGTAGAACGCTAGGCTATAGACTATCCTTAAAGAAAAAAGGTATAGTTTTATCCTTAATACGCTATTATAGTATAAAGGAAGCAGACTATTCTACGCTAATCGCCTCTATAAAGCTGCCTAAGATCTACTACTATAGTAATACGTCGAACCCGAATTACCTATCGAGATTAACGGAGAGCTAGAATAGGAAGTCGAGAAGGTCCTAGCTTTACGTCTATTTAGAAAAAGGAAGAGACTCTAATATTAAGTTTCGTAGATAGGACTAGACCTAGACGAGATATAGTATTTAGTAAGTAATCTAAAGAACTCCTCTACGCTACTCGAAGCATTTTATTAAGAGAACCTAGAAGTAGCTAGCCTACTAAAAAGACTTTAATAATAGATCTAGAACGTAGTAGAAGACAAGTTCGAGTCGGACGAGCACGAGGACGATAATGTCCCTAAATATAGGGCAACTAGAAAGAGGACGAGGAAACGATATACTATAAGGCACGTATAACAATTAAGCCTTCCGACTATCTAATAATCGGGGCTTAGAGGGGGTAGTATAAGGACTAGCGCTAGCGCGGCCTTAGGTAGTATTAGGCAAGCGCTCTAATACGCTAAGACTCGATAGGGGCGCCCTTATTACGTTGTATAAAAGCCTAGCTTGCTCCTATTTCTTCTTACTCTTTCCTTTCTTCCTTAGTTTAAAGTCTTCGTCTATAGCATCTAATATAATAGGTTTATCCCTATACTAGCGATCGTAACAACGGACGCGTATATTAGTTTTAGAAGAGAGGCGACTAGTCTATAGCTTACTATAGCCTAAAAGAGTATAACTAAAGCTTAAAGAATAAATAGTATATAGAGCGTAGAGTAGAGGCTTTAGTCTAAGGCTCTTTTCTTAAAGTAATAAAGATATAAGAGTGTCTCTAAGTAGGAAAGCGTAGGTAGGCTTTATCTATCTACTTTATATAAGTTTATAGAAACGAATATAATTATATACTATCTTATAGCTAAAAGAAAAAAAGGCTAGAGAGAGCTAAAGATACTTTATAGTAGTCCTAGGATTTCTAGAAGAGAAGACTACTAATATAGTAGCTTATTATAGAATCTTCCTCTAAGTAAACTAGTATCTAGCTAAGAGGTACTTCCTATAAAAGAAAGTAATTTAGTATATAAAATCTATTTCCGTTTTAGCCTCTCGAATATCGCTTAGTACTACTCCGAGCGTTATATAGGATTTAGAGTCTAGCTACGTTAAAGCTAGTTAAAATCTTAATAGAGCTTTAGCTAAGGAATTCTTACTCTATCTAAGGATCTAACTAAAAGTAGCTCTAAAGGGATAGCTATCTGCTCTATAATAGCGAAACTAATAACTACCTATATATATAATAAGGAAGTAGGCGCGTATAAAAGCGTATATATTTATAAGTTTAAAGAATCTAAAATTAAGTTAATACGATAAGGAATCGTCGAGATATTATCGCCTACGCGCGACTAGTCTAGGCTTAGCGCCCGACGGCTAGCTATTTACTCTCTACTACTTAAGAGCTATAATTAAAATACGATCTATTTACCTATAAATATAATCGCGGAGGGTAACCGGCCCGTTCTAAGTATCTCTTTAGTAGGACTTATAGCGTAAAACTCCCTTATTTATTTATAATTACCTTTTCGAGGATAGTAATAGCGAGGTAACTAACGTCCGATTTCCTCTAAACTTCGTAGGCTCTATCGAATAGGTAATCGAGCGTAATTCGCTTCCTTAGAAAAGCTATAGTCGGTGCTAGTATTAAGTATTCGAGTCGTCTAGCTAGCGCACTATTGTCCGCGAATTTCGTCGCCTATAGCGCTTACTACTAGGCGACGAAATTGCTAGATAGCGTACGAATCTTCCGCTATATATTTATAGTAATTATTAAGATATCTAGTAATTATTAAGATATCTAGCAAGCGACTTAAGACATTTAGTAAGCGACTTAAGACATCTAGTAAGCGACTTAAGAGGCTATTAAATTAATAGGCTATCTATATATTTTATCGCTTATAGCTATTATTACTAGGCGACGAAATTGCTAACTAGTAGCTTTATACGATAACTCGAATCGGTCTAGCATTTTATAAAGTACTCTAGCTAATACTTAAGTTAAACTACTTAATAATATATACTATCCTCGAATTTCGTCGCCTATAGTACGTATTACTAGGTAACGACAACGCGACCCACCTCTACGCGACAATTTTACCTACTAATAACCGACCGACTCTAAAACATAGTATAGGAGGAAGCCCTTTCTCTAAGCACTATTTTAAGCTACGCAGCTCCCCGAAACACTCCGGCGCCGTCGCGCAACTATAGTATAAAGAACTAGCTCTCGAGAGGACAACTTTCGTACTTCTACGCACCTGCGTCCGCGCTCGAGGCAAGGCGGCTACGTCCCGAACGCCCCGAAGCCCTAACTTAGGCACCTCTAATAACGCCTCTCCTAGAAGATAAATACTACTCTAATAGGAAGGAATAATAGTACTATAGAAGTAGAGATACCTACGGTTACTATAAGAACCTAGACCTCTAATCTAGACCCCTAACTCTCCCTAACCTACTAGCTTCTATAGGAAACTAGACGATAAGACTATAAGGATATAGATATAGACCTCGAAGGAACTATATAGCCTCTTATCCCTACGATCTAAAAGAAAAGACCTAGACACCTCCTTAAGCTAACTACTAAAGAAGAGAAAGGATAATAGGCCTTTAGCTTCTAACCCCTACCTCCGAACCTCTTCTAAAATATAATAATACGCCGAACGGCTAGGAAGAAAATAGAAGACGCATATATACTTCTAGTAGAAGTAGTAGCTCTACTAAAAAACGACGAACAAACCGAAGTTCTTAACCTACTCGAAGTCTTTTAAGACTATATAGAAGGTAAGAGGATCGAACGTTAAGCCTAGATAATCGTAATAGAGGTAGTATCCCTCTAAAAAGTAGTATAAGACATCTAGAAAGCTATAGGAAAGATAAGAGGACAAGAATACTAACTTAAGGTAGAGAAACTATATCGCATCTACGCGGATACTCTCTAAGAAAATGTCCTAAGAGATATAGCTAATAGCGTAGACACTAATCGTTAATACGCTAAGATATAGGATAAATAGACAGTTATCTAGCCGAAGAGACAATAAAAGAAGATAGAGCTACCCTAAGATATAACGCAAACCTAAAGCTAAACGCTACTCTAAAAGATAAAGATATCTTAACTACAACTTATCCTCTAGCTCTCTATAGGAGCGAAAGCTAACCTAAAGAAGATACGAGACGACATTAATATAATGTTTATAAATAGGGGTTTAGAACACGCCTAAGTACTCGCTACTAGCCTAATATAAAAGGGAAACCTAGTCCTTACCTTTAAGGACGAGAAAAGTAAGCAACTAGCCGTTAATAACATTAACTCTATTATAGAGTATATACTAATAACCTACCTTCTCGAGGATAAAGTATAGTATAAGGTAGTAGTATATAGTATCTCTATAGAGGAATTCTACTCTAAGATAGTACTATAAGACATCTAGTACAAAATCGAGATATATAACTAAGGAGTAAAGCTAGTTATAGACCTAATCTAGCTTATAAACCGCGAAATATAGGAACAAAAGATTAGTACCTTAATACTACTCGCCTTTACCTTACTAAAAGAAGCGTAATAAGTAAATAACGAATACCTATTTATAGGTAGAACAAGCTGCTACATCTATAAAGCAAAAGATAAGCTAAAGACGAAAAAGCCTTCGGAATGCTAGATATACCTCTAGTTCTTATATAAGGGAATACAAATAGGAGTATACCGGTACTAGAATCCCTTCTAGAAGTCGGGATATAGGAAAGAGTAGATATAGTTCTAGTATAGGAACTATAGATCCTATACGAGAACAGGTAATATATAAGGTCTATCCTATACTAAGAGTATACCCTACTCCTACTAGACCTCCCTTAAGAGTAGAGGCTGCGAGTAGTAGTATATATTCGTTACTAAACTACCTACGAATATATACTAGATAAGAACGACGACCCTAATTTCTAGGTACTTAATATATACGATAAGAGAGGAGTATATATCTAAATCTTAAACGTATATAACGAGAGAGACGAAGAAGGGATATAGACGCTAGAAAAGTACCTATATAGATACTCGATTAGCTAATACGCTATCCTAGAAGGGGATTTTAATATACGGCACCTAAGCTAGGACCTAAATAGCACCGACAACAGTACTAGGACCCGGGACTTCTACGCTTAGCTCGAGGATAAGGAATTTCTACTATAGAATGTATTAGGGACCCCTACCTTCTATAGGCCGAACCTAGTAATACTAAGTGTACTAGACCTTACTTTTATATAAGGCGGCCTATCTAGAGAGGAAATATACTAGAAAACAATATAGTGCGGCTCCGACCACGCTGCTATTATAGTATAGTACTAGGGGAGACCCGCTAGAATAGAAACTATAATAAAGATGCGGAAACAATACGACGTTTAAAAGGCCGACTAGGAACAGTTTACTATAATACTATAAGACAACAAGTATAGTGTTAGGGAAACTAAGAACTTAAAGGCACTAGCGAACGAGTTTATAAACCTAATAGAAAGTACGTATACGTCTACTATCCTTATAAGGCGAGTATTATCTAAATCGAAGCTATAGTAGACACCGGAGCTATAGGAAACGCGGAGGTATATAAACCGCGCCTACATACGAATATTTAGTAATAGAAACACCCCGAGTATAGCCGAGAAGAGGGAGTACTTTATAGTAAAGAACCGCTACTTCCTAGCTATAAAATAAGCGAAGCGTTAATACTAGAATACCTTCCTATAGAAAACTAACCCGGCCTCGATATTTAAAGCTATATCTTATATAAAGCCGAGAAATTAGGGCCTAATACCGGCAATCTAAGGAGAGACTTTATTCTAGAGGAAGTATACTACCTTAAAATTAGTACTATTCCTAAAACTTCTACCGACCTAACTACTACGTACGTAGTAGAACTCGTATAAAGTAGGAGATTAGGAGTAGAACCTACTAATAGAAGAAGAGATACGTATAGCATACTCCTCGACTAAAGTTAAAGGCAAAACACCTAGTCTAGACGGCATAATATAAGAGATAATATCCTACGCGTATAAAGTAATTTTAAACACCTTTCTTAAGGTATACGGGACGCTTATTACGAGGGGATACCACCCCTTATACTAGTAGAAAGCGATTAGAATTACGCTAGCTAAGCTAAATAAGCCGGACTACTCGATTCTAAAGGCCTATAGAATTATCTCGCTACTTAACTATCTAGGGAAAGTTAGTAAGCGAATACTAGCTTAAAGGCTTAGGAAATACGCTAAGACAGGGCCCTTCCTATACAACTTGTAGATAGGAGGTAGAAAGAAGAGGTCTATAGTAGATACTACTCTTCTACTTACGAACTTTATCGAATAGGTAAAACTAAAGAGACACAAACCCTTAGTAGCGTTTCTAGATATAAAGGGAGCCTTCGACTACGTTTCGAAGAGTAAACTACTATAGACTCTTATCTTTCTACGCCTCCTATACGCGATAGTAGAGTAGATAGACTCGTTCCTCTCGAAACGAGTCCTTTAACTAGCTTTTAATAGATAGATAGAGGAAGAGAACAAGGTAGAGATAGGCGTCCCGCAAGGCAGCCTAATCTCCCTAATTCTCTTTCTTATCTATATTCGGAACCTCTTTATTAACCTCTCTAACGTCTATCTACTCTTATATATAGACGATATTAGACTAGCTATAGCGTCTATAAGCCTACGGAAAAACGTAAGAGTACTATAGCGTATAATCCGGACTCTTATAGAACGAGTAGAAGTAGAATATATCTAGTTCGACCTAGCGAAGACAGAGCTCCTCTACTTCTTAAAAGGAAAAGACTCTAGAATAGATATTACCCTCCTATATAGTACTAGAATAGAACCTATAAGGAAAGTAGTCCGATAGCTTAGAATCTAGTTCGACGCCTACCTTACCTTTAAAGAACATATAGCTACTAGAGCCGCTACTACTAACGCTGCTTTTAATAGGCTCTACTATCTAGTAAATATAGAGAACAGCCTAACCGCCTACTCTCTTAGACAACTCTATAAGGTATGCGTTATAGCGATTAGCAACTATAGAGCCCTAGTCTAGTAGAAATTAAAGCGAGCGCTAAAACTGCTCGAAGTAGTTTAAGCGAGAGCTACGAAAAGGATCCTAAGAGTCTTCTAGACAACTCTAAATGCACCTATAGAAGTAGAAGCAGGCCTACTACTAACATCTCTCTAGCTAGAATAATAGGTAATTAGATACGGACTATAGGTATAGGACCTCCTATACGACTCCCCTCTTACATCGAAACTACGAAATATAGCCCTCCTAAGAACGAGTATTCTAATTCCTATAGGAAGGCTACTCTAAATAGTATAGTATACATCTATCCTATAAGCACTATACGTAAGAAACGTATACTTCTACTATACCGATAAGATAAGGACAATAGCAAATATTAGAGAGTATATACTCGAATAATAAAAGTAGTTATACGAAACGTAGAAAGCAAAGATAGTAAGAAGACTATAGAGCTACTACTCGCGATTTAGGTAGATAGGAAATCTATCTACTAAGATCCGTATAACACGCGTAGTAGTAAGCGCGTACTACTCCTTCTGCCTCGGATATAGGTACTTTAAGAGTTACTTAAAGAGGATAGGAAAAGTAGAAGACGACTAGTGCTACTACGGAGGAAGAGAGACTCTAGAACACCTCTTACTAGCCTATAAAGACTATACGAACTAGAGACCGAAGGAGATCCGTAACGCTAGAATACTTAAGGCTATACTAGATAATCCGGCGAGGAGAGAACTAGTCCTAGAATTTATTAGGACCTCGAAGATTAGAATAAGGCGATAGTACCTCGACCGGGGCTATAGCGAGGACTAGGGAGCAACGTAATACTTCTAGAAGGAGGAGAAGACTTCGAGAGATACTCGTTTCGAAATTTTCCCTTTAGTTATAATTTCTTAGTTATTTCTTTCTTCTATAGCGTAATACCGGCTATATATAGTAGAGGGCAACGGCCCGAAATGTCTAGGAGGCGCGAATAAGGATAAGAAGAGAACTGTAGTAGGTAGCTAGTACGTAGTACTAGCTCCCGTCCTATATAGTCTTCGACTCCTATAGGACGTAAATAGAATAAACAAACAAATAAACAAACTAGATAACGAAATTGCTAGATAGTAGTAAGCTCCTATTATATTCTATAATATCGAAATAAGTAATAGCGACCCTCTAACTAACCTACCTAAGTTACCTTTACTCCGACTAGTAGCTACTAGAGTTTAAGATAATAGGGTCGAGGAGATAGAGCGTTTAATATAGTAGATAAAAAGCGACGATAGTTTATTAAGCGAGGAATAGTAATAATAGAAGTTAAGTTATATACTACGTCGTAAGAGGCGCACTCGTAAGCTCGAGGCTTAGTATCGCGAGTAGACCGGCGAGATAGCGTAGTAGAGTTAAGAGGATTTATAGAAGTTCTTTAATAATCTATTAGGTTTAAGTAATAACGACTCCTCTAGTAGTAACGAGTTAGATAATAGTAAAGACATCTTATTAGAGTCTAATAAGAAGATTATCTAAAAGGAGAGTAAGACTAAGAGTGTTATAGTAAGTACTATCGCTAGTAACGAGGATCTACTCTACGAAGAGAGTAGTAATAAAGAAGATTATAAAGATAATCTAAATTAGCGCTAGCGTTAGTCTACTCGCACTCTAGAGTAGAAGTACTACGATATTATAGATATAATTAATAGGACTTATATAACTACTACTAGCTTTATTAAGCGCTAGATAGGTATACTAGGTACTAGGACCTTTCGACGCTAATTTAAGCGCTTCGCTAAAGAGGTAGTTCTAAATAAGCGAGTCGTACGTAGCTATATCGTAAGGGAGGAGTTAAAGGCTTTAGTAATAAAGAGTAGCATCTTCTTTAGCTCTTATAATTCTAAGAAGTTTATAACTAGGCGCGAAATAGCTAGTATAGTATAGGTAATCTAGAAGTATACTCCGATATAGTAGAGACTAATTAAGTCTATCCTACCTAATAAGAAGGTTTCCTAGTATATAATTACTACTAGGTAGTATATACTATACTAGTATAAGTAGGGCTAGATAGATAAGCGTATAATATTTATTACTACTACTATTACTTACTTAATCGCCCTTATTAATTTAGACTAGTTCGTAAAGACAATAGAGGTCTATCTCTATACCTCTAGTACTAAGCGTCGCGTTATTAACGTAATCGCTAATCTTAGTAGTAGTAAAGGCTTTACTACTATCTAGAAGGTAATTAAATAGAATATAAAGGCTATCTAAAAGGCTAGCCTCGAACTCGCGTAGAGTCGGTAGTCCTATTTTTGCCTTAATAACTACTAGGCTATACTTAATATATAGGCGACTAAGACGTAGACGACCGATGTCGAGATATAGTCTATAACTAGTAACTATATTACTAAGAATAGTTATATTCTAGAAGTAGGGTTAACGACGGCGATATACTATCTAGAGAAGCTACTATAGTCTACTAAAATGGCGGCGACGACGAAGGACAGCGACGGAGGCCTCGAGGCCTCCAGACACGCACACGTACACGCAGACAGACGCGTGAATATCGATAGCGGCGCCGGAGGCGTCGCGGGCGGAGGCCGTCACCCTCTAAACGCGACGCAGAACGCGTCTACAGCGAACAGCAACGTGGAGTATAACAAGGAATACTTTACACCTGCGCGGGTGCAGCAGATACTCCGCGAGGGCCACGACACTAAGAGAGCTATCAATAAGGCTATTGTAGACCACTGGGCGAAAGACAACCCCTCCTCTCCCTCCTCCGCGAGGCAGAGGAGAAACTAACACTCTATTACGCGTATACAACTGCAAAGGAAGGCGAAGAAAGCAAACTAGATAGAATCCTTACGACACTCAAGGCACTAACACCACAGAACAACTTGCCTAAGAGTGCGACCTCCTCATAGGCCCAAATCGCAGCTACGCCGAACCTACTACCGAACTAGCAGAACAAGCTAGAGATTGCAAACACAATTACGATTAACATAGGAAGCGTAGAGGCGAGGGAGGAAGTAAAAGGAACACATGTAAGGAAATCTAGACAAAGATCGGGGTACATAAGATAGCAGCAGTAATAAAGCTACCTAGCGGAGATATGAGAATCGTAACGCATAGTGCCGCAGAAAAGGCGAAAATGGAATTAGACTAGAAGTAGTTACAGGAGATCTAGCTAAAGGCAGGCGTATAACAGGCTCGATACTAGGTCCTAGCCTACCGCGTAAGCACAGAGCTCGAGGTTATAGACCTAAACTTCTAGAAGAGCGTAAAGGACAATAACGCAAGAACAATCTCTAGGCTAAAGATCGTAAGAGCGAGCTAGCTAAAGAGCACGAAAGCGAGAGAAGGGAAGCACATATCCTCGGCGATCTTTATAGTTTAGAGCAAGACACAAGCTAGAGAGATACTCGCAAAAGGTAGACTCGTGTATAATACACAAATCTTCGAGGCCGAACTATACCACCTGCAGCAGAGGCCAACGCAATGCCTAAAGTGTAACAGATTCGGCCACATAGCAGCATACTACAAGGAGACAAACGAGAAATGCAGTATATATGTAGGCGACCACAGAACAGACAAGTGTAAGGCAACGATAAAGAAGTATAGCAACTGCAGCTAAAGCTACGAGTCCTTCTCACGACTCTACAAGATTAAATAAGCAGCAATAGCAAAGGCACACTCGTTCCGCGACTAGTTTCGACAGAGATAGGAAAGCTAAAACAGTGTAGAGAGACTAGCAACCTACGACGGGTACAAGATAGTAACATATAAGAAGAGGCTAGGCCCACAACTAGAGAAGCTAACAACAGAGACAGAGACCCCGCCTATAGAAGGAACCCGACTAATAAGACTAGGTCGCTTAGTAGGCACGACAGCAGCGGCTATAGAAGGGAGAAAACAGACAACGAAGCTTCCCTTCCTAAGAGTTAGCTAGAACGAGAACGAGAACTAAAGCGAAGGAGCGGAGGATACAATAGTGCTATCCACCCCAAGCTAGCACACTTCCGATAAATAGGCACACTCTCCAAATATACTAACACAACGTCAACTATAGTAGGACGATCTAGTCGCTTCTTCTATAAGAGTTGGACCTACGAGAGACACAGATAGTAGCCCTATAAGAACCATGGATTAATACGCGCATAGGACAAACGAAGACGACGAGACACTACTACTAAGTCGTCCCTATAAGAGGCTACCCCTAGGTAGCTATACTAGTATCTAAACACCTAGATAGTACAAAATAGGAACCAATAGAGCACCAGGGAGGTAACATTACCTCGATCCGAATCCAGACTAACCAGGGACCCCTTACGATTCACAACGCCTACAACCCAAGCGGACCAACAAGCTACCGGGAACAAGGAATACTCTAAACCGCTATAGAGACCCTCTAGGCGGAACAGGAGGCGATCCCATACGGCGAACAGATCCTGCTAGGAGACTTTAACCTCCACTACCTACTGTAGGGCGGAAACCTAGTACAGACTTGTTACAGAATAGCAGACGAGCTTATTAGGGTCGCGGAAGAGATGAAGCTAGGCCTCGTACTCGAACGAGGAACAGTAACCTAGGAGAAGCAAAACTATAGCTGCTAGACCCTCGACCTAGTATTCGCTACTACCCGAACGCAACAGAGAGTAATTACCTGCTAGACACACCCCGAGAGGACCCACGGGTCGGATCACCTCCCGATAGTTACGATAATAGACGACACACAACTCTAGGAGAGACCAAGGGACCCGAGAGCACAGTGGAAGAAGGCTAACTAGGAGACACTATTAGAGATTATCGAGAAGGAGGGAAAGGAACTTAAAGGCGCCGCAATAACTATAGAAGAGGAGGTGGACCGATGGATAGAAGCCCTATAGGGGATTATCACAAGAGCCGTTCAAAAGGTAGTCCTATACGCTAAACCATCTACCTTTGCGAAGGAGGGCTGGACAACCGAGACATAGCGCCTAATTAGAGCCGCGAGAACAGCAAGAAGGGAATGGAGTAATAGTAGGACATAGGCGAACTACGTAGCCTATATAGCAGCAAGTTACGCGAAGGCAAGACAAGTAAAGAAGGATAACAACCTTGTATGGAGAGCAGCGGTAAAAGAAACGACAGAGGACCCGACCAAGATCTGGAAGCTAGCGAGATGGGCAAGGGAAAGAGCAGGGACGCCGCAGCCCCTACTACAGTTCCCTAACATAACTATACCTATCGGGCCCCTAGGGCCTAACGGGAGGATGAGCTAGAACGATAAGGAAAAGGCCGATGCCCTAGCTAGCTACTTTTTCCCGGCAGCAAAGGAGGCGGACCTTAGCGACATTAACGCCCGCGACATCCCAGAGCCGTTCCATATAGACCTAGAGGTCCTAGAGGCAGAGGTACTCTCTACAATTAAGAGACTACCAACAAGGAAAGCCGCAGGACCGGATAGGATCCCAAACGAGCTCCTAAAGGGCTGCCAAACTATCCTCGCCCCTCTACTTGCTAAACTCTTTACAGCATGCTTAAGGATTGGATACCACTCGACTGCATTCAAGAAATCTATAATAGTAGTCCTCCGGAAGCCTTAAAAGCTAGACTACACGAAGCCAAATGCCTACAGACCTATCGCCCTCCTAAACACTATAGCGAAGACCCTTAAAGCGATAGTAGCGAGGAGGATATCCGCAGTAGCCGAGGAGAGAGGGCTCCTACCAGACGAACAAATGGGAGCCAGACCGGGCCGATCGACGATTACTGCGCTAGAAATAGTTATAGAACAGGTCCGAACAATCTAGAAAACAAGCCCAGAGGCCGTAGTATCGATGCTATGCCTCGATATCTCCGGTGCTTTCGACAACGTCTCACATTAGCGCCTACTACACAATATTGCGATCCAAGGCTTCCCGAACTAGGTTATCCGATTTATTAGGTCATTCCTCCACGGCAGGACAACGAAGCTAAAACTTAGAGAGTATACGGACGAAGAAAGACCGCAGGCGACTAGCATCCTACAAGGATCTACGCTATTACCGATCCTATTCCTATTCTTCGCAAGCACCCTCTTACCTACTATCCGCGGCCAAAACATACTTACGATAGGGTTTGTAGACGATACGAACATCCTCACATAGGAGAGAACTACGGAAGAGAACTATAGACGGCTAGAGAACGTATACGAAAAATGCATTCAATAGGCAAAACAACATAGGGCATCCTTCGCGCCACAAAAGTACCAACTCATCCACTTTACGCGGTCTAGGACAAGACACAACCTTATAGCAATAGTAAAGATCCGGGGGTTTAACGATAGACCAGCACTGCACCTACGCCTCCTCGGAGTCTAGCTAGACACGAAGCTAATATAGGGACCACACGTTAGAAAAGCAGCAGAGAAGGGAGCAGAGCGAATGCACTCCCTCCAACGACTATGCAAATCTACGTGGGGAGCGTTATTCTAAAAGCGAGACACCTTTATATAGCGGTAGTACGCCTGGCAATAACGTACGGCTGCCAGGTCTAAGCGAACCCGGAGGGAGTAGAGGGACACAAGAAAACGCTTACAAGCCCACTCGAGAAGGTGCAAGACACAGCTCTAAGGCACGTTACAGGGGCATATAAAAGCGTGAATCGGGTAGTCCTCCAGAGCGAGATAGGGATAACGCCGATACACCTCTATATCCAAGACCTCGCACAGCAGTATGCGACAAAGAAGAGGAGCGACGGAGCCGAGAGGTTCCTACGAGAGCAACGGGAGAGGATCCTTAGGAGCCGACCGCTAAGAAGGGGACAAATAGGGAGAAGCGAACGGACCCCGTCAAGAAAGGACGCTATAAAAGCCCTAGTCGAAGGGCAGACCCAAAACCAATACCCCGAACCTAAGGACTAGTGGTTACAGCGCCGATGGCAGGAAACCTGGGACGAGGAGAAGAGGAGGAGGAGCAGGCAGAACGTAGCACAGCCGGCAGTCTAGAAAACGGCTAGTAATAGGAAGCAACACAACCGCCTACATAAGGGCCTCTCCCGTCTACAGAGCACGATGATTACGCTAATTCGGACAGAGCATATCGGATTCAACTAATACCTCGCTAAGCGAAGAGTACTAGGGGTATCACTGCAATGCGAATACGGGTAGGGCATATAGACGCTCAAGCACGTATACCTCTTCTGCCCAGCGAGACGCGAGATGAGACCTAAACTCCTCGCGGAGGCAGGGACTACGGACTGGGGCCAGATAACCACGACGAGGAGAGGACTGCTAGCTATAGCTCGATGGCTTATCCGAGAAGGAACACTTCGCTAGTTCTCCTCGCACGCGAGGAGGAGGAGAAACACCCTACCGGAGGGTGGGACCCTTACCTAGAACACGCGTAATAGGGAGGAGGGGGGCAGCCTAGTGGGAAGCAACAGCCACTACTGCAACGGTGAGAGTCTAAGGGCGAACAAAGCAGAGGGACGGCTGGGTGACGGACAGCTGCAGAGACAAGACAAGGCAACTGGGGGAGTTTTATGCCGGAGAGGCCCTTCGGGCCTTGAGGGCTTTTGTACTTCAAAAGACAGATAGGGCGCTCCGCTTACTCGGTAGACGAGGTAGAACGGTATAAGAATGTCATATCATATCACTATAGTCTACTAATATCTTTTATAATATTCTCTACGATACGTATAAGATAGCGTTATCGCTATATTTTATTAACTAAGCATTAAATATTAGTTATAGTAAGTAGTTAAAGGAGGTTTTTAATAGCTTTAATTTCGATATACTAGCTAACTTCGAAGGCTTTAACCTAAGCGATAGTAATTAGAACTAGCGCTTTCTATAGCTAGCTATCGAGGAGTTAGATATTACTAGGCCTACTAAGATGTATCTAATAGCTTTATCGATAAATAACGAGTCGTCTATCTAGAGTATAAAGGAGGTATTACGAGATATACTAATCCGTAACGCTAGCTTTTCTAAGAACTAGTTTAACGACGCTACCTTTAACTACCTTTTACTAGTAGTAGGCGATTAGATAATAGTTAACTATATTTAGTTAATCTAAGTAGAGAGTATCGAATCTATACGCTTATAGAACCGCGCTAATAAGCTCGTACTAGTTCTAGTATAGTTCTATATAAGTATAAACCTCTCCTTTATACTACTTTAGACGTACTAGAAAACGAATAGTAAAGATAAACAACTAGTAGAGCTATTGTTACCGAACGATCTACGCTTTTTTAGCTACTTACGTAGCGTAAGTAAGAAGTTACTAAAGTTCTTCGAGACCTAGAAACTACTTAAGCGTTTATACGGAGCTTATATTATAGCTATATTTATTTAGGCGCTAATAGATAAGCGCTTAATCTATTACTAAAAAGGCCGATTACGGATTAAGGCTATTTAAGATACTATATAGAAGCTCTAGCCTCGATAGTATCTTAATATTATTATAGCGATTAGATAGTAGGCTTTTATTATAGAGGCGTAGAGTAGTAAGAATATAGAGAATAGTAGAGTAGTTAACTCTATATTTACTAACTAGTATCGCTTACTATAGAAGGTTAAGATAATAAAGACTATACGTACGTCTATTTAGAAGATAAATATTAGTTACCTTCGCTATATAGTTAACCTTCTTATTTCTATCTTTCTTAGTACTAGCTAGCGTAACTATAGTAAGGCTATAATCTAGTTTCGTATACTACTAGATAATACGATTACGAATAAGAAGCTCTAAGAAAGTATATTAGCTATAGGTATTATTAATATCTTAGGCTTTTATAATAAAGCTATTACCTCTAACGAACTAATCGAGAAGTATAATAGAATTCTTCGAGAAGTTATATAAAGTAGTAGTAACTCTATACGTACTACCTAAAAGATAATATATTATAGAGGTTTAAATATAGTACTAGCCTACGTTACCTAGTAGATAGTCGAGACGAGCTTTAGAGCTAAGTAGGCTACCTTATACTCCTAGAAGAGTCTAGAGTACTCGAGGCTATACTAGATAATCTAGCTAGGAGAGAACTAGTTCTAGAGTTTATTAGGACCTTAAGAATTAGAATAAGGCGATAGTACCTCGACTAGAGCTATAGCGAGGACTAGAGAGCGAACGTAATACTCTAGAAGGAGAGAAGGACCCTAAGAGATACTTGTTTTAAACTATTCTCTTTAGTTATAATTCCTCTATTTATTTCTTTCTTATATAGCGTAATATCGGCTATATATAGTAGAGGGCAACGGCCCGAAATATCTAGAAGGCGCGAATAAAAAAAAAGAAAACTATAGTAGGAAGCCTATACGAAGTACGAGCTCCCGTCCTATATAGTCTTCGACTTCTATAGGACGTAAATAGATTAAATAAATAAATAAATAAACTTCTAGAAGAGTATTATAGTTAATATCTATTCGTACGCTAATAAGCTCTAAGCTAAAGATCTTACGAAGAAGCGTCTACTTAAGAGTAATATAAACGAACTAGTTCGTAGTTTTTTCGATAATATCTAAGCTATTAGATACGCTATACTTCTCTAGGTAGTTTAAGTAGCTAATACGACTAATAAGGCTAAGTATAAGAGCTAGACTCGTAATACTAGTAATAAAGAGATCGAAGGTAGTACTAACTCTATTAATAGCGCGAATACTAGATAGAAGTAGGCGGATATTAACGATTATAATACTAAAGGCGACCTACTAGAGCTACTCGATATAACTAGAGAGGCTTAATATAACTATACTACTAAGGATTGTCTCATTAAATTTCGTCGCCTACTAGAGCTATTACTAAAAGAGGGAAAGGGATCCTTTCTATCGCTACGCGATAGCATTTCTCGTAGCTTATATATCGCTTCTACTATACTTCCTATTACGATCGCTAGTATAGAAATAAACCTACTATATTAGATACTACGGACGAAGACTCTAAACTAAGGAAGAAAGGAAAGAGTAAGAAGAAATAGGAGTAAGCTAGGCTTTTATATAACGTAGCGAGGGCGCCTCTATCGAGTCTTAGCGTATTAGAGCGCTTACCTAATACTACCTAAGGTAGCGCTAGCGCTAGTTCTTATACTACCCCTCTCTAAGCTCTAATTATTAGATAGTTAGAAGGCTTAATTATTATACGTACCTTATAGTATATCGTTTTCTCGTCCTTTTCCTAGTTACTCTATATTTAGGGATATTATTATCTTTATACTTATCCGACTCGAACTTGTCTTCTACTATGTTCTAGATCTATTATTAAAGTCTTTTTAGTAGGCTAGCTACTTTTAGGTTCTTTTAATAAAATACTTCGAGTAGCGTAAAGGAGTTCTTTAGATTACTTACTAAATACTATATCTCGTCTAGGTCTAGTCCTATCTACAAAACTTAATATTAGAGTCTCTTCCTTTTTCCGAATAGATATAAAGCTAGGACCTTCTCGACTTCCTATTCTAGCTCTCTATTAATCTTAATAGGTAATTCGGGTTCGACGTATTACTATAGTAGTAGATCTTAAGTAGCCTTATAAAGGCGATTAGTATAGAACAGTCTACTTCCTTTATACTACGATAGCGTATTAAGGATAAAACTATACTCCTTTTCTTTAAAGATAGTCTATAGCCTAGCGTTCTACGAGTCTAACTTTATTATCGGCGCTTCTATTAAAAATCCCTTCTTACTAACGTAGACTTAATCCCTAATAGTAAAGTCGACTTAGTAGCGTTTCCGATTAGCCTAAACTTCTATTTTCGCCTATATAGCTATAGTATTCTATTATACGAGTTCCTAGACTTATCGAGTTTACTATACGATCTCTATCGCTTTCCTTTACTATTAGGTTAACGTTAGGTCGATATCTAGTAATAGTAGTAATAGTAGGTTCTAAGAGCTAGTACTAAGTAAGACTTCTAAGAGTAACATCCCTATAGCTAAGTATTATATTAAGTTATAAGCTATATTAAAAGTAGAAAGGTATTGTCTCTACTAGGTTTAATATTTGTCGATATAGAATCGCAGCTTTTAATTAAGCTCTATATTCGTTATTGTTAAATTTAGGTCGTTGGGTCGTCGCTCGATACGGCTTAAGCAGGAGAGGGGCGGAGCAATAGGTAGGAACCAACCGTTATAATTGTAGTTGTTATATATAGGTTGCATCTCACTCCTAAGATAGGGCATTAGCTAAGTTATGTAACCTAGTGTTATATAACCTATGTTACCTAATCTAGTGTCCTAAAGTGTCTCTTAGAATGTCTAACTAGACTGCACTTTCTAATACTCCTACTTAGGCTAGATAGTCTTCTACCTGCACTTTCCTATATTCCTTATATAAGCTAGAGCTGCCTTACAAACTCCTAGAACTATAGCCTATTCTTTAGTTTAGTAAGGCTATTAGCAACTATCTCTTTAGTTAGAATATACTCTACTATAATCTTTCTCTACTACTAAAGATGCCTAATATAGTTATATATAATATTAATATGTTTTAACCTCTTATAGGTATAGGCATCCTTAATAAGGGTTAAGGCAGCTTAGTTGTCTCCTATAAGCTAGACTAGTCTTAGCTCTCTTATAGTGTTAGAGTATACTTTTATAGTTGGTTAGAAGGAGCATTCTCCTACTAACCCTATATAATCTATTTCCCTAAGAAGTGCTACTAGGAACTAAGATTGCTTTATACATATATTTATAGCTATATACTTAGCTTCTATTATTAATGTTGTAACAGACTTTTGCTTCCTACTTATCTAAGAAACTAGAGCTCTATAGAGGAAGAAGATGCTTCTAAGGATTAAGACTCTATCTGCTTTATCTATTGCATAGTTAGAGTCTAAGTATCTAATTAGCTTTCCTCTACCTCTCCTATATATTAATCTAAGGTCTAGGAATAATCTTAGGTATCTTGCTAATTTCTTTAGAGCTTATATATGTTTCTTAGTAGGATCTAAAACATAGGAACTTAGTCTTCCTAGAGGAAAAGCAATATCTAGTCTTATTATTATTATAGGCTACATCTAGGTACCTATTTAGCTCTAGTACTCTATCTTTAATCCTCTCTTATTATATAAGCCTAGTAGGCTTAAGCTCTTATAGCTATCTATAGGTAAGAGAGTTAGATAGGCTATCTCTTTATATAGATAGAACTTTAAAAGATTCTCCTAGATATAATGTTCCTAATTAAGTTTTAGAGTTCTTATAACTCTGTCTCTTATTAGCCTTATTCCTAGGATTTTCTCTAGCTCTCTAAGATCCTTAATCTTAAAGATCTTTCTAAGTTCTTCCTTAAACTAAAGCACATCCTTTAACTTTAGTACTATAATAGGGATATTATCTATATAAGTAAGGACTATAATACTCCTCCTATAGTAGATAAGTAGGTATAAGTCTACCTCTAATTAAACGAATCTAATCTATTCTAGCTTTAAGACATAGAGCTTGTTCTAGTCTCTTGCTACTTACTTTAGTCTATATAGGCTCCTTAGAATTTGTAGGACTATATTAGGTAGTATATTAATACCTAGGAGTAGAAGTATAAAGATTTCTTCTTATAAGGTGCTCTTAGTAAATATATTATTAACATCCACCTAGTATAACTCTAGGTCCTTCTTATATATAATAGCTATAAATACTCTTAACGTATTATACTTTACTATAGGTGCAAAGGTCTCTTAGAAGTCTACTCTATATTTTTAAGAGAATCCCCTTATAACTAGTCTTACCTTAAACTTCTTAATAGTACTACTAATTAGCCTCTTTATATTAAACACCTACTTAGAAGTAATAAGGTTTGCTCCTTAGGAGGGACAACCTCTTTCTAGGTATTATTAGTCTAGAGGGTAGTAAGTTCTTTCTAGATTGCCTCCTTTTATATATGTCCCTATTTAGGATCCTAAATTGCCTCTTTATAGGACTTTAGAATAGGCACCTCTTATCTCTAAGAGATAGCTAGTACTAATACTGCAAATGCAACTTCTTTAACCTCTATAAGAGCTTCCTAAATCTATTATCTCTTATTTTCTATATATAAGAGAAATGCCTTCTATTGCTTAGCTGCTAGTAGTTCCTCTTTATCTCTCTGTCTCTTCTAAAGAACCTACCTAGTAACTATACTATAGGTCCTTAGTTCTAGTCCTTACCTCTTATCTAAGATAGATCTTCTTCTCTTTTAGGACTTTATAGATTAGATTCCTTTCTAACCCCTATGTCCTAGTAGATCTTATACAATATTAAGCTTCTTTTCTATTACCTTTCTACTAGCTGCAGTCCTTTCTTGTCTAATAGGCTACTAGTTTAACTTAGGTAGTTAGGTAGTCCTATTTTCCTCCTACTAAGGCTATACTACCTTAGGGTTTTCTTCTCCTAGATCCTCTACTCTCTAGTATTTATCCTTATCCTTCGGTATAGGTGGAAGTTGTATAAAGAGGGGTTTAATAAGATAGTTAGGCCCCGGGGGCCCGACTATATTCCTACGACCTAGCTAGGTTGCATTAGTATAGGCTATAGGCTCCTGCTTCTTTAGTCTTCTAACTAGGTTCCTAACTAGTACTCTACTATCTTAATTAAGTCTAAGAATATTTAACTCTATATCTCCTCCTTTCTTAGCCTTAAAAAATATAGTAGTGCTATAGGCCTTTATAGCCCTTATATTAGGTTCCTAGAAAAGCTACATTTTAGTAGTATTAGGGACATATCTAATAAACACGGCTTCCTTGCCTCTATTTATTAGCTTGTTAGATCTTATCCTAGCTAGCTAAGACCTTAGGTCTATAGATACTACTACTTTGTAGCCCTAGACTCTAAAGTATAAAACTAAGGGTTGAATGCCTAAAAAGGCTTCCTTAGGTAACACCTTAAAGCTATTAATTTCTAGTCTATTTAGTAGTGCATTCCTAATAATAGTATATGTATCTAATACTTTAGGCTAGAATTTAATTAGTATGTTTAATTCCTTAATTATAGCTCTTATATAGTCTTTAGAGGTCTGGATTAACCTTTCTACAACTCTATTCTAGATAGAATTATAGGCTTTAGTAGTATAGAAGGTAATTCCTTTATCCTTCTCCTATTACTTTAGTAAAGTAAGAAGTTCTCTTGCCCTATTACTCCTTATAATTTGGATAGGATTTCTAGACTATAATTCTACCTTCCTTCTCTAAATCCTTAAGGCTTCTAGTACATCTTCTCTAGACCTTAACGGAATAGTCTATTTCTTTCTTAAGAAGTTATTAACTATCTTAAGCTACTATCTAAAGCCTAGTCTTAAGATTAGTAAAGGTCTATAGATGTTAATTAATATAAGAGACAGCCTTTAAGGCTTTCTCTTAATAACCTTTCTTTTATATTTTTTTATCTTTACTAATATATAGACCCTATAGCTATACTACTCTTTTAGGATTTGGATCTAGGATTTTAGGTTTAAAACTTAGTACAAGTCTTTTAAAAGATCCTTTCTAAAGTATATACACCTTCTATACTAGAGCTCTTACTATTCTTAGGAATCCTCTATTACTATAAAGGCAAAAGCTCTATTTATCTCCTAGGTATTATATATAAAAGCAACCTCCTCTAGAGACTTGTTAATTTCTTTAATAAATAGAACTCCTCCTTTTAACTTTGTCTAGATAATAGGTTTTCTAGAAAGTAAAATAAGTATAAATTTTAGTAGTTAAACACTAAACTACTAGCTAAACTAACTCTAAGAGATAAGATTTACTCTAAGGCTAGGGATAAACAAAATATCCTTTAGTATAATCTACTTGCCTTTCCTCCTACTTATTACTACCTTCCTAATATATATAGTATATAGGTAGCTACTACTAACCTTAATCTACTTTCTAACCTAAAGAGGCTTTAGTTCTCTAAAAAGAGATGCTTAGTTAGTTATATAGGATAAAGTATAGGAATTAAGTAGCTATTCTAATAGCATGTACTTACCTTTTGCTTCTATAGTTAAGTATACAACTTTATTAATATCTTTATCTTCTAATAGGGATGGGGATACATCTGAACTTACTAAAGACCTGCCCTCTTCCTAGGTAGTATAAGCCTTCCTAGAGATGTGTTTCCTTAGAATTAATTTGACCTTCTCTCTAAGGGATTATACTTCTAGGTTAAGCCTCCTTACTAGCTCTTTTAACTCGTCTTTACTAGGTAAGGAGCTCCTCCTGTTTCTAGACGGTAAGGTTCTCTTCTAAACCTTATATGTCTTAGTCTTAATAGCCTCTTTTGCTTTGCTTAGGAGGGGACAGTTACTAGTCCTATTTAAGTACTTGTCTTAATAGAGGTTATATAGGAATATACTTCTAACTTATGTCCTTCCTTTAGTAAACATTACTGTCTCTTAGGATGGGAGTCTATTCTATTTAGACTCTTCTACTTTAAGAAGCTAGAGGATTTCTTTAGGTTCTAGGTTCCTCTATACCTAGATAGTCTGCCTTATACTTTTATACTAATTTAGGAGAGAATAGCTAGCTGAAGAGAATGAGCACGACGCCGAGAGAACCGCCAGACGGGAGAGGCCTCGAGGCCTCTCAACATGCCGCTGTCCACCACCAGCGACAGCCAGACACCGACGAGGGCAGAGGGCGCCCGAGGGAAGGAGGCTAGCACCCTCTAACCCAAGGGCACCCTTAGAAGCCCCAGCAACCACCTGCTGGCCCCCAAAGCCAGCAACACACCTAAGAGAAACAGACAGTAAGTAAGACCATCCAAAAGAACACACTCAAGCTCGCTGCAGACATCCAAGAAGCCCTGGACTCCTACTAGGCCCAAACTCCCTCCTCCCTCCTCCCACTCCTCTAGAGAGCCTAACAGGCTCTCCTCCATTAGGCCCACTGCCAGGCCATCGACAACACCCTCTCTACCATCTAGAGGGACCTCCAGAAGCAGCAGCCAGCTGCTACTTCTACTACTGCAACATAGGCCCAAAAAGCCTAAATCCAACCCATAGTACTAAGGCTGCTCCCACAGCCTTAGGCATCTAACCAAACAGTAACTATTAGAATAGGAAACCTAGAGGAAAGAGAAGCAGTAAAGAAACAATCGAACGAGGACATTAGAAAAAGGATTGGAACCTAGAAGGCAGTAGCAGTGCAGAAGCTGCCAAGTAGGGACATCAGAGTAGTAACCTACTTAGAGCATATTAAAGCAAAGATAGAGGAAGACTCGGCTTGGCTAAAGGAATTGTGGCCTTAGGCTACAGTATCTAAACCAATGCACAAGGTAGTAGTACATAAAGTAAGAGCAGGATAGCAGCTAGAAGATAAGGCTAACTAGGGAAAGATAGAAGAGGAGAACCTAAGATAGATCCCAAACCTTAGGATTAAACAAGCAGTCTAGCTAAAAAGCCTAATAGCTAGGAAGGGGCAACAACACTCCTTAGCTATTGTTGTAGTGCATAGCGAGGAGCAAGCAAGGGAGATCACTAAGAAGGGCCTCCTACATACAGGCACTGTCCTTACAGCAGAACCATACCACCCTAAATAGAGGGTAATCTAGTGCCTTAAGTGCTGCTAGTTTGGACACATCTCCCTATACTATAAGGAAACTAGGACTATCTGTAGGAGGTGTGTAGGCTCTTACAAAACGACAGACTACATATTAGTATCGAGCAAGTGCAGCAACTATAAGGGAACCCACCCAACCTAGTCTATTAGGTGCAAAGTTAAGTAGGCGGCTAAGGCAAAGGCCTAGGCATTCTCCTACTTCTTTACTAGAAGATAGGAGGAACTTAAGGCCCCAGCTATATAGAGTAAATGGACGCAGGTACACAACAAGAAGAGGAAAGGGACCCAGCTCGAGCCGACCCTAGGAGAAGCTGGGACACAGAGAATAGTAAGCAGGCTAGGGAGGCCAAGAGGCAGCACAGCTATAGCAAAAGTAGGAAAGAGATAAGCAAGCAAAATTAGATTCCCTTAGAGCTCCTAAGCAGATAATAGCTCCTAAGAGGGCTATAACATCGCAATGCTAGAGCTAACTACCTAGCAAACTAGCAATAAATAGTTACAACCTAACTATCTACTAACATAATGTTAACCACAGCCTAACTATACAAAGAATCCTAGTACAAGAAGCAGACCCAAAAACAACCCAAGTTATTGCACTCTAGGAGCCTTAGACAAACCCCTAAAATAGGAGAACAATCTCATAAGGATACCACCTAATCCTCCCTACTACTAGGCACCTACGAGTAGCTATACTAGTCTCCAACCAGCTAGATAGTACTACATAGAAACCAGTATACTACTAGATAGGGGACCTCATCTCGGTAGAAATTCAAACTAGCCTTAGGATAGTAGTAATCTACAACTACTACAACCTAAGTAGACCAACCTCCCACTCCTAAGTAGGGATCCTCTAAGAGGCAGAGACCGCCCTCGAGCAAAGCAGGAACGTAGGCCACACCTAGCAGATCCTACTAGGAGACTTTAACCTCCATTACCCGAGATAGGGAGCCAACTTAGCCTACACACCACACAAGATAGCAGACAAGCTGCTAGAGATAATAGCAGAAGCGGGGATGCAACAAGTCCTAGAGCTAGGCATAGTAATATAGGAAAAGTAGGGAGCTAGCTACCAGACACTAGACCTAGTGTTTATAACTGCCCAACTCCAGCAAAACATACTCACCTATAAGGCAATGCTAGAAATAGCAAATAGGTTAGACCACATCCCTATTGTTACTACTATTAGCAACACAACTCCTACCCTAAAGCAAAGCTACCCTAGGCCCTAATAAAAAAAGGCTAACTAGGAGGAGGTGTAATAAATCCTCTAAGGAAGGCTGGACCAAGCCCAACTCCACACTACCCTCCTAGATACTAAAGCTGACATCGATAAGGCAGCCACCCAGGTGCAAGAGGCAATCCAAGACACTATTATAGCAGCAATCCCTAAAGCCAAGCCCTCAAACTATGCTAAGGAAAGCTGGACACCTAAAAGTTAGAGGCTAATTAAGCTTACTAGAAGGACAAGAAGGCAGTAGAAGGATACCTAGACAGACCAAGCATACTAAGCATATATTGCTATAAGCAAAGCAAGAAACAAGCAAATCTAGAAAGACACTAACTTAGCCTAGAGGAAAGTAGTAAGAGAAGCTACAAACAACCTAAACAAAATATAGAGACTAGCTAAATAAGCAAGAGAAGGGGCCAATTAAGCATACTAGAACCCCAATTTCTAAAGATATAAGGACCTAACTAAGAGAGAGAGAACACTAATACTAGGAAAGCAGGGATCCTAGCCCGCCATTTCTTCCTAACAGAGAAACTAGCTAACCTAAGCGACATCCTAGGCACACAATACCCCAACCCCTTCTATATAGAGACAGAGGTTCTAGAGGCAGAGATTAAGCAAGTGCTTAGGAAGTTGCTAGCTAACAAAGCCCTAGGGCCTAACCAAATCCCCAACCTAGTGCTTAAAGAATGTAAAGCCACAATTGCACCAACTCTTGCTAGGTTGTTTATAGCATACCTAAAACTGGAACACTACCTACAACTATTTAAGCACTCTGTTACAGTAGTCCTAAGGAAGCCTTAGAAACCAGACTACTCCAAACTAGGAGCATACAGACCCATAGCCTTGCTAAACATACTAGCTAAGATACTAGAAGCAATCGTTGCAAAGAGGATATCTAAGGAGACAGAGGCTAGGAAGCTCCTCCTAGAATCCTAAATAGGAGCCAGGCTAGGAAGGTCTACTGCCTTAGCACTCGACCTTATTACTAAACAAGTCAAAACCATCTAGGCTACTAACCCTAAGGCAGTAGCCTCTATACTCTGCTTAGACATCTTAGGAGCATTTAACAATATCTCCTATACTAGGCTGCTATACAACCTTAGACTCAAAGGTTTCCCTAGCCACCTTATAGGATATGTCCAATCATTCCTCTAAGGCAGAACCACCTACCTAAGGCTAGGGGACTTTGTGGATCAGCTAAGGCCACAAAACACAGGCATTCCTTAAGGCTCTACGCTATCCCTAATCCTCTTCCTATTCTTCGCATCTACCCTCCTCCCAACCCTCTAAAAGGGAAGGACAAGAGCAATAAGATTTGTAGACGACTCTAATATCCTAACATATAGCAACAGTACAGAGGAGAACTGCAGACAACTAGAAGCAGCCTACCAAAAATGCTTAGACTAGGCTAGCAAACATAGAGCAGCCTTTGCACTATAGAAATACTAGCTAATCCATTTTACTAGGGGGAGACAACACAACCTTAGAGCCACAGTCTAAATCCAGGGATTTAAGGAGGGCCCAGTCCCAGCCCTCAGACTCCTAGGGGTGTGGGTAGACACCAAACTGTAGTAGGGACCCTATATTAAGAGGGTAGTAGAGAAGGGAGCCAACCAAATGCAGTCGCTCCAGAGGCTATGCAAGTCCACATAGGGTGCATCCTTCTAGAAAGTAAGACACCTCTATATAGCAGTAGTAAGGCCAGCAATAATATTTGGGTGCACCACCTAGATGGACCTAGAGGGCACTAAGGGACATAGGAAAAGGCTTACCCAACTACTAGAGAAAGTGCAGAACCAAGCCCTTAGGCATATTATAAGGGCATACAAAAGTATCCTACTAGTAATACTCTAGAGAGAGGCAGACATCCTACCAATCCACCTATATATATAGGATCTAGCTAGGTAGGCAGCTAAGAGGAACAAGGACTAGGCAGCATACTAATACATCCAAGACAGGTATAGGGACATTGCAAAGCAAGTACAGAGAGCTAAGAGACAAAGATAAGGGAATACCCAACCGGACTAAAGCATAAGACAAGAAAGGATCTAGGAGATAGTTACAAGCTAAGAGGCCCTATAGGAGGCGCCTAAGAAAGACTAGTAGATGCACTAAAAATAGGAAACCACATAGAATAGGCTTAAGGCAAACAGAAACTAGAGGAACAGAGCCCAGGCAGCAGCCTAGACCTTAGGCAAGGCTAATGCAGGCAGACACCTACACAAAGGATGGTCCAGGCTAGAGAGCACAATAGCTACACTCCTTAGGACTAAACACATAGGGTTAAGGGCCTACCTAGCTAAGAGGAGAGTTCTAGGAATTTCCCTAGACTGCACATACAACTAAGGCTACCAAACCCTAAAGCATCTCTATATCTCGTGCCCAGAAAGGCAGGAGAACAGACAGGCACTATTTGCTACTGCAGGCTCAAGCAACTAGAAGGACCTTACAAATACTAAGAGAGGACTGCTAGCAACAGCTAGGTAGCTGATCTAGGAAGGGGTGCTAGAGCAATTCTCCCTAGTAAAGGAAGAGGAGCTCTAGAGGATCTAGGAGAAGGGGGAATAGGGACCTAGTAAGAGGAAGGACTTCTAGAGTACCTGTGTTTGTCCAAAAGAAATGCATGCCCTAGAGTGCAGAGCTGCCAACCTGTAGAGACAAAAGGAAAGTGAGGGGTTTTTGTAGCTAGGGGCCTCGGCCCTAAGCTTTTCCTCTCTAGATAAACAAGTAGTGTACGCTGCGTGCTCCTCTATAGGAGATAGAACAGCAATTGAATTTATCTATCTATCTAATTTAGGAGAGAGTGTAGTAGGAATTTAATCCTTATACTCGGGAGCTTAAAGTGTGCCTCCCTTATATTAATCTCTATAATTCTCCTCTCTAGATTCTAAAGGTAGATCTATAACTTCCTAATTGTATCCTCTAGCTTTATCTTAAAGGTAACAAACTCTTAGATAATTGTAATAGTATATACTTCTTAAACTTTGCTATACTTAGTATATAGTTTCGTCTAGATATTATATACCCTTATCTTATCTATTACCTTATTTTAGTTATAATCTTCTAAGCTTTTAAGTAGAAGGTATATTACCTTTATATTGTTCTTCCTCTATACTAGGCTATGTTTTAAGTACTCTAACCTAGGGAATCTAGCTCTTCCTTTTCCTTTAGATAATAAACCCTTAGATAGGTCTAATTCTAGTATTTGTGCATCTGTGTCTCTTAGGTCTAAGATAACCTAGAATACTTCCTTACCTTTAAGTATATTCTCTTATAGTCTAAACTATAGTCTCTAGTTCTCTCTTAAGAGGATTGGGGTCCTTCTCTTACTAAAGTTACTCTCTTAATCTATTTTGTAAATTAAAATAAAAACTTAAAACTAACTCTAGAAAATTAAAACTCTTCTAAAGTAACTAGGTAGTTTCTAGATTGCTGCCTTTCTTACTATACAAATTAGATCCTAGACCTAACTTGTCTTCCTAAGACTCGTCTCTCTTAGATAAGGCTCTATAAGGTTTAACCCTTATAGCCTAGGCTCTTATAGGCTAGATAGTATCCTACTTATAGAGAGCCTCTAGTCTTCTATCTTCCTAGATTCAAGTATAATCTAAGGTATTAGCAGTACTTAGTGCTTAGTATAGGCTTATCTAAAGTAGTACTAGATATAAGACTAATCCTTTCCTCTTTATACTCTTAATTGTTGAATTTGGGTGTTTGGGTCGTCGCTCGATGCGGCTTAAGCAGGAGAGGGGCGGAGCAATAGGTAGGAACCAACCGTTGTGATTGTTGTTGTTATGTACAGGTTGCATCTCACTCCTGAGATGGGGCATCAGCTGAGTCATGTGACCTAGTGTCACATGACCTATGTCACCTGATCTGGTGTCCCAAAGTGTCTCTCAGAATGTCCAACTGGGCTGCACTTTCCAACACTCCCACTCAGGCCAGATGGTCTTCTGCCTGCACTTCCCTGCATCCCTTATGCAAGCTGGAGCTGCCTCACAAACTCCTGGAACTGTGGCCCATTCTTTGGTTTGGTGAGGCCATCAGCAACCATCTCTTTGGTTGGAACATACTCCACTGCAATCTTTCTCTGCCACCAGAGATGCCTGACATAGTTGTATGCAACATCAATATGTTTGGACCTCTCATGGGTATGGGCATCCTTAACAAGGGTTAAGGCAGCTTGGTTGTCTCCCATAAGCTGGACTGGTCTCAGCTCCCTTACAGTGTCAGGGTGTGCTTTTACAGTTGGTTGGAAGGAGCATTCTCCTACTAACCCTGCACAATCCATCTCCCTAAGAAGTGCTGCCAGGAACTGAGATTGCTTTGCACATGCATTCATAGCCATATACTCAGCTTCCATTGTCGATGTCGCAACAGACTTTTGCTTCCTGCTCATCCAAGAAACTGGGGCTCCACAGAGGAAGAAGATGCTTCCAAGGATTGAGACTCTGTCTGCTTTGTCCATTGCATAGTCAGAGTCTGAGTATCCGATCAGCTTTCCTCCACCTCTCCTATACATCAATCCAAGGTCTGGGAATGATCTCAGGTATCTTGCCAATTTCTTCAGAGCTTGCATATGTTTCTTAGTAGGATCTGAGACATAAGAACTCAGTCTTCCTAAGGGAAAAGCAATGTCTGGTCTTGTCATTGTCATAGGCCACATCCAGGTACCTGTTTGGCTCTGGTACTCTGTCTTTGATCCTCTCTCATCATATAAGCCTGGTGGGCTCAAGCTCTCATAGCTATCCATAGGTGAGAGAGTTGGATGGGCCATCTCTTTGTGCAGATGGAACTTTGAGAGATTCTCCTGGATGTAATGTTCCTGATCAAGTTTCAGAGTTCCTGCAACTCTGTCTCTTGTCAGCCTCATTCCCAGGATTTTCTCTGGCTCTCTAAGATCCTTAATCTTAAAGATCTTTCCAAGTTCTTCCTTAAACCAAAGCACATCCTTTAACTTTGGTGCTGCAATAGGAATATCATCCACATGAGTGAGGACCATAATGCTCCTCCCATGGTGGATGAGTAGGCATGGGTCTACTTCTGATTGAATAAACCCAATCTGTTCCAGCTTTGAGACACAGAGCTTGTTCCAGTCTCTTGCTGCTTGCTTCAGTCCATATAGGCTCCTCAGGATTTGCAGGACCATGTTAGGTGGTATATCAACACCTGGGGGTGGAAGCATAAAGATTTCTTCTTGTAGGGTGCTCTCAGTGAATGCGTTGTTCACATCCACCTGGTGCAACTCCAGGTCCTTCTCACACACAACAGCCATAAATACTCTCAGCGTATCATGCCTTACTGTAGGTGCAAAGGTCTCTTGGAAGTCCACTCCGTATTTCTGAGAGAATCCCTTGCAACCAGTCTTGCCTTGAACTTCTCAATAGCACCACTGATTAGCCTCTTTACGTCAAACACCCACTTAGAAGTGATAAGGTTTGCTCCTTAGGAGGGACAACCCCTTTCCAGGTGTTGTTAGTCTGGAGGGCAGTAAGTTCTTTCTGGATTGCCTCCTCCACATGTGTCCCCATTTGGGATCCTGAATTGCCTCTTTATAGGACTTTGGAATGGGCACCTCTTGTCTCTGAGAGATAGCTGGTGCCAATGCTGCAAATGCAACTTCTTCAACCTCTGCAAGGGCTTCCCAAATCCACTGTCCCTCATTTTCCATATACGAGAGGAATGCCTTCTGTTGCTTAGCTGCTGGCAGTTCCTCTTCATCTCTCTGTCTCTTCTGAAGAACCTGCCTAGTAACCATGCTGTGGGTCCTTGGTTCTGGTCCTTGCCCCTCATCTGAGACAGATCTTCTTCTCTTTTGGGACTTTGTAGATTGGATCCCCTCCTGACCCCTGTGTCCTAGTGGATCTTGTGCAACATTGAGCTCCTTTTCTGTTGCCTTTCCACCAGCTGCAGTCCTTTCTTGTCTAATAGGCTGCTGGTTTGACTCAGGTAGTAGGGTGGTCCCATTTTCCTCCCACTGAGGCAGTACAGCCTCAGGGTTTTCTTCTCCTGGATCCTCCACTCTCTGGTATTCGTCCTTGTCCTTCGGTGCAGGTGGAAGTTGCACAAAGAGGGGTTTGATAGGTGCTGCAGGCTTTTGGGTAATGCGACCCAGTTGGGTCGCATTAGCATAGGCTGCAGGCTCCTGCTTCTTTGGTCTTCCAACTGGGTTCCTAACTGGTGCTCTGCTGTCTTGATTGAGTCTGAGAACATTCAACTCCATATCTCCTCCTTTCTCAGCCTCAAAAAATACAGCAGTGCTGTGGGCCTTTATAGCCCTCATGTCAGGTTCCCAGAAAAGCCACATTTTAGCAGTGTCAGGGACATATCCAATAAACACAGCCTCTTTGCCTCTGTTCATTAGCTTGTCAGATCTCATTCCAGCTGGTTGAGATCTTGGGTCCATAGACACTACTGCCTTGCAGCCCCAGACTCTGAAGTGTGAAACCGAGGGCTGGATGCCTGAAAAGGCTTCCTCAGGCGATACCTTGAGGCCATCAATTTCTGGTCCATTTGGAAGTGCATTCCTAACAACGGTACATGCATCCAATGCTTCAGGCCAGAATTCAATTGGCATGTTTGATTCCTCAATCATGGCTCTCACATGGTCTTCAGAGGTCTGGATTGACCTTTCCACAACTCCATTTTGGATGGAATTGTAGGCTTCAGTAGTATGGAAGGTGATTCCCTCATCCTTCTCCCACTGTTTAAGCAAGGCAAGAAGCTCTCTTGCCCCATCACTCCTCACAATTTGGACAGGGTTTCCAGACTGCAATTCTGCCTTCCTTCTCCAAATCCTTAGGGCTTCTGGTGCATCTTCTCTGGACTTTAATGGGATAGTCCACTTCTTTCTCGAGTAGTTGTCGACTATCTCAAGCCACCATTTGAAACCAAGTCTTGAGATTGGCAAAGGACCACAGACATCAATTGATACAAGAGATAGCCTTTGAGGCTTTCTCTCAACAACCTTGCCTCTATGTTTCTTCATCTTTGCCAATGCACAGACCCTGCAGCTATGCTGCTCTTTTGGGATTTGGATCTGGGATTTCAGGTTTGATACCTGGTGCAAGTCTTTCAAAAGATCCTTTCCAAAGTGTGCACATCTTCTATGCCAGAGCTCCCACTGTTCTTGGGAATTCTCTGTTGCTGCAAAGGCATAAGCTCCATTCTCCTGGGTATTGCATAGGAAGGCAACCTCCTCCAGGGACTTGTCAATCTCTTCGATAAATGGAACTCCTCCTTTTAATTTTGTCTGGACAACGGGTTTTCCAGAGGATGAAACAAGTGTGAATTTTGGTGGTTGAACACCAAATTGCTGGCTGAACTGATTCCAAGAAACAAGATTTACTCCAAGACCAGGGACAAACAATACATCCTTCAGCACAATCTGCTTGCCTTTCCTTCCACCCATTACTGCCTTCCCAACATGTGTGGCCTGTAGATAGCCACCTCCAACCTTAATCCACTTTCTGATCTGAAGAGGCTTCAGTTCTCTGAAAAGGGATGCTTGGTCAGTCATGTGGGATGAAGCGCAGGAATCAAGTAGCCATTCTGATGGCAGGTACTTGCCTTTCGCTTCTACAGTTGAGTGTGCAACTTCATCAACATCTTCATCTTCTAATGGGGATTGGGATGCATCTGAATTTGCTGAGGGCTTGCCCTCCTCCTGGGCGGCATAAGCCTTCTTGGAGGTATGCTTCCTTGGGATTGATTTGACATTCTTCCCAAGGGATTGTACTTCCAGGTTGAGTCTCTTTACCAGCTCTTTCAATTCTTCTTTGCTGGGTGAGGAGCTCCTCCTGTTCCTAGATGGTGAGGTTCTCTTCTGAACCTTGTATGTCTTGGTCTTAACAGCTTCCTTTGCTTTGCTTAAGAGGGGACAGTTGCTAGTCCCATTTGGGTGCTTGTCTTGACAGAGATCACATGGGAATGTGCCTCTAACTTGTGTCCTTCCTTTAGCAAACATTGCTGTCTCTTGGGATGGGAGTCTGTTCTGTTCAGACTCTTCTGCTTCAAGAAGCTGGAGGATTTGTTCAGGTTCCAGGTTCCTCTGTGCCTGGATGGTCTGCCTTGTGCTCTTATACTGATCTGGGAGTGAGTGCAGTAGGAATTTGATCCTTGTACTCGGGAGCTTGAAGTGTGCCTCCCTTGCATCAATCTCTGCAATTCTCCTCCCCAGATTCTGAAGGTAGATCCATGACTTCCTAATTGTATCCTCTGGCTCCATCTTGAAGGTGACAAACTCCTGGATGATTGCAACAGCATGTGCTTCTTGGACTTTGCTGTACTTGGCATATAGTTTCGTCCAGATATCATATGCCCTTGTCTCATCCATTACCTCATCTTGGTCATCTTCCCCTAAGCTTTCAAGTAGGAGGTGCATTGCCTTTGCATTGTCCTTCCTCCATGCTGGGCTGTGTTTTGAGTGCTCCAACCCAGGGAATCCAGCTTTTCCTTTTCCTTTAGATGATGAACCCTCAGATAGGTCTGATTCTGGTGTTTGTGCATCTGAGTCTCTTATGTCTGAGATAACCCAGAATACTTCCTTGCCCTCAAGAATGTTCTCTTGCAGTCTGAACCATAGTCTCCAGTTCTCTCTTGAGAGGATTGGGGTCCTTCTCTTGCCAAAGTCACTCTCTTGATCCATTTTGCAAATCAAAAGCAAAAACTCAAAACCAACTCCAGAAAATCAAAACTCTTCCAAAGTGACTAGGCAGTTTCTGGATTGCTGCCTTCCTTGCTGTGCAAATCAGATCCTAGACCTGACTTGTCTTCCTAAGACTCGTCTCTCTCAGATGAGGCCCTGCAAGGTTTGACCCTTACAGCCTAGGCTCTTATAGGCTGGACGGTGTCCTGCTTGTGGAGAGCCTCCAGTCTTCCACCTTCCTGGATTCAAGTATGATCCAAGGTATTGGCAGTACTTGGTGCTTGGTACAGGCTTATCCAAAGTGGTGCTGGACACAAGACTAATCCTTTCCTCTTTACACTCTCAGTTGAGTGTGCCTCACCAGGTTCTTTTCTGTCTTACCTACACCTTCAGGAACTTCTGGAACTATGCCAGGATCTTCTGAAGCCTCAGTGTGTAGTGCAGATGGGTATACCTCAGGTCTCCCAGTGCTCTTTTCTGCTTCCCTGTCGCTATTGGTACTGCAGTCCTCCTTTGAGGATGAGAAGGCTAACTCTTTCTACCTAGGGCTCTGCTCTGCAAACCCGGGCTCATAACCTGTTGAATTTGGGTGTTTGGGTCGTCGCTCGATGCGGCTTAAGCAGGAGAGGGGCGGAGCAATAGGTAGGAACCAACCGTTGTGATTGTTGTTGTTATGTACAGGTTGCATCTCACTCCTGAGATGGGGCATCAGCTGAGTCATGTGACCTAGTGTCACATGACCTATGTCACCTGATCTGGTGTCCCAAAGTGTCTCTCAGAATGTCCAACTGGGCTGCACTTTCCAACATTAATTAAGTGTGCCTTACTAGGTTCTTTTCTGTTTTACCTATACTTTTAGGAACTTCTAGAACTATACTAGGATTTTCTAAAGCCTTAGTATATAGTATAGATAGGTATACCTTAGGTCTCCTAGTGCTCTTTTCTGCTTCCCTATCGCTATTAGTACTATAGTCCTCCTTTAAGGATAAGAAGGCTAACTCTTTCTACCTAGGGCTCTACTCTACAAACCTGGGCTTATAACTTATTAAATTTGGGTTATTAAGTCGTCGCTCGATACGGCTTAAGTAGGAGAGGGGCGGAGCAATAGGTAGGAACTAACCGTTGTAATTGTAGTTGTTATATATAGGTTGCATCTTACTCCTAAGATAGGGTATTAGCTAAGTTATATAACCTAGTGTTATATAACCTATGTTACCTAATCTAGTGTCCTAAAGTGTCTCTTAGAATGTCTAACTGGACTGTACTTTCTAATAGTTATCTTAATACTATCTTAAGTTTAGAGGTATCGAGGGCTACTATAGCGATATTTAGTACTAGTAAGCTTGTTTATCGTCTTAAGAAACTTAGAGATAAATAGGCTAGCGTTGTTCGTAATCTATTTATAGAGCATTCTAAGGAAGCGATAGAGAGCGTAGTAGTATCTATAAGCGAGTACTTCTATAGTATCGTCCTTTCGCCTAGGAAGCGAAGTAATAAGCTTACCAAACTAATATACAAAAACCTAGACGTAGTCGTATCCTTAGTTATTCTTTAGTATACTCTTCCTATCGATAACAACGTACTTCTAGACGTGCTTAGGAATAAGTAGTAGGTGTAAGAGGCCTAGCGTCTTATCTCTAGGTATCTTATTCCTTCTATACTTTCTATAGTTCCTAATATACCTTTTAATGTCTTTGCTCTAGAAGTCCTACTAATAGTCTTTTCTTAGTAGGGCGACTATCTTATTCTATCCTACGTAGGCGAAGGTATTCGGTTCGTATACTTCCTAGATTAGGGCTATATAAAGGAAGAGAGTTCTATTAGAGGTGGTTTCGGGGACAACTAGGCAGCTATTATGTCTACCTAGGGCTTGTCTCTCGTTCTTAGCGACGATAATATTAACTAGGTCGGCACTATACTACTAAACTAGGTTTACGGCTCCGATACTAGCTAATTTATCTATTAGATCGGTTAGTATAGCCTCTATCTTATTAGGCGGAATTAAAGCGAAGGTACGGTCTTATAGGTTATATGCCCTAATAGTTAGGTTGTTAATCGTTTTATAAGATAGAGCGTTAGTAGCTATATTTTCCTTACTAGGTTAGTAGTAGTAGGTAATATCGAAGTTAGCTAGGTAGTACGACTAGCGAATCTAGTAGGCTAATAGCAACTTTTTCGTAGATTAGTAGATAAGTACTTAGTAATCGGTCTATACGACGAACTTTATACTTTAAAGAGCTAATTCGAAGTCTTTAAGAGTATTAATAATAGTAAGTAGTTCTTTATTTTAGATTAAGTAGTTCTATTTAGCTATAGATATTATTTTTAAAGAGTAGCTAATTGGTTTCTACGCACTATCTTCCTATTACTACTAGATAACTCCTTTAGTCGCGTTGTTCGAGGTATTAGTATCTACTTTCGTCGGTCGGCTAGGCTAATAGAAGGCGAGAATAGGTGCCTTAGTAGCTAGTTTCTTAAGTGTTTCGAAGGCTTGCTTTTACTTAAGCCCCTTTTTAAATAAGGTGTCTTTCTTTAGAAGTTAATTAAGTAGCTCTACAATCTAGCTAGTATAGTAGTAGAATAAGTAGATATAATTATATAAGCTAAGAAATAAGTAAACTACTAGTTTCGAGTTAAGATCTTCCTAGTTCTAGTCGTTAATAGCGGCGACTTTCTCTAGATCGACGCGGACTTCTTAACTAGCCTCTAAGATTATACTAAGATAGTCTACCTCTTATACGTTAAAGCGAGACTTCTTAATATCTCCTTAGAGGTTAGCCTTATATAATTAATAGATTACTTCTTCTACGTACTCGAAGTACTCTTACTTGTCGCTTTTTATATAGACTAGGACGTCGTTAGTATAAGCGCTAGCGAATAGATCGAGAAGTTCGTTTAGCTATATATTAATAAAGGCTTAGAACTAGGCTAGACCTACTTTAAGACTAAATAAAAGGACCTTCTATTAAAATATGCTTTACTAGGTAGTAAAAGCGGTTAGGTACTACGATCCTATATCTATAAGTAGTTAATTAAACGTACGAACGATATTAATCTTCGTTATACGTTTAGCTAGCCTATAATAGCTAATCGTGCCTTAGACGTTAGAAGCGAGTACTTATCGGTTCTCGATAAACTAGTTAACCTATTAGTAGTCTACGTAGAAGCGTCGTTCTTCGGAATACGGCTTTAGTACGAATAATGTTAGTGCGGGTTTGTTAGCTATATATCTCTCGATAAACCTAATACGGAGCAGCTTATCCGTTATCTACTTTTCTAGCTCTTAGAAGGCGAACGGAGTTAGGTATTAGAAGGGCTTACCTTCGAAGGGTTTAGAAAGTTCTAGGATAACGTTAAATCTAGGGCGACTAGGAGGTAATTTAGTTAAAGCCTTCTTTAAGAAGAATCTTTCTAGATACGCGAGTTCTTAAAGCAGTTTAGTACGGACTTTAGCGATATATTTAGAGTTCTTACTATTAGAGAATAGAATACGCTAGCTATTAAATGTCTTATTCTATGCTTTTAGGTTAATAGTAAGCTTATTTAAGCTAACTATAGAGTAACCCTCCTCTTCTAATAGTATAGCGACCTCGGTTATTCTTTACTACTTCTAGCGCTCTTATTAAAGGTCTTCTTCGATTTCTCGAAGGCATTTAGCTACGTCGTCGCTAGGTGAGACTACTACTACGATAGTCGCCTTTAATTCTATAGTTCTTTAAAGATTTTAAAGGATTTTTTAAACCTTTAGCTAATAGTCTTCTTGTTTTATTAGCCGGTTCTAGCAAATAATATCTTCTTACGCTTTTATATCTAGAGATAGAGTTATAGACTATATAATAATACTCGGTCGTTAGCTAAGTATAGGCTTCTTTTTAGGCTACGAGAAAGTGCGAGTTATAGAGTATATCTATACGTTTTGTTTTATAAGCTAGTTTTGTCTAATAAACACTTTATTTGCTATTAGGATAATAATAAACTTCTACTTTAGGAATTTTCTACTATCGATCTCGAGGGTTGCTTAGATTTAGTAGGTAGCTTAAGCGGTAATAGTGCTATTAAAATCGCTAAGTACAAGCGGCTTAGATAGTCGTTCCTTCTTTATACCTAATTTCTTAACGAGTTTAGAAGCTATACTAGGTGTTATTAATAGTAAAATATCTGCTCTAGTATTATAGAGAGCGTAAGTTTATAGACTAATACTATTAATAGAGAGGTTAACTCTTCTTATAAAGGTATTCGAGTTTTAAGATCTACTAACTATAGCTATCTATAGTACTTAGGCTGTCGTAGAGACTTCTAATAGCTGTCCTAGTTTTCTATCTTAGATTCTAAAGATAAAGACGAATTAGTTAATAAGGAAGTTGCGCTCTCGTTATTATCTAGCTTTACTAAAAGCTTTACGACAACCTTACGATCTAGATATTGTTTCGTATAGTATCTAGCTCTCTTATAGATAAAGTATAGGTTAGCGGCCTTTAGTCGGGCTCTTTCTTAATCCGAGCTAGCGTCGTTCGTCCTATCCTTTTCTATAGTTCCCTTTTCTATAGCTAGTCTTTCTCTTTTATTCGATTAGTAGCGTATAAGCTTGTCGGCTCTTTTTATTAGAGCTACGTTTCGTTTAATAAGCTTACGTTCCTAGTAAGCTCTTTATTAGTTTAGAGTAGCGTTAGTAACATATATATAAAAGGTTTCGTATAAAATAGAAGGATCCTTAGACTTTAAGAGGAGCTTAGTTCCTAAGGTAGTAGGTACGTATTCCTATAGCACTTTCTTCTAATTGTCTCGATATATATTAACTTTATCTGCGAGGCTGTTTATCTTTCTAATAAACTAGTAAATGTCGATACCGTCTACTTCGCTTAAATCGTATATTATTTCTCGTAGCTCTTCTCTCGCTTTCGAGTCCTAATTTTCGTTATAGAATATAGTAGAGAGAGTAGCTATTATTTCTACTATACCTAAGAAGAGTATCTCCTTAAATATATACTATCCTTTTAGTAGCTCGGTCGGATAGCTATCGAGTATATTAAAAAGGTAATCTATATAGTCCCTCTTAGTTTTAAACATCTTATCGTCTTAGTAGAATTTGCTAGCGATTTTAAACACTTAGTAGTTAAAGGTACTTTTATCTCTACTAAATCTTTCTAGATCTTACTTTAATTTCCTTACTTTTCTATCGTATCTTAGGTTCTTAGTATCTTAGTTAGATCTATATAGTATAAACTCTTTTATTACTACTAGGCTAGTAGGCCGGAAGTTCTTACTATAAATGCTTTATTCTAGAGTAACTCTCGGATTAGTACGGCTGTCGGTTGCCGGTTGTAGAGTGGCCTACTAAGCGGAGGCTAGAGTAGATTAAAGCTACGCGATTATTATAGCGAGCTCTACTATACTTATCTATAGGTTAGGTATATCCTTAGATATTATAGTAGTACTCGAGTTGTCGATTCTCTCTTTAGAACGTGTCTCGATACTAGTAATAATAGGCACTTCTAGCTCTATATCGTTAGAGTATAGTATAATAGGCGTCTCTAGCTCTAGGTTATAGTAGGCTTAAATAGGCGTCGTTAGCTCTATATTCGCGGGTCTAACGATAATAGTATCTTCGCTATTACTCGTTTCTTTAGGTGTTCTTCTCGTCTATAGGAGTCTAGCGGACCTACGTATCGGTTAGACGGTACTATTCGTTAGTATTAACTACGTAATTAGGTTAGTTCTATAGCTTAGTTTATCGTCGTATATAGCCGACGTAGTATTATATACTAGAGTAAAAAAACATAAACACAACAGCAACGGCGACGACTGAAGGTGGGGGCCTTAGGGCCTCCCAGCACGCGTATATACACCCAGAGCGCAATGCTAACATCGACGATGGAATAGCGCGCGACGAGGATGGAGGCCGCTACCCTCCGGACGCGTCGCGCGCCGGGCCAACCAACGAGGCCAGCGGCAGCAACACCGCTAAAATCGACAAACTAAAGGACGACTCCCACATGATGGAACTAAGAACTATCGAGGCCGACGTCGAACGAGCTCTTAAACACAGAGGCCTGCCTTAAGACCTCCTTCAGACCCTCCTACGCGCCTAAGAGCATACCCGGCTCGCGATCCAACACTATAGCGAGACACACTATATAGTAGCAAAACTGCAACAGATTAGCGACGATATTAAGGCAATGCAAAAGTCCTAATGCATAAATACCTCCCAGGCGCGCACATAGTCGTAGGCATAGATGGCGGCTAGGGCTAACCCGATACTAACTACTTAGCCGAAGTACCTGGAGGAGCCTATATAATCACGGTTAATATAGGCTCCGCAGAGGCAAGAGAGGAAACGAAGAAGCAAGACGCAAAGGGAATACAAGCAAGGATAGGAATACACATAGTAGCGGCGGTCTAGAAGCTGCCGAGCGGTAACCTAAGGGTGTTAGTATATAGTACGGAGGACAAGAAGAGGCTAGAGGGAAACCAAAGGTAGCTAAAAGAGATATAGCCCGAGGCGGAAGTCTAATAGAACAGACACCAGGTCCTAATCTATAAGGTCCTTACGAACATAGACATTAGAGAGAAACAGCTCTAGGAGACGGTATAGGAGAAAAACGCGAGGTACATCCCGGATCTACGCGTACTAAAGGTAGAGTAGCTCGGGAAGGCAAGAGCGCGAGAGGGCAAACACATGTCGTTAGTTATTCTAACAGTCTAGAGCGAGGCACAGGCGAGGGAGATAGTAAACAAAGGACTCCTATACAACGGCAACTTCTAGGCTGCAGAGCCCTTCTACCTACAACAAAGAGTCGTACAATGCCTCCGATGCAATAGGTTCGGGCACGTTAAAAACCACTGTAAGGAGACTACCGAGAAATACGGGAAGTATATAGGCGAACATAGGACGGACACATGTATAGCGACAACTAGGAAATGCAGTAACTGTAACGGGAACCACGCCTCCTAAGAAAGGATCTGCAAGATAAAACAGGCCGTATACGCAAAAAGGATAAGTTCTACAAATTCTTCGCGTAGAAGTAGGTAGCCTACACATAGTAGACAACTACGTACGACGGCTTTACACTTATACAGAATAAGAAGAGACTAGGCCCGTAGCTAGAACAGCTGGCTTAGAAGGGAGAGCCTATACTAGTAGGCACACAAGCGACCGGCGTAGTAAGGCTAGGGCGACTAAGGGGTACGACGGCAGCGACTATAGAAGGAAGGAGACAGATAAGAAAACTCCCCTTTTAGCGGGTTACTCGAAGTAGCTAACCTAACTGCGAAGACGAAGATAAAGATATTAGTATAGAGATACTCGTCTAAAGTTAACAACCTACACAATAAATAGACACACCCTATAGATCTACTAACATAACGTGAACCACAGCCGAACGATCCAGTCGCTCCTCCTATAGGAGCTAGACCCGGGGGAAACGCAGATCGTAGCACTTTAGGAACTGTAGATTAACCCCTAAACAGGGCAGACAAAGACAAGCAAGCACTACCACCAAATCGTCCCAATAGGGGGCACGCAAGAGTCGCGTTCCTAGTCTCGAAATACCTCGATACCTTAAAGTGGGAGGAAGTCGAAGCGGCCTCTACGGACGCGGTGTCTATTTAAATACAGACAAGCAACGGACCACTTACAATCCACAATATGTACAACCCTAGTGGACCACCCAGCTATACGGAACCAGGGACTATACCGGTCGCTACAGAAGCTATACGACTAGCAAACGCGAGGAACCTAGGCTCGGAGCAGATCCTACTCGGAGATTTTAATCTACATTACCCGAGGTGGGGAGGAAATCTTACGCAGAACTAACACACGATATCGGACCGACTAATCCGGGCCACCGAGCAAGCAGGACTTTAGCTTGCAATCGAGCCTAGAACGGTAATATAGGAGAAACAGGGATGCAGTTGCCAAACGCTAGACCTAGTGTTTATAATAGCTGGGGCGCAGCAACGCGTTATTACATATCAAACGGACCAAGAACGCGCTTACGGATCGGACCACCTCCTAATTATAACTATAATAGAGGACACGGAGCTAAGAGAGGCGATGCGGGACCCGAGACTATAGTAGAAAAAGGCAAACTAGGACGAGATATAGGAGAGGATCTGGGCAAAGAGTAGCGGGCTCCGCAGCGAGGAGATCTACACTAAAGGCGACGTAGATACGTGGGCGGAAGCGCTATAAGGGATTATATAGGACACTGTTCGAGAGGGGTTCCACATGCTAGACCATCCCCATTTGCGAGAGAAAGCTAGACCCTAGAGACATAACACCTAATAAGGATAGCGAGATTAGCAAGACGGGAATAGTGCAATAGTAGGACTAGGGCCAATTACGAGGCGTATATAGCAGCTAACTACGTAAGGTCGAAGCAGGTTAAAAGAGACATAAACCTATCCTAGAGGGCAACAATTAAGGAGATAACGTAGAACCCGGACAAGATATGGAAGCTAGCGAAGTGGGCGAGAGAAAGAGCCGGAAAGCCACAACCACCTCCATAGTTCCCAAATCTGCTAATTGGACCCCTAGGGCCAAACTAGAGGAAAAGCCAGAACAACGCGGAGAAAGCGGAAGCCCTCGCTACACACTTCTTCCCGGAACCTAAGGCAGCCGACCTGAGCGATATGGACTAAGACACGATCCCAGAACCAATACAAATGGAGCTCGTAGTTATAGAAGCGGAAGTGCTAGGAACGATCGTACAGCTACCGACTAAGAAAGCCGCGGGACCGGACCAGATACCGAACGAGCTCCTAAAGGGATGCAAGGCACGCCTCGCACCACTACTCGCTAAGCTATATACGGCGTGCCTTATAATAGGCTACCACCCTACCACATTTAAGAAATCGACTACAGTCGTCCTTAGGAAACCGTAGAAGCTAGACTACACGAAGCCTAACGCGTATAGGCCTATTGCTCTGCTAAACATAATAGCGAAAACGCTAGAGGCTATAGTCGCAAGAAGGATGTCCAAAGTCGCGGAAGAAAGAGGCCTCCTACTAGAGGCGCAGATGGGGGCAAGGCTAGGTCGATCTACGCTTATAGCACTAGAGCTAATTACGGAACAAGTACGAACGATTTGGGACACCAAGCTAGGGGCAGTAGCGTCTATGCTGTGCCTAGATATATCAGGAGCCTTCGACAACGTCTTACACGCCCGGCTACTTCACAACATCGCAATGTAGGGCTTCCCGGCGTAGGTAGTAAGATTTATCGAGTCCTTCCTTTAGGGCCGCACGACTAAACTCCGCCTCGGAGATTACATAGACGAGGAACGGCCTCAGCGGACGGGAATTCCCTAAGGGTTAACTTTGTCCCCTATTCTCTTCCTGTTCTTTGCAGAGACACTACTCCCTACGATCCAGGCCCAGCACGTGCTAGCTATAGGGTTCGTAGACGACACAAACATACTTATATAGGGAAACAGCACGGCAGACAACTGTAGGAGGCTCGAGGCCGCATACGAAAAGTGTATGCAGTAGGTAAGGAGACATAGCGCAGCCTTCGCACCGTAGAAATACTAATTGATCCACTTTACGAGATCCTGTAAGCACGACCTAAAGGCTACGGTACGGATCCAAGGCTTTAAAGAAGGGCCAGCGCTATTACTGCGGCTACTAGGAGTCTAGCTAGATACTAAACTAACGTAGGGACCGCACGTTAAGAAGGCTGCAGAAAGGGGGCATCCTAGATAAACTCACTCTAGAGGCTCTACAAATCTATATGGGGAGCGTCGTTCTAGAAGGCGAGACACATTTATACGGCTATAGTCCGACCCGCGATGACATACGGGTGCCAGCTCTAGGCGAACCCTACCGGAACGGCAGGATACCGGAAAGGACTTACGGAACTGCTCGAGAAGGTATAGAACGTAGCGCTACGATATATTATAGGGGCCTACAAGAGTGTTAGCTAGGTAGTTCTCTAGAGCGAATCCGGAATTGCCCCGATCCACCTCTATACCTAGGGCATAGCAAGGCAACACGCGGTAAAACAAAGCAACGATAGGGCAGACGAACACCTTCGGGAACAACGGCAGAGGGTGCTTCGCTAATACTAATACAGACGGGGGCAAGGACGCTAGAGGAAAAACAACCTATCGCGGAGGGAAACTATCCGAGATATAGTCTAAGGACAAGAGGGAGAGGCGCGAGGGGGTAGGAGCAGCTAGGCAGACGGGGAGTAGAGAAGGACATGGATTCGAGAGAAGGCGAAGAGGACTGCAACGACAAGCCGCCAGCCTACAGCCTAGCGCACTAAAGGCGACAAAAAACACCTAGTACTATATAAGGGACTAACTAGGCCGCAAAGCACGATAGTTACTCTCCTACGAACAGAACATATCGGATTTAACTACTACCTAGCTAAGCGCAGAGTCCCGGGAGTGTCCCCTAGGTGCGAGTGCGGACAAGGCACGCAAACAGCCAAGCATATATGCGTGTTCTGCCCACTCCGACAAGGAAATAGGCAAAGCCTATTCGCCGACGTAGGCACGTCCGACTAGGAGACACTAACGACTACAAAGAAAGGCCTCCTCGCTGTGGCGAAATAGCTTATCCGGGAAGGCACACTCGGCCAATTCTCGCTAGCGCGAGAGGAGGAAGAGGCGCGGACGACCCGAGGTCGGGTTACGAGAAGAGAGGCAGGCACCTAGTAAGAGGGAGGGCTCCCACAGATACTGTGTACGTCCTAAGGAGAACAAACAAGGGGACAACCGAGTAGCGGCCGGTTGCAGAGAATAGAGGAAGGTCTAAGGAGTTTTATGCCGGCGAGGCTCTGTCGGGCCTTAAGGGCTTTTGTACTTAAAAACCAAGGATAGGACACTCCGCTTACTCGGAGACGAGGTAGTACGGTAAAAGATTGTCATATCATATATACTAGAGTATAGCGAGTAGTATTAAGTAGATATCTTTTTATTACTTCTATAGTAAAGAGAGCGAGTTTAGAGTAGTATTATAATCGCTAGTATAGAGATAAACCTATTATATTAGATGCTACGGATAAAGACTTTAAACTAAGAAAGAAAGGAAAAAGTAAGAAGAAATAAAAGTAAGCTAAGCTTTTATATAACGTAGCGAGGGCGCCTCTATCGAGTCTTAGCGTATTAGGGCGCTTACCTAATACTACCTAAGGTAGCGCTAGCGCTAGTCCTTATACTTCCTCTATTATACTTCCTCTACTACTATCTTTCTCTAGCCTTAGCTAGCTATTACGTACGCTACGCCTTTAATCTACGTGCCCTCTTATTCTTTAGCGCTACTCTCGTCGCGTTACGCGTAGATTTCCCTATAAACGAACTTAAGATTACGCTAAATCTACCTAGTAATCTAGAGAGTTCCGTCGCCTAGTAGAAAACATTACTAAGCGACGGAATTACCTAGATTCTTAGAAAGTAGTAGCGTACCGAGAGAGTAATAACTCTATTCGTAGACTTATTATTAATCTAATTAGCGATATCGCCCTTATAGTTATACTCTAAGTCGGGATTACGCTAAGTCTACCTACTAATATATATATCTACTAAGAATCTATAGAGATCTATTGCCTAGTAATATTTTCTATTAGGCGATAGAACTCCGTAGATTCTTAGTAGTAATAATAGCTACTACGAGACATCCTAGTAATAAAGAAGTAAGCTAAAAATACTATACTATAGAAGACGTCTATTAATTTTAAGACTATTTATATATAAAAACCTAACGATAATAGTAGTAGCGGCGGTAGTAGCGCGTATCTAATAATCTTAATAGTAGTAGTAGTAGTATCTAAATATAGGCACCTATATTCTTATAGTAGATATAGAGCCTATAAACCCTCTCGCTAGAGGCGACTAGATAGCCTTAAATATATCCCTAGCGGATATAGCGAGTATACGGACTAGGCTAGCGCGGAGCGCCTAATTCTATCGCGTTTTTAACGCGAACTAGACGATTGCGCTAGTTAAAGCGACTAGTAGTAGTAGAGGTAAGAGCGTTAGCCTAGCGAGCGTCCGACACTAACTACTAGTAGTCTTATATTATAGGACGGCGTACGACGAATTAACTAGACCCGCGAGGGCGGCCGATACTATAGTAGTACGGTAGTAGTAGTAGTAGTAGAAGTAGAGGCGGCAGGTTAGTAGTAGTAGTAGAAGGAGTAGCGATAGTAGTAGTAGTAGTAGTAATAGTAGTAGTAGCGCCGTTCTCGTCGTTATTGTCGGCGTTTGTTTGTTTATTTGTTATTTATTTAATCTATTTACGTCCTATATAACCTATATATTAATAAGGAGAGAGAACAGCTGAAGAGAATGAGCACGACGACGAGAGAACCGCCAGACGGGAGAGGCCTCGAGGCCTCTCAACATGCCGCTGTCCACCACCAGCGACAGCCAGACACCGACGAGGGCAGAGGGCGCCCGAGGGAAGGAGGCTGGCACCCTCCAACCTAAGGGCACCCTCAGAAGCCCTAGCAACCACCTGCTGGCTCCTAAAGCCAGTAACACACCTAAGAGAAACAGACAATAAGTAAGACTATCTAAAAGAACACACTCAAGCTCGCTATAGACATCTAAGAAGCTCTGGACTCCTACTAGGCCCAAACTCCCTCTTCCCTCCTCCCACTCCTCTAGAGAGCCTAACAGGCTCTCCTCTATTAGGCCTACTACTAGGCTATCGACAACACCCTCTCTACTATTTAGAGGGACCTCTAGAAGCAGCAGCTAGCTGCTGCTTCTACTGCTGCAACATAGGCCCAAAAAGCCCAAATCCAACCTATAGTGCTAAGGCTGCTCCTATAGCCTTAGGCATCCAACCAAACAGTAACTATTAGAATAGGAAACCTAAAGGAAAGAGAAGCAGTAAAGAAACAATCGAACGAGGACATTAGAAAAAGGATTAGAACCTAGAAGGCAGCAGCAGTATAGAAGCTACTAAGTAGGGACATTAGAGTAGTAACCTACTTAGAGCATATTAAAGCAAAGATAGAGGAAGACTCGGCTTAGCTAAAGGAATTGTAGCCTTAGGCCACAGTATCTAAACTAATGCACAGGGTAGTAGTATATAGAGTAAGAGCAGGATAGCAGCTAGAAGACAAGGCCAACTAGGAAAAGATAGAAGAGGAGAACCTAAGATGGATCCCAAACCTTAGGATTAAATAAGCAGTCTAGCTAAAAAGCCCAATAGCTAGGAAGGGGCAACAACACTCCTTAGCTATTGTTGTAGTATATAGCAAGAAGTAAGCAAGGGAGATTACTAAGAAGGGCCTCCTACATATAGGCACTATCCTTATAGCAGAACCATACTACCCTAAACAGAGGGTGATCTAGTGCCTTAAGTGCTGCTAGTTTAGACACATCTCCCTATACTATAAGGAAACTAGGACTATCTATAGGAGGTGTGCAGGCTCTTACAAAACGACAGACTACACATTAGTATCGAGCAAGTGTAGCAACTGTAAGAGAACCCACCCAACCTGGTCTATTAGGTGCAAAGTTAAGTAGGCGGCTAAGGCAAAGGCCTAAGCATTCTCCTACTTCTTTACTAGAAGATGGGAGGAACCTAAGGCCCTAGCTACATAGAGTGAATAGACGTAGGTACACAACAAGAAGAGGAAAGGGACCTAGCTCGAGCCGACCCTAGGAGAAGCTAGGACACAGAGAATAGTAAGCAGGCTAGGGAGGCCAAGAGGCAGCATAGCTGTAGCAAAAGCAGGGGAGAGACAAGCAAGCAAAATCAGATTCCCTTAGAGCTCCTAAGCAGACAATAGCTCCTAAGAGGGCTATAACATCGCAATACTAGAGCTAACTACCTAGCAAACTAGCAATAAATAGTTACAACCTAACTATCTACTAACACAATGTTAACTATAGCCCAACTATATAAAGAATCCTAGTACAAGAAGCAGACCCAAAAACAACCTAAGTTATTGCACTCTAGGAGCCTTAGACAAACCCCTAAAATGGGAGAACAATCTTACAAGGATACTACCTAATCCTCCCTACTACTAGGCACCTACGAGTGGCTATACTAGTCTCCAACTAGCTAGATAGTACTACATAGAAACTAGTATACTACTAGACAGGGGACCTCATCTCGGTAGAGATTCAAACTAGCCTTAGGATAGTAGCAATCCACAACTGCTACAACCTAAGTGGACCAACCTCCCACTCCTAAGTAGGGACCCTCTAAGAGGTAGAGACCGCCCTCGAGCAAAGCAGGAACGTGGGCCACACCTAGCAGATCCTGCTAGGAGACTTTAACCTCTATTACCCGAGATGGGGAGCTAACTTAGCCTACACACTATATAAGATGGCAGACAAGCTGCTAGAGATAACAGTAGAAGCGGGGATACAATAAGTCCTAGAGCTAGGCACAGTAACATAAGAAAAGCAGGGAGCTAGCTGCTAGACACTAGACCTAGTGTTTATAACTGCCTAACTCTAGTAAAACATACTTACCTATAAGGCAATGCCAGAAATAGCAAATGGGTTAGACTACATCCCTATTATTACTACTATTAGCAATATAACTCCTACCCTAAAGTAAAGCTACCCTAGGCCCTAATAGAAAAAGGCTAACTAGGAGGAGGTGCAACAAATCCTCTAAGGAAGGCTAGACTAAGCCTAACTCCACACTGCCCCCCTAGATACTAAAGCTAACATCGATAAGGCAGCCACCTAGGTGCAAGAGGCAATCTAAGACACTATTATAGCAGCAATCCCTAAAGCCAAGCCCTCAAACTATACTAAGGAAAGCTGGACACCTAAAAGTTAGAGGCTAATTAAGCTTACTAGAAGGACAAGAAGGCAGTAGAAGGATACCTAGACAGACCAAGCATACTAAGCATATATTGCTATAAGCAAAGCAAGAAATAAGCAAATCTAGAGGGATACCAACTTAGCTTAGAGGAAAGTGGTAAGAGAAGCTACAAACAACCCAAACAAAATGTGGAGACTAGCTAAATAGGCAAGAGAAGGGGCCAATTAAGCACACTAGAACCCTTAATTTCTAGAGATACAAGGACCTAACTAAGAGAGAGAGAACACTAATACTAGGAAAGCAGGGATCCTAGCCTGCCATTTCTTCCTAACAGAGAAACTAGCTAACCTAAGCGACATCCTAGGCACATAATACCCCAACCTCTTCTATATAGAGATAGAGGTTCTAGAGGCAGAGATTAAGCAAGTACTTAGGAAGTTGCCAGCTAACAAAGCCCTAGGGCCTAACCAAATCCCCAACTTAGTACTTAAAGAATGCAAAGCTACAATTATACTAACTCTTACTAGGTTGTTCATAGTATGCCTAAAACTGGAACACTACCTACAACCATTTAAGCACTCTGTTATAGTAGTCCTAAGGAAGCCTTAGAAACCAGACTACTCCAAACTAGGAGCATACAGACCCATAGCCTTACTAAACACACTAGCTAAGACACTAGAAGCAATCGTTGCAAAGAGGATATCTAAGGAGACAGAGGCTAGGAAGCTCCTCCTAGAATCCTAAATAGGAGCCAGGCTAGGAAGGTCTACTACCTTAGCACTCGACCTTATTACTAAATAAGTCAAAACCATCTAGGCTACTAACCCTAAGGCAGTAGCCTCTATACTCTACTTAGACATCTTAGGAGCATTTAACAATGTCTCCCATACTAGGCTGCTATACAACCTCAGACTCAAAGGTTTCCCTAGCCACCTTATAGGATATGTCTAATTATTCCTCTAAGGCAGAACCACCTGCCTAAGGCTAGGGGACTTTATAGATTAGCTAAGGCTACAAAACACGGGCATTCCCTAAGGCTCTACGCTATCCCTAATCCTCTTCCTATTCTTCGTATCTACCCTCCTCCCAACCCTCTAAGAGGGAAGGACAAGAGCAATAGGATTTATAGACGACTCCAATATCCTAATATATAGCAATAGTACAGAGGAGAACTGCAGACAACTAGAAGCAGCCTACCAAAAATGCTTAGACTAGGCTAGCAAATATAGAGCAGCCTTTGCACTACAGAAATACTAGCTAATCCATTTCACTAGGGGGAGACAACACAACCTTAGAGCCATAGTCTAAATCTAGGGATTTAAGGAGGGCCCAGTCCCAGCCCTTAGACTCCTAGGAATGTAGGTAGACACTAAACTGCAGTAGGGACCCCACATTAAGAGGGCAGCAGAGAAGGGAGCCAACCAAATGCAGTCGCTCTAGAGGCTGTGTAAGTCTATATAGGGTGCATCCTTCTAGAAAGTAAGACACCTCTATATAGTAGTAGTAAGGCTAGCAATAATATTTGGGTGCACCACCTAGATAGACCTAGAGGGCACTAAGGGACACAGGAAAGGGCTTACCCAACTACTAGAGAAAGTGCAGAACCAAGCCCTTAGGCACATTATAGGGGCATACAAAAGTGTCCCACTAGCAATACTCTAGAGAGAGGCAGACATCCTACCAATCCACCTATATATATAGGATCTGGCTAGGTAGGCAGCTAAGAGGAACAAGGACTAGGCAGCATACTAATACATCTAAGACAGGTGTAGGGACATTGCAAAGCAAGCATAGAGAGCTAAGAGACAAAGATAAGAGAACACTTAACCGGACTAAAGCACAAGACAAGAAAGGATCTAGAAGATGGTTATAAGCTAAGAGGCTCTATAGGAGGCGCCTAAGAAAGACTAGTAGATGCACTAAAAATAAGAAACTATATAGAATAGGCTTAAAGCAAACAGAAACCAAAGGAACAGAGCCTAGGCAGCAGCCTAGACCTCAGGTAAGGCCAATACAGGCAGACACCTACATAAAGGATAGTCCAGGCTAGAGAGCACAATAGCTACACTCCTTAGGACTAAACATATAGGGTTAAGGGCCTACCTAGTTAAGAGGAGAGTTCTAGGAATTTCTCTAGACTACACATGCAACTAAGGCTACTAAACCCCAAAGCATCTCTGTATCTCGTGCCCAGAAAGGCAGGAGAACAGACAGGCACTATTTGCTGCTATAGGCTTAAGCAACTGGAAGGACCTTACAAATACTAAGAGAGGACTGCTAGCAACAGCTAGGTGGCTGATCCAGGAAGGGGTGCTAGAGCAATTCTCCCTAGCAAAGGAAGAGGAGCTCTAGAGGATCTAGGAGAAGGGGAATAGGGACCTGGTAAGAGGAAGGACTTCTAGAGTACCTATGTTTGTCCAAAAGAAATGTATGCCCTAGAGTGCAGAGCTGCCAACCTATAGAGACAAAAGGAAAGTGAGGGGTTTTTGTAGCTAGGGGCCTCGGCCTAAGCTTTTCCTCTCTAGATAAACAAGTAGTGTACGCTGCGTGCTCCTCTATAGGAGATAGAACAGCAATTGAATTTATCTATCTATCTATCTATTTACGTCCTATAGGAGTCGAAGACTATATAGGACGGGAGCTAGTACTACGTATAGGCTTCCTACTACGGTTCTCTTCTTTTTCTTATTCGCGCCTCCTAAACATTTCGGGCCGTTGCTCTCTACCGTATATAGCTAGTATAACGCTATATAAGAAAGAAATAAATAAGAAAATTATAACTAATAGGAATAGTTCGAAACGAGCGTTTCTCGTAGTCTTCCCCTTCTTCTAGAGTGCTGCGTTCGCTCCCTAGTCCCTACTATACCTCCGGTCGAGGTGCTAGCGCCTTATTCTAATTCTCGAGGTCCTAATAAACTCTAGGACTAGTTCTCTCCTAGCCGGGTCCTCTAGTACCGCTTCGAGTGCTCTAGCGTTATAGATTTCTTTTAGTCTCTAGTCCGTATAGTCTTTATAGGCTAGTAAGAGATGTTCTAGGGTCTCTCTTCCTCCGTAGTAGCATCGGTCGTCTTCTACTTTTCCTATCCTCTTTAGGTAACTCTTAAAGTATCTATATTTAAAGTAGAAGGAGTAGTACGCGCTTACTACTTCGCGTGTTGCCTAGATCTTAGTAGATAGATTTTCTGTCTACCTAAATCGCGAGTAGTAGCTCTATAGTCTTCTTACTGTCTTTGCTTTCTACGTTTTATATAGCTGCTTCTATCGTTCGAGTATATACTCTCTAATGTTCGCTGCTATCCTTATCTTATTAGTATAGTAGAAGTATACGTTTCTTGCGCGTAGTACCTATAGAGTAGATATATACTATATTGTTTAAAGTAGCCTTCCTATAGGAATTAGAATACTCGTTCTTAGAAGGGCTGTATTTCGTAGTTTTAATGCGAGAGAGGAGTTGTATAGGAGGTCCTATACCCGTAGTCTATACTTAATTACCTGTTGTTCTAGTTAGAGGGATGTTAGTAGTAGGCCTGCTTCTACTTCTGTAGGTGTATTTAGAGTTGTCTAGAAGGCTTCTAGGATCCTTTTCGTAGCTCTCGCTTAGACTACTTCGAGCGGTTTTAGCGCTCGCTTTAATTTCTACTAGACCGGGGCTCTATAGTCGCTAATCGCTATAACGCATACCTTATAGAGTTGTTTAAGAGACTAGGCGGTTAGGCTATTCTCTATATTTACTAGGCGGTAGAGCCTATTAAAGGCGGCGTTAGTAGTAGTAGCTCTAGTAGCTATATGTTCTTTAAAGGTAAGGTAGGCGTCGAACTAGATTCTAAGCTACTAGACTGCTTTCCTTATAAGTTCTATCCTAGTACCGTATAAGAGGGCGATATCTATTCTAGAGTCTTTTTCTTTCGAGAAGTAGAGGAGCTCTGTCTTCGCTAGGTCGAACTAGATGTATTCTACTTCTACTTATTCCGTAAGGGTCCGGATTATACGCTATAGTACTCTTACGTTTTTCTATAGGCTTGTAAATACTATAGCTAGTCTAATATCGTCTATATACGAGAGCGGATAGACGTCGGAGAGGTCGATAAAGAGGTTCCGAATATAGATAAGGAAGAGAATTAGAGAGATCGGACTTCCCTATAGGACGCCTATCTCTACCTCGTTTTCTTTCTTTATCTATCCGTTAAAAGCTAGTTAGAGGACTCGTTTCGAGAGGAACGAGTCTATCTACTCTACTATCGCGTATAGGAGGCATAGAGAGATAAGAGTCTATAGTAGTTTCCTCTTCGAAATATAGTCGAAGGCTCCCTTAATATCTAGAAACGCTACTAAGAGTTTGTGTCCCTTTAGTTTTACTTATTCGATAAAGTTCGTAAATAGAAGGGTAGTATCTACTATAGACCTCTTCTTTCTACCTCCTATCTGCGAGTCGTATAGGAGGGGCCCTATCTTAGCGTATTTCCTAAGCCTTTAGGCTAGTATCTGCTCGCTAACTTTCCTTAGATAGTTAAGTAGCGAGATAATTCTATAGGCCTTTAAGATTAAGTAGTCTAGCTTGTTTAGCTTAGCTAGCGTAATTCTAATTGCTTTCTGCTAGTATAAGGGATAGTATCCCCTTATAATAAGCGTTCCGTATACTTTAAGAAAAGTGTTCGGGATCGCTTTATACGCGTAGGATATTATGTCTTATATTATACCGTCTAAACTAGGTGTCTTTCCTTTAACTTTAGTCGAGGAGTATGCTACGCTTATCTCTTCCTCTATTAGCGGATTCTACTCCTAGTCTCCTACTCTATATAAGTTCTACTACGTACGTAGCGGTTAGGTTAGTAGAGGCTTTAGGAATAGTGCTACTTTTAAGGTAGTATATTTCCCCTAGAATAAAGTTTCTCTTTAGATTGCTAGTATTAGACTCTAATTTCTCGGCTTTATATACGATATAGCTTTAAATATCGAGGCTAGGTTAGTTCTCTATAGGAAGGTATTCTAGTATTAACGCTTCGCTTATTTTATAGCTAGGAAGTAATAGTTCTTTACTATAAGGTACTCCCTCTTCTTAGCTATATTCGGGGTGTCTCCGTTACTAAACACTCGTTTATAGACGCGGTTTATATGTCTCTATATGTCCTATAGCTCTAGTATCTACTATAGCTTCGATTTAGACGATACTTGCCTTATAGGGATAGCAGACGCACACGCTCTCTCTATTAGGTTCGTAAACTCGTTCGCTAGTGCCTCTAGGTTCTTAGTCTCTCTAATACTACTCTCGTTGTCTTATAGTACTATAGTAAACTATTCCTAGTCGGCCTTTTAAACGTCGTATTATTTCCGCGTCCCTATTATTATTTCTATTCTAGCGGGTCTCCTCTAGTACTATACTATAATAGTAGCATAGTCGGAGCCGCACTATATTGTTTTCTAGTATATTTCCTCTCTAGATAGGCTGCCTCGCGTAAAAGTAAGGTCTAGTATACTCGGTATTACTAGGTTCGGCCTATAGAAGGTAGAGGTCCCTAATATATTCCGTAGTAGAAATTCCTTATCCTCGAGCTAAGCGTAGAAGTCTTAGGTCCTAGTACTATTATTAGTACTATTTAGGTCCTAGCTTAGGTACTATATATTAAAGTCCCTACCTAGGATAGCGTATCGGCTAATCGGGTGTCTATATAGGCACCTTTCTAGCGTCCATATCCCTTCTTCGTCTCTCTTATTATATATGTTTAAGATTTGGATATATACTCCTCTCTTATCGTATATATTAAGTACTTAGAAGTTAGGGTCGTCGTTCTTGTCTAGTATATATTCGTAGGTAGTCTAGCGACGAATATATACTACTATACGCAGCCTCTATTCTTAAGGGAGGTCTAGTAGGAGCGAGGTATACCCTTAGTATAGGATAGACCTTATATATTACCCGTTCTCGTATAGGATCCACGGTTCCTATACTAGAACTATATCTACTCTTTCCTATATCCCGACTTCTAAAAGGGATTCTAGTACTAGTATACTTCTATTTGCATTCCCTTATATAAGAACTAGAGGTGTGTCTAGCATTCTTAAGGCTTTTTCGTCTTTAGCTTATCTTTTACCTTATAGGTATAGTAGCTTATTCTACCTATAAATAGGTATCTATTGTTTACTTATTACGCTTCTTTTAGTAAAGTAAAGGCGAGTAGTATTAAGGTACTAATCTTTTGTTCCTATATTTCGCGGTTTATAAGCTAGATTAGGTCTATAGCTAGCTTTACTCTTTAATTATATATCTCGATTTCGTACTAGATGTCTTATAGTACTATCTCGAAGTAGAATTCTTCTATAGAGATACTATATACTACTACCTTATACTATACTTTGTCCTTAAGGAGGCGTATTATTAGTATATACTCTAGGATAGAGTTAATGTTATTAAGGGCTAGTTGCTTACTCTTCTCGTCCTTAAAGGTAAGGACTAAGTTTTCTTTTTATATTAGGCTAGTAGCTAGTACTTAGGCGTATTCTAGGCCCCTATTTGCGAACATTGTATTAATATCGTCTTATATCCTCTTTAAGTCGGCCTTCGCTCCTATAGAGAGCTAGAGGATAAGTTGTAGTTAGAGTAGCTTTAACTTCTAAGGCAGCGTTTTGCTCTAGGTTTGCGTTATGTTTTAAAGTAGCTCTATCTTCTTTTGTTGTCTTCTTAGCTAGATAACTGTCTAATTGTCCTATATCTTAGCGTGTTATTAGTTAGTATCTACGCTATTAGCTATATCTCTTAGGGTGTTTTCTTAGAGAGTATCTACGTAAGTACGCTAGGGTTTTTCTACTTCGAGTAGTCGTTCTTGTCCTCTTATTTTTTCTATAGCTTTTCGGATGTCTTATACTACTTTTTAGAGAGATACTACCTCTATTGCGATTGTCTAGGCTTAACGTTTAATCCTCTTACCTTCGGTATAGTCTCGAAAGACTTCGAGTAGGTTAAGGACTCTCGTTTATTCGTCGTTTTCGTTTTTTAGTAGAGCTACTACTTCTACTAGGAGTATGCGGGCGTCTTCTATTTTCTTCTCGACTATTTAGCGTATTATTATATTTTAGAAGAGGTTCGGAGGTAGGAGTTAGAAGCTAAAGGCTTATTATCCTCTCTCTTCTTTAGTAGTTAGCTTAAGGAGGTGCCTAGGTCTTTTCTTTAAGATCGTTAGGATAAGGGGCTATATAGTTTCCTCGAGGTCTATATTAACGTCCTTATAGCCTTATTGTCTAGTTTTCTATATAAGTTATTAGGTTAAAAAGAGTTAGGGGTCTAGGTTAGAGGTCTAAGTCCTCGCTACTACTAGGAGTGTTCCTATATCTATAGTACTATTGTCTCTTCCTATTAGAGTAGTAGCTATCTTTAAGGAGGGGCGTCGTTTAGAGTACCTAGGTTAGGGCTTTAGGGCGTTCGAGACGTAGCCGCCTCGTCCTAGGCGTAAGCGTAGGCGCGCGGAAGTGCGAAAGTTGTCCTCTCGAGAGCTGGTTCTTTATACTATAATTGCGCAACGGCGTCGAGGTATATCGGGGAGCTGCGTAGCTTAAAATAGTACTTAGAGGAAGGGCTTCCTCCTACACTATATTTTAAAGTCGGTCGGTTGTTAGCGGCTAAAATCGTCGCGTATATGTCTAAGAAGGCCTCGTCTACCTATATTGTCGGCGTCGTTACTTTAATATATTAGTCTAATTGCCTTACTAGAAGCTACTAGCTTCTAGATTAATCTTAAAGACTAACTTAAAGTTACTACTAAAGTCGCCTCTAAAATTATTATTATTATCGTCGTTAGCGGCGGTAGTAGTAGTAGTAGCTAGAAGTAGTAGTAGTAGTAGTAGATAGAGGGAGAGGCGTAGAGCGCGTAAGGTATCCGTATTAAAGCTAAATCTATATTAGATCTATTTGATTATAAGGCTATAAATCTACTATACGATAAAATTATAAGGATATACTACTAGTCTTTATAATAGCTTTAGCGCGAGGCGCTAGAGATTATACTACTAAGTAGTATAGTAGTAGTAGCGCCTACTATTATTCTCTAAGAACTATAAGTCTTAATATATTATAATAGCTACTATTAGAAAGTGCAGCCTAGTTAGACATTCTAAGAGACACTTTAGGACACTAGATTAGGTAATATAGGTTATATAATACTAGGTTATATAACTTAGCTAATACTCTATCTTAGGAGTAAGATACAACCTATATATAACAACTATAATTATAATAGTTAGTTCCTACCTATTGCTCCGCCCCTCTTCTACTTAAGCTATATCGAGCGACGACCTAACGACCTAAATTTAATAGGTTATAAGCCCGGGTTTATAGAGCAGAGCCCTAGGTAGAAAGAGTTAGCCTTTTTATCCTTAAAAAAGGACTGCAGTACTAATAGCGACAGGGAAGCAGAAAAGAGTACTAGGAGACCTAAGGTATACCTATCTGTACTATATACTAAGGCTTTAGAAGATCCTAGTATAGTTCTAGAAGTTCCTAAAAGTATAGGTAAGATAGAGAAGAACCTAGTAAGGCATACTTAATTAAGAGTATAAAGAGGAAAGGATTAGTCTTATATCTAGCACTACCTTAGATAAGCCTATACTAAGCACTAAGTACTACTAATACCTTAGATTATACTTGAATCTAGGAAGGTAGAAGACTAGAGGCTCTCTATAAGTAGAATACTATCTAGCCTATAAGAGCCTAAGCTATAAGGGTTAAACCTTATAGGGCCTTATCTAAGAGAGACGAGTCTTAGGAAGACAAGTTAGGTCTAGGATCTAATTTGTATAGTAAGGAAGGCAGCAATCTAGAAACTGCCTAGTTACTTTAGAAGAGTTTTAATTTTCTAAAGTTAGTTTTAAGGTTTTTACTTTTAATTTATAAAATAGATTAAGAGAGTAACTTTAGTAAGAGAAGGACCCTAATCCTCTTAAGAGAGAACTAGAGACTATAGTTTAGACTATAAAAGAACATTCTTAAAGGTAAGGAAGTATTCTAGGTTATCTTAGACCTAAGAGACATAGATATATAAATACTAGAATTAGACCTATCTAAGGATTTATTATCTAAAAGAAAAGGAAGAGCTAGATTCCCTAGGTTAGAGCACTTAAAATATAGCCTAGTATAGAGAAAGAATAATATAAAAATAATATACCTTCTACTTAAAAGCTTAGAGGATAATAACTAAGATAAGGTAATAGATAAGATAAAGGTATATAATATCTAGACGAAACTATATACTAAGTATAATAATTAGGTCTAAAAAAAAACATAAATATAATAGCGACGGCGACGACTAAAGGCGGAGGCCTTAGGGCCTCTTAGCACGCGTATATATACCTAGAGCGCACTACTAATATTAATAGTAGAATAGCGCGCGACGAGGATGGAGGCCGCTACCCTCCGGACGCGTCGCGCGCTAGGCTAGCTAGCGAGGCTAGTAGCGGTAATACCGCTAAAACCGATAAACTAAAGGATAACTCCTATATAATAGAACTAAGAACTATCGAGGCCGACATCGAACAAGCTCTCTAATATAGAGGCCTGCCTTAAGACCTCCTTTAGACTCTCCTACGCGCTTAAGAGCGTACCTAGCTTACGATTTAATACTATAGCGAGATATACTATATAGTAGCGAAACTGCAACAGATTAGCGATAATATTAGGGCAATATAAAAGTCCTAATATATAAATACTATATAGGCGCGCATATAGTCGTAGGCATAGATAGCAGCTAGAGCTAATCTAGTACTAGCTACTTAGCCGAAGTACCTAGAGAGAGCCTATATAATTACGGTTAATATAGGCTTTATAGAGGTAAGAGAGGAAACGAAAAAGTAAGACGTAAAGGGAATATAAGTAAGAATAGGAATATATATAGTAGTAGCGGTCTAGAAGCTACTAAGTAGTAACCTAAGAGTACTAGTATATAGTATAGAGGATAAGAAGAGGCTAGAGGGGAACTAAAAGTAGCTTAAAGAGATATAGCCTAAGGCGGAAATCTAACAAAATAGATACTAGGTCCTAATCTATAAGGTTCTTATAAATATAGATATTAGAGAGAAACAACTCTAGGAAACGGTATAGAAGGAAAACGCGAGGTATATCCTAGATCTATAAGTACTAAGGGTAGAGTAGCTAGAGAAAGTAAGAGCGCGAGAAGGCAAACATATATTATTAGTTATTATAACAGTCTAAAGCGAAGCGTAAGCGAGGGAGATAGTAAAGAAAGGACTCCTATATAATAGTAACTTCTAGACTATAGAGCCCTTCTACCTATAACAAAGAGTCGTATAATACCTCTAATATAATAGGTTTAGGTACGTTAAAAACTACTATAAGGAGACTACTAAGAAATGCGGGACGTATATAGGGAAGTATAGGATAGATATATATATAGCAATAACTAGGAAATATAGTAACTATAATAGAAACTATACCTCCTAGAAGAGGATCTGCAAAATTAAATAGGCTACGTACGTAAAAAAGAATAAATTCTATAAGTTCTTCGCGTAGAAATAGGCAGCCTATATATAGTAGATAACTACGTACGACGGCTTTACGCTTATATAGAACAAGAAGAGACTAGGCCTACAACTAGAACAGTTAGCTTAAGAGGGAGAGCCTATACTAGCGGGTATATAAGCAACTAGCGCGGTAAGACTAGGGCGGCTAAGAGGCACGACGGCAGCAATATTAGAAGGAAGAAAACAGACGAGAAAACTTCTATTCTAGTAGATTACCTAAAGCAGCTAACTTAACTATAAAGATAAAGATAAAAACATAAGTATAGAGATACTCGTTTAAAGTTAATAACCTATATAATAAATAGACGCACCCTATAGATCTACTAATATAACGTAAACTATAGCCGAACGATCTAGTCGCTTCTCCTATAGGAGATAGACTTAAGGGAAACATAGATCGTAGCACTCTAGGAACTATAGATTAACCTCTAAATAAGGTAGATAAAGACAAGTAAGTACTACTACTAAATCGTCCTAATAGGAGGGCACGTAAGAGTCGTATTCCTAGTCTTAAAATACCTTAATACCTTAAAGTAGAAGCAAGTCGAAGCGGCCTCTACGGACGTAGTATCTATCCGAGTATAGATAAGGGACGGACTATTTATAATCTATAACGTATATAACCCTAGTAGACCACCTAGCTATACGGAACTAGGCACTCTACTAGCTACTATAGAAGCTATACGACTAGTAAACGAGAGGAACCTAGGCTTAGAGTAGATCTTACTTAGGGATTTTAATTTATACTACTTAAGGTAGGGAGGAAACCTTACGTAGAACTAGTACGCTATATTAGACCGACTAATCTAAGCTACTAAGTAGGTAGGACTTAACCTTATAATCGAGCCTAGAACAGTTATATAGGAGAAATAGGGATATAGTTACTAAACGCTAGACCTAGTATTTATAATAGCTAGGGCGTAGCAACGCGTTATTACGTATTAAACGGACTAGGAACGCGCCTATAGATCGGACTACCTCCTAATTATAACTACGATCGAGGACATAGAGCTAAGAGAGGCTATATAGGACCTAAGACTATAGTAGAAAAGGGTAGACTAGGACAAGATATAGGAGAGGATCTAAGTAAAGAGTAGTAGGCTCTATAGCGAGGAGATCTATACTAAGGATAATATAGATAGGTAAGCGGAAGCGCTATAAGAGATTATATAAGACACTATTCGAGAGAGAGTTCTATACGCTAGGCTATCTCTATTCGCGAGAGAAAGCTAGACTCCGGAGATATAATACCTAATTAGGATAGCGAGATTAGCAAGACAGAAATAGTATAATAGTAGGACTAGAGCTAATTATAAGGCGTATATAGCAGCTAACTATATAAGGTCGAAATAAGTTAGAAGAGATATAAACCTATCCTAGAGGGCGACAATTAAGGAAATAACGTAGAACCTAGACAAAATATAGAAGCTAGCTAGATAGGCGAGAGAAAGAGCCGGAAAACTATAACCGCCTCTATAGTTCCTAGATATACTAATTAGACCTCTAGAGCTAAACTAGAGGAAAAGCTAGAATAATGTAGAGAAAGTAGAAGCCCTCGCTATACACTTCTTTTTAGAACTTAAGGCAGCTAACCTAAGCGATATAGACTAAGACATAATCCTAGAACCGATATATATAGAGCTTATAGTTATAGAAGCGGAAGTACTAGGAACGATCGTATAGCTACTAACTAAGAAAGCTATAGAACCGGACCGGATACCGAACGAGCTCCTAAAGGAATATAAGGCCTGCCTCGTACTACTACTAGCTAAGCTATATATAGCGTGCCTTATAATAGGCTACTACCCTACTATGTTTAAGAAATCGACTATAGTCGTTCTTAAAAAACTACAGAAACTAGACTATATAAAGCTTAATGCGTATAGGCTTATAGCTCTACTAAATATAATAGTAAAAACGCTAGAAGCTATAGTCGTAGAAAGAATATCTAAGGTCGCGGAGGAAAGAGGCCTACTACCGGAGGCATAGATAGAGGTAAGGCTAGGTCGGTCTATACTTATAGTACTTAAACTAATTACAAAACAAGTACAGACGATCTAGGACACCAACCTAGAGGTAGTAGCGTTAATACTATACCTAGATATATTAGGAGCTTTCGATAACGTCTTATACGCCCGGCTACTTTATAATATCGTAATATAGGGCTTCCTAGCGTAGGTAGTAGGGTTTATCGAGTCCTTCCTTTAGGGCTATATAACTAAACTCCGCCTCGGAGACTATACGGACAAAGAACGTCCCTAGAGGATAGGGATCCTTTAAAAGTTAACGTTGTCTTCTATTCTCTTCCTATTCTTTATAGGGATACTACTCCCCGCGATCTAGGCCTAGTATATACTAGTAATAGGGTTTATAGACGACACTAATATACTTATATAGGGCAATAGTATAGCGGACAACTATAGGAGGCTTAAGGCTATATACAAAAAATATATATAGTAGGTAAAGAGATATAGCGCAGCTTTCGTACCGCAAAAATACTAGTTAATCTACTTTATAAGATCCTATAAGCACGACCTAAAGGCTATAGTATAGATTTAAGGCTTCGAAGAAGGACTATTACTATTACTATAGTTACTAGGAGTCTAGCTAGATACTAAACTAACGTAGGGACCGTACGTTAAAAAGGCTACAAAAAGAGAGATATCCTAGATAAACTTACTTTAGAGGCTCTATAAATCTATATAAGGAGCGTCCTTCTAGAAGGTAAGACATATCTATATAGCTATAGTCCGACCCGCTATAATATATAGGTGCTAGCTTTAGGCGAACTCTATAGGAACGGTAGGATACTAGAAAGGACTTATAAAACTGCTCGAGAGAGTATAGAACGTAGCGCTACGACATATTATAGGAGCCTATAAGAGCGTAAACTAAATAGTTCTCTAAAGCGAATCCGGAATTACCTCGATCTACCTTTATACCTAGGATATAGTAAGGTAATACGCGGTAAAGTAGAGTAATAATAGAGTAGACGAACACCTTTAGGAATAATAATAGAAGGTGCTCTACCGAAACTAATATAGATAGAGGCGAGGTTACTAGAGGAAAGACAACCTATTATAGAGGGAAACTATCTAGGCTATAGTCTAAGGATAGAAGGGAGAACTACAAGAAGGTAGAAGTAGTTAGGTAGACGAGAAGTAAAGAAAGATATAGATATAAGAAAAGATAAGAAGGACTATAACGATAAGCTACTAGCCTATAGCCTAGCGTACTAAAGGAGACAAAAAACACCTAGTAATATATAAGAGACTAACTAGGCTACAAAGTATAATAGTTACTCTCCTATAGATAGAATATATCGGATTTAACTACTACCTAGCTAAGCGTAGAGTCCTAGAAGTATCCTCTAAGTATAAGTACGGACAAAGCACGTAAATAGCTAAGTATATATACGTGTTCTACCTACTCTAATAAGGAAACAAGTAGAGCTTATTCGCCGACGTAGGTACGTCCGACTAGGAGATACTAACGACTATAAAGAAAGGCCTCCTCGCTATAGCGAAATAGCTTATCTAGGAAAGTATACTCGGCTAATTCTCGCTAGCGCGAGAGGAGGAAGAGGCGTAGACGACCCGAGGTCGTACTTCGGGGAGAGAGGTAGGCACCTAGTAAGAGGGAGGGCTCCTATAGATACTATATACGTCCTAAAGAGAACAAATAAGAGGACAACCGAGTAGCGGCTAGTTATAAAGAATAGAGGGAGGTCTAAGGAGTTTTATACTAGAGAGGCCCTATCGAGCCTTAAGGGCTTTTATACTTAAAAACTAAAGATAGGATACTCCGCTTACTCGGAGACGAGGTAGTATAGTAAAAGATTGTTATATTATAATATTATTGCTAATTTGTTATAGTTTCGCTACTATATAGTATGTCTCGCTATAGTATTAAATCGCGAGCTAGGTATACTCTTAGGCGCGTAGAAGGGTCTAGAGGAGGTCTTAAGGTAGGCCTCTATATTTGAGAGCTCGTTTAATATCGGCCTTAATAGTTCTTAGTTCTATTATATAGAAGTCGTCCTTTAGTTTATCGGTTTTAGTAGTATTGCTACTATTAGCCTCGTTAGCTAGCCTAGCGCGTAACGCGTCTAGAGGGTAGTAGCCTCTATTCTCGTTGCACGCTATTCTACTATTAATATTAGCAGTGCGCTCTAGGTATATATACGCGTACTAAGAGGCTCTAAGGCCTCCGCCTTTAGTCGTCGCCGTTACTATTATATTTATGTTTTTGCATTACTTTAATATTATCGCTAATCTATTATAATTTCGCTGCCGTATAGTATGTCTCGCTATAGTGTTTAGGACTCCTATATAATAGTAACTTCTAGGCTATAAAGCTCTTCTACCTATAATAAAGAGTCGTATAATACCTCTAATATAATAGGTTCGAGTACGTTAAAAACTACTATAAGAAGACTACCGAGAAATACGAGAAGTATATAAGCGAGTATAGAATAGATATATATATAGTAATAACTAGGAAATGTTGAATTTAGGTCGTTGGGTCGTCGCTCGATACGGCTTAAGTAGGAGAGGGGCGGAGCAATAGGTAGGAACTAACCGTTATAATTGTAGTTGTTATATATAGGTTGCATCTCACTCCTAAGATAGGGCATTAGCTAAGTCATATAACCTAGTATTATATAACCTATGTTACCTAATCTGGTGTCCTAAAGTGTCTCTTAGAATGTCTAACTAGGCTGCACTTTCTAATACTCCTACTTAGGCTAGATAGTCTTCTACCTACACTTCCTTACATTTTAGATTTATCTCTAAATCCTAATAACTTATTAGGTGCTATAGCAGCATAGTTAGAGCTATGTACCTTATTTATCTTAGTTCGATTCCGAGGCCTAGTATTCTTTAAACTTAACTTCTTCCTAATTGTTTAGGTAGGGTTAAGTTTAGACTTTTGCCTCCTTTAGGTCTATAAGTTAATCTATAGTTGGAGTATAAATCTTTTATATCTCTTATATAAGCTAGAGCTGCCTTACAAACTCCTAGAACTATAGCTTATTCTTTAGTTTAGTAAGGCTATTAGTAACTATCTCTTTAGTTGGAATATACTCTACTATAATCTTTCTCTGCTACTAGAGATGCCTAATATAGTTATATATAATATTAATATGTTTTAACCTCTTATAAGTATAGGCATCCTTAATAAGGGTTAAGGTAGCTTAGTTGTCTCCTATAAGCTAGACTAGTCTTAGCTCCCTTATAGTATTAGGGTATGCTTTTACTATTAGTTAGAAGGAGCATTCTTCTACTAACTCTATACAATCTATCTCCTTAAGAAGTGCTACTAGGAATTAAGATTGCTTTATATATATATTTATAGCTATATACTTAGCTTCTATTATTAATGTCGTAATAGACTTTTGCTTCCTACTTATCTAAGAAACTAGGGCTCTATAGAGGAAGAAGATGCTTCTAAGGATTAAGACTCTGTCTGCTTTGTCTATTATATAGTTAGAGTCTAAGTATCTAATTAGCTTTCCTCTATATCTCCTATATATTAATCTAAGGTCTAAGAATAATCTTAGGTATCTTGCTAATTTCTTTAGAGCTTATATATGTTTCTTAGTAGGATCTAAGATATAGAAACTTAGTCTTCCTAAGGGAAAAGCAATATCTAGTCTTATTATTATTATAGGCTATATCTAAGTACCTATTTAGCTCTAGTACTCTATCTTTAATCCTCTCTTATTATATAAGCCTAGTAGGCTTAAGCTCTTATAGCTATCTATAGGTAAGAGAGTTAGATAGGCTATCTCTTTATATAGATAGAACTTTAAAAGATTCTCCTAGATATAATATTCCTAATTAAGTTTTAGAGTTCCTACAACTCTGTCTCTTATTAGCCTTATTCTTAGGATTTTCTCTAGCTCTCTAAGATCCTTAATCTTAAAGATCTTTCTAAGTTCTTCCTTAAACTAAAGTATATCCTTTAACTTTAGTACTATAATAGGAATATTATCTATATAAGTAAGGACTATAATGCTCCTCCTATAGTAGATAAGTAGGTATAGGTCTACTTCTAATTAAATAAACCTAATCTGTTCCAGCTTTAAGATACAGAGCTTGTTCTAGTCTCTTACTACTTACTTTAGTCTATATAGGCTCCTTAGGATTTGTAGGACTATATTAGGTAGTATATTAATACTTAGAGGTAGAAGTATAAAGATTTCTTCTTATAGGGTGCTCTTAGTAAATGCGTTGTTTATATCTACCTAGTACAACTCTAGATCCTTCTTATATATAATAGCTATAAATACTCTTAGAGTATTATACCTTACTATAGGTATAAAGGTCTCTTAGAAGTCTACTCTATATTTCTAAGAGAATCCCCTTATAACTAGTCTTGCCTTAAACTTCTTAATAGTACTACTAATTAGCCTCTTTATATTAAATACCTACTTAGAAGTAATAAGGTTTGCTCCTTTAGGAGGGATAACCCCTTTCTAGGTATTATTAGTCTAGAGGGTAGTAAGTTCTTTCTAGATTGCCTCCTTCTATATATGTCCCTATTTAGGATCCTAAATTGCCTCTTTATAGGACTTTAGAATAGGCACCTCTTATCTCTAAGAGATAGCTAGTACTAATACTATAAATGCAACTTCTTTAACCTTTATAAGAGCTTCCTAAATCTACTATCCCTTATTTTCTATATACGAGAGGAATGCCTTCTATTACTTAGCTGCCGGTAGTTCCTCTTTATCTCTCTATCTCTTCTAAAGAACCTACCTAGTAACTATGCTATAGGTTCTTAGTTCTAGTCCTTACTCCTTATCTAAGATAGATTTTCTTCTCTTTTAGAACTTTGTAGATTAGATCCCCTCCTAACCCTTATATCCTAGTAGATCTTATATAATACTAAGCTTCTTTTCTGTTGCCTCTCTACTAGCTATAGTCCTTTCTTATCTAGTAGGCTGCTAGTTTAACTTAGGTAGTTAGGTAGTCCTATTTTCCTCCTACTAAGGCTATACTACCTTAGAGTTTTCTTCTCCTAGATCCTCTACTTTCTAGTATTTATCCTTATCCTTCGGTGTAGGTAGAAGTTATATAAAGAGGGGTTTAATAGGTGCTATAGGCTTCTAAGTAGTGCGACCTAGCTAGGTTGTATTAGTATAGGCTATAGGCTCCTACTTCTTTAGTCTTCTAACTAGGTTCCTAACTAGTGCTCTACTATCTTAATTAAGTCTAAGAACATTTAACTCTATATCTCCTTCTTTCTTAGCCTTAAAAAAATATAGTAGTACTATAGGCCTTTATAGCCCTTATATTAGGTTCCTAAAAAAAGCTATATTTTAGTAGTATTAGGGATATATCTAATAAACACAGCTTCCTTGCCTCTATTTATTAGCTTATTAGATCTTATTCTAGCTAGCTAAGACCTTAGGTCTATAGATACTACTGCTTTGTAGCCCTAGACTCTAAAGTATAAAACTAAGGGTTAAATGCCTAAAAAGGCTTCCTTAGGTAACACCTTAAGGCTATTAATTTCTAGTCTATTTAGTAGTATATTCCTAATAATAGTATACGCGTCTAATACTTTAGGCTAGAATTTAATTAGTATGTTTAATTCCTTAATTATAGCTCTTATATAGTCTTTAGAGGTCTAGATTAACCTTTCTACAACTCTATTCTAGATAGAATTATAGGCTTTAATAGTATAGAAGGTAATTCCTTTATCCTTCTCTTACTATTTTAGCAAAGTAAGAAGTTCTCTTACCCTATTACTCCTTATAATTTAGATAGGATTTCTAGACTATAATTCTGCCTTCTTTTTCTAAATCCTTAAGGCTTCTAGTACATCTTCTCTAGACCTTAACGGAATAGTCTATTTCTTTCTTAAGAAGTTATTAACTATCTTAAGCTACTACCTAAAGCCTAGTCTTAAGATTAGTAAAGGTCTATAGATATTAATTAATATAAGAGATAGCTTTTAGAGCTTTCTCTTAATAACTTTTCCTTTATATTTCTTTATCTTTACTAATATATAGACCCTATAGCTATACTACTCTTTTAGGATTTAGATTTAGGATTTTAGGTTTAAAACCTAGTATAAGTCTTTTAAAAGATCCTTTCTAAAGTATATACACCTTTTATACTAGAGCTCCTACTATTTTTAGGAATTCTTTATTACTATAAAGGCAAAATCTCTATTTATCTCCTAAATATTATATATAAAAGCAACCTCCTCTAGAGACTTATTAATTTCTTTAATAAATAGAACTCCTTTTTTTAACTTTATCTAAATAATAGGTTTTCTAGAGGATAAAATAAGTGTAAATTTTAGTAGTTAAATACTAAACTACTAGCTAAACTAACTCTAAGAGACAAGATTTACTCTAAGACTAGGGACAAACAAAACATCCTTTAGTATAATCTACTTACCTTTCCTCCTACCTATTACTACCTTCCTAATATATATAGTATATAGGTAGCTACTACTAACCTTAATCTATTTTCTAACCTAAAGAGGCTTTAGTTCTCTAAAAAGGGATACTTAGTTAGTTATATAGGATAAAGTATAGGAATTAAGTAGCTATTCTAATAGTATATACTTGCCTTTTGCTTCTATAGTTAAGTATGCAACTTTATTAACATCTTTATCCTCTAATAGAGATAGGGATGTATCTAAATTTGCTAAAGACTTGCCCTCTTCCTAGGTAGTATAAGCCTTCTTAGAGGTATATTTCCTTAGGATTAATTTAACCTTCTCTCTAAGGGATTATACTTCTAGGTTAAGCCTCCTTACTAGCTCTTTTAACTCTTTTTTACTAGGTAAGGAGCTCCTTCTATTCCTAGATAGTAAGGTTCTCTTCTAAACCTTATATGTCTTAGTCTTAATAGCTTCCTTTACTTTGCTTAGAAAGAGATAGTTGCTAGTCCTATTTTAGTACTTATCTTAATAGAGATTATATAGGAATGTGCCTCTAACTTATATCCTTCCTTTAGTAAACATTACTATCTCTTAGGATAGGAGTCTATTCTATTTAGACTCTTCTACTTTAAGAAGCTAGAGAATTTGTTTAGGTTCTAGGTTCCTCTATATTTAGATAGTCTACCTTATACTTTTATACTAATCTAGAAGAGAGTATAGTAGGAATTTTATTCTTATACTTAGGAGCTTAAAGTATGCCTCTCTTATATTAATTTCTACAATTCTCCTCTTTAGATTCTAAAAGTAGATCTATAACTTCCTAATTATATCCTCTAGCTCTATCTTAAAGGTAACAAACTCCTAGATAATTGTAATAGTATATACTTCTTAGACTTTGCTATACTTAGTATATAGTTTCGTCTAGATATTATATGCCCTTATCTTATCTATTACCTTATCTTAGTTATTATCCCCTAAGCTTTTAAGTAGGAGGTACATTGCCTTTATATTATCCTTCTTCTATACTAGGCTATGTTTTAAGTGCTTTAACCTAGGGAATCCAGCTCTTCCTTTTCCTTTAAATAATAAGTCTTCTAATAGGTCTAATTCTAGTATTTGTATATCTATGTCTCTTAGGTCTAAGATAACCTAGAATACTTCCTTACCTTTAAGGATGTTCTCTTATAGTCTAAACTATAGTCTCTAGTTCTCTCTTAACAGGATTGGGGTTCTTCTCTTACTAAAGTTACTCTCTTAATCTATTTTGCAAATTAAAAGCAAAAAACTTAAAACTAACTCTAGGAAATTAAAACTCTTTTAAAGTAACTAGGTAGTTTCTAGATTACTACCTTCCTTACTATATAAATTAGATCCTAGACCTAACTTGTCTTTCTAAGACTCGTCTCTCTTAGATAAGGCTCTATAAGGTTTAACCCTTATAGCCTAGGCTCTTATAAGCTAGATAGTATCCTACTTATAGAGAGCCTCTAGTCTTCTACCTTCCTAGATTCAAGTATAATCTAAGGTATTAGTAGTACTTGGTGCTTAGTATAGGCTTATCTAAACTAATACTAGATATAAGACTAATCCTTTCCTCTTTATACCCTTAATTAAGTGTGCCTTACTAGGTTCTTTTCTATCTTACCTATACCTTTAGGAACTTCTAGAACTATACTAGGATCTTCTAAAGCCTTAGTATATAGTATAGATAGGTATACCTTAGGTCTCCTAGTACTCTTTTCTACTTCCCTATCGCTATTAGTACTATAGTCCTCCTTTAAAGATAAGAAGGCTAACTCTTTCTACCTAGGGCTCTACTCTACAAACCTAGGCTTATAACCTATTAAATTTAGGTCGTTAGGTCGTCGCTTAATACGGCTTAAGTAGGAGATGTCAAGGCGTAGAAGCCTAGATGACGCAGTAAAACATAAGAGCCTTAGAAGGCGAGAGGTGAGAAGTGATCTGGAAACTAAGAACTAGGTTTGGTGTATAGAACGAAACACGAAGGAAGAAGAAGAGGTGCAGGAGGCACCTCTAACTAAATACATACGGCGCAGGCAAACGCAGGCGGGACTACGTTTGCTCCTTTCTATTTACCTTTGTCTTATCGGCGCTAGTGTTTGACAAACCTGCGCCTCTATAGTCCGGCAGGTCTGCTTTCGTTCCGCGGGGCCCCTAAGCGTCGGCAAAGGATCCCTAGAGGTTCCGGTCGGGGCGCTATACGGCAGGGTTGGTTCGTGCGTTCGAATCCGGGTCGGGACGCGGACTTGCTCGGTTTTCGGATCCTACTAGAGTGTCTTCTATAACATTACCCCCCTTAGGCCCGACCCCTAGACCGGAGGTAGGGAGGGAGGAGGCGTTAAACTAACAGAGGATGCGTTATCCTCCGATAGGAGTTCCTCTACTATTTTTCCGTCTAGTAGTTGAACGTATATAGAGTGCTCGTACTCCGTTCCAGCTATAGAGCGGATTTCCTCTTAGATGTTCTATCGGTATGCTTCCAACTATTCCCTCTTTAGAATTAGGAACGTTCGGAGTCTACTATAGGCTCGGATCTTTTCCTTCTCGAATACTATATAGCGTAGCGGTTCCTAAGTGCGGTCTCCCTCTTCCGGGTATCCTTCCTATTATACGAGGAACATATTCCGTCCCTATTCCTCCTTCCAACCTACGATCTCTTCTACGGTATACTCTTCCGGTTCGGCTTCGGGAGTTTCATCGACAGGCATTAGCAGCAGGTCGGTTTCTTCCTAGTACGGCAGTAGCTCTGTACCTGTAGGTCGTAGGCGAACGACGGGTTAAACAGGGTGGATTCCTATCTCTAGAGGCAGATCGAGTCGGTACGCGTGCGAGCCTATAGTTTCCGAGATAGTAAAGGGGCCTAGTTTCTTCTAGTCGAGCTTGCGGCTTAGTCTTTTTGTCTTAAAATTCCAAGCGTCGAGGAACACCTTATCTCCGACTTAATAGTTCGGGGCTGCTCCTCGCCTACGGTTCGCGTAGTGTTAGTAGACTTCTTTTGTATAGTCGAGGTCTCGGCGGAGGACTTCTAATCGATCGTTTATTTTCTAAGCATACTCGTCGGCGTCCCTCTTAAGCTCGCCTTCCGCGGCTGGTAGGCCTAGAGGGGGCTCTATTCCCGTACGAGGGTGATAGCTATAGAGAGCATAGAAGGGTAACATCCCGGTAGACGAGGAGTCCCAATTATTTGCTGCGAACTCCGCGAGGGCTAAGTGTTTTAGCTAGTTATCTTGCTCGTAATTAACGTAGCACCGTAGCATCTATTTATAGAGGGCGTTTGCGATTTCCGTCTGTCCGTCTGTTTAAGGATAGTATGCAGTCGAGACTTCGGCCGAGATACCTAGGATCTTGCACAATCGTCGCCAAAAACGACTAATTATCTGCGGAGCGCGATCGGAAGTAATAGACTCTAGGAGACCGTAGTACCTAAAGATTCCATCGACGAATAACTCGGCTGTAGCTTAAGCGGTAGTACTATTATACGGGAGGAAGTGCCGATCTTTAGTTAAACGATCGACTACTACGAGGATGTTACGTACTTTCCTGCCTCCGTAGGTAGAAGCCTTCGGCAGCCCTATAATCTAGTCCATCGAAATGTGTCTCCAAGGGAGACGCGGAGTGCTAAGAGGCTTTAGGAATCCCTTAGCTTAAGACGATCCGCCTTTGCTCTCTTGTAGATAGGGTAGTTGTCTTCGTATCGGCTGCAATCCTAGTGCATCCTAGGCTAGTAATAGAATCGTCGGATTAGGCTTAACATCTTTTCTCGCCCTAGATAAGCGGCAGCTAGGATATCGTAGCATGTTCTTATAACACGGTCTCGAAGTCCTTCGAAATCAGGGACGAATAGAGCGTTTCGGTAGAGCACCTTCCCTCCTACGAGTTTATATTCGGAGAGAGTCCATTTGGGAAAGGTGCGGTCTCCATTCTATAGAGCAGCGACTAATCCGCGGGCTTCGGGGTCCTAGAGGTACGCAGTATTTAATAGATCTTCGGTAAGGAAAGCCTCCTCCTCGAAGCCTTCGAAAGAAGCTTTAGAGTCGGAGTCGCTAGCTTGCGAGGAATCGTCGCTACCGGAGTCTATATCGCTCGATTCTTGCTCGGATTCGAGGGAATCGGGAGTCGTCTCGTCGTCCGAGAAGCCCTCCTATTCCCTATGTTCTTCAGCTGGGGGGGACCCTGCCTCCCGGTCCGTTCCGGCGGAGATCTGTATCGTCTCGGCGAGGGCTCGCGCGAAGCGGACAACTAGCGGAGGCACCTCCGACCCCTAAACCCGAAGCGCTTCTGCGAGCTCCGAACTAAGGTTAGATAGCTTAAGAACAGCTTGCTCGGGTCGCGGACCTTTATAGTCGATAGGCTTATCGCCTTACTATCGGGTAAGAGCGTCGGCTTAGGAGTTAGCGGACCCGGGAGTGTACTGGATTTTGAACTCGAATCTTAATAGGAACTCGCTCTACCGAGTCTGCCGGCGATTAAGGACCTTGCTCTTTAAGAAATATAGAAGATTTTTGTAATCCGAACTTACTTCGATCGGAAAGGCAGCTCCCTCGAGTTCTAGTCGCCATTCCTCGAAAGCCTTTACGATAGCGAGCAGCTCTTTGTTATATATGTCGTAGTTGCATTCGGTAGGCAACATCTTCCGGGATAGGAAGGCAATAGGAAGCTACGGGCTCTCGGGGGATTCTCTCTATAAAAGGACTGCACTAGTAACCCTATCGGAGGCGTCCGTTTCGATTCGGGATTCCTTATCGAAGTCGAAATGCCGGAGGAGCGGAGCGGAAGTAAACTAGCCCCGGAGGTAGTCGAACGCCTCTTAATAGGCTCGATCCTACACGAAGGGTACATCCTTGCCGGTTAACCTCGTAAGAGGGCGAACGGTAAAGGAGTACCCTCGGATAAAACGACGATAGAAATTAGCGAACCTAAGGAAGCCCTATACCTCCTTAAGGTTGCGAGGCTAAGGCTAGTTAAGAATTGCTATAATCTTTTCCGGATCTATCGAGACGCCGTCTGTCGAGATAATTAATCCGAGAAACTTAACTTGCTTACATTCAAATTCGCACTTGTCGATATCGAGGTAAAGGCCGAATTCTTTAAGCCTTATAAGTACTTAACGGACGTGCTCTCGGTATTCTTCGAGCGTCTAACTATAGACTAGGATGTTATCGATGTAGGCCGTTGCGAAGCGGTCTAAAAATTCTCGGAGGGCTTCGTTAATATACTCTTAGAAGGTACTCGGGCTATTATAAAGACCGAAAGGAAGGACAGTGTACTTAAATAGTCCGTAGCGCGTACGGAAGGCAGTTATCTACTCGTGTCCTTCTGCGATCCGGATCTTATTAAACGCTAAAATAACATCGAGCTTCGTGTAATACTTAGCCTTAGATAGGCGCTCGAGAGTTTCTAAGATTAGAGGAATAGGATACCGGTTCTTCTTCGTTAAGGCATTTAATCCTCGATAATCGACGCAGAACCGCAACCCTCCCCCTAGCTTGCGGGCGAATATAACTGGACTCGCTGCTAGAGAGCGACTGGACCGAATAAACCCATTTCGGCGATTATTATTAAGATACTTTCGGAGTACGAGGAGCTCGTCTTAGGACATCGAATAGAGAGGACCGAATAGCGGAACAGCTCCTTCGCGGAGCTCGATCTTATAGTCGGAGGCTCGGTGCGGGGGCAGCTTGCTAGCCGCTTCTCGATTAAATAAAGGCAAAAACTAGTAGTAGTGCTTCGGGAGTCTGGAGGCTAGATCCGTAGGGGCCTTCTGCGATAGGGCCTTTTCTACGTCTACGAGAGTAGCTGCGAAGATTTGTACCTTCCGATCCCGGCGAAGGCGATCGAAGGCGGCTACAGAGATGCATCGGACAGAACGGTCGGCGGACTTCTCGGGCATAGGGGCCTCCGAGAAGCAGCGTTCCTTACAGAACTAGGAGTCGAAAGTTAGGATTTCCTCGGCCTAGTTAATACGCGGGTTGTGGCGCTTTAACTAGGGGAGTCCGAGGACAAGTTTCTAGGACTAAGAGAGAGTCGTTACGAAGCAAGTAATCGATTCGGTATACGAGCCGACGGCGAGCTGTGTGTGAACGATGTGCGTGATTTTTCCGATAGCAGTTTCGCTACTATCGAACATTTCTAAAGTGCGTAGATACTTAAGAGCTTAAAAGGAGAGGTTTAGAGTACGGGCGTAGCTTTCGTTAATAAAGGCGAGGCCCGTTGCGCTATTGTTAATAAGAGCTAGAGTCTAAGAGGATTTTATTTCGGGACCTAACTGGGTCGCTATTATAAAGGGGTACTAGAGAGTTCCTCCTTACAGATAGCTTCCGAGGCTACCGAGGCTAAGGAAACCTATAAGATAGGGACAATACTAGGGCCTTTTATGCGTCGATATAAAAGGCTAAGACGTTTCCCTAGCTGCCCGTAGGAGAGGGAGAGCCGGGAGTGTCTAGAGCGGTGACGGTAACTATCTTGCTACTAAGAGGAGTGCGGGCGGCTGCGCGGCGAGGACACTTACGGGCGATGTAACCTCCCTCGGCACAGTATAGGTAGAGACGGTTGTCGATACGGCGTTAGCGTTCCTCGGGCGTAAGTCTGCCGTTACTTAGGGCAGCTCGGAACTCGCCTCGGCCGGCAGACAGGTCTATACGATTACCTCCTAGGTAGTCGTCTTGTTTGTGCTAGTCTTGTCCGGGTTGGTCTTACTCTGGACTAGAGTGTGAGGGGTTGAGTCGTACTTCTTCGGACTGTGCTTGTTGCTAGTAAGAGAAGAGACTAGGCGCTAACTAGCATCGTAGCGAAGCAGGAGTTAATGGAGTGCATCGAAGGATAGGTCTTGCCACTCTAAGCGAAGAGTAAGGCCAGTTAGCATCTCGTAAGAGAGACCTTAGACGAATACCGACTTAATCGCTTCCTCGTTCCAGCCGGTAAACTCGACTTCGCGTACGAAATCGCCGTAGTACGCAATATAGGGTCGGTTCATCTAACGCAAGTTGCGGAGACGCTGTTATACCGTCATCTTGCGGTCCGGATCTCCGAAGGTCTGCTCGAGCTTAAGCAGAGCGGCATCGACATTTTTAAAGTCGATGTAGATAGTACGCATATGCCCCTTCATCGTATCTAGGGCGGGACCGTCGAGGCGGCTAAACAGGTAGGCCAGACGGCTCTAATTATCTCGGAAGTGATTACTATTGTTAAGGAAAACAAGAGTAATCTGGGACTTGAAATTGTCCCATTCCTTACTATCTAAGCGAAACTTGTCTAGATCGGCGAGCTTACGAGAGCGCTTAACGTTATTCAAATTAGAGGGACCCTTATTAAGAAGGGCCTACTTAAGGGCATCGACATCGGAGATCCGCTGTTTAAGTTCGGTGTTCTTGCGGTTAAGATCTTCTTCGGCGGCGGTCGCGGTCGCTTCTAGCGAAGTATATCTCTAACCCAACTCACTAAGGTAGTAACGGTGCGAGGCACATATGCGTGCGATCTCTTCCGGCTTTATATCCTTAACGGTGGAGGGAGAGAGGCTATAGAGGCTGTCGAGTAGAATAACATCCTCGACAGCTATGCCGCTTAGCGCGGCTGTGAGATCGTCTATCGTGTCGAGACTAGATCGGAGTAGTAATGTATTGTAGTGTTTCGTAATGTTAAGGCGTAGAAGCCTAGATGACGTAGTAAAACATAAGAGCCTTAGAAGGCGAGAGGTAAGAAGTGATCTAGAAACTAAGAACTAGGTTTAGTATATAGAACGAAACACGAAGGAAGAAGAAGAGGTGTAGGAGGCACCTCTAACTAAATATATACGGCGCAGGCAAACGCAGGCGGGACTGCGTTTGCTCCTTTCCATTCACCTTTGTCTTATCGGCGCTAGTGTTTGACAAACCTGCGCCTCTATAGTCCGGCAGGTCTGCTTTCGTTCCGCGGGGCCCCTAAGCGTCGGCAAAGGATCCCTAGAGGTTCCGGTCGGGGCGCTATACGGCAGGGTTGGTTCGTGCGTTCGAATCCGGGTCGGGACGCGGACTTGCTCGGTTTTCGGATCCTACTAGAGTGTCTTCCATAACAGGAGAGAGGCGGAGCAATAGGTAGGAACTAACTATTATAATTGTAGTTATTATATATAAGTTGCATCTTACTCCTAAGATAGAGCATTAGCTAAGTTATGTAACCTAGTATTACATAACCTATGTTACCTAATCTAGTATCCTAAAGTGTCTCTTAGAATGTCTAACTAGGCTACACTTTCTAATAGGAAATATAGTAACTATAATAGAAACTACGCCTTCTAGAAGAGGATCTATAAGATTAAATAGGCTATATATATAAAAAGAGATAAGTTCTATAAATTCTTCGTATAGAAATAAATAGTCTATACGTAAAAGACGACTATATATAATAGTTTTATACTTATATAGAATAAGAAGAAGCTAGGCTTATAACTAGAATAGTCGGCTTAGAAGAGAGAGCCTATACTAGTAGGTATATAAGCGACTAGCGCGGTAAGGCTAAAGTAGCTAAGAGGTATAATAGTAGCGATAATAGAAGAAAGGAGATAAATAAGAAAACTTCTATTTTAGCGAATTACCTAGAGTAGCTAACCTAACTATAAAGATAAAGATAAAGATATAGGTATAGAGATACTTATCTAAAGTTAATAACTTATATAATAAATAGATATACTCTATAGATCTACTAATATAACGTAAACTATAGCTAAACGATCTAGTCGCTTCTTTTATAGAAGCTAGACCTAAGGAAAATATAGATTATAGTACTTTAGAAACTATAGATTAACTCCTAAATAAGGTAAATAAAGATAAATAAATACTATTACTAAATCGTCCTAATAGAAGGGTACGTAAGAGTCGCGTTTCTAGTCTCGAAAAACCTCGATACCTCGAAGTAAGAGTAAGTCGAAGCAGCCTCTATAGACGTAGTATCTATTTAAATATAGATAAGGAACGGACCTCTTATAATCTATAACGTATATAACTCTAGTAGACTACCTAGCTATATAGAACTAAGTACTATACTAGTTACTATAAAAGCTCTATAACTAGTAAACGCGAGAAACCTAGGCTTAGAGTAGATCCTACTTAGAGATTTTAATTTATACTACTCGAAGTAGAGAGGAAACCTTACGTAGAACTAATATACTATATTAGACTAACTAATCTAGGCTACTAAATAAGTAGAACTTAAGCTTATAATCGAGCTTAGAATAGTTATATAAAAGAAATAGGGATATAGTTACTAAACGCTAGACCTAGTATTTATAATAGCTAGAGCGTAGTAACGCGTTATTATATATTAAACGGACTAAGAACGCGCTTACGAATCGGACTACCTTCTAATTATAACTATAATAGAGGATATAGAGCTAAGAGAAGCTACGTAGAACCCGAGACTATAGTAGAAAAAAAGTAGACTAGAACGAGATATAGAAGAGGATCTAAGTAAAAAGTAGTAGGCTTTATAGTAAGGAGATCTATACTAAAAGCGACGTAAATAGATAGATAGAAGCGCTATAAGGAACTATATAAGATACTATTTAAAAGAGAGTTCTATACGCTAGGCTATCTCTATTTATAAGAGAAAGCTAGACTCTAGAAATATAATACCTAATAAAGATAGCGAGATTAGTAAGACAGAAATAGTATAATAGTAGAACTAGAGCTAACTATAAGGCGTATATAGTAGCTAACTATATAAAGTTAAAGTAGATTAAAAGAGATATAAACCTATCCTAAAAGGCAATAATTAAGAAAATAATATAGAACCTAGATAAAATATAAAAGCTAGCTAAGTAGGCGAGAGAAAGAGCCAGAAAGCTATAACTACCTCTATAGTTCCTAAATATACTAATTAGACTTCTAGAGCTAAACTAGTAGAGAAAAAGCTAAAATAACGCGAAGAAAGTAGAAGCTCTTACTATATACTTCTTTTCGGAACCTAAGGTAGCTAACCTAAGCGATATAGACTAAGATACGATCCTAGAACCGATATAAATAGAGCTTATAGTTATAGAAGCGAAAGTACTAGAAACAATTATATAGCTACTAACTAAGAAAGCCGTAGAACTAGACTAGATACTAAACGAGCTCCTAAAGAGATATAAGGCACGCCTTATACTACTACTCGCTAAGCTATATATAGCGTGCCTTACGATAGGCTACTACTCTACTATATTTAAGAAATTAACTATAGTTGTTTTTAAGAAACTATAGAAGCTAGACTATATAAAGCCTAACGCGTATAGACCTATAGCTCTACTAAATATAATATAATATAATATAATAATCTTTTACCGTACTACCTCGTCTCCGAGTAAGCGGAGTATCCTATCTTTAGTTTCTAAGTATAAAAGCCCTTAAGGCCCGATAAGGCCTCTCTAGTATAAAACTCCTTAGACCTCCCTCTATTCTTTATAACCGGCTACTACTTAGTTATCCCCTTATTTATTCTCCTTAGGACGTATATAGTATCTATAGGAGCTCTCCCTCTTACTAGGTTCCTACCTCTCTCTTCGAAGTACGACCTTAGGTCGTCTACGCCTCTTCCTCCTCTCGCGCTAGTAAGAATTAGCCGAGTGTGCCTTCCTAGATTAACTATTTCGCTATAGTAAGGAGGCCTTTCTTTATAGTCGTTAGTATCTCCTAGTTGGACGTACCTATATTAGCGAATAGGCTCTACCTATTTCCTTATTAGAGTAGGTAGAATATATATATATACTTAGCTATTTACGTACTTTGTCCGCACTTATACCTAGGAGATACTCCTAGAACTCTACGCTTAGCTAGGTAGTAGTTAAATCCGATATATTCTATCTATAGAAGAGTAACTATCGTACTTTATAGCCTAGTTAGTCCCTTATATATTACTAGGTGTTTTTTGTCTCCTTTAGTGCGCTAGGCTATAGGCTAGTAGCTTATTATTATAGTCCTTCTTATCTTTTCTCGTATCTATATCCTTCTCTACTCCTTGTCTACCTAGCTACTTCCGCCTCCTCGTAGTTCTCCCTCCTATCCTTAGACTATAGCTTAGATAGTCTCCCTCTATAATAGGTTGTCTTTCCTCTAGTATCCTTGCCTCTATCTACGTTAGTTTTAGTAGAGAACCCTCTACTATTGTTTTCTAAGGTGTTCGTCTACTCTATTATTGCTCTACTTTACTACGTATTACCTTACTATATCCTAGGTATAAAGGTAGATTAGAGTAATTCCGGATTCGCTTTAAAGGACTATCTAGTTTACGCTCTTATAGGCTTCTATAATATATTGTAGCGCTACGTTCTATACTCTCTTAAGTAGTTTCGTAAGTTCTTTCTAGTATCCTACTGTTTTTATAGAGTTCGCCTAGAGCTAGTATCTATATATTATAGCGGGTCGGACTATAGCTATATAGATATGTCTCGCCTTCTAGAACGACGCTCCTTATATAGATTTATAGAGCCTTTAAAGTAAGTTTATCTAGAATACCTTTTTTTCCGTAGCCTTCTTAACGTATAGTCCCTATATTAGTTTAGTATCTAGCTAGACTTCTAGTAACTATAGTAATAGCAATAGTTCTTCTTTAAAGCCTTAGATCTATACTATAGCCTTTAAGTCGTACTTACGGGATCTTATAAAGTAGATTAACTAGTATTTTTATAGTGCGAAGGCTGCGCTATATCTCTTTACCTACTATATATATTTCTCGTATATAGCCTCGAGCCTCCTATAGTTATCCGCCGTACTATTGCTCTATATAAGTATATTAGTATTATCTATAAATCCTATTACTAGTATATACTAGGCCTAGATCGCGGGAAGTAGTGTCCCTATAAAGAATAGGAAGAGAATAGAAGATAACGTTTACTCTTAGAGGATCCCTATCCTCTAGGGCCGTTCCTTATCTATATAGTCTCTAAGGTAGAGTTTAGTTATACGGCCCTAAAGGAAGGACTCGATAAACCCTACTACCTACACTAGGAAGCCTTATATTGCAATATTATAAAGTAGCCGGGCGTATAAGACGTTATCGAAAGCTCCTAATATATCTAGGTATAGTATAGACGCTACTACCTCTAGGTTAGTATCCTAAATCGTCTATACTTATTCTATAATTAGTTCGAGTACCGTAAGTGTAGACCGACCTAGCCTTACCTCTATCTATACCTCTAGTAGTAGGCCTCTTTCCTCTACGACCTTAGACATCCTTCCTATAACTATAGCCTCTAGCGTTTTTACTATTATGTTTAGTAGAGCTATAGGCCTATACGCGTTAGGCTTTATATAGTCTAGCTTCTATAGTTTCCTAAAGACAACTATAGTCGATTTCTTAAATATAGTAGGGTAGTAGCCTATCGTAAGGCACGCCGTATATAGCTTAGCAAGTAGTAGCGTAAAGCGGGCCTTATATCTCTTTAGGAGCTCGTTCGGTATCCGGTCCGGCTCTATAGCTTTCTTAGTTAGTAGCTATGCGATCGTTCCTAGTACTTCCGCTTCTATAACTTTAAGCTCTATATATATCGGTTCTAGGATCGTATCTTAAGCTATGTCGCTTAGGTTAGCTACCTTAGGTTCTAGGAAGAAGTATATAGCGAGAGCTTCTACTTTCTCCGCGTTATTCTAACTTTTTCTCTAGTTTAGCTCTAGGGGTCTAATTAGTATATCTAGGAACTATAGAGGCGGTTATAGTTTTCCGGCTCTTTCTCTCGCCTATCTAGCTAGCTTCTATATTTTGTCTAGGTTCTGCGTTATTTCCTTAATTGTCGCTCTCTAGGATAGATTTATATCTCTTCTAACCTGTTTCGACCTTATATAGTTAGCTACTATATACGCCTCGTAATTAGCCCTAGTCCTACTATTATACTATTCCTGTCTTACTAATCTCGCTGTCCTTATTAGGTATTATATCTCTAGAGTCTAGCTTTCTCTTACGAATAGAGATAGCCTAGCGTATAGGACTCTCTCTTAAATAGTATCTTATATAATCTCTTATAGCGCTTCTACCTACCTATCTACGTTACCCTTAGTATAGATCTCCTCGCTATAGAGCCTACTACTCTTTACTTAGATCCTCTCCTATATCTTGTCCTAGTCTACCTTTTTCTACTATAGTCTTAGGTCCTATATAGCCTCTCTTAGCTCTATGTCCTCGATCGTAGTTATAATTAGGAGGTAGTCCGATCTATAGGCGCGTTCCTAGTCTGTTTAATACGTAATAACGTATTGCTACGCTCTAGCTATTATAAATACTAGGTCTAGCGTTTAGTAACTATATCCTTGTTTCTCCTATATAACCGTTCTAGGCTCGATTATAAGGTCAAGTCCTACCTACTTAGTAGCCTAGATTAGTCGGTCTAATATAGCGTACTAGTTCTACGTAAGGTTTCCTCCTTACCTTAGGTAGTATAAGTTAAAATCCCTAAGTAAAATCTACTCTAAGCCTAGGTTCCTCTTATTTGCTAGTCGTATAGCTTCTATAGTAGCTAGTAGAGTGCCTAGTTCCGTATAGCTAGGTAGTCTACTAAGGTTATATACGTTATAGACTATAAGTAGTCCGTCCTTTATCTATATTCGGATAGATACTATGTCCGTAGAGGCCGCTTTAACCTACTTCTACTTTAAAGTGTCGAGGTATTTTAAGACTAGAAAAGCGGCTCTTACGTACTCCTCTATTAGAACGATTTAGTAGTAGTACTTACTTGTCTTTATCTACTCTATTTAGGGGTTAATCTATAGTTTCTAGAGTACTACGATCTGCGTTTCCTTTAGGTCTATCTCCTATAGAAGGAGCGACTAGATCGTTCGGCTATAGTTTACGTTATATTAGTAGATCTATAGGGTACGTCTATTTATTATATAGGTTATTAACTTTAGACGAGTATCTCTATACCTATATCTTTATCTTCGTCTTTATAGTTAGGTTAGCTGCTTCGGGTAATCTACTAGAATAGAAGTTTTCTCGTCTGTTTTCTTCCTTCTAATATTACTACTATCGTGCCTCTTAGCCGCTCTAGCCTTACTACGCTAGTCGCTTATATATCCGCTAGTATAGGCTCTCCCTTTTAAGCCGACTATTCTAGTTATAGGCCTAGTCTCTTTTTGTTCTATATAAGTATAAAGCCGTCGTACGTAGTTATCTATTACGTATAGGCTGCCTATTTCTACGCGAAGAACTTATAGAATTTATCCTTTTTTACGTGCGCGGCCTATTTAATTTTATAGATCCTCTTCTAGGAGGCGTGGTTTCCGTTATAGTTACTATATTTCCTAGTTATTACTATATATATATCTGTCCTATATTCTTCTACGTACTTCCTATATTTCTTAGTAGTCTCTTTATAGTAGTTTTTAACGTACCCGAACCTATTATACTAGAGGTATTATACGACTCTTTATTATAGGTAGAAGGGCTCTATAGTTTAGAAGTTACTATTATATAGGAGTCCTTTATTTACTATCTCCCTCGCCTACGCCTCGCTCTAGACTATTATAATAACTAACGACATATGTTTACCTTCTCGCGCTCTTACTTTCTCTAGCTACTTTACTCTTAGTACTTATAGGTCTAGGATATACCTTATATTTTCCTCCTATACTGTCTCCTAGAGTTGTTTCTTTCTAATATCTATATTTATAAGGACCTTATAGATTAGGACCTAGTATCTATTTTATTAGATTTCCGCCTTAGGCTATATCTCTTTTAGCTACCTCTAGTTCCCCTCTAGCCTTTTCTTATCTTCTATACTATATACTAGTACTCTTAGGTTACTACTTAGTAGTTTCTAGACCGCTGCTACTATATATATTTCTATTCTTGCTTATATTTCCTTTACGTCTTACTTCCTTGTTTCCTCTCTTATCTCGGTAGAGCCTATATTAACCGTAATTATATAGGCTCCCTCTAGGTACTTTAGCTAGGTAGCTAGTACTAGATTAGCTTTAGCTACTATCTATACCTACGACTATATACGCGCCTATATAGTATTTGTACGTTAGGACTTTTATATTACCCTAATATTATCGCTAATCTATTATAGTTTCGCTACTATATAGTATGTCTTACTATAGTATCGGATTGCGAGCTAGGTGCGCTCTTAAGCGCGTAAGAGAGTCTAGAGGAGGTCTTAAGGTAGGCTTCTATATTTAAGAGCTCGTTCGATGTCGGCCTTAATAGTTCTTAGTTCTATTATATAGAAGTTGTCCTCTAGTTTATTAGTTTTAGCGGTATTGCCGCTACTAGCCTCGCTAGCTAGCCTAGCGCGTAACGCGTCCGGAGGGTAGCGGCCTCTATTCTCGTCGCGCGCTATTCTACTATTAATGTTAGTAGTACGCTCTAGGTGTATATACGCGTACTAAGAGGCCCTAAGGCCTCCGCCTTTAGTCGTCGCCATTGCTATTATATTTATGTTTTTTGTACTACTAAATATAATAGTAAAAACGCTAGAGGCTATAGTTATAGAAAGGATATCTAAGGTCGTAAAAGAAAGAGGCCTACTACTAGAGGCGCAGATAGAGGTAAGACTAGGCCGGTCTACACTTATAGCACTTAAACTAATTACGAAATAAGTATAGACGATTTAGAATACTAACCTAGAAGTAGTAGCGTCTATACTATACCTAGATATATTAGAAGCCTTCGATAACGTCTTATATACCCGGCTACTTTATAATATTATAATATAGGGCTTCCTAGCGTAGATAGTAGAATTTATCGAGTCCTTTCTTTAGAGCTATATAACTAAACTCCGCCTTAGAGACTATATAGATAAAGAATAGCCTTAGAAGATAGGAATCTATTAAAAGTTAACGTTATCCTCTATTCTCTTTCTATTCTTTATAGAGATACTACTTCCTACGATCTAGGTCTAGTATATACTAGTAATAGAATTCGTAGACGATACTAATATACTTATATAGAGCGATAGTATAGCGGACAACTATAGAAGGCTTAAAGCTATATACGAAAAATATATATAGTAGGTAAGAGGATATAGCGTAGCCTTTATACTATAGAAATACTAATTAATCTATTTTATAAGATCCTATAAGTACGACCTAAAGGCTATAGTACGGATCTAAGGCTTTAAAGAAGAACTATCGCTATTACTATAGTTACTAGAAGTCTAGCTAAATACTAAACTAACGTAGAGACTATATATTAGAAAAGCTATAAAAAAAGAGAATATTCTAAATAAACTTAATTTTAGAGGCTCTATAAATCTATATAGAGAGCGTCGTTCTAGAAGGCGAGATATATTTATATATAATATAATATAACAATCTTTTACTATACTACCTCGTCTCCAAGTAAGCGGAGTGTCCTATCTTTAGTTTTTAAGTACAAAAGCCCTTAAGGCCTAATAGGGCCTCTCTAGTATAAAACTCCTTAGACCTCCCTCTGTTCTTTATAACTAGCCGCTACTCGGTTGTCCCCTTATTTGTTCTCCTTAGGACGTATATAGTATCTATAGGAGCCCTCCCTCTTACTAGGTGCCTGCCTCTCTCTCTAAAGTACGACCTTAGGTCGTCTACGCCTCTTCCTCCTCTTGCGCTAGTAAGAATTAGCCGAGTATACCTTCCTAGATAAGCTATTTCGCTATAGCGAGGAAGCCTTTCTTTATAGTCGTTAGTATCTCCTAGTCGGACGTACCTACGTTAGCGAATAGGCTCTACCTATTTCCTTATTAGAGTAGGTAGAACACGTATATATTGTAGCCCCAACCACCCTCAATTACCGGGTAGTAGTAGAGAGGTGGAAGGCGCTAGTTATAAGGCGGGAACCGTCTACTCTATGCCTCATAATAATAGTAGGTGCTATAGCCTTTACTATAGCATATATGCCCCTATACTAGGCTATTAGACTATGTTTACTTACCTACACTCTATATAGTACTCGTATAAGTCTCGAACACTCGTCGAAGGGGTCGAATTCTCCTTATTCTGTCTGTCTGTCTATATAAGAGAAAAGCTACTTGTGTCCCAAAAAACTGTCCTACTCCTAAGAGAACTACACCCTTACTAGTAGTTATAACTAGCTCCTCGGGCTTATCTCCGAGGCTCGGACTAGTAGGCTAGGGTGTGTGTGTTAGCGAGCCAACATACTCCTCCCCTACTTAGTACTAATGCCCCTAACTTAGGACTAGTAGCTAGTAACAAATAAAATATATAAAATAAGTGTCGTTAGTACTACGTTTTCCTCCCTTCTATTATATATATATAGATAGCGGCACACTTCTATAGCGGCCTCTCTTTTAGCGTAATACTCTAATACTATAGAAACCTACCTAAACCTAACCGTATATCCGCCTTAAATAGGCCGACTTCCACCTTCCTCGCCTAAGGCCTTCTATAGAGAGGTCGGGCCCCTAGGGGCCCGACTATTCTATCGGGACCTCGTCTATATTTAGACGTCTTATATAGGTATACTATAGATGTTAGAGGTATCGCCTACTACGCCTACTAGCCTAGCGTCTTAAACTAGTCTCCGGCTAAAGTCTATATTGTTATTAAAGTAGCTATTCTTGCCGAAGCGGCTTCTCTCGATCTCGACGAACTCGTAGAATGCCTTCTTATAGTTGTTAAGAGTAAGCTCGCAATACGCTATTAGCTTTTCTTAGAACCTACTTAAATTGTACGACTATAGGCTATTCGAATAGAAGGCTACTTGCAGGTTATCCTATAGGAGAATCCCTATAAGAGCTTTACTAATAGAGGTCGCAGGATCTAAATAAATTGCTGCTAGGAAGGGAAATAGGACTGCGGCGTACTTATTAGGGTGCCCGGACGGAGAGGTCGGTCCGGGTATTAGCTCGCGCTACGCTTTATAGATGTCTTAGTAGGACTTAGCTACTTCTCCTATCTCTAGGGTATTCTTTTTAGGATTATAGTATACAAACTATAGAAGTACTATACGTCTCTTCTTTGTCGAGGAATCTGCTTTATAAGGCAATATAGGTAAGGTAATCCGAGCTTAGAACTTGTTATAAGGCTTAAGAGTCTAGTTATGTCCTATCTTAGATACATCCTCAGCCGTCTAGTACTTATCTATAATAGTATTAATAAATCTATACTCTACCCCTACTAGGTTGCGGTCCTTTAACCTATATACCTACGCCTCGAATTTGCTCTTATTATTAAGTCCCTAAACTAGGTAAGTAGTATTCTAGTTGTCCTTATTGTCGAAGGATACTAACTCCTAGATCTAACTAACTCTTTCGCTCTTCTCTAACTTGCGAATAGATATATTAATATACTTAAATACGTTCGTCTTATTATCCGTATAGCTGTTCTTACCTCTATATATATACTTAGTATAGTAGAAGTAAGAGACTAGGTTCGTCGCGTAATTAGAACGGAGTACTATATAGTATATCTAGTATACTAGGTCCTAGCGGATTAGTTACTAAATAAGGCTATAGTATATATTGCGATACTATCCTATATTAGGCCGACCTCCTTACTCTCGTAGGTACTAGTTGTAATAGTTAAACTCTATCTTAATCTACTCCTCTATTAGCTTAAGCTAAGAGAAGAGGTCGACTCTAGTAGTTCTATCTATACTAAACTCTTTAACTGCGTTCTACTCCAACTTGCTAGGTATGTTCTTATTAAGGAATTCTACTATTAGAAACTTAGGTAAGGGGCCCTAATTCGGGTTAGCTTTATACCGATAGATCCCTAGTACGTCGCTAGGAATCTTAGGTCTGCGACTAGCTATAAACTAGCTATAATTACTTAGTTTATAGCCGTTTATCGTATCGAAGTCCTACTAATAGTATATAGCGAACCGAGCTTCTAGTATAATACGAGAGATGTTAGTATATAGTCCGAACATAGTAGACGAAGCCTTCTATAGGTAGTTAAAGTAGAGAGGAGACGCTAACCTGTCTCCCTCCTTAATCGTCGAAAATTGTCTTATAATTTCCCTAACAACTACTTCGGGCTACTTAGCCGCTATACTAACATTATTAGCTACTAGTAGAACTAAGCGACGGTTAAGCTTAATATTGCATCTTCTATAAATATAGGGGTGCGATCCTATATCCGCTCTAGATAGCTTTCTCGTAGCTGTATTAGATGCCTAAGAGGCGTAACTACTAGAGCGAGACCGGATTATTAGGTTATTAGCCGAGCCCTCTCTACTAATAGGCTATAAGGCATTCGAATCTCGCCTACTTCCTTCGCTCGCGCGCTTCTAAGTATTAGAGGGTCTAGCTTAGGGTCCTACGACTATCGTCTTAGTAGCCGAGCCCTTAGGGCCCGACTATTTAGAACTGCCTAACTAGATTGCCCTAGTCTGCCCTCGCGTACGTCCTAGGTCTATCGAAGGTTCTAGACTTAGCGCTAGAGTATCGGAAGGTCTTAATAGTCTAGTAGTAGAGCCGGATGTCGATAGCCTCTCTATAGAGCGACTCTTATCCTCCCTCGTAAGGAACTCTTTAGTTAGTTTAATATTAAAGTTCTTTATAACTCCTTTATAGAGGTCGCTATTAAGGTCGACTCTATCGATCGTCGCTCTATTCTTCTAAATCTTCTCGAAATCTGCCTTCGTAGCTGCTAGGTTAGTCGATCGATTAGCTACTAGATAGGCTAGCCGCTAAAGTATAGCCTTACGTAGTAGAAGTCTAGCTTCCGCAAACCTAGGATTTCTGCCTATAAAGGTAGACATTTCTTTCGCAGTTCCTAGCTTATTTAGCCCCTTCTTAAACTATAGTAAAGCTAGCTACTTCGGGCTATAGTTGGTCTCGATAGCTACGCGTACTCGGTTACGAGTATCTCGTTAGTTCTTTCCTACGGTTACGGCTATTTAGAAAGTAGGAAAGTTACTCTAGTTAGAATTTAGCTAAATAGTATTCCTATCTAATAGGTTTATACTATTAATAAACTCGAAGGCTATGTCGTTTATATCTGTCTATACTATATTAAATATACGGAAGAACTTAATATAGACTTCTCGCCTAGTTTCTTCGTTAGGAATAGTACGAATCCTAGTAGAGAGTTCTTGTACTTCTATATAACCTCTATAGTAGTCGGAAGCCGCCTAGGATAGGTTACTAATAGTTGTCCGAAGTAGGGTAGGTAGGCCTACTCCTCTCGAGTCCTACGAACTTATGCTTATATACTATTGCCGCTATCGCGACTAGGCTAGTAGTGTTGTTAGGTTAGGGAGATCTAGACATTATATAGAGTAAGTTAGAAAGGGAGGTAGGGGTGTTAGTAGAGGAAAGCCGAGTTAATGTTAGTAAAGAGGTAGGAGTTGTAATAAAAAGTTAGCGGCTCTTATAGCTCCTGCGTAGGTACTAGTACGTTCTCCTCGTAGGTAAACGCTAGTAAATGCTTATACTAGCGCTAGTAAATAGGTAAACCGTTTGCTATCCGTAATTACTATTACTATAGTTATAGCTTTCCGTTTACCTACTTTGCTACTCTTTTTAGGCTAGCTTTGTTTTACGTGCTAGTAAGAGGTGTTCTATCTAGTTCTTCTAGTTTATACTATACCGTACGCGGAGTATACTTCCTAACTTTATAGGGCCCTTGCTAGCGGAAAGCTAGTTTATCCGAGCGTAAATACTATAGTTCTGTCCGATGTATTATTACTAGGTTACTAATACGGAACTCCTGCTAATCGACATTTCGAGTATTATTAAAGTACTCCTTTGCCGCCTCTCTCGACCGCTTAATCCGTGCGGTCGCATCCTCTATAGTTGTACTTATAGCCTCTAGAGTAGTAGCCCTAGTATAGAGCAGTTCCTCGCGTATCTAGATCGCTCCCTAGTCTACTACCCCGTACGTCCTATACTCTAGCTCGATTAGTAGAACGGCTTCTTATCCGATTATAAGTATAGTAGAGGTTTGTCCTATTAAGCTAACTACAGTAGTCCTCTCTACTTACAACACTACTAGGATATATATAGTCTACGCCTAGGCTCCTCCTTTTAATAGTTTCGATAGAGCTTCTAGTATCGGCTTATGTCTAACCTCTATAATAGCTACACTCTCTAGGTAGTAGAGCGAGATCCTAGGCCTCCTAACTCTATAGCTCTATAGTATTGCTTTAACCTCTCTAAGATTAGTCCTAGTATTATCTAGTACACACTTATAGGGCGCTCCCTATCTATAAAAGATGTCTTTATAGATAAACTTAGTAACCTACTTAGCGGTAATCTCCTTCGCCGTCTTATAGATAACCTTAGCCTCTACCTATCTAGATAGGGACTCCTATACTATAATAAGGGAACCCCGCGCATTAATATAAACTAGATTAATATACTATCTTTCTCCTACTAACTACACTTATACCTCGCGTATAGGCGCTAGCCGTCGATTACTATTCCTATAATTGCAGTCCCGATACGTTTAAAGTAAGCCGCGCATTCTATATATATACTGTCCTACTAGTATAGCCTCGATAGCGTCTAATATATACTGTCCGCACTTCGGTATCTATATAGATTATATACCTATTAAATAACCTCCTTTCTAGCTTCTAGCCGGTCTAGTACTTGCTATAGTAGAGTACTTATATATCGTTATTAAAATAGACGCCTATCCTTAAGGACAAACTTCTTCGACATTCTTATATACCTACGGTACTCCGCCGCCCTTATATCTATAGACCTCTTTCTATATACTAGAATAAATATAATCGCCTTAGTCGCGTAGTTATAGTTATCCGGGTGTCCCTCGAGCTCGCTAGGTACAACCGAATTAATATTAAGATAGTCGGGCCTCTAGGGCCTAACTATCTAAACCTCTCCTAAGAATATACTAAAGAACTAATAATTAATTACTTCCTCGTTATCGCTACTATCTTCGTTAGTAGCCTAACCTTCTTCCTTCTCTCCCGCCTCTAGCTATCTAAATAAGGTATCCGGTCCTAAGTACCTACTACTAGGTATATACCGAACCTTAAATATAAATAGCCGTATCTAGGCGATCTATCGTGTAATAGTCGCATTAGGCAAGTCCGTAGCTGCTTTGTTTAACTAGTAAAACAACGTAAGCGCGTCTACTTCTAGTCTAAAGAAGGTGCTAAACAGCTAGAGCTTAAGCTTCCGTAGCGCCTTAAGTACTCCGAGGCACTCCCGTTTACCTACGTTATACTTCCGCTAAGCCTTATTCTATAGCCCTCCTTTATACCGAGAAGGATACTATTTTCTATCTACTTCCTATATTAAAACCGCACCTTATCTATCCCTACTTACGTCGATAGCTACGATAATTAGTCCGGATCCGTCCGAGTAGTCTAGAGTTACTAGCGTAGGAGCAGTTACTAAGTACTCTATATAGACGTCCTTAGTAGCTATATACTCCTTCTACTATTCGAACTTAGTATCTTTTTATAAGAGCTTATATAGAGGTTTCGCTACTTAAGCGAAACCGGGTATCTATATATAGAAGTATACTACTATACTAAGGAAGATGCGTACTTTCTTTTAGTTCTAAGGGATAGGCTAGGTCGTTAGTTTAGCTATACGAGAGGCGTCTAGATGCCGTCCGTCTCGATTAGTTATATACCCTACTACCTTAACCTTAGTCTAGAGCAGCTACATCTTCTTTATAGCTACTATTATACTAGCTCGTTCTATATCTACTAAAACTCTATCTAATAACTAGATATACTCTACTACGAACCGCCGTAGTCCGGGCTCTAGCTCCTACCCGCTATAGGTTGTCTTTAGGCCTTTAACGCTAAAGTCGTCTAGAAATAGTAGCGCTATATATAAAATATAGTTAAAGAGGACCGTAGTTACTACCCTAGAGAATTGCGCTACTAAGTTAGTCGCTCCTTAAGGAACTATCGTTATTCGGAGTAGCCTAAAGAGCCTATTAAATCTAGTTAGATCTCTGCTCTCCTCCGTAAGCGGGAGCTAATTATACCTAGAGAACATATCTAGTAGGCTCGCTATTTCGCATCCTATAAAGTGCTCTAAGAAAGAGTTAGTATCTAGAGGTAGATAAGCGTTCTTAATTATAACTCGGTTAATCTCTTAGGCTATATTAATTAGTCTATACTCTCCTAGGTTCTTCTTCGTAACTAGAAAGTATAGATTCTAGTAGGCTCTATACTTAAACTCGAGAGTACCTACCTATAGTCTAGCTCGAAGCATCTTTTCTACTACCGCTCGTAAAGAGGGGTTAATCCGGAACCCTAGATACTACTATAGCGTATATAGCACTGTCTATATAACTTAGATAGGCGCGACGTTCGAATATACTCTTCCGAGATAAGTAAAATCTACTACTAGAGCAGCCTTGCAATTATAAAGTATCTCTTATAATAAAAGGGCCTTCTTCCTCTTTAGTTCGATTCCTAGCTTAATACTGGATAGTACCGTAGGAGTAAGACGGCTCCCTCGCGCTATCTACGAGAACTTCTTAGTTAGGTACGTTCTATCGAACGGTCCTATCCCTATAGGTAGTAGCGCCTCTTAATCTAGATAGATTTGTTTCTAGCGAATAGTACCTCCTAGATCTTTACTATCCGTCTTATAGATAGAGGCTAGTATAGGGTTTACTTTATCGGCTTTTCGCTTATATATTATATATATATAGAACTTAGCCTTTCGCTAGGCTCGATTGCGCTTCTACTACTTTAGAGCTATTAAGATATACTAGTCGGAAAGCCCGGAGGTTCTGTCTTCGAGTTCTAGGGCACTCTAGTTGTCCGGAATATAGTCGAGCCCCTAGGGCCTAACTATCTCGTCCTCTTCTATACTAGCTATAATACGATAAGGAATAGCGGGAACTATAGTAGCGTAGGCCCTACTTACTATTTTCCTATAAGAAGAAAGTCTTCGACGGTTCTATACCCTTTGTTCCTAATAGTCTCCGTAAATATAATAGATTCGCTACCTTTACTAGATATAGTCCCTTCCTACGTACTATCGTCGCAGTTCTTACTTAATAACCTAACTTTCCGAGCCTATAGCTGGCCTAGAAGAAGCGGGACCGCCTTATGTCCCTACTTAGGCTCTAATACGAATATAGGAATCGTACTTTCTACCCTAAAGACAATAGTAGCTACCTTTCTATATATGCCGACGATTCGGGCCCGTCCGCTAGTAGTGTTTATACCTATCTTAGGGATGTCCTATATTATAGTAATACTATATCTACGTACTCTTTCCTTATCGATTACGTATAACTCTGCCCCTTTATCGATTAGGGCAGTCTTATCGCTATACCTACTCTTTTCCGGACTAATATAGTAGAGTACCTAGATAGTCGGTACTATAATATAGTCTTCGATAACTATAGATAGGTCTACTATCTTTTCTGCCTTATATAGTTCCTCGGCTGTCTATCGGTTATTTCGCTAGAGTATAAGAGCCCTATAGTTATTTACCTAAGACTAAGAATCTAGCTTTCTATACTCTAGAGTAGCGTTAAGGTACTTTGTAATCTGTTCTATATCTAGAGCTAGCTACTCTCGTTCGTTAAGCTCTAAGTAGAACTTTATATAGAGCTCTATACTTATCTAGTAGGTATCGATAGTTTTATGTCGTAGTATATCGTATAGTTCGTAGTCGTCTACTCTAATCTTATCCTAAAGTATCCGTATAGCTAGCTTAGATCTACTAAGAAGAATAAACTTTTTAAAGCTAATAGGGAACTGCTAGTAGATAAGTCGCTTTAGAAAGCGGGTCTCTAACTTCCTACTAACTAGCTACTATTCGTCTTCCTCCTTACTCTTTGTCCGATAGTAGTTATTAAACCTCTATCTTTCCGGGACTTTCCTAGCCTTTCGTATAGGAGGATTTACTAGCCCGGCTTCTATTATCTTCTTATTCTAGATATCTAGTTCCTCTTCTTCTTCTTCGACCTAGCCTAAAGTTAATTAGCTACTTATATTCGAACCTACCGCCTCTTTAACTCGGTTCTCTAGCTAATATAAGTCCCGGCTAGCTATACTAGCTCTAGGCTGCCTTATACTTACCGCCTCCTTCTACTTCTTAATCCTATCCTTTAGGACTCGATCCTAAGATAGCCTTAGTAGTATTACCTTGCTTTTAGCCGCCTCCTTACTCTTCCTTATATTGTCGATAGTAGTAGCTACTACTATATTAACCTCCTTCTTTCTAGAGTCTAGATTCTCTTTCTTCTTAAGGTTACAAACTCTCGGCTAATAATACTAGGTCGGAGAGGATCTCCTCTTATAAATAACGTCCGAAAGCAACTAGTTCGTACTTATTGCCTATACTACTAGTAGTAGGGATGCTTCTCCTTAGCGAGTTAGGCTCCTAGGGCCTAACTATCTATTATTCGTATAGGAGATACTAGGGCGAGGAGTCTAATTCTAATTAAGCTAGACGCTCTCTAGAACTACCTACCTTATATCCCTTCTATACTATAGGACGGACAACTTCGTAGTATTTAGGTACGGCGGCTATAGAATAGTTCTCTTCCTTTCTAGTATCGATAGTAGAATAGTATATACGAAATAAGTAATCCTTAGGGTCCGTCTATTAAAAGGAGGAAGTCTAAATCCTCTTACTCCTTTTACTATATATCTTCTATAAGTATCCTAGTAGACGTATCCTACCTCTAGAAGCTACGATATAATAGGGCAGTCCTTAGCGTAGTACCTAATATCCTAATAGAAGTAGTACTTCCCCTTCTATCGTAGAGTCGACTACGTACAGTAAGGTCGTTAGTGCAGATAGAGCAGCCGCATACGCGCTAAAGCTAGCTCCTATAGTATAATTAGGCTCTACGACGCTAACTTAGCTATACTATATATTAGGCACTACTCTAGGAGGATTAACTAGCCTAGCCCCTTAGGGGTCTTGTTTATATAGAATACTATAGCGTAGTAACATCTTCTTAAACTTCCGGATAAAGTTATTATCGACTAGGGTCTTACTAGAAGGTACCTTATAGACGTAGTCTTGCCGGCTAGCTTCTATAGACCGTTAGACCGCAGCTATTTGCTCGTTATTACTCTTCTAAGATAGTCGGAAGCCTTTAAGCCCCTCGACTATATTTTCGATAGTTACTAGGATCTCGTCGAACCTACGGTAACCCTTAGTACGTTAGAGATGTAGGCTAAACTTTTAGTAGATCTTCTCGCTAATTTTTGTAGGTAGGGCCGATAGTAGGAGGATAGTACGCTCCCTTTTACTTATGTCTTAGTTAGGTATACTATTAGACGCTAAATAGAACTAACGTAGGTAGTTAGCAAGATTATCCTATTCTATATACCTCTTCCTATAGAGAGCCTCTAGGTACTAAGTAGACTTAATTACGTAGAAGGCGTCCGACTTAAAGAAGTAGTTTAGGAAGCTAGCTTTAAACCGCTCCTAGTTCCCCTCCTCTACTCTAAGTAGGTTCTTAATTTCCAGGCGTAGGATAATTTAATAGTTAGTAATAAACCTCTATATCTTCTAGTTATCGGCCTCCCCTTCTAGATTATACTACTTAAGTAGATTCTTATACCGCTCTAGGAACTCTATAGCGTTCTTGCCTTCGAAGGATAGATTACTATTAGAACTAGGTACTAGCATTTTAGGCTTATTAGCTACTATAATAGACCTTACTAATACCTTAAGTATAGCTCCTAATATTATTATGTTTGAATTTATTATAGTTAGTGCAGCCGGAGTTCGATTTGCCGTAGGTAACTCGTTCGGATCTAGCTATATAGGCATATGCCTAGTATTAAGAGCAAACTTAGGGGAATTATCCTAGTCTTAGATCGAAGGGCTTTAGCGTCCTTTAGCTTCCTTAGAGCTTACTAATATTACGTTCTAATCTTTCTAAAAATCCTTTTATAGAAGCAATATACGAGCCCGCTCCTTCTTCTATAGTCGGGCCCCTAGGGCCTAACTATTCGTAACCTGTCCGCAATCCTCGTATCCCCGATCCTAATACTCTCTAATACTTGTCTACGCCGCGTCCGAAACAGAAAAGACCTTAGTTAGTATAGTTCCCCCTTATATTAGCAAATTAGTGCTAGGTTTGCACTTATATAATCTAATATTGCTAATCCTTATCCGGGGCCTCTATTATCGATTTAGGCTCTCCCCCCGTAATTTCGACTCCGCTACTCTCCGCGCGAAGAGTATTAGGGTTAAACCGATGCCCCGAAGGGTTCTAAATACTAAGTACTAATGTTCTCTTATTCGCGAGATAAGGTACTATAACTAACTAACTAACTAATAGGTCTAACTAAGTATAGGAAATAGTGCTACGCCTAAGTGCGTATACTAGAGCCTCTTTTTCGTATTATAGTAATACTATCCGTATAACTATACTAAGAGCGTCCTATAGTCCTTTCGGCGCGAAGACCTACTATACTAAGGGTGCATTTTTATACTTCTTTAAGATCTAGAGATTTTAGCGTAATTAGCGCCTCTGCCTTAGATCTTCGTTCTCGTAGTGCTTGTCCGGCATCGATAGTACGAGTCGTGCCCCACCTTCGGCTCTAGAAATATAGCCCCAACTACTCTCAATTACCGGGTAGTAGTAGAGAGGTAGAAGGCGCTAGTTATAAGGCGGGAACCGTCTACTCTATACCTTATAATAATAGTAGGTACTATAGCCTTTACTATAGCATATATGCCTCTATACTAGGCTATTAGACTATATTTACTTACCTATACTCTGTATAGTACTCGTATAAGTCTCGAATACTCGTCGAAGGGGTCGAATTCTCCTTGTTCTATCTATCTATCTATATAAGAGAAAAGCTGCTTATGTCCTAAAAAAACTGTCCTACTCCTAAGAGAACTACACCCTTACTAGTAGTTATAACTAGCTCCTCGGGCTTATCCCCGAGGCTCGGACTAGTAGGCTAGAGTGTATGTGTTAGCGAGCCAATAATATACTTAGCTATTTACGTACTTTATCCGTACTTATACTTAGGGGGATACTCCTAGGACCCTACGCTTAGCTAGGTAGTAGTTAAATCCGATATATTCTGTCCGTAAGAGAGTAACTATTATACTTTATAGCCTAGTTAGTCCCTTATATATTACTAGGTGTTTTTTGTCTTCTTTAGTACGCTAGGCTATAGGCTAGTAGCTTGTTGTTATAGTCCTTCTTATCTTTTCTCGTATCTATATCTTTCTCTACTCCTCGTCTACCTAGCTACTTCTACCTCTTCGCAGTTCTCCCTTCTATCCTTAGACTATAGCCTAGATAGTTTCCCTCTATAATAGGTTGTCTTTCCTTCGGTAACCTCGCCTCTATCTATATTAGTTTTAGCGGAGTACCTTCTATCGTTGTTCCTAAAAGTGTTTATCTACTTTATTATTGCCCTACTTTACTACGTATTGCCTTACTATATCCTAGGTATAAAGGTAGATCGGGGTAATTCCGGATTCGCTCTAAAGAACTATCTAGTTTACGCTCTTATAGGCTCCTATAATATGTCGTAGCGCTACGTTCTATACTCTCTTAAGTAGTTTTATAAGTCCTTTCTAGTATCCTACCGTTTCTATAGAGTTCGCTTAGAGCTAGTACTCGTATATTATAGCGGGTTAGACTATAGCTATATAGATGTGTCTTACCTTTTAAAAGGACGCTCCCTATATAGATTTGTAGAGCCTCTAAAGTAAGTTTATTTAAGATACCTCCCTTTCCGTAGCCTTCTTAACGTATAGTCTCTATATTAGTTTAGTATCTAGCTAGACTCCTAGTAACTATAGTAACGGCGATAGTCCTTCTTCGAAGCCTTAGATCTATACTATAGCCTTTAGGTTGTACTTGCGGGATCTTATAAAGTAAATTAACTAGTATTTTTACGGTGTAAAAGCTACGCTATATCTCTTTGCCTACTATATATATTTTTCGTATATAGCCTCGAGCCTCCTATAGTTGTCCGCTATACTATTGCCCTATATAAGTATATTAGTATCGTCTACAAACCTTATTACTAGTATATACTAGGCCTAGATCGTAGAGAGTAGTATTTCTATAAAGAATAGGAAGAGAATAGGAGACAACGTTAACCTTTAGGGGATCCCTATCCTCTAGGGACGTTCTTTATCTATATAGTCTCTAAGGCGGAGTTTAGTTATATAGCCCTAAAGAAAGGACTCGATAAACTCTACTACCTACGCTAGGAAGCCCTATATTATAATATTATAAAGTAGCCGAGCGTATAAGACGTTATCGAAAGCTCCTAATATGTCTAGGCATAGCATTAACGCTACTGCCCCTAGGTTAGTATCTTAGATCGTCCGTACTTGTTCCGTAATTAGTTTAAGTACTATAAGTGTAGACCGACCTAGCCTTGCCCCTATCTATGCCTCTAGTAGTAGGCCTCTTTCCTCCGCGACCTTAGATATCCTTCCTACGACTATAGCCTCTAGCTAGTATATAATTATATTCGTTCCTACAAACTTATATAAAGTAGGTAGGTAAAGCCTACCTACGCTTTCCCGCTTAAGGCTACAACTTTATGCCTTTATTACTTCGAGGGAGGAGCCTTAGGACAAAGCTCCTACTCTACGCTCTATATACTATTTGCTCCTTAAGCCTTAGTTATACTCTTTCGGGCTATAGCGAGCTAAAGCCCGGTCGCCTCTTTTCTAAAACCGATATACGCGTCCGTCCTCTCGGGCTAAGTAGATAGTGTCTTAGTCGCTACTATTACCTACTACGCCCTAGGAGAATAACTCCCTTTACGTTGCTATACCGTATCTCTTTAGCTATAGCCGGCTATATCTCGTAGGCTTACTTGAGTATTTACTCCTAGCTAGGTAGTAGTACTCTTATGTTTCTACCTACTAACTAATATATCGCCTCCTTCTCGCTTCCTTACGCCTTATACTCTCTTCTTCTTACTTCGAGTCTTCTCTTTAGCTCGCCTCTCTATATCTCTTTTACCTACTTCTTTATATAGGCCTTCCTAGGCTTCCGAGCGCTTCTAGGTAGCTACTAGACTAGGTATCCTTCGTCGTAAGGCTATACTTTAGGCAAAACTCTCCTACTCGCACTTAAGCAATTAATAGGCTCCTACGGGCTCTATAGCGTTACTCTAAGTTCTATTACCTACTAACTAACGCTATCCTTCTAGCTTTTTTACTTCGGCTCTTCTAAGTATATAATGCATCTACTTCTAGCTTTAATAATATATACGCTCTCTAAGTCCTCTCGAAGTCTTCTAAAGGTAGGTAGTTCGGATCTAGAGACTATATATTAGGTAACTTGTTGTCCTTTTAGCTCTAAATACTCTTAGCTAAGAATTCCTCCTATATACTAGAGGTGTTCTATCGACGCCTAGGAGTTCCGCGGCTCTTTCGTACGCTTACAATTAAGCGGACCTGTTTCTAACGTAGGTAGGTCGTCGTCGGATAGTTTTTATACCTATTTCGGTAGTAGTCCTCTATTCGGAGTCGTCTTAGCGAAACTATACCGGATTTCGTACTCTACAATTCCGCTCTACTACGCTATATACTTTGCTAGTATAGTCGAGGCATTGCCTCTCCTACCTGTTTCTACCTATAGCCGCGTAGAGGCGTGTAATTAGTCTTCGTAGGCGATATATTTATATAGCTATAGTCCGACCTACTATAATATATAGGTACTAGCTCTAGGCGAACTCTATAAAAATAGTAGGATACTAGAAAGGACTTATAGAACTACTTAAGAAAGTATAGAATATAGCGCTATAATATATTATAGAAGCCTATAAAAGCGTAAACTAGATAGTTCTTTAGAGCGAATCTAAAGTTACCTCGATCTATTTTTATACCTAGAATATAGTAAAGTAATATATAATAAAGTAGAGTAATAATAGAGTAGACGAATATCTTTAGGAATAATAGTAGAAGGTACTTTACTAAAACTAATATAGAAGGAAGTAAGGACGCTAGAGGAAGAATAATCTATTATAGAGGGAAATAATCCGAGCTATAGTCTAAAGATAGAAGAAAGAGGCGCGAGGAGATAGAAGTAGCTAGGTAGACGAGAAGTAGAGAAAAATATAAATATAAGAGAAGATAAAAAGGACTATAATAATAAGCCGCTAGCCTATAGCCTAGCGTACTAAAGGCGATAAAAGATACCTAGTAATATATAAGGAACTAACTAGGCTATAAAGTATAATAGTTATACTTTTATAAATAGAATATATTAGATTTAACTACTATCTAGCTAAGCGTAGAGTCTTAGAAGTATTTTCTAAGTATAAGTATAGATAAGGTACGTAAATAGCTAAGTATATATACGTATTCTACCTACTCTAATAAGAAAATAGATAGAGCCTATTTGTTAACGTAGATACGTCTAACTAGAAGATACTAATAACTATAAAGAAAGGCCTCCTCGCTATAGCGAAATAGCTTATTTAGGAAGATATACTCGGCTAATTCTCGCTAGCGCGAGAGAAGAAAGAGGCGCGGACAACTCGAGGTTATATTATAAAGAGAGAGGTAAATACCTAGTAAGAGAGAGAGCTTCTATAGATACTATATACGTTCTAAGGAGAATAAATAAAAAGATAACTAAGTAGCGGCCGATTATAAAGAATAGAGAAAGGTCTAAGGAGTTTTATACTAGCGAGGCTCTATTAGGCCTTAAGAGCTTTTATATTTAAAAAAAACTAAAGGTAGAATACTTCGCTTACTTAGAGACGAGGTAGTATAGTAAAAGATTATTATATTATATACTATTACTACTAATAAGAAATTAGTTTCTTCTCTTACTCTCTAGTTCTTAAGCTAGAAGGCTTTTCTAATCTTAAGCCTATCTAGAAACTAAATAAGGTTGTTCTAGTCTAGCTAGACTTAGCTATCTATATCCTCTAGTTTCTAGGAGGTCCTAATACTATATATAATTATCTATATACTTAGTAACTCTACCTAGACTTCTAGGTATATAGCCTTAAGCTATAACTAGTCCTTCTCTAGCTAGCTTTTCTCTTCTTCTCTATAAAGAATAACTTTAAAGTCTCTACTAGGAACCTTCTAAATAGCTTTAATCTACTATACTTTAAGTTGCCTTCTAAGCTCTTTATAGCTTATTTTCTTCGCTAATTCTTTTTTTTTCTTAGTTTTCTATCTTTACTAAAATAGTTATAGATACCTAAGGTTAGAGCTTTAGTATTATATATCTAATTTAAGTAGTTTAGGCCTATATTTTCGAGGTAGTAGTAGTAGATATTAGGCAACTCTAAAGAGTTTTCTAAATAGTTTAAAGAGTCTAGAACTCTTTCTAGTAGAAGGTAAGGTAGAGGAGAGCCTATTAGGCCTATTAGAGAAAGAGGAGAGTTAGAAAGAAGGAAAGAGTTATCTAGATATTAAAGTAACTCTAGATCTATTTAGTAAGTATCTTTAAGTTCCTTTAGATAGTTAGTTTTAAAGTATTAGTTTTATTAGTTATTCTCTAGCCTTAGAGGCTAGAGAGAGGTAGTTATAGGCGAGTTTAGGCCGCCTAGAAGTTAAAGACGCAATCTCCTTCTTCTAGACTCTCTTCTCTACTCGCAATATTGTAGTATTAGTTAGAGAGTATTATCGCGTATTAGGAGGCCTCGAGGCCTTCTACTATTATTGTCGTCGCCTATAGAGGCGCGTTTATTTTTTTTTTATAGGACTTAACCTATTATATTAGATACTATAGACGAAGACTCTAAACTAAGAAAGAAAGGAAAGAGTAAGAAGAAATAGAAGTAAGCTAGGATATATATAACGTAGCGAGAGCGCCTCTATTAAGTCTTAGCGTATTAGAGCGCTTACCTAATACTACCTAAGGTAGCGCTAGTACTAGTCCTTATATCTATCTAACCTACCTTCTTACTCTCTATCTACTACTAACTAAAGCCCGTTATAGTAAGCTCTGTTTTATTAAAAGTAATATAAAAATAAGAGATAGAAGGCTAAAACTATATAGAAGAAAATAGACGTAAAGAGGTTTTTCTATATATCTAGTATATTTTCCTCTTAGAAAATATAAATATAATAGCGACGGCGACAACTAAAGGCGGAGGCCTTAGGGCCTCTTAGTACGCGTATATACACCTAGAGCGCACTACTAACATTAATAGTAGAATAGCGCGCGACGAGGATAGAGGCCGCTACTCTCTAGACGCGTCGCGCGCCGGGCTAGCTAGCGAGGCTAGTAGTAGCAATACCGCTAAAACCGATAAACTAAAGGACAACTCCTATATAATAGAACTAAGAACTATTAAGGCCGACATCGAACGAGCTCTCTAATATAGAGGCCTACCTTAAGACCTCCTTTAGACTCTTCTACGCACCTAAGAGCGTACCTAGCTTGCGATCTAATACTATAGCGAGATATACTATATAGTAGCGAAACTATAACAAATTAGCAATAATATTAGAGTAATATAAAAGTCCTAATATATAAATACTATATAGGCGCGTATATAGTCGTAGGTATAGATAGCGGCTAGAGCTAATCTAGTACTAGCTACCTAGCTAAAGTACCTAGAGGGAGCCTATATAATTATAGTTAATATAGGCTCTATAGAGGTAAGAGAGGAAACGAAGAAGTAAGACGCAAAGGGAATATAAGCAAGAATAGAAATATATATAGTAGTAGTAGTCTAGAAGCTACTAAGCGATAACCTAAGGGTGCTAATATATAGTACGAAGAACAAGAAAAGGCTAGAGGAGAACTAAAGGTAGCTTAAAGAGATATAGCTCGAGGCGGAAATCTAATAAAACAGATACTAGGTCCTAATCTATAAGGTTCTTATAAATATAGATATTAGAGAGAAATAACTTTAGAAGATAGTATAGGAGGAAAACGCGAGGTATATCTTAGATCTACAAGTACTAAGGATAGAGTAGCTAGAGAAAGTAAGAGCGCGAGAAGGTAAATATATATTGTTAGTTATTATAACGGTCTAGAGCGAAGCGTAGGCGAGAGAGATAGTAAATAAAGGACTCCTATATAACGGTAACTTCTAGACTATAGAGCCCTTCTACCTATAACAAAGAGTCGTATAATACCTCTAATATAATAGGTTCGAGTATATTAAAAACTACTATAAGGAGACTACTAAGAAATATAGGACGTATATAGAGAAGTATAGAACAGATATATATATAGCAACAACTAGAAAATATAGTAACTATAACGGAAACTACGCCTCCTAGGAGAGGATCTATAAAATTAAATAGGCTGCGTACGCAAAAAAGAATAAATTCTATAAGTTCTTCGCGTAGAAATAGGCAGCCTATACGTAGTAGACAACTACGTACGACGGCTTTACGCTTATATAAAATAAGAAGAGACTAGGCTTATAACTAGAACAGTTAGCTTAAAAGGGAGAGCCTATACTAGCGGGTATATAAGCGACTAGCGCGGTAAGACTAGGGCGGCTAAGAGGTACGATAGTAGTAATATTAGAAGGAAGAAAACAGATAAGAAAACTTCTATTCTAGTAGATTACCCGAAGCAGCTAACTTAACTATAAAGATAAAGATAAAGATATAGGTATAGAGATACTCGTCTAAAGTTAATAATCTATATAATAAATAGACGTACTCTATAGATCTACTAATATAATATAAACTATAGCCGAACGATCTAGTCGCTCCTCCTATAAGAGATAGACCTAAGGGAAACATAGATCGTAGTACTCTAGGAACTATAAATTAACCTCTAAATAAAGTAGATAAAGACAAGTAAGTACTACTACTAAATTGTCCTAATAGAAGGGCACGTAAGAGTCGCATTCCTAGTCTTAAAATACCTCGACACCTTAAAGTAGAAGTAAGTCGAAGCAGCCTCTATAGACGTAGTATCTATCCGAGTATAGATAAGGGACGGACTACTTATAATCTATAACGTATACAACCCTAGTAGACTACCTAGCTATATAGAACTAGGTACTCTACTAGCTACTATAGAAGCTATACGACTAATAAACGAGAGGAACCTAGGCTTAGAGCAGATCTTACTTAGAGATTTTAATTTATACTACCCGAGGTAGGGAGGAAACCTTACGTAGAACTAGTACGCTATATTAGACTAACTAATCTAGGCTACTAAGTAGATAGGACTCAACCTTATAATCGAGCCTAAAACAGTTATATAGAAGAAATAGGGATATAGTTACTAAACGCTAGACCTAGTATTTATAATAGCTAGAGCGTAGCAACGCGTTATTATATATTAAACGGACTAGGAACGCGCCTATAGATCGGACTACCTTCTAATTATAATTATAATTAAGGACATAGAGCTAAGAGAGGCGACGTAGGACCCGAGACTATAGTAGAAAAGGGTAGACTAAGACGAGATATAGGAGAGAATTTAAATAAAGAGTAGTAGGCTCCGTAGTAAGGAGATCTATACTAAGGATAACGTAGATAAATAGGCGGAAGCGCTATAAGAGATTATATAAGATACTATTTAAAAGAGGGTTTTATACGCTAGGCTATCTTTATTTATAAGAGAAAGCTAGACTCTAGAGACATAATACCTAATTAGGACAGCGAGATTAGTAAGACGGGAATAGTGTAATAGTAGGACTAGAGCTAATTACGAGGCGTATATAGTAGCTAACTATATAAGGTTGAAATAGGTTAGAAGAGATATAAACCTATCCTAGAGGGCGACAATTAAGGAAATAACGCAGAACCTAGACAAAATATAAAAGCTAGCTAGATAGGCGAGAGAAAGAGCCGGAAAACTATAACCGCTCTTATAGTTCCTAGATATACTAATTAGACTTCTAGAGCTAAACTAAAAGAAAAGCTAAAACAACGTAAAGAAAGTAGAAGCCCTCGCTATATACTTCTTCCTAGAACCTAAGGCAGCCGACCTAAGCGACATAGACTAAGACACGATCTTAGAACTAATATATATAGAGCTCGCAGTTATAGAAGCGGAAGTACTAGGAACAATTATATAGCTACCGACTAAGAAAGCTATAGGACCGGACTAAATACCGAACGAGCTTCTAAAAGGATATAAGGCCCGCCTCGTACTACTACTTACTAAGCTATATACGGCGTACCTTATAATAGGCTACTACTCTACTACGTTTAAGAAATCGACTATAGTTATCCTTAGGAAACTATAGAAACTAGACTATATAAAGCCTAACGCGTATAGGCCTATAGCTCTACTAAATATAATAGTAAAAACGCTAGAGGCTATAGTCGTAGGAAGGATGTCTAAGGTCGCGGAGGAAAGAGGCCTACTACTAGAAGTATAGATAGAGGTAAGGCTAGGTTAGTCTATACTTATAGCACTTAAACTAATTATAGAATAAGTACGGACGATCTAGGACACTAACCTAGAAGTAGTAGCGTTAATACTATACCTAGATATATTAGGAGCTTTCGATAACGTCTTATACGCCTAGCTACTTTATAATATCGTAATATAGAGCTTCCTAGCGTAGGTAGTAGGGTTTATTAAGTCCTTCCTTTAGAGCCGTATAACTAAACTCCGCCTCGGAGACTATATAGATAAAGAACGTCTCTAGAGAATAGGGATCCTCTAAGGATTAACGTTGTTCTCTATTCTTTTCCTATTCTTTATAGGAATACTACTCTCCGCGATCTAGGCCTAGTATATACTAGTAATAGAGTTTATAGACGATACTAATATACTTATATAGGGCAATAGTATAGCGGATAACTATAGGAGGCTCGAGGCTATATACGAAAAATATATATAGTAGGTAAAGAGATATAGCGTAGCTTTTATACTATAAAAATACTAGTTAATCTACTTTATAAGATCCCGTAAGCACGACCTATGTAAGGACCAGCGCCAGCGCTGATGGTCGGGCCCCCGGGGCCTGACTGTCTAAACCTCGAGGACTAGCGCCAACGCTGCCTTAGGCAGTATTAGGTAAGTGCCCCAACACGCTAAGACTCGACAGGGGCGCCCTCGACACGTTGTATAAAAGCCTAGCTTACTCCTGTTTCTTCTTACTCTTTCCTTTCTTCCTTAGTTTAGAGTCTTCGTCTGTAGCATCTAATATAATAGGTTTATCCCCGTGCTAGTAATCGTAACACTACTCTAAACTCGCTCTCTTTGCTATAGAAGCAATAAAAGATATCTACTTAATACTACTCGCTGCACTCTAGTATACAATACTACGTCGGCTATATACGACGATAAACTAAGCTATAGAACTAACCTAATTACGTAGTTAATGCCGACGAACAGCACCGTCCAACCGACACGTAGGTCCGCTAGACTCCTACCGACGAGAAGGATACCTAGAGAAACGAGTAATAGCGAAGATACTATTATCGTTAGACCCGCGAATATAGAGCTAACGACGCCTATTTAAGCCTACTATAACCTAGAGCTAGAGACGCCCGTTATACTACACCCCGACGATATAGAGCTAGAAGTACCTATCGTTACTAGTATTAAGATACGTTCCGAAGAGAGAATCGACGACTCGAGTACCGCTATAATATCTAAGGATATGCCTAACCTATAGACGAGTATAGTAGAGCTCGCTATAACAATCGCGCAGCTTTAATCTACCCTAGCCTCCGCTTAGCAGGCCACCCTATAACCGGCAACCGATAGCCGCACTAATCCGAGAGTTACTCTAGAATAAAGTATTTATAGTAAGAACTTCCGGCCTACCGGCCTAGCAGCAATAAAAGAGTTTATGCTATATAGATCTAACTAAGATGCCGAGAACCTAAAATACGATAGGAAAGCAAGAGAGTTAAAGTAAGATCTAGGAAGATTTAGCGGAGATAAAAGTACCTTTAACTACTAGGTATTTAAAATCGCTAGCAAATTCTACTAAGACGACGAGACATTTAAAACCGAGAGGGACTATATAGATTACCTTTTTAGTATACTCGATAGCTATCCGACCGAGCTACTTAAAGGACGTTATATATCTAAGGAGATACTCTTCTTAGGTGTAGCTAAAATAATAGCTACTCTTTTAGCCGTATTCTATAACGAAAATTAAGACTTAAAAGTAAGGGAGGAGCTACGGGAAATAATATACGACTTAAGTAAAGCCGACGGTGTCGATATCTACTAGTTTATTAGGAAAATAAACAGTCTTATAGATAAGGCGAACATTTACTAAGACGACCGAAAGAAAGTACTCTAAGAACATATACCCGCTGCGTTAGAAACTAAACTGCTCTCGAAGTCTAAGGACTCTAGCACCTCGTACGAGACCTTCTATATATATGTCGCGGACGCCGCGTTAAATCGATAAAGAGCTTACTAGGAACGCAAACTTACTAAACGAAACGCAGCCCCGATAAAAAGAGCCGACAAACCTATATACCGCTAGTTAAACGAACGAGAAAGACTAGCTATAGAAAAGAGAACTATAGAGAAAGATAGGACGAACGACGCTAGCTCGGATTAAGAAAGAGCCTAACTAAAGGCCGCCGACCTATACTTTATCTACAAAAGAGCGGGATACCGCGTAAAACAATGCCCGGATCGTAAAGTTGTCGCGAAGCTCTTAGTAAAGCTAGACAACGACGAGAGCGCAACTTTCTCGTCGACTAGTTCGTCTTCGTCTTTAGAATCCGAGACAAAAAACTAGGACGGCTGTCGGAAGTCTCTACGATAGCTTAAGTACTATAGATAGCTATAGTTAGTAGATCTCTAAACTCGAACACCTTTATAAGAAGAGTTAACCTCTCTATCGATAGTATCGATCTACAAACTTACGCCCTCTACGATACTAGAGCAGATATTTTACTTTCAATAACACCTAGTATAGCTTCTAAACTCGTTAAGAAATTAGGTACGAAGAAGGAACGACTACCTAAACTACTCGTACTTAGCGATTTTAACGGTACTATTACCGCTTAAGCTACTTACTAAATCCGAGTAACTCTCGAGATCGATAGTAGAAAATTCCTAAAGCAGAAGTTTATTATTATTCCGATAGCGAATAAAGTGTTTATTAGACAAAACTAGCTTACGAAACAAAATATATAGATGCATCCAGCGACCTACACCTTCTCGTGGCCTAAGGAGAAGCCTATACTTAGCTAACGACCGAGCATTATTATGCAGTCTACAACTCTGCCTCTAGATATAAAAGCGCAAGAAGATATTATTCGCTAGGACCGGCTAATAAAACGAGAAGACCGTTAGCTAAAGGTTTAAAAATCCTCTAGAACCCTTAGAGAACTATAGAATTAAAGGCGACGGTCGTAGTAGTAGTCTCATCTAGCGACGACGCAGCTAAATACCTTCGAGAAATTAAAGAAGACCCCCGATAAGAGCGCTAGAAGTAGCAAAGAATGCCCGAGGTCGCTATACGTTTAGAAGAGGAGGGTCGCCCTACAGTTAGCTTAAATAAGCTTACTATCGACCTAATAGTATAGAACAAGACATTTAATAGCTAGCGTATTCTATTCTCTAATAGCGAGGACCTCGAACATATCGCTAAAGTCCGTACTAAACTACCTTAAGAACTCGTATATCTAGAAGGATTCTTCTTAAAGAAGGCTTTAACTAAATTGCCTCCTAGTCGCTCTAAATTTAACGTTGTCCTAGAACTTTCTAAACCCCTCGAAGGTAAGCTCTCTAGATACCTAACTCCGTTCTTCTTCCGAGAGCTAGAAAAGCAGACAACGGATAAGCTGCTCTGTATTAGGTTTATCGAGAGATATATAGCCGACAAACCCGCGCTAATATTATTCGTACCGAAGCCGCATTCCGAAGAACGACGCTTCTACGTAGACTACCGATAGGTTAACTAGTTTATCGAGAACCGACAAGTACTCGCCCCTAACGTCTAAGGCACGATTAGCCGTTATAGGCTAGCTAAACATATAACGAAGATTAATATCGTTCGTGCGTTTAATCGACTACTAATAGATGTGGGATCGCGGTACCTAACCGCTTTTACTACCTAGCAAGGTACATTTTAATAGAAGGTCCTTCTATTCGGTCTTAAAGTAGGTCTAGCCTAGTTCCAAGCCTTTATTAATACGCAGCTTAACGAACTTCTCGATCTATTCGCTAGCGCCTATACTAACAACGTCCTAGTCTATATAGAAGGCGACGAGTAAGAGTACTTCGAGCACGTAGAAGAAGTAATCTATCGATTATATAAGGCTAACCTTTAAGGAGATATTAAGAAGTCTCGCTTTAACGTATAAGAGGTAGACTATCTTAGTATAATCTTAGAGGCCGGTTAAGAAGTCCGCGTCGATCTAAAGAAAGTCGCTACTATTAACGACTGGAACTAAGAAGATCTTAACTCGAAACTAGCGGTCTGCTTATTTCTTAGCCTATATAATTATATCCGCTTATTCTACTACTATACTAGCTAGATCGCGGAGCTACTTAATCGACTTTTAAAGAAAGACACCCCGTTCGAAAAGGGGCCTAAGTAAAGGTAAGCCTTCGAAACGCTTAAGAAACTAGCTACCGAGGCATCTGTTCTCGCCTTCTATTAGCCTAGCCGACCGACGAAAGTAGATACCGATACCTCGGATAACGCGACTAGAGGAGTTATCTAATAGTAATAGGAAGACGGTGCGTAGAAACTAATTAGCTACTCTTCGAAAATAATATCTATAGCTAAACGGAACTACCTAATCTAAGACAAAGAACTACTCGCTATCGTTAATACTCTTAAAGACTTCGAATTAGCTCTTTAGGGTATAAAGTTCGTTATATAGACTAATTACTAAGCACTTATCTACTAATCTACGAAAAAGTTGCTATTAGCCTACTAGATTTACTAGTCGTACTACCTAGCTAACTTCGACATTACCTACCGCTACTAATTTAGTAAGGAAAACGTAGCCGCTAACGCCCTATCCCGTAAAACAATTAACAACCTAACTATTAGGGCACGTGACCTACAAGACCGCACCTTCGCTTTAATCCCGCCTAACAAAATAGAGGCTATGCTAACTAATCTAATAGACAAATTAGCTAGTATTAGAGCCGTAAACCTAGTTTAGTAGTACGGTGCCGACCTAGTTAATGTTATCGTCGCCGAGAACGAAAGATAAGGCCTAGGTAGACACGATAGCCGCCTAGTCGTCCCCGAAACCACCTCTAACGGAACTCTCTTCCTTCGTACGGCTCTAATCCGGGAGGTATACGAACCGAATACCTTCGCTTACGTAGGATAGAATAAGATAGTCGCTCTACTAAGGAAAGACTATTAGTAGAACTCCTAGAGCAAAGACATTAAAAGGTATATTAGGAACTATAGAGAGTATAGAAGGAATAAGATACCTAGAGACAAAACGCTAGGCCTCTTATACCTACTACCTATTTCTAAGCACGTCTAGGAGCACGTCGTCGTCGATAGGAAGAGTATACTAAAGAATAACTAAGGATACGACTACGTCTAAGTTTTTATATATCGGTTTAGCAAGCTTATCGCCTCGCTCCCTAAGCGAAAGGAGGATACTACGGAAGTACTCGCTCGTAGATACTACTACGCCCTCTATCGCTTCCTCGGGATGCCCTACGAATGGATTATAGACAACGCGGGCCCTTTTATCTCCGAGTTCCTTAAGACGATAAACAAGCTTACTAGTACCAAACATCGCCGTAGTAGCCCTCGACACCTCTAAACTTAAGGTAGTATTAAAATAACGAATATAGAGCTTAATTAAAGGCTACGGTTCTATGTCGACAAATATTAAACCTAGTAGAGATAATATCTCCCTACTCTTAATATAGCTTATAACTCGATATAATACTCGGCTATAGGAATGTTATCCTTAGAAGTCCTACTTAGTACTAGCCCTCGGAACCTACTATTACTACTATTGCTAGAGAGCAACCTTACGTCGACCTAATAGTAGAGAAAAGCAATAGAGATCGTTTAGTAAACTCGATAAGTCTAGGAACTCGCACGACAGAATACTATAGCTATATAAGCGAAAATAGAAGTTTAGGCTAATCGGAAACGCCGCTAAGTCGACTTTACCGTTAGGGATTAAGTCTACGTTAGTAAGAAGGGATTTTTAATAGAAGCGCCTACGACAAAGTTAGACTCGTAGAACGCTAGGCCGTAGACTATTCTAGAAGAAAAGGGGTATAGTTTTATCCTTAATACGCTATCGTAGTATAAAGGAAGTAGACTATTCTACGCCGATCGCCTCCGTAAGGCTGCCTAAGATCTACTACTATAGTAACACGTCGAACCCGAATCACCTATCGAGATTAACGGAGAGCTAGAATAGGAAGTCGAGAAGATCCTAGCTTTACGGCTATTCGGAAGAAGGCAAAGGCTCTAATATTAAGTTTCGTAGATAGGACTAGACCTAGACGAGATATAGTATTTAGTAAGTAATCTAAAGAACTCCCCTATGCTGCTCGAGGTATTCTATCGAGAGAACCTAGAGGCAGCTAGCCTACCGAAACGGCTTTAATAGTAGATCCGGAACGTAGCGGAAGACAAGTTTAAGATAGACGAGCACGAGGACGATAATGTCGCTAAATACGGGGCAATAGGGAAGAGGACGAGGAAACGATATACTATAAGGCACGTATAACAATTAAGCCTTCCGACTATCTAATAATCGGGGCTTAGAGGGGGGTAGTATAAGGACTAGCGCTAGCGCTAATAGTCGGGCCTCTAGGGCCTAACTATCTAAACCTCGAGGACTAGCGCTAACGCTGCCTTAGGCAGTATTAGGTAAGTGCCCCAATATGCTAAGACTCGATAGGGGCGCTCTCGATACGTTGTATAAAAGCCTAGCTTACTCCGGTTTCTTCTTACTCTTTCCTTTCTTCCTTAGTTTAGAGTCTTCGTCCGTAGCATCTAATATAATAGGTTTATCCTTGTACTAGCGATCGTAATAACCTAAAAGCTATAGTATAGATCTAAGGCTTTAAAGAAGGACTATCGCCGTTACTACAGTTACTAGGAGTCTAGCTAGATACTAAACTAATATAGAGACTATATATTAAGAAGGCTACGAAAAGGGGGGTATTCTAGATAAACTTACTTTAGAGGCTCTATAAATCTATATAAGGAGCGTCCTTCTAGAAGGCGAGATACATCTATATAGCTATAGTCTAACCTACTATAATATATAGGTACTAGCTCTAGGCGAACTCTATAGGAACGGTAAGATACTAGAAAGGACTTATAAAACCGCTCGAGAGAGTATAGAACGTAGCGCTATAATATATTATAGGAGCTTATAAGAGCGTAAACTAGATAGTTCTCTAAAGCGAATCTAGAATTACCCCGATTTACTTTTATACCTAGAATATAGTAAGGTAATACGTAGTAAAGTAGAGCAATAATAGAGTAGACGAACACCTTTAGGAATAATAATAGAAAGTGCTCTACTAAAACTAATATAGATAGAGGCGAGGTTACTAGAGGAAAGACAACCTATTATAAAGGGAAACTATCTAGGCTATAGTCTAAAGATAGGAGGGAGAACCGTAAGGAGGCGGAAACAGCTAGATAGACGAGAAGTAGAGAAAGATATAAATACGAGAAAAGATAAGAAGGACTATAACGACAAGCCGCTAGCCTATAGCCTAGCGTACTAAAGAAGATAAAAAACACCTAGTAATATATAAGGGACTAACTAGGCTATAAAGCATAATAGTTACTCTCCTACGAATAGAATATATTAGATTCAACTACTACCTAACTAAGCGTAGAGTCCTAGGAGTATCCTCTAGGTATAAGTACGGACAAAGTACGTAAATAGCTAAGTATATATACGTATTCTACCTACTCTAATAAGGAAATAGGTAGAGCCTATTCGCTAACGTAGGTACGTCCGACTAGGAGTATAAGGGCACGTACCTAAGGGATACGAGACCCGTATATATAAGGGAATAGGATAGAGGCGAGAGCTTAGGCATGCTAGCCTATACTACGTATACTAAGCGCAGCATATAAGCACGCCCGTCGCACAATCCTTTATAGAGGCAAGTAATAGTTTTAGTACGTTTAGCGAGTGTCGCTAAGAGCGCCCTATATATTGCTATATACTAACCTTACAATTCTATTACTTTAACCTCTAAGAGGGTAGCGATCTATAGAGGCCTACGATATATAGACCCGGCGTATACGAAGCGCAACCTAAGAGCTATCTACTAGAGTAGGAATCGTACTCGGTAAAGTAGACGAAGATAAGGAGACTCCTACTAGCTATATTAATCTAGACGAAGAGCGTCCGGATATAGAAGATAGTAGAGAAAGAGAGGATTAATAAGAACCTAACGTAGACGATACGCAAGAGGAGCGTACTCGCCTCGAAAGATAGAATTAACGTCTAAGGGAGCAACTCGCGCTCTACGCACTGCGCTAGGAGAATAAATAACTGCTTAGCGCTCTCTTAGGCGGTAAGGCAAATAGCGATAAGACCGCGTTGCCGATATATACTACCGGCGCACCCCTACTCTATATAAGAGTCCAAAATTGCGAGAGCTTAAGCTATTTAAGGGTGAGACTATTAAGAAAGCCCGAGAGTTTATCTAGAACCTTAAAGTTAATTTCCTAACGAGCCTATTAGAGTTCTCGACCGAGAGAACGAAAGTAATATATAGTATTATATAGCTTATAGGCGAAGCGCAGAAGAGTTAGTATAACAAGCATTCCGAGGTAATACCTCTAGGGTATACCTAGAATAAGTTTAAAGCATTCCTCTATAATATTGTCGGCGACTAAGTAAATCGCTAGCTACTCGTTACCGTAGAGTATAAGAAGGCGAGGTAAGGAGAGAATTAGATAGTGCGGTAGTTCGCGATAGAGCTCGGCAACTTAGAAGCACAATTAGGCGATTATATAGAGACGCAACTAGTGCGCCAGCTCCTTGCAAAGCTAAAGCTATCGATCCGCAAAAATATTATTAAGAACTACAAGCTTCTAGATAAACGTACTAACCTTATCGCTCTAGCTCGACGCCTCGAGTAAGCCGAGAAAGTAATGCCTCGTAATAAGCTAGAGACAAAGGATAAGGGAAAGTATAGAAAGCGTAGGCGAGGCGATAGCGAGCTATAAGATCGTCCTTAAGAGAAGAAGTCTTTAAAGGGTAGCGCCTCCTAGAATAAGGGTAAATCCGCTAATAGTAGTACGTAGGATAACTGTAGTAGCGGCTCTAGCTTTTAACCGATATACTAGACATATAGTATAAAGAGCTATAAATCGCTCGACTGCCCGAAGAAAAGAGACGGCGGCGACAAGCCTGCTATACGTAGCGTAAAAGCTAGCTAGGCGTAGAAGTTAAAAAACGCGAAGGCGTTAGCGACGAGCCACAGTTACTAACCGCCGTACTAAGTAGCGATAAGTATTTGCCTGTCTAGAGTAGGCTAGTAAGACGCGTAGAGGGCGCAGTTAAAGCGTAAGATAGCAGCGTACTAGCCTCCTTCCTCCTTAATAATGCTACGGATATTAACGTAATATTAAGGGCCTTTATACTATAGCATAGAGTACTAACACGGCCGAATGCGGCGCTGCTACTAGCTACTGCCTTTACTAGCGAGTTGGGTTACTATTACAGTACGTACTATATACGTATACGGGTAGTAGACTCCGCGGGACTAGAGCGAGTTATAGGAGGCATTTTCTATATATATAATATACCGTCGCTAGATATAATTCTCGGACGCTTCTAGCGCTATACGTAGAGAGTGCGTGTCGATAGCGGTACAGATAAGTAGTACTACGGTAACGACCGTTTTAAGCACTTTAAAGTACGCGAGGCTTATAAGTTTTTTAAAGATCTTTAGAAGGCACCTACTATGTTTGCGGTGCGCGTAAGTAGAGCTAGCGTTAAGCTTGCGCCTATCCTTAAAGAGTTTCGTTAGTTTAATAATATACTTAATCCTATAGAGGAGATGAGACGGATACTAGTCGAAGGCGTAGAGTATGCAATTAAACTGCGGCTAGGGACTATACTACTATTTCGCCCGCTAATTTATTAGTCGGGAAGAGAACTCGTATAGATGCGAGATTACCTTATCTCGGTAGTAGATTATAATTAGATCGAGAGCTCTAAGAGCGAGGCGGGTGCGAACGTATTATTTATCCCGAAGAAGGACAGGGGGGTACGCGTATATATAGATTATCGTAGGTTAAACGATATTACTATTAAGAACCGCTACCCGCTCCCTCTTATTAGCGAGACGCTAGATAGGCTTAAGGGGAACGCATAGTTTACGTCGTTAGACCTTATAGATGCTTATTATCGAATTCGTATTAAGCCTAGCGATCGCTAGAAGACTACGTTCCGCACGCGCTATAGTTATTTCTAGTATAAGGTTATACCTTTTAGATTAACGAACGCGCCTACGACGTTTTAAGCGTATATTAACCGCGCGTTAAGCGGGTTAGTAGACATCTGCTATATAGTATACCTAGATAATATCCTAGTATATAGTAAGACGCGTAAGGACTACGTACGAGATATATACATAGTACTTAAGAGGCTCCGAAGGTTCGGGCTCTATATATAGAGATCTAAATGCCGATTTTAGTAGAAGGAAGTTAACTTCCTTAGATTCGTCGTTAGGGTTAATAGCGTTCGTATAGACGAACGTAGGGTATACGTAGTCGCTACGTAGCCGCAACCTACGACGCTCGTAGAGGTGCAATTCTTCCTAGGATTCGCGAATTTCTACCGGAGGTTTATCTACGAATACTCTCGGATCGTAGCTCTACTAACGGCCCTATCTAAGGGAGCGGTTAATAGAAAGAAGCTAGGCCTAGTAAAGTAGGGCGTAGATAAAGCGTAGGCGTTTCGTACGCTTAAGGAGAAGTTCTAGAGTACTCCGTTATTAAGGTACTTTAATCCTAAGCTTCGCCTACGCGTAGAAAGCGATGCATCTAATTATGCCGTAGTAGGCATTTTAAGTTAGTTGTTTAGCTCTAAATAGTATCCGATCGCTTTCTTTTAAGGAAGATGTTGCTAGCCGAATATAACTACGAGACCTATAATAAGGAGTTGTTAGCTATAGTAGAATCCTTTAAAGCGTAGCGCCTATATCTCGAAGGCGTATAGTATATAGTCGAGGTACTTATCGACTATACGAACTTAAAGGGGTTTATAGGAGTAAAGAGGCTTACTAGAAGGCAGGCTCGCTAGGCTACCTTCTTAGTAACATTTAACTTTACTATTAAACATCGCGCAGGTAAGCTAAACCTAGCCGATACGCTGTCGAGGCGCAGTAATTACGTAAAGGAGAGGGTAGAGGTAGCGAACCTACTACCTACCCTCTAGAATAAACTACAGTTATAGGATTAATATAGTATATAGAACGTAAGCAACCCGATAGTCGCTCGTATTAGTGTCTTATATAAGGCATAGTACTAGTCTATACTACGAGCTATAACCCGAGGCGAAGGATACGAGTAGACGTATACTACGCCCGTGCGGGTAGCTAGCGCATTAGTTGCGAATAAGGTTCCGTATAGGAATGCCTCGGACCTAATCTTATATTATACTCGTGCTCTCACCGGTCTTAAGCCGGGCTCGAAGGCCTTATATAAGCGCGTAGAACGTAAGGAAGAAGCAAGTTAAAATCTCCGAATAGAGGATAGGTTAATCTAGTAGAGTAACGCTTTATATTTGCCGAACGACCCCGTATTAAGAGCGCAAGTAATACGCATATACTACGACGACGTCCTAGCCGGCCACTTCGGTATTAATAAAACAAAGGAGCTTATCTAGCGTAAATACTAGTAGCTAGAAATAAATAAGGATATCGCTAAATATGTCTCTTCGTATAGGAACTATTAAAAGGCGAAGGCGAGGCGACATCGCCTCTACGGCGAGCTATATACGCTCCCTATACCTTAACGACTATTCTAAGAACTATCTATAGACTTTATTATAGACCTTCTACCAAGTAAGTACGGAGGAAAGGTATATAATACGGTACTAGTAATCGTAGATCGCTACACTAAGATAATAATCTTTATATAGACGATAAAGCGCTGCACTAGCGTAGATCTTACGACTATCTTAATCGAAGAAGTCGTCCGGTATTACGGACTACTAGTAGGAATTGTAAGTAACTAAGGATCTGTCTTTACGAGCTAGTTCTAGTCTAACTTCTACTTCGAGGCGTATATAAAGCGCAAGCTAAGTATAGCGTTCTATCCTTAAACCGATAGGTAGATAGAGAGAGCGAACTAGGTGCTTAAGTAGTACCTACGTATCTACTACGGTAAGTAGTAGGACAGCTAGGCTAGTATACTCGCCTAGGCGGAATTTGTATATAATAATAGTATTTACGCTACGCTACGAATGTCTCCTTTTAAAATGCTATACGGATTTAATCTAGAACTTGCTACGGCTAGTCGCAGCCGTAGCGCAATCGAAGCTCGGGACGCGCTTCCTAGAGGGGAGGCCCTAGTAGCAATAGATGTAGTAGAAAGATTAAAGCGTAACTACGAGATGCTAAGTAAACGCTAGCAAAAAGTAGCTAAGTATTAGGCGAGATACTTTAATAAAAACTACTAGCCGAAGACATATAAGGTCGGTAATATAGTACTATTGTCGACTAAGAATCTAAAGATAGATGTACCTTTTAAGAAACTTGCGGATAAGTTCGCGAGACTCTTTAAGATTATTAACGTAGTCGGACTATAGGCGTATCGCCTATCGCTCCTATCTAACTCGAGAATCTATAATATATTTTATATATCCCTTCTAGAACTATAGGACGGAAGCCGCGTAGGTAATACGTAAGAGGAAAGCTTGCCGCTTGCAAACGATAAAGGCGAATAGTAGGTCGAGAAGATCTTAAAAACGCGTATACGGAAGCGTAAGTAAGAGTACTTAGTTTAGTAGAGCGGATAGCTAGAAGAATATAATATATAGGAATTAGAGGACAATATTAGAGAATGCGTAGCGCTTAACGCGTTCGAGAAGTAGCCGTAGCGTAGAAGACGCGTAAAGGAAAGCGATATAAATAGGGCGGAAATTTAAGTACGAATCCCGCTAAGAACGCTAAGACTAAGAGAGTAAGACATTACGTAAAGAGGAGAGATTTTATTTAGTACTAGAATGCTAGTAAAAGGGCCGGCGTAAAGTATAGCGAATATAAGCGGAAAGTATAAGTTAAGTAGGAGGCCCGAAGGCGCTTAGTTAGCTATAGAGGCATCCCTATCCTCCTCTCTACTATCCTTCTCGTCCTCCTCCTCTAAGTTAGAGAAGAGGTCTTCCGACAACTCTCCCTCCGACTAGTCCGCCTACTTAAAGGCGTAGGCGGCGGAGACGGCGGTATTAAGGGCGGCGCTAGAGGCGCTCGATAGGCGAGCCTTCTATAATAAGCGTTAGTAACGTACTAGAAACATATAAGAGAAGTAGGGTTCTTAGAAAAGCCTAAGCAACTACTAAGTAGGTAGAGAGTAAGTAGAACTTAGCTAAGGAAGGGGAAGTATATACCTCGTACTTAAGCTTAAAGAGCCTATGCTATACGGCGAGGAGCCGGCTACTCGTATCTAAGTCGCTAGCGGAAAGCGTGCCGCCTGGCTGCGAGGAGCCGCTCTTAGATTTCTTTAGGGTCTTAAAGAGACCGGAGGCCTTGCCCTTATTAGCCTACTTAACCTTAAGGCCTTCCTTAATCGCCTTACTAATATTAGCTATACGGCGGACAATCTAAGTAGCGCGTATAGCGCTCCGAGCGCGCGCATACGCAGCGTAGTACTAGCGTAGGCGAGCCGCCTGCTTTATAAGATTTAGGTATATTACCTAGTTGCAATCGTAGTTGTTCTTACTATAGCGCTAATAGCGCTTCTTCTTACCGAGGCGTATAACTCCGTTACAAACCTACTTACTAGCTACGAGAATTATCCTATTAGTAAGGAACGCGTAGTCGTAGAGTAGGCGAGAAGCCCAGACACCTATACAGATAGAGATGCGGGATATATCTCTTGTAGTCGTTATCCTCTATCTATAGGAGGTCGTATAGATAGCGGGTAGGGCGGTTAACTATAGGGTTAGCTGCGAACAGCGAGCGCTTCGGTAGCATAGTGCTTAAGTATAAGTTACGGGGAGCTTGCGAGTCGCCTAAATTCTTATAGAAATTTACAAAATTTTATAGTTATAATATTAGAGTAAGAGAAGAGGAACAGACTCGAAGTTAATACGTAATACCCTCGTAGGCGAAGCGTAACAAACAACAAGCGCGTTGCTATACGCAAGTCGTAGATAGTAACCCTTTACTTGTTTTAGAAGTAGATGCCTCGTAGACTACGCTACGATACTTAGGTATCTCTAGCGTAGGAGATGCGTAGCTAAGAGTTACGAAGGACGCACGATATAGCGTTAGAGAAGATCCTCTTTGCAGTACTAAGGGCAGCACTACTAGGAGAGAGGGAATAGTTGTAAGGGCACGTACCTAAGGGATACGAGACCTGTATATATAAGGGAATAGGATAGAGGCGAGAGCTTAGGCATACTAGCCTATACTACGCATACTAAGCGTAGCATATAAGTACGCCCATCGTACAATCCTTTATAGAGGTAAGTAATAGTTTTAGTACGTTTAGCGAGTGTCGCTAAGGGCGCCCTATATATTACTATATACTAACCTTATAAGGAGACACTAACAACTATAAAGAAAGGCCTTCTCGCTATAGCGAAATAGCTTATCTAAGAAGGTATACTTAGCTAATTCTCGCTAGCGCGAGAGAAGGAAGAGGCGTAGACAACTCGAGGTCGTACTTCGAGGAGAGAGGTAGGTACCTAGTAAGAGGGAGGGCTCTTATAGATACTATATACGTTCTAAGAAGAACAAATAAAGGAACAACCGAGTAGCGGCTAGTTATAAAGAATAGAGAGAGGTCTAAGGAGTTTTATACTAGAGAGGCTCTATTAGGCCTTAAGGGCTTTTATACTTAAAAACTAAAGATAGGACACTCCGCTTACTCGGAGACGAGGTAGTATAGTAAAAGATTGTTATATATTTTCCTCTTTAAAATAATATAAGTAGAGAATACTATTTACTCTAACGTACTTTCTAGGTTAGTAGTTATTCTAGGTTAGTATATTAGCTTCTATCTCAACTTTACTATTAATATTCTACGCGTAATTATACTACTACCTTACGCGATAAATTTACTAAATAAAGAGGCTATTTAGGATGCTATCCGTACTATTTAATTAGGTCGTTTTCTAAGCGTACGACGCGCTATAAGAGCATATAGAGTTAGTTATTAGATAGTCTAACGCCGAATAAAAGGAACTCGCTCTCGTGCTAGTATACTAAGTGTTAATAGGGTTCTAAGTATTATTAAGGAAGAGGTAATTTATAAGCAAGTTCTTAAACTTAATTTACGTAGTTATTTACCGACATAGGCTATAATTAAGAGCTAGGCGTCCTTAATACTAAAGGCACGGACTAGTAAAGAGGTTAGAAGGCTATAGGCTTATAACTTTATTAAGCGTAACCCTAATATATAGATACGATTATTACGGAGGTTGTTAGTATAAAGGGCAAAGAATAAGGACCTAGTTATTATTAAGGAGTGGTTTCAGATCGTCTACGACACGATAATAAACTATAGAATTACTAAACATAATATCTACAACTTTAATAAGAGTAGCTTCCGCCTTAGTTATTATTAGAATACTATAGTTGTTACTACTATAGAGCGTAAACAACGACTAAAAGTGCTAGTTTCTAATTTAATACAATAGCAGACTATTATCGCATACATTAACGCGCAAGGCTAGTTAATTCCACTATATATTATCTTCTAAGGCAAGGAAATAAATAGAGCTTAGTTCTACTACCTTCTACTAATATAGAAGATTAGTATTAGTCCTAAGGGCTAGACCTTATACAATTATAGACTCGTATAGATTTAGCATTTTAATAACTATACTAAGTATAGGACTATTAGTCCGAAGAGGCTTCTAATTCTTAATAGTTATAATAGCTATATAATACCTAAATTTAAAGGATACTATTAGGAGGCAGGTATAGTTACCCTCTATATACTACCTTATTCTTCTTATCTACTACAACTACTAGATGTTAGTATATTTAGTCTACTAAAGAAGGCCTATTCTAAGGGTATCTTAAGGCTTAGTAGAGCTAGATACTACTACCTAATTAAGGAAGACTTTATTCCTACCCTAGAGCCGGCATATAAGGATACATTTACTCCTTAGAACATTAAGGCAGCCTTTAGAGGCTTAGGCTTATTACCCTTTAATCTATAGGCAGTATTATCTAAGCTTGTACTCCGTTAATTAATACTAATACTAACACTATCTTAATTATTATAGGAACTTACTTAGACTCCTTAGACTATAAGGTAGGTTAAGAAGTATATAGGCTATATTAAGAACAAGGTCCTTTAGTATTAAGGTAGTTTACTAACGTCGCTTATTAATGCTATTAATCGATTCTTAAGAGGGTTCCAAAAACAACAGGCAGCTTGGACCTTACTTTAAGCTAATTATAACAACCTCTAGTCTATAGTAAAGGAGCTATAGTCTTATAGAGCTCTAAGGAAGAAGATAAGGCTTACACTTAGCATTAACAACGAGGAATTAGCTTACAGAGACATGGCTTAGTTACAAGCTCAACAGGCAATAAGACTAATTAGTTAGAGTAAGAAGCTACTAAGAGCTTTACTAACATGCGGAAAGTGTAGTATTAAAGGACACACTATAAGGGCCTGTCTATTAAATAGACTGCCTTCCAACGCACCAATTAATCTATTGTTGTTACTATTAGAGCCAGCATAGCATAGAAATTGAATTTACTATATGGTCTACCTTAAAAGTTAATACACTAACCTAGAATAACTACCAACCTAGAAAGCACGTTAGCTTAAAGTAGTCTAGCAATATAAATCTATATATCTATATTCGAAGCACTACTTAGAGATGTCTCCCCTATCTACTATTAAGCAAACTCTATAGTTTTAGGATCTAAGAGATAACTTCTACGTAATGCTATCGCTTCGACAAAACCTCGATTGGAGTAGACTTAAGCTATAGAATCGATGTTTGCTACAGTCTAGACAGGAGTCTGCAGAGCGGGCATGCTTGTGTCTTCATCCAGAGCAGTTGTTGATTAGATCTTCTGCAAAGTAAGCATAAGTGTCGGCGTTGTCCACTGCATCCGACGACGGTAGCCCCTTCGACGCAGCACGATTATATGCAAGATCTTCGCAAGTATGGCCACACACGTTCCTGAAATGGGTCAACTACAAAATGCAACAGGTTAGCCGGCTGTTCGCTCACGCTCACGTTGGATTTCGCAGCCAAGGCCCATTTGTACTCACCTCGTGCAAGAGCGTCGAAACTTGCGAATCTTCGTCAGGGCTGCACGAATTTACAGTGATTGGAGCACTGAAGAATGGCGGACATAGAACCATCAGGTTGTCATAGTCGCGCGCGAAGGCAAGTGGCGGGTCTTCTCCGGCCTCTCCCTTGCAGCTATTGCCCGTGCCGGTATCTCTGCAAGCGATGGTGATCTTGTTACCGCCAACTCCGCCAGCCTCATCTGCTATGCCTTGGTAGCACTGCCGAATCTCATCAATGAAGGTCCTCGATTTAAAATATGCGTTGAAAAGTTGGCTTGGCGAGCCCGTTGCAGCCGCGTTGCCAGCTCTCTGCGAATAGGAGACGACGTATCTTTGACCTTGCGCGATCGAATACGCTTGACCCGACGAGCAGTGGTTCTTGTCGATGATAGATCGTTTGCGCAGATCGCGATCCCTGTAGTCGGGGTTGGCTTGGTCATACGTGCCGGCAGCCCGTTCCTGATCAATGTGTAGGACGAGCTTGTTGCTGGCATATGGGATTTGCCCTATGGCTTTGGTGGAATTGAGCTCTGCATAAAGGAAAAAGCCTGCCGCAGACACCTCGTGAAGACCATGTGGCGATTCGTGAAGCCGATGAGTCTCAGCTATGTCGATCTCCACCTGATGCGCTTGTCCTGGTTCAAGAGCGAGGAAATGCGTCGGGCTTAAGTTGTATTTGGAGTAAACCACCCGGAGACCATTGGAAGGCACCTTGTCACCATCGACTGTCGCGAGGACTTTGTCGACGGGATTCTTGTCAAGAAGCGTGTTCTTGAGGTATAGGTTGTAAGCCTCATTGCCGTCATTGGTCACCGTGGCGCTAATTATGGTGTTGTCGATTGATTGTAGGGTGACAGTCAGCGGGCTCATTGCGGCGCGCCTCTGCACTGCACGATGATCAGCCGCGACGGCATGACTTGTCGCAACTAGCCCAGCGAGAATGGCGAATGTGGCCCGCGTCATATTTTGGAATGTTCACCGAACAAATGCGCAATGTTCCGAGGCAAAAAGGGCAAAGTGAATGTTTGGAAATGTGTAAGAACTGTGTAAGAGCTGTGTAAGGACGCATTACTCTTTATATTATCTTAGTATGGAATGTCTCGCAGTTGCTTTGCACCATATCCTGGCAACGACCTTATCATTCTTAGTTATGCTATCCCGGCGCGACTATATGCGACACGAGGCAATACTAGACATTAGCGAAGCGAAAGTTACTTATCGCTACAGCTTGTTAGAGTAGCACATACTGTCGTAGACCGGGGAAGCTGACATCTAATAGATAGCAACAGAGTTTGTAGGGGCGCTCCGGATATACTACCTAGTAACTTAAACTCCGTACGAACGTATAAGCGTATAAAGGTATAAGTATACGAATATACTAGAATAAATATATAGATAGATAAATTTAATTATTATTTTACTTTCTATAGAGAAGTACGTAGTATATACTATATTAAATTCTAGAAAGGAAAAGCTTAGAGCTAAATATCCTTAGCTATAAAAACCTCTTACCTTTTTCTATACTTTTATAAATTAGTAGCTCTATACTTTAAAGTTATATCTTTCTTTTAAATAAATATATATACTTTAAAAGTATTTTCTTATTAAAATAAATAACTTATAGAACTATATAACTTAGTAGATATATAATAAATATAAAAACTATAGTAAATAAATAGATTACTAGAGGCTACTTATACTTCTACTATTCTATTATTATATTTATTAGTATAATTAGTCTCGCTTTCTTCTTTTATAGCTATACTAGTAATAGTAGTATAGAAAGAATATATACTTTTAATATATTTACTATATTAACTTCTATATTTATTTTATTTACTTTTTTTCTTTTCTTTTAAGCTACTATAAGTTTAATAACTAGATCTCTAGTCTAGAGTACTATAATTCTAATATTTCTTAAATATTAACTATAATAGTATATACTATTTCTTTTTACTAGAAATAACTATTATTCTTCTATAAGACTATAATTAAGCTATAGTAAGACTAAGAGGACATTTTGCCTTAGTATTACTAAGTCTTAAATATTCTCTTTAGAGATAGTATACGTGCTATCGTAGGAATAGGGGGAATGTCGTATTTATCCGGCGCCTCTACGGTCCAGACCGACAGGAGAAGCATCGGATTCGAAGCTTTTGCTGCACGCACCTGCCTACTAAGGGCTGACGACCCTCGTTCTGGCATCTCGTGTGGATACGAAAGCCTAGTGGATCAAGCGCTTCGAAGCCATGCACATCGCGAACTTTCCTGGCCCGTGCTGCAATCGACCTGTGTAGTCCTTCCGCTTCTTTTGTCACCCAAGAGCCAGGATGGCATGCTCTGGGATTTTGACTCAGATTGGACGCAGCTAGCGAACTATGCTGCAGAGCTTGTGCCTGGACCGGTCTGCGCTCGCACGCGATGCTGCAGAGTTTCATAGGATTGGACATGGTTGTCACGAACACGAAGGTGTAAAGAAGGTCTACAGGCGACACCTTCCTTTAGGCTTCCGCAAACCTGCGATGACGTCGGCCTAATGATTCCCAGGTCTGCTCACGTGTGCCGGTCTTCTCCCATTTTGGTGGCCTGCCGGCGGTCTTGTTGGTCCATTGGATGCGCTTTGACCTATCCACGACACTTCTCGTATGCCGATACTGAAATCTCGGATTTGCCTCTGGACAGTTAGGCAGAGTTGCATCTCCGAGTGGCAGTTGGGCAATTTGCGAGGTCTGTCGCCAAAGCTTCGTATCAAACTCACTCGTGCGTTGTCGGCATTACAGGACGACAACCGAGTCCGACGCGCGTTGCGCGGCGAACAAGAAATGCCATGTTCAGCTATCAACACGAGCGATGCTGGTCGTCAGAGCTGGGCTATACCTGGAGGATGCAAAAGACGATGCTTGAACGCACGACGCGCAGCTTCAAGGAATTACCGCAAAGTCTTCTCCATTGGTTGCCAACATCGAGGCCCGTGTCAAAGGCAAAAGAAGCGTGAAAGTAAAGGACAATGAAGGCATTGCACGAGCGCGCGCGGCCATACCCTCTAACCCTGCGCTATGCTAGAGTTTCGACTTCCAGAGAAGACTACCAGGCCAGCAACCCAACTTTGTTAGACTGTCGTGCCCCACCCGTGAGAAATAATGCGCGATGATAACGATCTGTGGAGGTTGCGTCGGCTTTCATTCTTGGACCCGCTCTGTACGATCGACCGTAAACACACTCCATTTGCTCAAGACTTGTTCACCACAAACACACCTATCTCAATATGGGTTCAAAGTGAATTCGCACGCTGCTGTTCATCAGCCTTGCCGTCAATGCCATGCTAACAGAGATGAGTGCTGCCAACCCTCTTGTGCGTACCCTGAATGTCATCTGCGACGTCGCACATTAGACCAGACTTGGCTCGGACTGACTCCTTCCTTTTGCTGTGGCAACGATTTGGCAAGCGAGCACCAGGTCATGCTGGAACAAGCACAGGAAGCAGCACCGATGGCCAGTGCGGAACCGACTATCCATGTGAGCAGGAGTCGACTTGCAGCGCATTCACCAAGCCCAAAAACTGCGCGAGATGCCTGCCGAAATGGAATTGCATCTTCGGAGTGCATGTGGGACAGCCTGTTGAGTATCGATGCCACGGGCTCTTTGATACAAGGTGCTATACCACCAGTAACCACTAGCGATACATTCGGAAGACAGTAGGAACGTATCGGCCGTTTGGGGGGCAAATCTCTCGACGTCTTCACAAAGCATCGCTTGCTTCCAACGTCAGAACGTCTCAAGGGACAAAAGTCTCACAAGATTTACCCAGGGCTGCTGGAACCTAGTAGTGCAGCACACACCAGCCCCATCCTTCGTATTCTTCTTCTTATAGAAATCTTCCCCGCGTGCCGCACGTGACCGCGCAACGCACGATTTCGTAGAGGATTAGAAGTACTCTTATATACTTGTTATATTTATAACTTTACTAATGAAGAAGTTAGAAGATAGCCAACCAAACGGGCCCTAAGCGGAGATGATAAGCGTAACAAGGTAATTCGGACCCCCGAGCGCTTCACCGCGCCACGCAGTGCAACCTCCGCATGTTAACTAACGACATTTGGCCTATCGCCCGCCTCGCGGGGCCAAGCCCGCCATCGCTCCTCCGAGACGAGCAGAAGCAGTAGTTCTAGTGGCGCGACTTGGACAGATGACGATGATCGTCCAGCATGATATGGCGGCGCGACTAACACCATTGACTACTCTGGATCTGTTGCCCGCTGGCCGCCGCGTCGGTCGCATGCAGCACAAGGCCGGCCGCGGCTCTGCGGTGCAAGCATCCTTGCTGCACGCCCGCATTCTTAGACTACATCGAGCCTGCTTCTGCTGACTCCCTGCTGCTGCTCCCTCCTCCTCGAGCCGAGCGTGGCTGGACACAGTCAACATGAAGGTTGCAAGCGCTTCGCTGGCATGGCTGCTGTCGGCGGTATGCTTGGCAGTGCCGACGGTGCAAGATGGGGACAGCGACAGAAGAGGCGCCGTGGCCAGTGAAGTCAATACATGTTCCGACATTGGCGGCAACATCATCAAGCAGGGAGGCAATGCCGCAGACGCCATGGTTCGTGGTGACTGCACTCTGCACGGAACAGCAGGACTGACCAAGACCGCAGGTGGCCACGGTGCTCTGCGTAGGCGTGATCGGCATGTATCACAGGTGGGCAGACCTCGCCCCTCCACTGCATGCAAGACATCCTAACAGCAGACAGCGGCATCGGAGGCGGAGGCTTCATGTTGGTCCGCTCCAAGAACGGCTCGTACGAATTCATCGACTTCCGGGAGACGGCCCCTGCCGCAGCGTTGGAAGACATGTACAAGAACAACACCGACGCCAGTCTGTACGGCGGCCTGGCGAGCGGGGTGCCAGGCGAGCTGCGAGGACTCCAACATCTCCATGAGAACTATGGTTCGCTCCCCTGGAAAGACTTGGTCTTGCCAGCAGCCAAGCTGGCGGGCGACGGCTTCGTGGTGGGCGATGATCTCGTCAAGTACATGAACTCTGCAGTGGCCTCAGCAAAACCGTCGGTCGGCAACTTTCTGGTCAACGATCCCAACTGGGCCATTGACTTTGCCCCCAACGGCACCCGCGTCGGCAAGGGTGATGTGATCACTCGGAAGCGCTATGCAGCCACTCTGGAGGCTATTGCGGAGCGAGGCGCCGACGCCTTCTACTCGGGGCCGATTGCAGAGACCTGGATCAACCATCTTCGAGCGACCGGCGGCAACATGACTCTGGAAGACCTCAAGAACTATACTGTCGCAGTACGCCAACCTGCCTCGATCAATTACAGAGATTACAAAATCAACAGCTGCAGTGCGCCATCTTCTGGCATTGTTGCCATGTCTGCCATGAGAATCATCGAAGGGTACAAAGAGATTGGATGGGCATCGACAACGAACGAGAGCACGCACTATTTCGACGAAGCGTTGAGATTCGCCTATGGCCAACGCACCAATCTCGGCGATCCCTCCTTCGTCCCAGGTCTTGACCAGTATCAAGCCGACATGCTGAGTGACGCGACTGTCAATGCCGTCCGAGCGAAGATCAATCCTTTCCGTACCCTCAACGTCTCCGCATACGATCCCTCGGGGTTCGAATCCCTCGAGACGCCTGGCACATCCGCAGTGACAACCGCCGACTCAGATGGCATGGCCGTCGCCCTGACGACGACGGTCAACCTCCTCTTTGGCTCCAAAGTCCTGATCCCCGAAACCGGCGTCATCGCCAACAACGAAATGAACGACTTCTCCATCCCCGGCTCCAGCAACGCGTTTGGCTACATCCCCAGTCCCGCGAATTTCATCCGCCCGGGAAAACGTCCTCTCTCCAGCATCGCTCCCACCATTGTCGAGAACGCCGACGGGACGTTGTATTTCGTCACGGCAGCCGCCGGGGGCTCGCGGATCATCACAGTCGTGCTGCAGAATCTGTGGAACGTCCTCGACAAGAATGCCACTGCCGCCGAATCTCTCGCGGCTCCTCGCTTGCACGATCAATTAGTGCCGAACCAGGTTTCATTCGAGTATGCCTATGACAACCAGACGACTGCGTACTTGGCCTCGCTGGGCAGTAATGTCACGTGGGTTGCTCCAGGTCAGAGTACCGGGCAGCAGATCCGGAAGCTGTGCAATGGGACGTTCGAGGCTGCCGGTGAGCCGAGACAGGCTGATAGCGGGGGCGTGGTGGTATAAAGTGCAAGTCTGAAAAGCTCCTTCTGAGTGTGGTCGTCTTGCACGCGGTCGTAGTATCATCATCATCATCATCATCATGGTCAAGTGAAAGCTCGATCACGAATTCCCGCCAGCGCCGCGAACGTCCATCCCCCAAAGCTCCCTCTCCACTTCCTCCCCCGACTCATCATCCGGTCGCTTGAAAAAAAATCGCGGTATGCCAGCAAACGACTCCAAGTCGGCGGCATGGGACGTTGCGCAAACGACGTAATCGCATGTCCCATCGACTTTCTCCCCAAGCATTGTCTTCAACCTCGACCGCGTCATCTCCGCCCTCTCTGCTCAGACGCCATGCCAGTGAAGCAACAACCAACCTCCTCCTTCTCCCAACCCTCAACCACGCGTCCCCGACTCGTCGTCCCGCTGCCAGTAGTAGCACTGTTCGTGGGCGTGAAAGCAGCATCGGACGCAACGTGGGTCGGATCGAGTCGAGTCGTCTCGAGTCGTCTCCGTACTGGCGGCGGCGGCAAGACCAACTCGTGTCCCACAAAACGGACACGTCGACGGGCATGCATGGCCATCTCCTCGCTGCTGCTGCTGCTGCTGCTCCTCGTCCCCCAACGTCTGCATACTCCCACCCCTCCCTCGCACGCCACTCGACCAACACAGCCTTTCTGTTTCCTCGCATGCGTTCCAGAGGAGGGCTGTCCTGAACGGCGACCGAGAGACAGGACACTCTTCGCAAATGTTTCAGGAGGTGCTTCAAGGGATGGGAATGTGACGGTGCGGTCCCGTGCAAGCTCGTGATGCCGCCATCCTGCCGGCCGGCCGGAGGAGCCTCCATCTCGGCGGTTATGAATTCTTGCGGATGGCAGTGATAGAAGCCTCGAAATAGCGCCCTCAAGACAGTCGAATCGAAGTGTGCGGGAGAACGGCAACGGGCCAGAAGTGCAACGTTGCGAGAGATCTAGATATGAACTTCCAAACCTCCTTAAAAAGAAACGACTCCAGACAATGCAATGCCATGCTCCATGCTAATTCTATCCCTCCATGCAGCTGTTGTCGTTTCACACAGACATCTATTTCGGATCTAGCAATGCAAAGCCTGTGTTGAGACAAGGCAAACCCCCTCTCTGTCTGGGAACTAATGAAATGCCATGCTGGCGAATTGTCATGCTCGTCAATGCACCTTTTCCCCCAACCCCTCCATGCCCCCACGCTCGAACGCTGAACAACAAGACTCAAAAGAACACGGCTTCAATCGCTTCAGTATACCGAGCAGCCGGCCGGAGCGGCTGCGCGTCTAAATGCATCGCCAAAGAAGGACTGCATAGCAGTGTAGTGGAAGAGAATGCCGCCGAGGACGGCAAAGTGCCAGATGTTGTGGCTCCCTCCGAGGTAATCGAACCAGCCAGGGAGGAAGCGCTCCGGAACTTTGGCTGCATAAAGGATAGCGCCGGCAAAGTATACGGAAATGCTCTTCAGGATTGGTGCATAGAAGTAGATGGTCTCGTACCAGCCTCTTTCGTATGTCAATTGCGCAATAGGAAGGAAGCCGGTCAGCGCAAGAGTAACGTAGAAGCCGACACGAGCCCAGGCCATGTCAGCTCGATTGAAAGTAGGGTGCCAGGGGAGAATGACGCCTCCAATGCCGAGGGCAAATGTCAGTGACATGTAGATCCATCGGCTCACTGGCTCGCAGTAAAAGGCCGTGTATTCCGTTGTCATGATACTAGCTGCGACAAGCAGTGAGATGCCGGTATAGTCGACACACGCGAAGCGCTCCATCAGAGTCTGGTTCGAAATGGATGACATGGCGTGCCACATGGTGCTGCAGACCAGGCATTTGCACGCTGCGAAGAAGAAGGCGCCAGCAATGACAATGTCGAATGCGGTGGCGTTGATGAAGGCGGGCGTGGAAGGATATATCCAAAATGCCAGGGCCAGGACGATGAGGAGACCGATAGCGTGCGACCAAATGTTGACAAACTCGTTCGAGAGAGTGAAGCAGGACTTGACACAGTGGAGCTTGTTCTCGGAGAAGCGGTAGCCGGATAGAATATACGGGTTGACCCTCCATGGCTCGGGGAGCATGTCGTAGGTAATAACTCCGTGCTTGCGAGCCTGCTCGAGAGCAGCCTCGATGTTGATCTTCATGCGCTCCTTGGCGCGGCGTGCAGCATCGGCACCTTCAAGCATGAGATGACCAGCCTTAGAGGCCTTGTCGTCCATGTACGCCAGACCGGAATCGAGCATCTCGTGTGCCGTGGCGATGGCACCTTTCTCTCGAATGTGGTACGCTCTCTGCTCGAGAGCAGCCAGCTTCTCCTCCAACATCTGCACGCCCTCTTGCACCTTGGCTTCCAGAGTCTCTCGCTTGGCCAAAGCATCTTTGTATTGTGCTTCTAACGCATCCACGAAGGCTTTGTGTCGTCTCCGCCCCGACTCTCGTACCCCATCGTACTCCTTCACGCAGCGTTGATGTATAGAGCTCAATGTATCGAAGATTGTCGTCACGCCAGCGTCGAATTTGTGGTGACCATAACTCTCCACCATGGCCAGTCTGCGGCCGAGGTCGCTGAGAAACTCATCCACCGCGATCTGCACATTGTCCCGCTCGGCACTCCATGACCGCGGATTGTAGCTGGAATGTCGTCTGCGTTGCCGCGCACGGGCTATGTCTGCATCGAGATGTGCACCAAAGGAAGTGCCGAGGGTGGGCTCCTCATGGTGTTCGGTGGTGAGGGTGGAGCTGCTTCTCGCAGTGCAGTAGGTCGTCTGTGTCATGCTCGTGCTGTCGGATGAATGTGTTGCTGTAGCACAGTGCGATGCGCTTGTCCTCCGCCTGTACGTCTCGCCTGAGACCAGATGATGACTGCCGTCGACGTCAAGCGTGGTCTAGGGGCTTTGGAATTTGCTCTTGTCGTTAGCGCAGGATGGTGAAATGAGGTTCTCGCTTCGTGCTTTTAGCTAGCCAGCCGTGCGATGAACTGCGGGATGTCGCAGGGAGAAGAACAATGGTACTGCAAAAGAAACAGTGGTAGTCGGTGTCGTAAGGACAGTGGGGGTCGTTGAGCATGTTACCCCAGGATCGCACGCTCATGCAGCCCGCACACTCATCATGAGCTCGTTTGGGCATGTGAGAAACAGCAACGTGAAGGCGAGAGTGGACGGTGGTTGGTGCCACCAGCGCAACGTGCCGAGCAATCCTCCACCTCATCGCCCCAAAAGTGGAGATTGTGACAAGGCGGGCCGAGAGGACAAGGGTCTCGGCAAGAAATGTTGCTGATTAAGCGTGCCACGTTGCTCCCGGCCATACAACCCTATCGTGCCTATCATGTGTTCAACGCATGTGGCATCAGCTCACTACATAAATGCCACTGCGCAGTTCAGACTTGATCCGTCTCTCACGACCAGGGCACACATCGGCAATCTTTGTCGATGCATGCTTCATTCGCAATCATCGTCCTCACGCGTGGTGACCAATCGTGTCATACCGCATTCGTATTGCTCGCCGTACGGGCACTTGTCACCCGTAGGATACGTCAGAGATACACACTAGTCTTCAGGAGAACTCATTGATCGACCGGTCGATGCTCGTTTTCCCGGCGGGCTGCCGCAATTGGCAGCCATTGTGCCTCAAGAGCGGCCATCGTTCGTCTGGCCTCGTCTACATCGGCTGAGACCGACCAACATAGCTGATCCTCGGCCTGGGGCAGCAGGGATGGAGGCAGTGATGGTCAAAGCTGCGAGCACTTTATGTCCAATGTAATCATCAGCGCAATGTTGTGCCAGTGATTCGGCGATCGTGCTGTTCGCATTCGTGCCTAGCAAGGCAAAGGCACCTAAGAATGGTGTGTTTAGCCATAGTCACTTCAGTGAGGTCTGGATTGCTACTGACAGCTGGATTGCTACTGATAGCAGTGTCGGATTCGGAAGGCCACATGGTGCCCGCGATGTGTCATACTGCGGGAAACTATGCAACTCAATATGATCCTTGGGGTATTTGTATCCTGGATTTTGGTGACGAAAATATAATTCGGAAAGCCAACCATTCCAGACCCAGAGCCGCCAGGCTTTCATCGACTTTGGAGATCCGCCCAAGTTAGGCGGGATGTGGCGTCACGGAGAGGAGGTCCTTCGTCATCGAGATTTGCCTCGAACGGCAGCGGCCCTCTTCCACGCGGACCGCCTCGCATAGCTCTCCAGAGATACTACGTTAGGTCGGACCAAGTGCAGTCTACGCGACGAGTTTCTGAGCGGAGTTTCGCTGGCACGTTCCTTTTTTTCCACCGTCGCACGAGGTCCCCATAGCCTTGCGCAAAGATGACTCCGTCCACAATGTTGGTGGTTGTCTGATAATCTCCACCGAGAGCCTGAGACACAGTCAATACATCCGTATGATCGCAAAAGCTGGGCAATTCGCACCGGCAAGCGTTGTCTCTCTTCTGTAATTCCATCCCCTTCTATCAGGTGCGTACAGCCCTGTTGCATGTCCAAGCGAACATTGGTGCCAGAGCTCATGGCAATATTCACCTCGTACGGGTCGGAGTTCGATATGATCTGCACTTGCCAGGGAAATTAGACGATAATGACAGACCTTCTACTTCCCATTCGCGGTACAGACACTTGTCCGCCTCCGATTGGCAGCTGGTCTAGGAAGGCTATGAGACCAAGGAAATTGATTCGTCTTAGCCAGTAGTGAGGTCGTATCTGACACTGTGCAGTCTTCATTTATTCTAGTCGGTGCCACGGCATGTCTATCTCACTTGAGGCCACGTGGGTCATTGCCAAGGATTACAGTCATTAAGCGTCCAGCCTTGTCAGCACTGGTGGCTCTGAGCCAGGCATTGCACACTCAAAGATCTCATACACGCGGGATAAAGTGTCTTCAGCTGCGACGACGGTGGCAGGTCGTTATCCAGGCGCACCCGGAGGGCTATCCGAAGCTGGACGCTTACTGCCTCGAGGCGGTCCTTCCTGTGGATCATCTCGACCAGAAGACTGCACAAAGGGCCGCAGTTGATGCGAGGCACTTCGGCACCATTGCTGCCACCGTTATCATGGTCGAGCACTTCAGCCTCGCGAGTTGGTTTTGCAACGCTCCTCAGAAGCAATTGACGACCCAGGAAAAGGGACAGCAAATATCGCAACATGCCTGAACAACTTCTGATCAATCGAATGGGTTCGCGGCTCAGCTTGGAAGTATTCGAATGTGCCTAAAATGTGTGGTGAAGATGACTCTAAGTCAGGGGTCACGTCTGCCGCTGCCGAGGACCAGCCTTTTGACCCCGCCATAGACTTGAAGCATGATATCTGCACAGGAGAGTGATTGAATCTCATGATGGCCGGGCATCGTACGTCCACACTGACTGTGGCAAACGACGTGCAAGGCGTTTCTGTATCGTTGTCCGGATGGTCGTCCAAATTATGCGCAAGTGCTCTTGATCGCCATGCTGCTGCAGAACCTTGGAGGCCTTTTCCGTTCCGGGGGCAACGATGGCAAGTTGTGTGTACGCTTTCTTAAAGCTCGGCCGGGACAGCTCGGAGACACATCAAGTGCTTGTATCAGTCCATCCGTCCTGGCTTCGCTCCCGGAGATTGTTAGGACCCATCCGATAGGTGCGACTGCGGTAATACTGCTTCTCAAGCGACCAATTCCTGCACAATCTGTGACAGCGCCTGTGTGGCAAGCGTAGTCCTAATCTTCGCAGCGTCCAGTGTAAGCACACATAGTCCAGAGGCGGCCGCCCCTAGTATCTCGTCTTCTGTGGACTTCAAGACACGATTGCTTTCAGGCCCTCCGCGGATATACATGTGCTTCAATCCTGACTGCTTGAGCAGCACGCCCGTCGCGGCCAACACTTGATCTTCAACAAAGGCATCTTTGAGCCCTTTCCTGCCAAGATTGCCTCCAGAACAGTGATGACAGCTTAACATGCTGACGACCAGGGCTTGCACGCCGTGCGCGCTTGGCACAAGTTGGAGGCTTGATCTATCTCCAGACGCCAACGAGGGGTCGCAAAGCATAATGATGCGCATGCAATTGCAACATACGGCAGTCAGGATGATTTCTTCCGACACAAGTGTGCTCAGCATCCGGATTGGGCTTGCTTTGACGGAAAGCTTTTGAATCGTGTCCTCAATCCAGGACTCAATTGCTGAATAAGTCCAGCCCTGGTCCATGCTGGCTGTGACTTGTGGTAGCTCTCGTGAAAGGGAGAAAGACATCGTAGCTGGGAGTGGGCAGGTGTCCATCCTGTCGCTTCTGTTGTTTACTGCTTGGGCCAAATGTTCACTCTCATGAGAAGTGGGAAATAATGACCAAACTCACAAAGTCCTCGAGCGCGCAAAGACAACGTCGCCCCGGAGCAGCTTCCATCACACCTTAAAGCAATCCCGAGCGCCGAGTTCGCGGTGGATGACGCGTGGAGTGATGGATAGCGCATATTGCATGTCTCGCAGAGTTTTTCTCGCCAGCTGAGCGGGCCTCCACGGCTCCCATCGCCAAAAGCTCGTGGCTTCAGTACATCGCTGATATCATCAGCAAGACTCGGCGCTCGAGCACGAGATTGACGAGGTTTTGCTCGCTTGCGCGTGATCAGTCCTCAGCCTTGAGCGCTAGGCATGGGTATGCATTGCGGAGTGATATTCCGACCGCGCACAATGGGACGCGAGAGAGCAGGGGTGGTAGGCGAAGTTTCGACTAGGATGAAGACTTCATGTTGTCAAGCGAGCCGAAAAGCGGACATTCTGCTGTCTTTTGAATGTCATCGCTCGTCGTTGATTCAGTCTAGATCCTGCACTGCTCATTTATGCCGCGCTCCTCCCGAAGTTGAGCAGTCGATGGAGTAGGTGTGAGCAAGACCATCCTTTCCTTGGCCGGAGACATGCATCAAGCCTATCTGTCGCGAAGACCACGTCTTGTGCATACCTGCGGCCATCTGCAGCCATCTGGACAGCGCGGATTGGCAATTCCGATGCCGCACCTAGCCTTTCACATCGGTCATCGAGAAACCAAGTGTCCACGGGTCATTGGTACTGCAAGCCCCAGATGCCGGTCGACAGGGTCGGAGATTCCGCGCAGCGATGCCCACCAGGCTCCTCGCGGATGCAAATGGGTACGGCCGAAAGCGGCCATGAGGTGCTCAAGTACGAAGCAATGGCAGAGTGCACTCGAGTCGAGATGAGCGGAATATTGAGTCCAGATGTATGCGCTAGAACGAGGCCATGCACATGGGCTCATGCTTGGTCTACCTCGGCTCGGGGCATCGCATCTCCTGGTTCCAGAGAAACACAAAGCACCAAGGTAGGCGCCAGACATTGGTCTGCTCGTTGCAGCGTTGCTCCAACGACCTCGTATAGGCTTTGTAGGAACGATGCGTCTTGACGTTGATATCAAGCCTGCCTGCTCCTTGTCTGCATACTATGTCAGTAATACATCCAACATGCATTTTCGCACGGAAGCTCTCGTAATCCTTGCACTCCGCTGCAGCTTCGCAGCCGCACAGACCTCACAAGTCGACGTGGTCTACAATGACATCTCAGCAATAAATCGAAATGTATTGGACCTCACTGAAACCACACGAAATTACAACGGAGGGCTCATCAATCAATTACCCTTCCTCATCGACTTCAGCCCAGTCTATCTCGCCACCCGCAAAGGCTTCTACGACTCTCTGCTTCTTCCCAATCCACTCACAGAGGCTGATGCACAGCGTCTCATCGAGCATGTGAACGTGACGCTATCGATCAACAATCCCGTTGCGGTGGGCGTTGTGAAGAGCAAAAAAGCCTTCTTCGACAAGGCCGGTACGTCGGAAGTGGTGAAGGGCGGGCTGGAATTACTGCTATTTGCGCATTTGAGCTTCAGTGATGAGGTCGCCAAGAGAGTCGTGAATGAACAACAAAAGGTCGAAGGTCAAAAAGTTATCGATGTGATTACTGTCGCATTGGAAGATGGAGTAGCTTTCTTCTCATCGTAGGAAGTATTGGTTGCGGGGTTTGTGGTCCCGATGCTTACCATGTATTGCTGCGCGACTGGGACAGCTTCGAGGACACAAATCTCTAGACTCGATATAATCAGAGTCTTCACAATTGACGTACATGCCACACAAGCCCGGTCACCCGAGCGCTATTTCTTTTCTTTAAAAGCCTAACTAACAAGCACGATCTAGATCTCGACACCACCCGACCCCTCCTCCGCCTATGACGAAGCTGTCCCAAGCTACGCACGTCGTCGAACACATGTAAATAGCTTTACCACAAAACAAACAAAGTAGAAAATTTCCCACGCATATCAACAACCATCAAGGTCCCCGCCACCAAATTTCATCATTCAAGAACTTCTCCAGAAATGTCCCAATACACCATCCCCTGCAAAGGCATCGTCGCCTACGACCAACACACCTGGAAACTCGAGAAACTCCTCACACGGGAACCCCACGAAGATGAATTCCTCGTCGAGATGATCGCCACGGGCGTCTGCCACACCGACATCTCCGGCTACGGCGGCATCTACCCTCGCGTGCTCGGCCACGAAGGCGCCGGCCGCATCCTCAAGCTCGGCTCCAAGTCTCAAGAACAACACTTCCACGTCGGAGACCTCGTCATCTTGTCTGCAGCCGCGTGTCTGAACTGTCTGTACTGCACGACGGGGCACCCAGCGTATTGCGTCGAGCATGCCAAGTTGACATTGCAGGCAAATGAGCCGATTTTTGTGCTGGAGAGTGATACGAGCAAGGTCATCGGGGGAGGGTATTTTGGGCAGTCGAGCTTTGCTTCGCCGGCGCCTGTAAAGGTTTCTGCGGCGGCGAATGTGACCAAGTTGATCAAGGATGCGGATGAGCTGAAGTTGTATGCTCCGTTGGGGTGTGGGATTATGACGGGGGCGGGGGCCATCACTCATGTGGGGAAGTGTGGGCCGGACGATGTGGTTGCGGTGGTGGGGTTGGGTGGTGTGGGGTTGGCGGGAATTTGTGCGGCGGTGGAGAGCGAGGTAGGGACGATTATTGCTGTTGATATCAATCCTGGGAGAGTGGAACTTGCGAGCGAGTTCGGTGCGACCAAGGGCTTGTTGTCAACCAAGGAGGCTCTGGGAGACAAGAGCCTGGCTGATGCGATCAAGGAGATGAGTCCCGAGGGCTTGGGTGCAACAGCAATTTTGGACACGACACCAAGTGTGGCAATTTTGAATGAGTGCTTAGGGGCGATCAGGAAGAATGGCACGGTATTGCAAGTTGGTGTGAAGCCGGTTGACGCGAAGCTTGAGGTCGATTGCCTGCAGCATATGGTGAACGGGAGAAGGTTGGTCGGTGTGATTGAAGGAGACCGAGATCCGGCAGAGGCGCTGCCTGAGCTTGTCCAGTGGAGTACGGATGGGATCCTACCGGTCGGCAAGATGTTCAAGGAGTTCCCTTTGGGGCAATTCGAAGAAGCGAAGAAGAAGATGGAGGAGGGGAGTGTGATCAAGGGAGTCTTGATATGGTAGGATAAATACTTCCTCATACACGCTCGACTCTCACCAAGTAATTGGAATACCGTCCTTGTTTGCGTCGCTATGCAATTTTCGCATTTGGAACAACTTGTCGGAGTTGCGACACTGCCTGACATCGAGACTTCCTTCAATGAATGCTGGCTCGTCTCCGCTTGGCGAAAATGTACCATTGAGGTAATGACCTCGTTCGATGGTGTCGTCGGCGTGACACAATATCATCTCTCTGAGGTAGTGGAAGCAATGCGGCCAATGTGGATCGCTCTTGAAATCCAGTCCAATGTCGTGTCCATTCCTGCTGATGGCGTCATTTCGCGCGGTCTGCAAAGCCTTTCTGATACCGCCCAAGCAGTGTAATGCATGCAACATGGCAATTGCTCCGTATTCGTTGCTCAATGTCTTGCCTCCTGAATCATATGGTGGTAGGTTGATGATGCCATTGTCGGCCACGAGCTCATGGTTCCACAATACGTCGAACTGGTGATCAAGCGACATGTAACGCTCGTCGCTACCGAAACTCTTTTGGACAGTGTAATTGTGCACTGTGGCGGAAGTGATAGTCGATGTCGCCTTTGTCATGCGCTGGATGGCGAGCAATTGTATCAGAGTCAGGATGACCATAGCTGCGGTCAGTATTTGTGTGGCATGTTTGCTGCAGTAATGCATCGTGCGCTGAGCGAGGGGTTGCTTCCCGTTCATGAACTCTGCTTTCCATGGTGTGCCTGAGTCGCTTGCTGCTGGCGATTGTTCAGGATCGCAAGTATGCGGCAGTTGGGAGTAAGACGCCATGGTGCGGATAAGTATTCCACTCCCTCAAAAGTCGGCGCCGTGGTCTGGCTGAGATCACAGACTTGTGATCAAGTACCACCGTGGTACATGAAGTAATGGTGTGTGGCAGCGACCGATTCGCAGCCGACGCACAAGTCATTCGAGGGTAGCCTATTGAGGACTTTTTTCGGCAAGACGTCAGGTGAAAGAGTCCACAGCATGGGTTGTGCTTTGTTCACTGCACCGCTATTTCGCTATTGACAACTCGGCAAGCTGTCGCCGAAATGAGACGCTTGCCAGCGGAGTCTCACGTACGGCAAACCTCGCAATTTCTCACGTGGCCATATGTCGGACTCCTAGGAGGGGAATGATCGAACCAGTTCGTATTCATCGCGGGACCGGTATCTGTACAGTAATGTTCGCAGCATTTTCATCGTACACTTTATTGCATCTTTTCCAAGCATTCCCGTGGCGCCTTTGCTATGCACTGAACCAGATGTGCGGCTCATGTCTACCCTCTGCGCTCTACTCTGTTCAACTTGCGCGCAGTCATGATCTGCTACAATGTCAGCATTTCCATCAAGGACACCATCCATAGCCACATTTTTCCTGCGCATACCTGACTCCTCGTCCGTTGTCCTCTCACCGGCAGACCCATCGCATGCCTTCGTCCTCGATACGTGCCCATATCTCTCAGTCTTTTAATGTTGTCCTGCAGCTGCCGCCTCAAATCATTCTCCAGTACCATCGTGCTCAGCTCCTCGGCCAATGAGTTTATTTGTCGGTCTTTGAGGTTTCCGATGCGTGCCGTGTTGTGGATGTGAAACTTGGCCATCAATTGCTGGCAGACCTTGGGCCCGATGCCGTAGAACTTTTGCAGGGAGGAGCGCACCAGGTGCGTTTCCGCGAAGTTGGTACCGAAGATGAAAACCTGGACTTATTCAGTATGCTGCCGGGTCATCGTATATGCTGATACTCACCATGACGGCGTTTCACTGATGGAGAGAGTGGCGCGCAGTAGAATGTGCGATGGCAATGGCAATGATACTGGCGCAAGTTCAGGCACATGTAGAAGCGGACCTGAGTCCGTCGCTCCAATCCGACCCCCGCGCATCGCCAATGCCGAGCGCAAGGGACGACAGACACGCCAGGTGGAGCTACTGAGGCCTCCCTCGACTTCTCACTCCCCTTCCTACCTCTCCTCCACCGCTCTTCCGTCACCAACCACACCCACCATGGCTTCCCTTCAGCGTCTCCTCGTGTCCTTCATGGTCATCTTGACCTTCGCGTTCGTCTACTTCGCCCAGACTGCCGAAGCTCAAAAAGGCCCAAAAATCACCCACAGGGTCTACTTCGACATATTGTATGGAGACGAGGAGCTGGGCAGGATTGTTATGGGTCTTTACGGCAAGACCGTGCCAAAGGTGAGACAGGGCTAGAGCGCCAACGAGCGACTGGCGCCAGGGAAGTCTGACAATACATGTGATAGACCGCTGAGAACTTCCGCGCTCTTGCAACTGGCGAGAAGGGCTTCGGGTACGAGGGCTCGACCTTCCACCGCGTCATTAAGGACTTCATGATCCAGGGTGGTGACTTCACCAAGGGCGACGGAACCGGTGGAAAATCCATCTACGGCGCAAAGTTCGACGATGAGAACTTCAAGTTGAAGCACTCCAAGAAGGGTCTCCTGAGTAAGTGGAGCAACAGCACAGATGGCGCGACTAACTCTGACCACGACCGCACTAGGCATGGCCAACTCTGGCAAGAACACGAACGGGTCCCAATTCTTCATCACCACCGTCTTGACCTCCTGGCTCGACAGCCGCCACGTGGTCTTTGGTGAAGTCCTCGAGGGCATGGACATTGTCCATAAGATCGAGAATGTGCCAAAGAGTGGCAGCGATAAGCCTCTGAAGGAAGTCAAGATCGTCAAGAGCGGAGAACTTGAGGTTCCCGAAGAAGGTATCAGGGCTGAGCTATAGACCATTCTCCCACGTACGTGGCTTCGGAGCCCAGTAGTCACTACTGGGAGCGCAATAGGACACCCCCCGGGCTGACCAGGTTTCTTACACAGGACTTGAAGGCCATGCGGAAGCCGCTGTCCCACTCGACAATGACGAGGTGTTTCTGGGCAACAGTGCAAATACGATTGGGCAGACCATCGGCCAGGCCGGTCTCAACAAGATCGCCGAGCAGACGAGCCACGAGAAGCTCGTTGGCACCTCGCAGGGCATGAGTTTCTCCTTCAAGCTCTTCCTCATCGCTTGCATCATTGGCGCCTGCTGGATGTTCGTTCAGGCGCACAAGTCACGGCGGAGCGGCAGCGTAGCGGGCCGACATGGTGCGTATCCGGAGAAGTCGATGGGTAGTCAAGCCTAGATGAAGTCGACGACGAATACGACATAGAACATGAATGCATGAGCTTGCGAGCATGATGTACGCAACTTGACTGACATCGATCCCAACTATCACGACTCGGGGTGGCATAGCAGCATGTCAATCTCGCGGTCTCTATCTTCTGTCTCTTGAGGACATCGTATGAATTGACACTGTCAGTCATGTCTCGATTCGATTGTGTCAGGTGGAGGCAAAGTTATGCCGATAAACAGTGACCCACGGCTGGAGAGTTGGTTGCACCTGGTCGAGAACTCTTGCCTCTCGTCCATCACATGCTACAAAATTTTCAAATAGCCTATCGTCGTCGCTGCGAGTCTTCGGAGACTGTTGTGTATGTCAGAGGCAGTAATGGAACGCCACGCCTCCTCCCTAACTTAGTGTATTGGATGGCACTGGAGCGGAAAGCTAACTTAGGGTTTGCCAAGACAACTCGTGTTGACCGAAGCTCTTGCTGACAATCGCAACTCCTTTCTTGCGGCACTGAACGAGCATACTGCAACATTGCAGACATTTTCCTGCAACGCGCCACCATGCCTACGGTAGTGATGCAGAGGGAGCTACGAGGGCTTCAGTGCCCGAAGTCGCGAGACAACCCGATGAGCTAGCGCCACTGTGCAATCTCCTTTCTGCCTCTTTCCTAGTCATGGTTGTCATAGGCCTACCGACATTGGCGTGACAGGGTTTATCTTTCCTCCCCTATACTTCGTCAAACTGATCACACTGACCCGAGCTTTCATCATGGCCGCAAAACGCACGACGAAGGTGAAGAAGGAAGCTAGCAAGACGAAGGCTAAGGCCAAGGCCAAACCTCTAGCCGCGGACCAGGTCCAAGACCAGCCCGCTTTCAAGCAAACACAGAAGTCCAAGTCCCCTGCGACCAGAGATGTTCAGGCGCTACTCGCACACAGCGTGACGAATGATGAGACTCCCGCTGCTGGCACGCTAGAAATCGGCGAAGCTGGTCCCTCGAACGCCATTGGCTCTCCGTCGGCAGATTTCGCATCGGCCGTCATGTCTGCTCTGGACGTTCGCAAGCTTCATGATGATCAGGCGCGTCAGATTCGGCGGAATGGATGCTATTATAGCTGAGGTCAAGAGCCTCCGCGAGAGGTCTTGCACAGTTGACAAAATGGTACACCACATCAACGACGCTGTCGTTCGGCTGCCGAGCACCATCGATCGCGACAATACTCTACAATATATAAGAGAGGATGTCGAGTACATCAAAGAGCAGGCAGAAGGCATCGACGGCAATGTCGCACAGGACACGCTGGATCAAGTTCACGGGATGCTCGAACGTGTCGAAGAGTTCGTGATTGGCAATGACCCTGAGCAGCCCGATGCGGATGGCATTCACTCGATGGTCAACAGGATCGACGACTTCGTGGAGCAGAATGCGGCTCAACAGGACACGTTGGAAGAGACGAATTTGAATATCCGTAACGTGGAGTCGAGGGTGTACGACCTTGCTTGTGCGACCGAGGCCTACCATCAAGCCACTTCCGATCGCCTCGATGGACTCGAAGCCAACATCGGGCACATTTTGTCGTTGCTGGAGACGCGCTTACCCGTTATACAGTGGCCGCGAGGTCGTTATTGAATCCTGTTTCATTGATGATACAAACGATTCCCACTCTGTTACAAGTCATACCATTGGTGGTCAAGGTTGGGCATGTGTATACTGCCAAGATCTGCCTCGAAACTTGGTGCGGCTTCTGTGGGTAGTTCTGCGTTCGGGCCATACCTGGCCTGTTACGCAGCTTGGTAGTGCACTCCCTGAATTTCACATCGATGACGGACATCCGCACTGGCAATGCATAAGGCAACCACGTTATGAGGTCAGGGTTGTGGATGAACGCCTGTCTCATAGCGGAACCTCGACAGCTTTACAGGAGACCACTCGAATATTATCGTACACCATGTGTATTCGAAGCCACCAAAACCTTCCATCGATCTTTCGTGAACGCTTAGATGGCATGATATTCTCATACATCATTGTTGCCACACAGGCCGGTCGTTCTAGGAGCACTGACCGGCTGCTATGGATCGTCGCGCTGTAGCGACGAGACGTCGCCTGCAATACCTACAAGTTTCGCCTCCTTCGAATGAATATGGCATCTGCCTCCGCATAAATCTCTCCACGTCCGTCCTTCATAACGCCCTTCATGAACGCTTTGCGACCTCTGCACTGAGAATCGTATCAGCACTCGCGGAAAGCGAATTGGAGGAAAGAAGATTGCAGTAAGAAGGAAGACAACCACGCGACTTACTCCACTTTCTCACACCGACATCGAACGAGAACCACACATATTCCAACCATTCAATCAGCTCTCATCGAGACTTCTCTGTCGTCAGCCCGTCCCTCAGATCTGGAAATAACAAACTTACTCGGAGTCGGCACATGAGCTCGATACCTCGTCGTCAAGCTGTCCCGTGGGATATAGCCGCTGTCACGAGAATGCCATCGTCGTTACCGCGAGCGTTTCGTCCAATAGAGAAGCCACCAGGCCGCCGTGGGCTATCCCGGTCTGCCCGTCAAGTGCGCGACCAAGACTGGCGATGAAAAGGATTCCATTCTTGCTTTCCTGTGGGAGTGTCAGGAGGGGGAATTCTTTGAAAACGGTGTTGAGAGGAGAACAGATGGGCAGAAGGCTTGTGACCAATATACTGACTTTATTGCCGTTCGGGTTTGCGCGCGCACGTGTGAAGTATTGGCATGCTCGTAGACTGACTCAGGGATCACATGTTACTATTGATCATGATCGTTGACGCAAAAATCACTTGAACGAGAGCTGGCGCTTCGGCAACTTCTGATTTGTTCCTATCTGCGGTTCCAATGGACACACTCACGTATCTAACGTCGCAAAGATCCGGCCGAACAAGGCATTGTACGTCGAGTCTCGTGCAATGGTCCGCGAAGGGTTTGATGATCGTTGATGATGGCTTGTGCCCATGCGATGTTGGCGATGTTGCCGATGCACTCACCCGGTAGGTCGCTGACGAGGGTATATTCGGACGACTTCATCTTTCTCCTAGCACAGCGGCTGTTGGTGGAGTGGAGATGCAATATCCAGACCGTGAGAGAACAGTGATCCCGCCCTGAGTTTGAGCAATATCTGTGAAGACTGAGGGTGGCTCAGATCGTTTTATTGGATGAGCGGGCACCGTCGAAGTGTAAAGTGACAATCGATGTCGAGTGGTCCTGATGAATGACCATCGAAGCCAGGATCCCCAGGCTTTGCAGGGTGCAGCATGGTCGATGCTCCAGGTGGCTCGAGTTCTGCCGGGCTTCGTAGAACGACAAGGTTTGTACGAGAAGCTGACCAAACACTGGCAAGGGCCATACACGAACATCAGCGTAGGGCCACAGAGAGTTTGTAATCTGTGAGCTTTGCGGACGACACTCGGACTTATCTGGACTACTCTCGACTTCATCGAGCGCTCTACATGGACACCACACTATGAATAGGCGGCATCGTCAAGAGACCCGCGGATTTCGAATACGAGATAGATATATGCCTGGATAACAACAACTGTATAGCGATATGTACAACCTCACGAGGAGCGCGACTTCTCGCTCGAATTCATCTGTCCGCATTGATGGCAGGTAAAGCTAGAGCCCACAGACATTACTATTAGCCAAGCTGGCCAGAGGATATAAGACCAGCGGCTGCCCGTTCTGGATCGTGACACCAAGATTACCTCGACTATCGGTTGTCATTCGCGCGCAGAGCATGACCTCTATCACGTCCAGGTATGCCGAAAATCCAGAGCTCGTCGCGGACACGGTCACAGTGCCCGTCGAAGCCGCATCCCAGTTGCTGAAGACTCCAACGATCTGCTTCCCTGGAAAGCCTTTCCGCATAACTATCACGGAATCGCTAATGGCAGTGGGTACGGCCTTGTAGGTTACGTAACCGCTGTCCTGAAACACAGCCCAGTGGCGTATCTGATTCAGCTTTTGAATGTGGACGTACAGTGTTGAGGATCTGTTGTAGCCGGACCACCATAGTGCTTCACGGTTCAGTGGTGGATAGCCGCCTGTATATCTTTGCTCTTGACCTTGGTAAATGATCGGGATCCCATCGGCGAGCATCGTGAATGCCATTGCATTTCTGATGCGTGTGATTGACGGTGCATACCATGCGAAGCGGGCATTGTCATGATTCTCCAGGAATGAGCCAAGGAGAGTGGTGTCTGGGCAGGCATTCTTCATCCAATTCATATTGCTGGCCAGCGTATTCATCGAAGTGCTGGAGTTCTGGAATGTCTGCAGGACCCAGAAGTAGGCTGCATAGTTCATCACTCCAGTCATGGAGTTCTGGTAAGAGCAGAGCGTGTCTGGATTGCCCTCCCACACCTCGCCCAAGACGTGCACGCCGCCCGCTGCGGCTTGGAAGCCGGCCCAGAAGCTGGGGTTGACTTCTTGAGCTGTGTCGATGCGGAGACCGTCGATGGAGTAGTTGGAGACCAGTTGGCTAATCCACTGTTGGAACATACTGGCGACGTTCGCATCTTCGGTGCGCAGGTCAGGCAGCGAGACCGTGTCGTCGCCCATCCAGCATACCTCTATTGTGCTCGGTGCCATGACCATGATTGCACACGGTTCGTGGTAATAAGTTTGTTGGTTGAAAGGATTGAACTGACTGTAGTCGACAGCGTATCTCGAGGAGAAAGATGCCATATGATTCGGTACAACCTGTCGTGTTCGCCCAATCGTCAGTAGGTATCTTCAAATTTCTGATGGATAGTGCTCACATCTACCATGAGGTACATGCCTCTGCGATGCATCTCAGCGGAGAGCGCTTTCAGGTCATCGCTGGTGCCGAATTCAGAATTGACCGAGTACAGATCTTGCGCCCAGTAGCCGTGGTATGAGTTGCCATCTGCCGTCATCTGCACATTATTCTTGACAACAGGACTAATCCAGATCTGGGATACATCAGCTCAAATCTCACCAAGTCTGGCTCGGATATGCGTACAGCAGTAAATCCCATCTGCTCTATATAATCTAATTGGTTGATCAAACCTCTCCATGTCCCGCCGCAGTAGTCAGCGAGATTGCAAGGCGCCGTGGTCGACCCGTCTGTACGGGCGAATCGATCCGTCATCACTTGGTAGATCGATTGTGATCTCCATTGCGCTGGAGTGAGACATTGAACCCCGGTTACGAGAAAGACTGCGGTCATCAAGAGACTCAAGAGACGCAGCATCGTGAGTGGTCGCAACGAGAGACAAATCACCGGAATGTGAAAGCAGGCATTCTGCTGTTGTAATATATCCTTTGTTGCTATGGCAAATGACTCGGTGGCAGGCTCGCTCAAATGCCGTTCGATTGTCGGTTTGATGTGGTCTCGTGCGTCTCTGCTCCAATTCTTGTCGTGTTTCGTAAATGCACGTGAAGGCTTCCCGTGTCTTGATTTCTCGCAAAGTATACTCGTGAGCCTGACGAATCGATTGAAACGGGCATCAGCGAAGCAGGTGGGTTGCCATGGATGCTCTCCCAAGTTGTTGGCGCGGATCAGCTGGAATGCTGCAGATTCCCGTCCGAAGGTCTGGATATGTCTTGGAGCGCGCACACTAGGCAGTCTTCCCAGCGTTAAACATCATCACAATGAATTGTGGACAGGAGAGCAGTGACAGCGAATGTCGTTCTTAACGCTGCCACCTGTCTGACACAATCACAGCCTCGTATTTTGGGATTTCGATGAATTTTGACGAGAGCGCTTGGTCCATTGCGATGCATCCGAGTCGGGCACGTGTAGTGCTGTTTGTGACCCTCAGTTGCGCTTTTCCGAGCAAAGGGGCTTGTGTAGCGAAAACGGATGCATTCCGCACGGACGCGTCTACGCATCTCCGCCATTCCTGTCGAGACAATGCAATTGAGACTTCGGAAAAAGCGACAGCTCGTGAAGAGATGGATGCAGGACAGTGTTCTCTGCGCAGATCGATGGCTCAAGTCAGCCGCCACCTTGCTCATGAAACAAGTGATACAAGATGAGGTTGCGTGGGGTATCCGAATGTCGTAAAACAGGACAACACGTGCCATAAGACTAACGATACCTTTCTGCCGAGCATCATCCCAATCTTCTCTTCTCTTGTTCGAGGATGTGCGGCACGTCCTCCTCCAGGCTAACTTCCTTTGGCTGCCAATGCAGCACTTTCTTGGCCCGCTCCGCCTTGCCTTGCGAGTTCATGCCCCAACTGAGAGCTTCGAAACCGGCCAACTCCCACGCCTCATCTTTACCAACCTTCTGCTCCCTGTAGTTCTTTGGGATGTATCCAGCTTCCGAAGCTTTCTTCGCGATCTGTCTGGACAGATCACCCCATACATGTCGGCCATTCGCCACAAGGAAGTAGCCTTTCTCGCCCCAGATCTCGTCGTCGAGCTTCTTCTCCATAGCCGCATCAACGAGCGCAAGATAGACTTGTGACAAGTCATGCACGTGGACGTTGTCCCACTGAGCCTTGCCTTGACCGACGATCGGTGCATAGCCCTTTTGCAAAATGGTCTTGGATAGCTCGTATACTTGACGACCCCGGCCAGAGACGGGCCCGCGACCGAGACCATAGATGGTCGGCGGGCAGACCAATGCCGTCTTGATCACGTCTGCATGCTTTGTGCCAGCCTCCAGCACGATCTTGTCCACGTTCCGGTGAAAAGCCTCATCTGGAAGGTTTGTGAGATTCTTGACGCCAGACCAGTCGTCGAATTCGCGGTCTGGTTCTTCTCCGAAGCGGTCTTTGCTGGAGTCGAAGTATGTCAGAATACCCGTGCCGCCTGTGTGAAGCCAGAACCCTGGCCTATCTGCGCTGTGCCCTTTCAGTATGCCTGCAGCAATGGCTTTGGCGGCACCCTCGTGATCTGAAGCATCGGCTGCATCTGCTTCTTGTCAGCGTGGGCAACATTTGGGTTTGGGTCATTATTGAAAGCTCACGCATTACGATGTCCGACTTGGCAGACTCTTCTTCGATGATCTTGCTGTCGTCCAGTCCACCAATCACTACACGCACGTCCGGATATGAAGCTCTCACTTTGCCAGCTTTCTCCTCGGTTCTGATCAATGCCGAGTACTCATAGTCAGGATGTGCTTTGTGAATTGCGTAAAAGGCATCACCAGCGATGTAGCCAGTTATTCCAGTGCTCGCGGTTCGTCAGCGTCTCGCACAAAGTTACGGTGCGGGTAAGCTCACATGAATATCTTGGGCGCCATAGAGGAAAGAAATCTGGCAAGGGGATGTCAAGTATAGTAGAGTTTATTATAGGCCGAGTTGGTGAGATATCGGAATACGGCGGCAAGACCTTGCACCTTTGACATGGCCAACCTACTCTGCTACTTGACTCGGACATGGTCAAATTTGTAACTGATAGACAACAGCCGTCTCGATATGACGTTATGGGGGGGATGCGCAGATGGTCCAGTGAGCGGCAGAAAGTGGAGAGCTGGCGGGGAAGATCTCTTCCTGACCAATGACTGATGGCAAAAGCATCTATGAGCTAGCTCATGTCTTTGCTCATTTCCCACAGGTTCACGCACGTCACATGAACGACCAACGACGAACGACGAACTGAATCGTGACCGTGTACTAGTGGCTGACTCGGCTTCATCTTACCGTCTGAATACTGCAGACGTTGCCCTGAATAATGCAAAGAGCGCTGACAGTCCAAGTCGTCATTTCCAAGACATAGTCGACCCACCAGACCTTACTGATCCTCTGTGCTTCTTTAGCTCAGTATGTCGGAAGGAACACCATACACTGAGAAAGCCTGCTCATCTATAAGCGAAGATGCGCTCAAAGCTGCTTCGGCTCAATTCTCCATTGCCCTCTTCGGGCAATCGTTTGATACCACCCAAGCGCCGTGGTCGTATGCCGCAAAAAATTTAAAAGCCACCACGAGCCTGGCCAAGAAGAAGGATCTAACCCTGTCAGAACTTATTACTGAAACGGCATATCCATGGAGCGAAGCACAATCGAGTCGCACTGTACGAATCCTCAACAGCCACACAGCTATCAATGCCAAGAAGGATTCCGCAGAATGCTATGAAACTATAGAAGTACGAGACAGCGTCCCGGGATCAAACAAATCGAAACAATACATAACCAAAACCAAATGGAAACGTCAACCGACCGGCCACTGGCTCATAACTGATTACAACCTCGTTGACCGTCCCGAAGGCTCCAGCAACGCCACCTTCACCACAGGCCTCCACACTCCCCCAGAAACGCCCCTAGGAGGCCGCCAACCCAGCAGTATCACGATTGGCGAGATCATTAAAGCCATGACAGCTGAATTCTCCTTCGCGATCAACTCCCACAACTTCAACCCAGCTTCCACCCCCTGGACCTATATCCTTCCCTCCAAATTCCGCGCCTCCATGCCCCCTGCTGAAGACCACAAAATGACGCTTGACGAAATGCTCGCATTCCTGCAAGCCGTTTGCAAGAGAAGTCCTACAGCGAGGAGCACAATTGTCGATAGTAATGTTCTGGTTCGGGAGCATATGGGGTGGGCGGAGGTGTGGCAGAATCTCGAGTTGAGGGACACGGCGAGGTCGAAGGGTGTAGTGCATCATTATATTGAAAAGATGGTATGGGAGCGGCAGGAGGCAGATGGGCGGTGGTTGGCGACGGAATACAGGAACATCTTGGGACTGGATCGGGCGGGTTTGCCGGGGTAGGCAAGGCTCGAATGGTGTAAGACACGGAAGTCATTCTGTATGTATCTGTGTTGATCTCAGTGCTGATCATTTGGCAATATGTCCATGTATAGCGCGCGGGGCCCTGGATCTTCGCCGTAGACGGTACATATCGAGTACAAAGGGAAAGTGCATTTGCACGGGAACACAGCTCGCGAGTAGTCATAGTCGAGTGCCACTTTCGCGCCACACCAGCGTCTGCTGCTATCGCTGGTCTCCGAGCAAATACATAATGGGAGATATGGAGCAGGTAGTCTACTTCAGCAAGTATTGAGATATGTGGACATGTCAGCTCTACTGCTGATCGCCGGAAGTCTGTTACTCCACGTGCGACCTCATCTGCAGCCTCCGCCCCTTCATGTCTCCTCACCCGCCGTTCTCGCGCTGTCCCGACGCCCGCCGCCTGGCTGTCCACCCCAGCCACACTTTCAACAGTTATAAGGCACAAAGAAACATCCACCGCCACGTACGCCACAACAGCCGTGGACAAACTTGCCTCCAACGAAAGTTGGAATCGTAAGCCACGGCGACGAGTTTAGTACTCTGATGGGTGACCATCACTCAATCTGATTTGAGGGCATTCGAGTCTCAATGGAGGCCGTCTTACACCCAACATTGATCACCCTCGACCTTCGGGCAGCGGTAAAGAGGTTGGTGTAACCATCCTGATGGGGAAGACCTCGTGGGTGTACGTCTTTTTTGCGTTTTGCATTCTTTTTTACTGTGGTTCTTGTGTTCTTGCGCCAAGACTTTCGTGATATGAATCCGACCTGTGTGATTGTTCTCTTCTGGGAGTGAGTAACTACTGTACAGCCGTGTTTACTTGCCTGCGAAACGCCCGCAATATGCATACGGCCGTTGCCTAGCCGTGAGGACAACATGGTTGGTTGGAGTCTATGTATCGCGACACCAGCATGTGATAGCCCACGGCGTAAGTCTCAGCAAAACGTACTCGCATTACTTTACAATTCGATTTCCCGCACGCCAGGATTTCGCAATACTTTTTAGCCCAGCGGCCAGACACAATCTAGATTTCCTGCACCATGTCATTTGCCAACACACAGATTAAAAGCTGATATGAGCCTGTACATGTTGTGACAGAAAACAGAGATGGGATGCGGATGAGGAGAGGAGGAGATGCTGTAAGGCAAAGAATCAGAGAGGAGGCTAGGTAGAGCTTCGGGAATTTGTGGAGAGTATGAGCACAGTTCGCCGGGGGCACCGTGGGCATATCCTGAAGCTCACTTCGGCTCAATTTTGTTCTAAGCTCTCACGATATGAACCTTGAATCCTGCAAAACTTGCCGCACAGGGACAACTGTGTAGCCTGCGTCAGATACAGTGTTGCGAGTATCTGTTCTGATAAGCGCATTGAGTGCAAAGTTTGGATCTTCAGTTGAAGCCTCCCAGCCTCAAGCGGGGTTGCACTATTGAGCTAACCTACAACCCGCATAGATGTTCGGTAGGCGTTGCGAGCAGGTAAACAAGATGCAGCAAGTGCCGCGTAGCCCAACTTGTATGAGGTATAGTCTTTGCGCCTCGCCGTGGCAGCTTGCGTAACTGACCGCAAGTGCTTTACCACGTACAAAGAAGGAGCTTGCCGAGGTATCACGTACATTCATATCTCGACCCTTCATACAGCTCACATTGTTTGCTCGCAACGCGCTTTGATGACTCAGTTGCGTGTGAGTCGACTCGTGCACTCAGATTAAGAAGCATCAGATTACACAAGCCAGATCAGGTCGCGACATCACAGCACCAACCAACGACTGCAACTATAACAGGCATAACAAGAATACTCAAAATCAGCTTTTTCGACAAAAGCTGCTGCTGCTGAACACAATGCTCTTCTTCGCCACTCTGACACTCGGACTCTTGCAAGTCGCGGTGCTCGCCGAGCCATCCCCCATCGGACAACTCGAAAAGCGACAAGAAGGTCCCGACGCAGTAACGACCGGCGACGCCAACAGCTCGACCTCCTCAGCAACAGAATCACAGCCCACTCAAATTTACACGGGTGTCTTCACCGTGCCGGGCATGAATGGCGTCTACGATGTTACTTCAGTCTCTGGTACATTCTCCTGAGCCCCTCTTCTTTGGAACTCTCTGATCTCGCGCTGACCCAATCTTTCAGGCTACATCCAAGTCGCAGGCTACTCTCTCACAGCAGATGGGCCCGACGCGCTTGTCGGTGGAGTCCGGGTGACAGTCGCGAGTGGAGGCAGTCTGGTGGCGGACGGTGAGACGGTTCAGTTGCAGCAGTACACCCCTTCTTCAACGACTGCTGAGCAAATCACTTCGATGGCTTCGACGGCGACTTTGGGGACTGCGGCTGGGTCTGAAGCAACCTCGAGCGCGCCGACGAGTTCCGCAGGAGCGAATGTCAACAAGGTGGGTGTTATTCAAGTGGCTGTCTGGGGTGGGCTGGGTGCTCTGCTGCTGTGAGCTGCTAAGGGCCGTGCGGATATACGATGGTTGAGCACTGATTCTTGGGCCGAGCGCACCGCCTGAGTGATGCCTTGAGTGGGGTCAGACTCACGAATTGCTCACTTGCCACTCCGAGCATACAATAGAGAAGATCATAGGAGGCAGCAGATGATTGACAGTACCGTTTCGATTCATGTGAATGCGACTTTCTGCATTTCATTATCATTCGAGCGTCTCACAGCCCCCTCTGCTTCAGCTGCTGGACGCGTCTCACAGGCTAAGCTTGTAGTCTTGTCACCCGAACTTCGACTGTCGCTGGACTGGCCTTCTCCACGTGCTCCTTCATGTCCAAGATAGCGGCACGCGTGGTTGCTGGAGTACTCTCAGGTGCTTTGCAAGCAGCGAGGTAAATCTCTCCACGAGTCTTGTCTGCATGGATCCTTCTTCCCCATCCCCATCAGACCTCCGACCTCTACCTGCCGAAACCACCTGGTCCAGGAGGGAAACCTCTGCCGCCCGGCGGTGGCTGAAAACCTGGTGGTGCAAAGCCTGGTGGCCCTCCTGGTGGGAAGCCAGCTGGCGGAGCAAAACCAGGGCCGCCTCGGCCAGGGAATCCACCAGGTGGTCCAAAGCCCGCGCCAGGAAAGCCAGGCCCTCCAACACCCACCGCCGGACCTTGCAGACCGATTCCAGCTCCTCGGCCTGCTGGCTTTGCAATGCCTGGACCCGCTTGTACCACTACTCCTGCAGGTCCTCCACCGGGCGCGCTTTGCCCGAGTCGCGCCGAGGGATCTGCTGGAGGTGGACCATCTACTGAGCAGGACACAATGTTCGCGCCTCGTACGATGGCGAGACCGAGTGACCGCTTCTCCTCAGACTCGATCGTTTGTGCACCGGTTGATGCGCCTGGTGCGCCGCCCTTTGTCTTTCTCTTGACTTTTCGGAATTCTTCGCAGTCGGCAAGGACAAGATTCATGTGCTGGTGAACTTTAGCGATCTTTCTCAACCCAGTTGTCGAGGTTATCTACCTTGTCAAAAGCGAGCATCTGCCCAACTAGCTGCCGGCCATCATTCGTCGTTGCGCGCATACGGTAATTGATCTGGAGCGAGTGTAAGTGGAGAGTTCGAGTGGCAGGATTGAGAGTTACTCACGAAGCCTTGCTGTTCAGTATATCAGCGAGCTGTCTCTGTCAACGCAGGACTCCTTTGGGAGTGGAGTGATTGGGTCTGGACTCACCATCTTGCCCTGCTTCTGTGTTGATGCCATCTCCGCAACGTTGCGTGCCTGAGCACGACTTTCCGATCAATGACCTGCAGCGATATTACAGCTTTTGCTCGACGGAGAATTGATTTGTCGCGCAAGAGTGAAGATATGTGAGCATTCGCCTGTGCCTGACCGCGTCGCAACAGCCAAAGTTCTTTGCTGCTCGCGAGCTCGGCACTAGCCGGCCTTAGCGTCGCCAAGAGCCCACTTCTGAATCGGCACACGCCCAACTTTGCGCTGCGAAACGAGCACTTCGACTTCTTTGCTGTAGCACCCGCTCGTACTAACCACAGCACATCGTCAACCACGACAAGCAGCACAATGGTGAGTAATGCCACCACCATGCGCGCCTCTCTACGACTGCACCCGGTCTGCTTTACCTGAAGCATGATCTGAAAAGCGTCTGTCGATGCGATAAATGGTGTACGGTACGGGAGAGGAAGTGCATTGGCTAACCAGGACTTTGCAATCTACAGGCAAAGGGCGAATCTTCCACACAGCAGGCCGATGGCTCTGCCGTCCAGAGCCAGGGCGGCAAGGACAAGTCCACCAACCCCATGCGTGAGCTCCGCATCCAAAAGCTCGTCCTCAACATCTCCGTCGGCGAGTCTGGTGACAGACTTACTCGTGCCGCCAAGGTGCTCGAGCAGCTGAGCGGTCAGACTCCAGTCTACAGTACGTATCATTTCACGCGACGAATGGACAAGGAGGATTTGAGACTGATGGACCAATCACAGGCAAGGCCCGCTACACCGTCCGTACCTTCGGTATCCGTCGTAACGAAAAGATTGCCGTGCACGTAACTGTCCGTGGACCAAAGGCCGAAGAAATTCTCGAGCGTGGCCTCAAGGTCAAGGAGTACGAGCTCCGCAAGCGCAACTTCTCCGAGACTGGCAACTTCGGTTTCGGTATCTCCGAGCACATCGATTTGGGTATCAAGTACGACCCTGCTATTGGTATTTACGGAATGGACTTCTACTGCTGCATGTGCGTATCCTCTGAGCGATCTATCGAGATGGTGACAAAAGTGCTGACGTTGCAAATAGGACCCGACCTGGTGAGCGCGTCTCCAAGCGTCGCCGAGCCAAGGCCAGAATCGGTGCCTCCCACCGCATCAACCGCGACGAGACCATCAGATGGTACAAGAACCGCTTCGAGGGTATTGTTCGATAGATGCGCTTTGCCAGCGCGGGTTGAGGATAGGGGTCAATGACCTGAACGACAAAAAAGCATGGAATCAGGCGCAACCAAGAGCACGGCTGGTGGTGGTTTGAGTAGATACCCAAACAGAAGTTTATGGCCTATCGGAGCTCTTCTCGTGCGTGAGCAAGATCATTTCAATGGAGGCTTCACCACCGCGTGACTTTGCCGCTTAACCATTCGATCGCTGTCTCACTGCCTGTTTCCGCCGTTCTTCTCTCCACGCTTGTGCACATCACTTGCCAGGTCATGCCAGGCTATGTTTGGCCCTGCGTATTCTGACAAGTCCTTGCTGTAGTCCTTGTTCTCCCATCTCGCCTTGACCTGACGGCACATAGGTGTGGTGGCAGCAAGCCACAACACTTCTGTTGAAGCAATCCGCGTGTGCCCAAAAGCTACCTCTTGAAGCCGTACTTCGCGACGCAGTTGATACGTCAGCTCGAAGCTCTGCTTGAAGAACGCAACCAGCATTGGAGTGGGGCAAAAGCTACGAGTTGGCACCCACATATTAGAGTGTTTGGACATTCCACTCTTGCGTGTTACTTCGCCAACGAGGTTGCATGTTCTCGGTTGCCAGAACCTCCCAAACTCGTGCTGTCGCGCGATGGAGAAACCGAGCACGTCCTAAGTAGGAGGATCATACGCATCAATGGTTGCATTGTCAAGATCGACAGCATCGATGCTGACCAAATATCATACATTGGTTTGGGTCTGCTCGAGAAGTACGACATCGCGTCCAATATGGAGAAGCAAGAAGTCGAGTGCAAGTCCTTCGAGCAGGATCATCTCGGGGTGACGAATGCTGACCAGAACATAGTGACTTTTCGATGAACGGATAGCGCGGAGCCTGGCGGCGCGGGACTCCTTCAACGGTCTTTTTGGAGTTGCTTCCGATCGGCGAAGTATCTTTTTGTTGTGCAACAGATGGGTTCGCTGTGCTTTCACACAACTACTTCGATTGCTTCCGTTTATGGATGGATGGATGCTGCCTGCCCTCATCCCTCAAATGTCGGGATCGATATGCATCTTGAACTTCTTGTTGGCCCGATCCGGTGCCCGGCTCTCGAATTGATGTCCGTGCAGCTCGAAGATTAAAGGCTGCTTCATCTCCTTCCCTTCCACTACTCCCTGATCATCGTCCCTAAAAGGCACCTCAAATCTGAACACCGTATGCTCTTTCGGCACAGTCTTCAGCTCATTCTTCCTCGTCATCATCTCAAACGTAAACTTCGTGTCCTTCACCACAATCCCCTTCAGCCCGACTCTGCTCGGACACCTGCTCCTCACAACCTCCACCAGCGCCCCATGATAGTCCGCCGTCACCAGCATAGGCCCCGCTCCGTTTGGCTCAACATACGTCCTCCCATCTTTCAGACCCAGAATCTCGCGCATGTAATCACACCACATCCGATGCAGCGGCTCGTAGATCGCATATTTCCGCTGATCCTTCGGGATATCATAAATACAAAGCGCACGTTTCTGCTTGGCAGAGAGCGGTTTCGGTTTCTTCGACCTTCGCTTCGCTTTTTCCTGTTGTTGTCGCTCGTATTGTCGCTTAGCGCGCGCGTTCAGACTCGGATCAGGTGAAGTTGGGCGAAGCAAGAGCGGGATCTTTTTGACTTTCTCGCTGAAGATCTTGCTTGCGATTTCGGGCTCGTGGGCGCGAGACAGGAGCTCCTGGGCGATGTGTTCGGTTGGCTGGGTAGCCATGACGGGAGTGGTTGGTCACATGTCTAATTTCTAATCTGTGAAGATGATCCACGAGGTGCACATGAGGTGGAGCGCGAAATACTGCTGAGTCAGCTATATTTTCTTGCTCTCTCGCACTGCTTTCTTTGAGCTTGGCCACAGAGACACTCCCGGCCTCGTGGTTGGTATTGCGAAAAGGAAGGTATCTTGCAGCGGGCCGTCATCAAATTGGTAATATTCATCGTTAGCAAACCAGATACATGGCTCACCTCGCTGTTTCGAGCCTTTTGCGGTATGGTCAAGCTCGGATTCGCAACATGTGCTTTACTCCCTCGCCCTCACCTTCGAAGCACAATGCAATAATTGCTGGTCTCCAGCCTCTGTGGTCAGCTCGGCCATAGCAGCTGCCCGAGGTCCCGAAACGTTGTACACTGAAACTAGGAAGTGTCAGGCGACCGCTGGCTATGTCTGGCTTCGCGCAGCCTGATCGTAGATGGGCCCGCACGGCTCCAGATTTAAGTGGCGTATACGCTATGTCATTCGCTTCGCGTGAAACACGTATACATCGAGCTCGAGAGATATATATATGCGCTACCAATAGCGGCCTTGCTTGTACAACTCCTAACCGCCGATGCTCAGGAATACCAGAGCATGGTTGCATACTTTCAAAGCATCACATCTGAACAACGTCATAAGAACCATGGCTACCGCAGGCACGGTACAGCTACAATCAGCAAGCCATCTGCAATTTTCACTTAACGATATTCCACAAGAGTCTACCGAGAAGGTCACTAAGTTGCTGCAAGAGAACCACGAGAGATACCACATCTTCTTCAACCCCAACGGCTTTCACAACCATATCGCTCATCAACTCCTCACTATATGGTCTCTGAAAGCTCGCCCCGAAGATCTTCAACGTGGCTATGACACCAACAGCAGTTATCAAAGAGCTGCCCGAAAGCCACAAGCGACAATTGTGAAAGAGCTCCACGACCCGCAAAAGTTCATCAGCCATCTCGGCCCTGAGAAATACTACAACGACTTTCTCGAATTCTTTACTGAGGAGATTGAGCAGAAGGGCTGGCAGAACGTACTGCAGGAATATGTCTTTGCTGGCGATGAACGGGCCGAGACCATGCTCGTCAGAATGTTTGCAGGCTTTCTGCATCCGATAATTCATCTCGGGTTCGGCATGGAATTCGAGCAACCAGCCATCATCGCAGAAGCCCTTGCGCAAGCATGCTGTCACGACGACTGGATAGGAAAAGCTCTCCTCCCCGCCGAGCAAGCCGCGAAGCAGAACAGCAACGACAAGTCCATCGTCGACCTCCTTCACGAACTACGCAACAACAAAGAAATTTTCGAAGCACCCCACTGGTCAGTCCTTCCCCTTTCCTATTTCCCCGGCCTCCACGAACTAAACCTCCCACAGGTCTGACGCCAACAAGATCCGCGACGGTCTCCTCGTCCGCTCCGCTCCACCCCTCACCAACACCCTCTCCCAAATCCGCATCTCCTCCCCCACAGACCTCGCACGGGCCACAGCCGAAATGACCAACGCCGCAATCCTCTACACCGCCGGCGCCCAACACCCCTCCAAAGCCATCAAATTCGACTTCTACTTCATACACTGCGTCAACGCCTCCATCTTCTGGCCCACCTTCAACCGCCAACCCTGGCTCTCCGACGCCGCGAAAATCCGACTTCTCGAGTGGAAGATCAGACTCGATCTGACCATCTACGCGTCGTGCAAGTCGCCGGAGATTAGATTGCAAGACATCAGGGAGTATGTGCCGAGAAGGGCGTCGGGGTGGGAGGAAGTGTTTGAGAGGGCATGCAAATTCGATGATGACGGGCACGCGTCGAAATTGGTAAGAGCGGTGGCGAATGGGGAGAAGGTTTGCAAGCCTTTTGCTGGGCAGCAGGGTCTTGTGTTGGAAGGCGAGGATTGGTTGAAGATTGGGCATATGGTGATTGATTCGGTGGAGATGCAAGGGGATAACTGGATCCGGTGCGCGGGCTTCCAGGAAGCGTGGGAAAAGGTGCCGGAGCGGAATGGATCACGGTTGTAGAAGAGTGTGCTATTGTTTTATTCGATTATCAAGAAAGAATGGACGCGATCTTCCTTGAAGCAGCCGGCATCAATCTTCGGCGAAGCTGAACTCTTCCTCATTGCGACTAATGACGATCGTCTCTCACGGCCTCTTCGGCTTCTCGCTTAGCATGAGTGGATCGTTGCCGTCATCGTCTGGCACAAAGCGTCTTAGAGCATAGAATTGCTGTTCCAACAGGTCCTGATACTTCCAGCTCGGCAAATTCTCCCGTTCAAAGCACTTCAATAATCGACCGCGAACCCCTCTTTATCGCTGCTCAGGCTCCACCACTTACATTTCTCGCCATGATCAGTGTCTCCGCCAATTTCAGCTGCCATACGACTCAAATTCTCGGAGATGTCTTCTGACATATCCACAATTTTTGGAACATGCTCTCGGAGAGCGGTCATGAGTGCAGCCACACTCTCTTGCTTCTTCGCCTCAGTGAAGGGGCGTAAATCGACAATCGAGCGACCCAACCATGCCAGATGTGAGTTGTAGTGGTCGCTATAGGCCTTCACATCCCGCTTCGGCAGATTCTCACCGGCAGACTCCTTCGAATCAGGCAAATGCTTGAAAGCGTTGTTTTCCTTGTTCCAATAGATGAGCGGCCGTAAGAGATGCTCATACGACCCCGTGGGTCGCACGCGTCAGCCGCGGTTCGTGGAGTTCAGATTTCGAATGCAAGCTTGTCGTAGTCGCGCTGTGATGCCAGCAGCGTGCGTGACTTCAGGATCAAAAGAGATCCGCACGCAGTCTATGCGGCCGGTCAATCGCATGACTGGCACCCTTTCCTTGCGCTTGCCGATCTACTTGAGAATCTTCCAGACTGCAGCGATCAAGCGTCCCTGGAACACGACATTCCCGTTCAGTCGATTCAGAATAGGAGTACTGGGTGCGTACTTGTTCGGAAGACCTTTTTGCCCGCTAGCTGGAGCCTGATACCAGAGGTTGAGCTCCGCAAGTACTTTCTGCACTAGGTGTGGACGTCCATACTTGCCCTCGGCGGCAGCGACATGTAAGTCAGTCATGATACTCTCGGCATAATTGAGTGTTCGACATGAGAAATTCTCAAGCTTGAAATAATCCAGAGCAGCCTTCTGGTCGGTATATAGGTCTCCCTTCAGACTGTGAGTATGCTTGGCTCAGAATGCTGCGTCATGTTTTGGCAGGCTGGTCCACAGATCCGCAAGCTGCGGCAAGTAGTTCTGCAATCCGGGTTCGTTGCAGAACGGGGCCGCGAGAAGCAAGAACGCATGGTACTCGAACAGGGTCTGTCCATCCTCCGTCAACTCGTCCACAATGCCCATGATGAGCAACTCCTGTGCATCTTTGTCTTCCGCAATCTCATATGCCTGGATGAGATGAACAATGCCGTTGATGTCCGAGCAGCTTCCCGATCCAGCCAGAAAGTCGACGACTTCCTCATGCATAATAAGGATTCCCATCCGCTCCTGGGTGACTTCACGAGTTCGCTCACGTCGCGCTTCATTGGCGGCCTCGATCGAAGCGAGCGTGGACGCAATAGTGTTCTCACCTCCAGCGATGAAGTATCCAGCCTCACCGACGAAAGCCTCAGCAACAGCTTGACGGACGCGCGCCCTGTAGCTCAGCAATGTCTTGGAGCTAGTCTCAGTGTCTAGGTTGGTGAGCACACCGGGATCGTTGGCCTCGAGACCGTTGAGTAGAGTCGCTATCGTCGAACGCCAGTAGTGCTGCGTCTCCGACAGCAAGCTCGGCCCCAGCTTGCGACTCGCCAACGCTGTTGCCTCGCGTTGCCTGAGGAGGCGTGCAAGTCGTGTGCATGTGTGCAGACGTGATATTCGAACAGTCCCTGGCCACTCTTTCCAAGCTAAGCCCTTAGCTTCGTGTAGTGACCGCGATTCATCCGCCTTCTTCCGTTCGCCTTGGCCATGGTCTGAAGCTGAAGGATGCGGTCCACGTCGGTAGATAATATGAGACTAAGTGACGGCGACCGCTCAGTGTCAGCGGGAGGAGACATGATCGCGTGGCTCGACCTAGATCCGGCTATTCTAGCGATGGAGTGAGATTTTGAACTCTTTGCTCAAGGGTGCAGCATTGTTGCTTTGTAGATGGCGATTAGCACAGGCTGCAGGCGAAGCTCGCGTATTTGCTCGGCGTTGCAAGTCCAAGTGAAGGCAAATAGGGAAGTGCAACGGCCGACCTTGCGTCCTGCAACCCTCACCAACAACTACTCACAGCTCGCACTCTGCGACGTCCAGCCGTAGTTCAGGGTACCGCATCTGCAAAAGGTACAGCTTTTGCTCCATCAGATCCTCATATGCTTCGCGGTGCTGCGCTTCGATCTGGAAGCACGATGCCAGCTCATTTCACACCTTGGCGCCTCGAACAACCTCGTACAGAACGAGGGGCTCTGGGCTTGTTTGATGAGCGCAAGCTCAGAAATGATTGAATGGCCTTGCAGCTTACCAGTCCCACGGCGATTGCTCTCCCCCGCAGAGCACGCACAATGCAGCCTACAATCCTAGCCCTTTCAGCATATGTGAATGGCAACTCCAAACGGCCCGGTGGAAGGAAGGTCAGGCAGGAGTTGCCCGAGCCGTCGTATGGTGCGTCCTCGACGTCCATGGCCTGCGTGCTCAGCATCGCAGCGGATATTGGGAGAGAAGGATTCCAGTAGAAGACCAGTCGCAGCAGATGATCGATCTGCGCGAGTGCAGAGAAATGCTCAATACCGACGCTCAAACAGGACGTGATGAGGCTGTAAAGTCTTGCTGCAATGCAAGTGATACCTTGGTCACTCGGTCTCGCACACATCAGTCAGTCTGTATGAGCAAGTTTCAGAAGGTCTCGCCGAACTGAGATTCGCATGCCATCAGATCGACCGTCAAATTGCATGTCTGGATGACAGTCCACGATCGTCTTGAGGGATGCTCTGACCCTGTCCTTGAGTTCCTCACGAGACAGAGTAGTAGGGACAGACGCAGCTGTGAGCATATAAAGCACCTCTCTATCGCTTCTCGTTGTCGTTCCCTCGGTAGAATATCGCCTTATATCTCTAGAACTTTGGTAGACGCTTCTACCAACGGTTCGCCGCTGTTGTGTACAGATCACACGCAGTGTCGATCTACATGTTGCTGACCTCTGCCAAGATGCTTCACTCATTGGGATTAGCTCGTATCGCTAGGATCCCCCGGATCGGGTCTTGTTGGTAGCTAAAGTTTGTTGTAAGAGGGCCCAAGAGAACGGGAAAGACTCGACTTGCATTGCCCCTTATTTGCAAGCCTTCTAAAATACTTGAACGAGCTACAAAGTCGCTAGAACTCTCGATCTTGCAAGACACAATTATTACAGAGTGGAACAGACCGGCCTCGGACGAAGCTCTATATTAACATCTGGCACGTATCTTACAACCCTTTCTTAATTAAATTGCTTAACCGGACAGAACAGCGCTAACGTCTTCGTGAATGCTAGACTTAAGCTACCTACCGCCAATTCAACGCTAATATGAAGTTGCCGATTGCCAACTTCATCCTCTGCCTTATGGCAGTACCAACCTTCGTTGCGGCCGTTCAGAGATCCGGCTCAGGCGACCTTCCCAACTCCAACCAATGCGGAGGAAACGGAGGCGAAAAGCGCACTAACGGTGGTAGGTCTAAGCCGGTTTATAGGAGATAAGCGCAAGCTAATAAAACCTCCTATAGAACGTTGTACTAGTGCCGCCGATTGTTGCTCTAACACCTGTTCTGCTGGACACTGTGTTGGAAGTCCGTAGGGCGCGAAGAGGTTCTCCGCTGTTGGCTGTGGAGCGCGTTTACCCGGGCTCCGTGGTGGGCTCCAATGACGTATCAGGCCAGCCTTTTGAAACCTCGTCCTCGGTGTGATATTTACTTTCTCGAACGCTGAAGCTTTGCCTGTTCGCATTGTATCGCAGCTTGCTGCGCGGAGGCTGTGCAATGATTTTGGGTGTTGGCGGCCAAGTCGAGTCGCCGGGATTGCTGAATGCGATTCGTCCAGAATTCAGATAACGTCAGATTTCCCCTTTTGTAGCCAAGGCAATCCTGTACAGGCAGGGGCACTACTCTTGCGCGCAGCGTTCGAAGGGGTCATTTCGGAGCCGTCTGCCTTGTCCCTCAGAAGTCCAGCGACCTCTCTCCAGAAGCCATGTTCTGACGAGGGCAATCTTTTCCAGAGCTTGTCGATATCGACTCCATTTCTGTCATGCTCAGAGCGTGCTCGGAGGACACTAGCACGTCTCCGAAACAAGTCCTCCCCCACTCCATCCAGCAATTCTACTTCCAACACCTCCGTCACTTTCCAACGCCCAGAACGACAGCCATTTTCAAAGTCCCGCCAAGTCGCAGGCTCCAGCGGCAGGGTACCCCCTTTCAGCAATTTTCTCGTTTGCGCCGCCCAGTACTCTTTCTCTTCCGGAGTCAGATAGCTCCATCTTAGCCCGGCTCTTATTTGAGCGTAATGGATTCGTCGACTCCCAGTCGCCTCGCGGTCTGATGGTGTTTGAGGGAGTGTGTGGTATTTGTAGAGAGTGAAGCCATCGGGCGATATGATGCGCTCGTCGAGCAGGCGCTGGGCCTCATTCTGTCGGATACAGCATGCGAGGACGCGAAGGTTGTCGAGAGCACAGCAGGAAAGGTCGAATTTCATCCTGGATGAAGCAAGACGTCATGATCGTGTTCACTGCCATGAAGGCAGAGCGGGGTGCGAGATGGCCCTCTTTGCTGTATATGTCAGCTGTTGCCCTTCGCACGAGGAAGTGACATGCTTCGCCTTCGGAGGGGAAAGGTACTCAGACCGTGATTGTGCATTTCCTAAACAACTATCGGAGGAACGCTAAACCCGAGGAGAACTGAACTGGATGTGAGCCGAGTCAAGACACGCGCCTTGATTATTCCATAGCGCTCTTCTTGCCTCCTTAAACCAGCCTTACGCCACTGATGCAGTATCCTTTTCGTGTCGCACCATCACAATTTGAACGACAGCCTTCGCAGCGCCAGTACAGCCGCCATGCCTTTAGTCTTCTCGCCATGACCTCGCTCACATGAAATCGCCACTGCGAACTGTTAGCTCCAATGCTCCATATCAGTCCTCGCACGATACTTACTCATCAAGCCCATCATCATCATAAGCATACGTATCCGCAGCACGCGAAGTATCTCTCGAAGCGTTCAACGTCGTCTTCGTCTTGGCAGCCTTCGTCTTCTTGCCGCTCTTGTCCGCCGCCTTCTCCTCCTTCAATTTCTCGTTACTTACAGCCGTCAGGCCACTGGCAATCTTCTTGACCTGCTCGCTGTTCATCTCCTTGACGATCTGCTTGGAGAACTCCTTCATGAACAGCTCGTATTGCGGCTTCTTGGCGATGTTGGTGAAGAGAGGAACGAGCGTCTCACGAAGCTGAGCGAACTCCTTCACGGTCGAGGGGTTGAAGAGCTTCAGGCTGGACAGGTCGATCGCGCTCGTCGGGTCTCCGGCGTCAGCTTGCACGGTGATGGCCTTGTTGGTGCCGCGCTTAGCTGGCCCAGTGCCACCACCGCCAAACAGGTCTTCGGCGTTCTTGAGATCGCTCTCCATCTCCTGTGCTCGTAGTCGCGCTCGCTTGGACGCCTCATCCTCGTCCTCGCTGCTCTCGCCATCTTCGAGTTCCAGTCGCTCTTTTCGTCTTTGCTCGCGAATCTCCTCGAGGCGTTGTGCTTTCGACTTCTTCTCCGCCTTTGCTGCTGCGTCGGCCTTTGCTTTTGCCTCTGCCGCCTTCTTTGCCTTTTCGCGCTCCTCTTCACTGTCCTCGGCGGCGTCCCACGACTCTAGCACATCCTCTTCCTCTTCGTCGTCAAACTTGCCGCGACGTGCGACTGCAGGAGGCGGCGGCGAGGAGGCGGGCGTGCTATCGGTCTCTTCGTCGTCCCACGAAGTTTTGGAGGGCGCCATCTTTGCGATTGTGATCTGCAGTCTTTGTCGTCGCAAGAAGTCGTGTCGCTACAGTGATTTAGGTAGATGTTGGAAGTTGACGGCGCTGATGACTGGGTAACACCCGATAAAAGTCAAATTTGTAGGACCGTGACACCAGAAAAGGAGAGGGAACTGTCTGGGCCGGCAGAAATGTTAACCACAGAGGGTTGGTGGGGTGAGCGGGCTTCGCTGCAGGATGACATCCGACTCTTTGTTGGGCAGCGATCACCGCACTAAGGCTTTTGAGTCATGATCACATGCATTTCGACCAGAAGCTTCACGTAGCAGACGCGCAGAAATTCGTATGCGAGCTGGCTAGTGCGAACTATTCTCGCCATCGTGAACATCCTTGCTGCATCACGGCTATTTGTGAGACGGCGCCAAGACTGTTGCACTTCCCCGACTGCCAACCTCCTTCTACCTGTCCTTCACACTGGTTGCGTATTCTATGTCCGCCAAAGTGGTACCATCTTGGGTAGCCTTTAGGATAGAGGCCACACTTCCACAGACCTGTCTATTCTAAAACGCGTAAGGCCTCATGTTCCCAGCTCTTCCGCCATCGCAGCCTGTGCCCCACTTTGGTGCGACCTTAGCTGATATCAGCTGCCGTAAGGTCATGAAGTTCAAGCACATCCGGATCCAAGCTGTGAAGCTGAAGCAGATCCAGCCCGACGATGTTGCCATCGCCAAGCAGCTTTTTCACCCGCGCGCCATGCATCTCCCATTTGACCCGTGAGGATAGCTTCATCCGACGCCACTTGTCCTGAATCACCATGGCCACTGTCTCGTTGACCCCAGGCGGCCTCAAGCGCTTCCAGACATGCGGGTAGGCGTAGTAGTAGAACAGGGTTTTCCCACCGGAGTCGAAAATGTCGGCTAGCCGTCGGAGTCTCGCAATCTGTTGCTTCCCATACAGGGCCCTGATCTCGTCATGGTCGGCGTGTGTAAAGTTTCCGTACATCATGCGAGGGTTGTAGGTGAAGCGCTCCGGCAGGACATCGAACAGTAAGTCGTCCGCTTCGGGATTGTCTGCAAAAGTGATCGGGATAGTTACCAGCGATAAGGCCTTCTGAATCTTTGGCGACGACTGTGCTTCGCATAGACGAGAAAGCTCTTCTGCATGATGTGTGGGCGACAGCGTGATTGAGCGGGTCTGCTGCTCGACCGCTGCCATAGCTTTTCTTAATCGATCTCCATCTTGCACAGCAGGTGGTCTTGGATGTTCTCCACAACCAGATACAAGGCTTTGCTCCGCGACGCCTGCTACCTGCGCCTCCAGTCAAGATCGACAAGAAGAGGCCTCATCCACTCTCTCCAGAAACTCCTCCAGTAAGTCCACCTGCAAATACCCCGCCACAGCCATCTCCGCGAACCGCCTATACTCAAACCACTCATCCCTCCACCCTGCATCCGTCAAACACTGCTTCGCGCTGAGAACTCCCTGCTTCAACGCCAGCCGCAACTCGACCGATTTCTGGTTCCAGAAGAAGTTCTGTTCGGGTGACTGTTCTGGCCACAGCTGCGAAGCGGATTTCGCATACAACTTTCGGGTGCTCTTAGAGGCGAGACGCGCGGTGCGCCTCTGGTGGAGAACGGGCTCGACATGGTGGACAAAGATGTTTCGGGGGCTGCCGGCGAATGCGAAGGCTGCTGCGGTGATTGAGCGGTTGCGAGATGCTGGGGGGAAGGCGTTGTACTTGGAAATGTCCTGTACCGCGCGAGGTTTGTATTTTGGTTCTGGGGATGTGGTGGCTGCTGAGGGCGCGCGAGGAAGGTCTGACGTGAGTACCGCAGTCGCGTTGTTCACTTGGACTGCTCCGGGTTGCAGCGTGTTTCTCTCTGCTGGTTGTTGCAGAACTGCGCCCTCCGTGTCATTTATGCCCACTGCTTCCTCAGCATCCGGTATGCCGGCGTGCTGTGATAGGTGCGGCATCTTACATTGCTTGTGATTGCTAGTCTTGTGTTCTGGTGGGATCTGCAAACACATGTTGTCTCGCACTGCATAATGTCTCGGCGTTGGCCGGCTACATGTGAACGAAAGAGGAAGACGGGTCAACTCAAATAGCAGGAAGCGCTTGATCTGCACCCTGCAACGCTTCTACGGGTATCTCGAATTGCAAGCTGCGAGTCGCAAGCTCGGTATGCCTCAAACAACGCCTTGCTCCATCCATAGAGCGTATCATGTCTTGATGCAGAGCCCATGTCTCATCTCAAATGCCACCGCCGAAACGCCACGCTTATGCCCTTTTGTGCATCAAAGAAGCCTAACCCTGGCCTGATCTGCCAATCGTATCAAAACTTCATCCCCTCTTCACTCTGAGCCCGTCACAAATCTCCACCAGCACCAGCAATCTTCTTCAGCTCCATCTCCTTTGTGAACTCCTGATCCAGCTGCCCCAATTCCTTGACCAACTCTCCGCAAGCCGCAACAACGGCCTCTTTTGGCGTGACCTCCCCGTCAGTCTGCACACGCAGCTTGAAGGTCGCAAAGAGTGGATGCGGGACTTGGTACCCAGCGAAGAGCACATGGTCCGTCTTTGCGAGTTTGGCGCGGAGGAGGTTGCCGAGCGTGTGGTCTTCTTTGTTGAACGTGAACATGGAGGCATTGGGGACGCCTGGCAGAAAACATCGTGTTAGCAGTGTTGCTTCTCGAGAGTGAGTGTGCGGCGACTTACGAGTCTCGGGATCATGCTCGACCTTCTTCTCGCCCTCTGCGAGAAGGAACGACTCGAATCTATCGGGCTCGTCAACCGATGCATCGATATGAGTACCCACATGTTCGCGGAGCCGCGAATCTAGAGCGACAGAGACACGATTCTGGTGCGAATCGATGCCCATCTGCGGGTGCTGACCGCCCGTGAGGGTGGGAGATGTGCGATCCGTCATGTTCGCTTTCTCGGCCTCCTCTTATTGTGCTGGCGTGGTTGCAGCTTGTGGTGGTGGAGAGGGTGGATGACATACCGGTCGGGCGCGTTCATTGTCGCGACTTTAAATGGGCCTCGCGACGGTGCTGCTGCGGTGGTGGTGGTGGTGGTGGTGAATGCAGCGTGTTGCGCAACGGGCGTGAGAGTCGAAGCGAGCGGGCGTTGCAAGTGAAGGAAGTCGCGACCCTGGGCTGCAGCTTCGACGCGGCGGGTCCGAATCCGAGCGGGTCGAGTGTTCGCAGTGGCGTTATTGCCGGAGAAAGCTGCGCTCGACGTCAGCTTCAGCAGTGATGGTCACAAGCTTTCCCACAATGCAGCCGCCGATGTCGCTGGTCGTGGTTGATGTATATCTCAGCCCGTAGAACATACCTTTTCGACACAGTAAGTCACAAGAAATGATGGATCAACTCAGAGCCGATTACCCTTGGACCAAGTCGCCACTGGTATGTGTAGCGCCGATGAGATTGATTGCACTCGCAAGTCTGGCAACAGAGGTGTCTCGAGCAGGCGGGTTGGGATTTATTGGAGCAGGAAGTGATGCCTCGACTCTAGAAGAAATACTGGAAGAAGCCAAACAGCAGGTGGCTGGTGCGCAAGTTCTGAAACAAGTCGACAATGTGATGCCAATAGGCATCGGCTTCCTATTGTGGGCGGGTGAAAAGCTATTGAATGACGCTTTACCTCTGATTGCTAAATATAGACCTGCTGCCGTGTGGCTGTTTGCGCCGAGGAAGATGAGTCAACTGGAGACGTGGACGAGGGAGGTCAGGAGGGTGAGTGATGGGAAGACGAAGATCTGGATCCAGGTTGGGCAAGTCGCAGAAGCCGTCGAAGCAACCAAGACCTGTCAGCCAGAAGTGCTTGTAGTGCAAGGTCAGGACGCAGGAGGTCACGGTCTCGAACAAGCATCTGGTCTCGTGCCCCTCGTGCCCGAAGTCGACGACGCAATCACCGAGCTGGCGCAGAGCACAGGCATCAAGAAACCAATCGTCATCGCCGCAGGCGGCATCATGGAAGGTCGAGGAGCAGCTGCAGCCCTCGCACTCGGAGCCTCTGGTGTCACAATGGGCACCCGCTATCTCGCCGCACCCGAAGCCAACATCGCCAAAGGCTACCAGGAGGCCGTCTTCAACGCATCCGACGGAGGCGTCTGGACAAAACGCACCAAGCTATACGACACTCTCCGCGGCACACGAGACTGGCCAGAACGGTATGGCGGCCGAGGCGTGCTGAATGAAACCTGGTTTGACTCGCAGAACGGCCTCAGCATTGAGGAGAATCAGAAGCGGTACGACGAAGCGATGCAGAAAGGCGACGAGGGCTGGGGAACAAATGCGCGACTGGCCACATACGCAGGCGCTGGAGTCGGTTTGGCAAAGAGCGTCAAATCGGCTGCAAGGATTACCGAAGAGGTGCGCGATGATGCGAAGCGGGTACTCAAACATGCTGCGGCCGTGGCCAATATATAGATCAAAGATTATGTGTCATGAGAACATGAGATCAGCACACGGGTATAGCACAATTTAGTATACAGACCTGCAAAGCTTCCAGCGGTCTAATACACAAGTGTCGATCCATTTTGTTTCCTCTCCTGCCTCTTCTCTGCAGAGGTCCCTCGCATTACTCTCGCCGAAAATGCAAGACGCAGTCAGGCCCACGAACCCTTCGTGGCCTTGATCAAGCATTCTCTACAAGAGGCCGATCCAGTTCAATACACTTGTCTCTCAGTCAGACACCTTCTAAAAGCCTCGGTAACCTCCATTGGGTTGGCCATTGGCGATCGGCCCTTGTGTGAGCATGAGCCTCGATTGGCCCAGAATTGGTCCAGTCTCTTCTTGGGGCGCATTGGCCTTCTCGCGCTCCTTTCGCTCTTCGTTGTCTCGCTTCAGCTCTGCTATCGTTGCAGCTTGTTGCGAGAAGTAGTTGATCATGAAAGGCATGGTGAAGTCGGTCAGACCGTATCGCCATGAAATTTCCATGATAGTGTGCAGAGGGATGAGGTCGTAGCAAGCGTAAAGCATGCCGACATAGCATTCCTTGCTGCCAATGTCGACGAACTGCGAAGAGTCAGCAGATGAATGCAGGAAAACTAAAGGGTTGTACTCACGTATCGAAGAAGCTCCTCCACGACTTCAGTCTTGCCTGAAATGGCAGCAGTCTCGATGGCATCCTTGTAAAGCTTGTCTTGTTTCGACAACGCTATCGACTTATCCCATCGCTTGTTCTTGCGATAGATGTTGGCAGCAATCTGTCTAAAGAAGACGAGCTCGTGCTTTTCAAGACGTTGAGCCAAAGCAACAGCCTCGTAGTTGTCGAAGTTCTCAACACTGTCACGCAATTGCTTGTAGTCTTCCTCCTCGATCAACAAGTCGTTAATCGCATCGTTGACAGCGCGCTTGTTTTGTGGTTGCACGTTGAGCAAGAATGGCTTGATCAGAGGGATGTTGTCGGACTTCTCGAACATGCGTACAACACGGTTGACGTCAATGCGAGGAGTCAAGACTTGCAAAAGATCCGTGATCAGAGATGGCTGCTCCTGAAGGTAGAAGTTTAATGCCCGGTAGTAGATCTCAAGGTTGGACACCTTGACGATTGTCTCCTTGAACGACTGGTGCTCCCAGGCATCGGTGGCACGCTCCATCATTGCCAGGGCTGCATTGTCGAACTCGTCATAATGTGTGTAGAGAAAGACAAGCTCGGGCCACAAGTGCGCCTGTTCCACTGATTTGATCATCTTTGGGATATTGATGCGGCCCCAGAAGAGTCTCAGATGTTCCATGACCCTCTCTGGGTGGTACTTGGCGAGTGCCTCGCCGAGACTGGTGAAAAGACCCATGTGCGCTACAGGATGTTAGCATGTGTACTCCAAAGCAAGATGCGCAGAGGGTTCTGCATACCTCTCTCGAGACCAAGACCAGCCTCGAGCAAGCTGATGAGCTCATCAAAGTAGCCATTACGCTCGTATTGTCGAACCAGATCGTTGAGCTCTTCTGCGTGAACAATCAAGTTAAGACCGCAAATCTGTGCAAGGCGGAACTCCTTCTTGTCCACACAGGCTTGGTTGACCTCCTTCCAAACCTTGACATTGTTGGCCTTGCGGGCACTCTCCACGGCACCTTGGTAGTCTCCGAGATGCACGAGAGTCGTGGCAAGCTTAGCCCAGTTAGAGATGGAGGTGAAGAAGATCTTGGCAGCCTCGTGGTAGCCCTCAGCATAAGCCTTGTCTCCTGACTCCTCCACGTTCGCGACGTTGGATGATCGAAGGAACTCCTCGAGGGCGGCGAGATCGTCCAATCGTGCGAAGCAGAATGCAAGTGCTGTGTCGATCGGAGGCTCGCGCAGAGTCTTGCGTGCCATACGCAAGTACTTGACAAGCTCCTCATCTTTACCGGCATGAGTTGCGATCTCAATGACTTCTTGGTAGTTCGAAGGATCTTGGGCCCGGATATAAGACTCAACCGCGTCCGCGACACGTAAACCGTCAAGCTGAGCCTTGGCGACCTTGCTCCAGACCTCGGGAAGATCGACTTGGTCGGCATACTCCTGGGCACGATCAATGCTGACGACGTGATCAACAAGGACGTTGGCGGCTTCGGCGTGGTTGTTCGCCTTCTTGTAGATGAGGAAAGCCTCTTCGTACATGCCAACTTCGATACATTGCTGGGCGATGTCGTCAGGGCTGTAAGCATCAAGCTGCTGAATGTAGTTGGCGACACGGCCGCGATCGGACTTCGCCGCTGTGAGCATGAGCAGATTCTGCAGATTAGCATTGTCAGAGAACGTCGTTGGCTCCAAGATGATCTTCTCGAGCAGCTCGATGAGCTCGACAGGCATGTCGGCATCGATAAATGCCTTGACCGCGATACTGACTCGCTCAGGGTCAGTGGACTGCATTGATGTTAGCTGGTTATCGTGACAGGAAAATTCAGCACAAATGACGACTTACCTCGGGCACAGCTACCGCAATGACCTGATCAACCAGCGAGCGACGGTGGATGTTGTTGTCCGAAAGAACGTATGACCAGATCTCAGAGTCTGCACGCTCAAGGAGGTAGCGAGCCTCTGCTCTGAACATAGCATTCTCGTTGCAAATAGAGATCAGCTCGAGGTCGTTCTGGCCCTTGGAGTACGCAATGAAAGCGAGATTTGGATCACGCTTTTCGCAGTACTTTCCGACGACTAAGGTATCATATTGGTCGTTTGTCTTCAAGAACTTCTCGGGATCGTTGTTCGAGTCAATGTAGATCTTGGCTAGAGCATTGTACACAGCTTGTTGCTGGTTGCCAGCGGCCAAGCTCTGCTCGAGGAAAGGCAGCAGCAACTTCAGACGGTTGCGAGACTCGACCTCGGACACGAGCTCATCGATCGGGATCGACGCTGGCGAGACCGAGTTGAGCAGGCCTTTGATAATGTTCTCGTCGCAATCAACATCCAAGAGAGCACCGATGACGCCAGGTGTGCGTGCAGGGTTGACACGCTGGACATAGACCTCGATGGACTTGAATTGTTGGTTCTTGTAGAGGTACAAGACGAGATCGTGAACGAAGTTGAATCGATCGCAGACAATGATCAGAGGCAATTGCTCAGTGAGCTGGGCTTCCTTAAGGAAGTTCTTGACTTTTTCTGGATCATATGCATTCGACTCACGACACACACGTTCAACCTCTTGAAGCTGGCCCATGGTAGTCGCGGCCTCGATGTACTTGAACGTGACTTCTTTGTCCTCTGCGAGGTTGACGATACCACCGAGATAGAAGTACAGACCTTCGGCAGTGCGGTACTTCTCGAGAAGATCGATGATGCGCGTAGGCCCAAAAAGATCGCTGTACTTCTTGCTGATGTTAATGACAGCTTGAAGATTCTGTCGAATGTTGACCTTCAGCATCTCGTCCATGCACTCCATTGCGAGATCAACAGTCAGGCGGCCAAAGTAGTTAATCAGCCAGTCCTCTGGGATTTTGTCTGTCTGAACGATGCATCGCTTGATCGATGCAGGGTCTTCGTAGTGTTCAAGAGCTCTCGTGAGCAGACCAGCACCTTCGCAGAGCGATGCAATGCGAGCCTTATCGTAATGCGAGAACATTTCGTTTCCAAGAATTGCATCCGCTACCTGTGGTGCATTCTGCAAATTCATCTCGAGAAGTCGAGTCTGCAAGTGGCCCTGCTCAGGCTGGTTGGCAGACAGAGCATCCAAAAGGAAGGCCGTGGCCTGCTGTACCATGCCCTGCGCCTGGAAGATGTCGAGAATACGATCAACGTCCAGCAGCGAAGGTTCCTCACGCGCGATACTCGTGGCGAATTCGGCAGCCTTGTCTGGGTTGACACGAGCAACGTGCTGAATCAGGGCATTGAAGTCTGGTGTGTAGCCAGCTTCGCGTGAGTATGGCAGGATCTGCTCAAAGTTGCCAGACTCAGCCATGGCTGCAATGACTTTCTGCGAAGCACCGGCCTCTTGGTAGATCTGCTGAGCAAGAGCCACATCGTGAAGACGAACCAGATCACCGAGCTGCTCCGAGCAGCCGAGCTTGCCCTCCTTCATCCACTTCTCCAGCAAGTGCTTGCGGTTCTGCTGCAGCACGGGGCGCGCCAGCTCAAGCGTCTCGTGCTGGTTCAGCTTGCCCTTGTCGAGAAGCATACCAAAGTATTGCAAGATCACAGAAAGCTGACCCTGCTGCTGAGGCACAGCCTTGAATCGCTCGATCGTCTGCGGTGTTCGGAGGAATCCCTGCGGCGAGTTTGCAGCAGTCTTGGCAGCGTTCTGGTAGTCGCCCGTGGCCAAAAGCTGATCGAATCGCTGCTGGTATAGAGAGTCGGCGCCAGGAAGACCAGCTCTTGATGCCAACTTGTACGCGAGTTCCGCATTCTCGGGGTTTTGCAGCAGGTAGTTGATGATGGTCGTCTCATCTACGCTCACGGACAGCACCTGACCCTTTCTATTCACACCGACAATGCCAGCCCCCTCGCTGTCGCCTGCAGTGGTGAAGATCGTGTCGCTCGAAATGCGGTTCATGAAGATCGTGGTGCCGGTCTCGAGATCGAAGAGGTGTATGAAGCCGTACTTTGTCACCAAGTAGATGACCTTGTACTTTGACGAGACTTGCATCGCTACAGGGAAATCGTTTGTGGCCTCGGCGGGGAAGTAGATATCGACAGCGCGCTTCGTGAAGGTTGGGTTCGTTGCTTGGTGATCGACTTCCACAATGTGCAGCTTAGCGCCAGTTGCTGAGCGGTTCGCGAAAGTGAAGAGCTTGGTGTCTGCCGGCGCATCCTCCAAGCGCAAAGTGCCAAACGCCGAGGCGTGACCCTCAATGGCCTGGCTGATGCCTCTGTCCTTGGAGTACAATTGCATCGCGCCTACTACGCGGCCCTGCTGCTGCGAGATACCAACCACCACCATCCACTTCTCGTCATCGCTGACTCGGTAGTTGATGATCTGGCACCCCGAGAGATTCTGGTTGCGGTCGAACATCTTGGCTGGGCTCACGGCCGCGGGATCGAAGATGTTCCAGTGGTAGACGCTGGTGTCCGTAACTAAGCCGAGCGTGGTATCACTGAACCACTTCCAGAAGACGACATCTTCTGCCATTGTCGCGCTCTTGATCTTGCTCTTTTGTGCCAGGTCAAAGATCTGTAGCGTCTTTCCCCCGGCCTTCAGCGCAATGATCTCCTTATTCCAGTGCATGATGGCGCTGTCGGCCTTGATGGGCCGCCTCATCACCGAGTTTCCATTCTTGAGGTTGATGATAATAACCTCAGGCTGGGCAGCCTCGTTGACTTTTTGCCGCACACATACGAAGTTATCGGATTCGAGCGTACATGAGTTGAAGCCTATCGACGCTGGCTGTTGGTGGCTGTCAGTACCTCCATGCAGATACACCGTACATTGCCATGTTCTCGTACCTCGATGCCCACCGCCGTGAGCTGCAGCTGCTCCGTGAATTTGATAGGCAACGGCGCCATGTTGTCTGTCTGCAGCTGGTGGTCTTGCGCCGCCGCAGCGCTCCGGGTCTAGGCGACGGTGAGCGCGCCAAACGAGAAACACACGCGCAGCGGTGGATGACTCAGAATTAAAGGAACGAATGAAGGTCGTGACGGCGTTATTAGAGGTGCTGGCGGGTATGGGCGTGGAAAGGAGTTTGAAGCTGTTGTTCGCTACTGACTTTCCAGGTGCCAGCTGGAAGCACGCACAGTTCGGCGAAACGCATGGACCACGTGCGGGATGACATCCTTTGCCCAACCCATTTGCGCTGCAGACGCGTCCTCGCTTCTAGCTGCACTCCAGAAGCATTTGCTTCCCGGTATCACTTGATCTCTGAGATGCACTGCCTGCGTGCTTTGCGAATACGTGATGATCGTCTCCTCGCGTCGCCAGACTGTTTCCGGCCATAGCTCGGTCACAACACAGGGTCAACAAGACATCGTTGCCTCGCCAGGTCTGCGGTGCAGCCTGTGCTCATAGGAGTGGCACGAAAACGCCGCTGCCGCCAACGTCGTCCATCGCTCTGTCGCTTTAAGAACAAATCAGTGGCTATCTACAGTCATGTACTCTTTGCTGTGCACGGCTGACTCTGCCTGTAGAATTTCTGCCTCTTTCCTCCTGTTGCTCTATGTCCCTGCGAGCGGCGAAGGGGTGTGCTGAATCTTACAAGCATTGTCTTGCGAGCAGGCAATGTGGTCTCTTTTGTGACACCAGCTCGTCTCGTGCAGTCCCATAGGCCGATGTAAGGTGGCAACGGCAATGTGATGCTCATGAATTGGTTATTTTCCGTCGTGGAGTCGTCATGCCGTACTCCGAATGCCTAGTATCGCCAATGCCGCACATCGCACCCCATCGTCACTGGACACTGGGAAATGCGAGGCCGTCTCAGCATGCGCAATTAACACGTCTGTTATCTTCTTGTCTGCTTTTGCACTCTTGCAAAATAACACGAACCTTTCCAAAATAGGCCGACCAGCCACTGGACTTAAGACTGATGATGGGCTGCTGACTGATACGACATTGCAAAGATCCTCACAATGACCCCGTTGACCACATGAAGATCTCTAGAGTTGCATACCGGCTCGAACTCAGCACGATTCGATTGCCCAATCCCTGATCACGCATCTAGGCGCGCTTTCCTGGTCAAAGTACAAGACCAGATTCTGCCCCTTCGTCCGCTTCGCAATCACTGGCTTATAGAGCCTAGAGTGCCTCCGTCGAACGCCACCGGGAGACTGCAGTCGAGCACCGTCCCATCGCAGAACCTGGCCACCTTCCAGGATATCCCTGATTATCAAGCATTGCAGGCTCCGATCGTCATTGCACACTGTACTCAGGACCGTTTGCCAGCCACCGTCTGTGATTGTGACGAGGTCCAAAATCAGCCTGCGCAAAGACGGCAAGCCACAAAGGAATGCCTGCAGCGCTTCTTGTGTTGTATGGAGGCCTTGAAAATTCAAGGTCATAAGGTGAGACCAATTGACTGTCGAGGTTAGGGGAGGCAGCAACTCTGTTGCGATCTGTGGTCTCAGTTGAGGACTGCAACTGCTGGTATAGCTCGTGGTTAACTCCTCAATGTTGGGACATTGGCGCAAAAAGTTGACGATTGCAGCAGTCCGCACCGGGGCATCATCAGGCCTCTGCTGCTGGCGCAGCCGTCCACGGACCCTCTCAATGTGAACGCAAACTAGGTCGTCTTCCCGCAGAAAGTGCACGACGAGCTTTTTGGCCGACCCTAAGCAATTCGCGAAATTCTGTGCTAGGGTTGGAGGTATGGCACTGCAAAGGACACCAGGACGAGAAGATGGCTTCGGCATAAACTCCAGCTCGTCGAGCGGCAGCTTACTTGCCTGCAAGGCCGCCATCACGATGCGGGAAGTCAGCTTCGAAGCTTGGCAGACTGATTGTGCTGCGGGTTGCCTCTGCAATATCACGCGTTTGGGTGCGAGATGCAGCAGTCCCGCGGGCTTCTTGTACATTCGAAGTGTGTCTTCGGACTGCACGTAGAGCACGACGCTGAGCTTACGCACGCCGAGCGACGGCTGGTGCGCGGCGAGACGGTCCAATGCTTCGGCGAGTAAGGCACGATAGACAGCAATGCGCGCATCGACTTCGTCTGTCGTCAACAGCGGTTCGTCAAGCTTTGCCACCCCGGCGATGCGCAAATGATCTGTCATCCAGCTAGAGATCAGTCCCCTGCTCGTGATGCTCCTGAACGTGCGCAACGGCTTTTCGTGTAGGAGGATAGGCCTGCTACGGTGGAAGAGTCTCTTGAAGGTGCCACTCGATGCTTTGGCAGATATGGTTTGACATGTGAGACGAAGGTTGCCCACGTCTGGGAGCTCAATATAGTGGTTGATCAGCTCGATCAATTCCGCGGGCAGCGATACCAGTGTGGCAGACATTCTGATGCTAGTCCCAGGGAGATGATGCGAATGGATCACTGCCATCTCTCCAAGTCACAGCGGCGACACGTCCTCGCAGCACCCCTGCTTGCCTCACCTGGGATGCCTCAGGCGAACATCGGATACGCACAGAAAGGCAGCGATCAGGCCTGAGGCTCGATTTCAACACCGGAGCAGGCACTGCCAGCGATTGCGAGGATCGCGTTGGCCTCATTCCGCCCTGCAACTCCACGCTGGGCTGCCACCGGTTGATGGGTTCCGCGTGTCGCGTGACTGCGAGAGTTGGGTGGTCAAGCCACAATCGACCCCTACGTCCTTCCATCTCGGTGCTCCTCGACGATCAGGAGGGGAGAGGGCCACGTTGCTTGATGATGCCTCGGGCAGGGAGCACACTGCAGCAGAGCAATGGGCGTTGGGAGGCGTGACGGCGGCGACCAGCATGTCATGGCGGCGATTGGGTGAGGACGGTGAAACGTCAAAGTGACTCCTTCACTCGCTGCGCGCGAAATCATCACCAGCCACACGCGCAGGCAAGCCACACGTGCCGTGCCCGCTGTTTCCCACTGCTTCGCACCTGCTGGCTGGCTGGCTGGCGGGCGGGCGGGCTGAGCTGCTTGCTGGCTTGCTTGCTCTTCAAACAATCACTCACCCTCGCAACACTTTGCACCCGCCCCCCATCCACCACCCGGCCGGCCGTCTCTTTTCGATCCACCGCCCACCAGCGCCCACCACCCCATTCCTCTCCGAACACACCGCCAACATGGCCACCGAGGTACGCTCCCCCCCGTCGTCGTGGAGCTGCGGGCAGAGGCTGGCGCAGCAGGCATTGCGCGACCTTCGCCGCTCCTCAACCACTCCCCTCAACACGCCGCCCCACTGCTATGGACAGATTGCTGACTTGTGCATGTGACAGCGCGAGAGGTACTGCCTTTGACCATGTCGCATCTGCTTCCGAGCCCCCCCACTAACACCTCCCACAGCAAGACGTTCCTCGCACGACTGTGCGAGCAGGCAGAGCGCTACGATGGTACGTCATGGGGATACGAGACGGCGCGCAAGAGAGCACGTGCTAACGAGCGGTGCAGAGATGGTCTCATACATGAAGGTACGCAGCGGGCAGCTTCCAGCAGCGCTTTCTGACAATCGACTGACGGTGAAAATAGGAAGTCGCAAAGGTACTCAGCTCTCTGACAAGCTCCGCACGCTGCTTCTCTGCACGAAATCCGCAGCCATGAGCCCCTCACATCCACCACGAGCCAGCACTGACCCCTCACGCAGCTCGGCGGTGAGCTCACAGTCGATGAGCGCAACCTGCTGTCCGTCGCCTACAAGAACGTGGTCGGCACGCGTCGTGCTTCCTGGAGAATCATTTCCAGCATCGAGCAGAAGGAGGAGGCCAAGGGCTCAGACAAGCACGTCGGCACCATCCGCGAATACCGCCAGAAGATCGAGACCGAGCTCGAAAAGGTCTGCCAGGATGTGCTCGATGTCCTCGACGACTCGCTCATTCCCAAGGCCGAGACCGGCGAGAGCAAAGTCTTCTATCACAAGATGTGCGTACACGTGAAAAACACGTGCAGCGATCCGTGCTGGGGAATTGTCGAAACAGCGAGCTGACGTGCGGACAACAGGAAAGGTGACTACCACCGCTACCTTGCCGAGTTCGCTTCCGGCGAGAAGCGCAAGACTGCCGCCACTGCTGCCCACGAGGCCTACAAGGTATGAGTCTTCCGTGTCACAATGGTGGACCATGCTGGACCTAATTCAGCTGCTGACGCGTGTCATAGAACGCCACCGATGTCGCTCAGACCGAGCTCACCCCAACCCACCCCATCCGCCTGGGTCTCGCCCTGAACTTCTCGGTCTTCTACTACGAGATCTTGAACTCGCCCGACCGCGCATGCCACCTCGCCAAGCAGGCTTTCGACGACGCCATTGCCGAGCTCGACTCGTTGTCCGAGGAGTCCTACCGCGACAGCACGCTCATCATGCAGCTCCTGCGTGACAACCTCACCCTCTGGACGTCATCGGACGGTGGTGAGCCAGAGGCTGCCGCCGGCGAGACCAAGGCTGAGGAGAAGGCACCAGAGCCAGCTGCTGAGCCCGCCGCTGAGGAGGCCAAGCCTGCTGCTTAAGTCTGCTTCCTTGCATGGTCATAGCGAAAGCGCGCTCTATTCGGCGTTGGAGTGCGGGAGCGAGGACGACGGCTGCATCTTTCTCACCACCCGCTCGATCGAGTGGGACATGAGATAAGCATGCAATGAAATCAGAACGGAAAAGAAGACTTGCGACAATACACCAGCGGATACGGCCTTGTAGCCTGTGGCTCAATGGACCTGCGAAGCGGGACGATCAAATGCAGTTCCCTTTCCTGATTATGCCCCGAAAAAAATTCCCCTCAAATCGTGTTACTTGTTTGCAAGCGGCTGCGGTACTCGATGTCTACCCATGAGTGCCTGTGTTTTATCCAGCTCTTATTTGGCGAGTCTTTTTGCGTTTTCCTTACCATGGTACTCCGCGCGGTGGATGGCCGTGGCCTTCACGGGCCCAGTCCTTTGCGCGTGCGAGTTTCCAACAGAGATGGGGTTTCCACAAACTCCTCTCTACCGACGGTCTCTACCCTAAGCTAGCATATTAGGCAAGCGATGATATCACTCACAAAAAAGATGAAATATATATCCTCCTGTGCCTCCCCTTTCGCGTGGCTTCGCCAGTCATCCAATCATTCACAGGCGTGCCATGTTCGAATTTTGTTGGGATCCATATCCAACCTTTTCCAGCTTTGCTGACCTTTGTCAGCAGACCTTTGTCAGCAGACCTTTTTTCTTTTTTGGTCCGTATGCGAGATGGAAAAGATGGTAAGGGAGAAAGTCTGCCACTCTCTTCGTGAAAACTCTGTTTCTGAGCACGTATATACATATATAAATATACATATCCGATCGAATCCGGTTTTGCAATGGATTGAAACAGAAGAGAAAAGACTTGACCGTGATTCATCACGTCTGAAACGTCGGTGCTCAACATGGCAGTGCCGTCGTTGGAGAAGTCGTCGCGGGCGGAGGCCCAGGTGGTGGGGAAGGAGGGTATGGGTGGGTATTTCTACATCTATATCTCCAAAGACTGCACACATACATAGAGAGAGAGGGGGAGAAGGGGAGAGGGAGAAGGAGAAAGCTGACATTTCACTCTTCCTTCATATTAGAAGCTGCACAAGCACACCTCAACGGCCACGGGAATGGCAACATGATCCACACGGTGACTCCAGGAGATGCTGCCGCCGCTGCCGCTGCTGTTGCGCATGTGAATGGTCATGGCCATGGCGAGACGGGTGCTGTCACGGCAGCGAAGAGCAACAGCAAGAAAGGCAAGTCTGCTGTCGTCAACGACACGACTAGCAAGGAGCAGAGTGCAGCGGGACAGGAGGGTGAGGGCGAGACGCCACAGCTGGTGGGTTTGTACTTTGTCGATCGGGATGGGAAGCTTGTGACCAAGTATCTTTTTAGGGGAAAGAGCGAGAGATCTATGATGGTGCCTGTGGAGAGAGGGGAATGCAGAGATGGGCAGATGCTGACGCTTGAAGGAGAAGCTGAAGGTGGGATGAGATGGGACGAGGCTGAAGCTCGCGTTTCCCGGTATCACAGTATTATCGGTGAGATGAATGCTATCATGGCAAAACTGTAGCTGCATCGTTCATCGAAACGAGACATTCCTTCTCATCGCCCCTGATGACCTCTTGCAAAGTCATCCAGAACAGACATGAAAGAGAAAGGGAAAAAGAGAAAAGAAATGTCCGTCAGTGATTAGTCCTCCAACCGCCACATGTTAACAAAGGCAGAGAAGGGTGGAGTAGACGAGGGCCTGCTAAGATCCCCTCCAAGTGAATGGAGTTCTTCTTCCACTGATTTGAGATGAAGTAGCTTGGAGGCTATGTGTTTGAGCCGGAAAGCAGGCATATCGTGGTTTGTGTTGTTTGTTTTGTTTTGGCAAGTACGCTTCTGGTGGAGGAAGCTTCTGCCACGCAGAGACCCAGAGACTGTCGAGAACAGCATCAGTGTTGGTACGGAGACCATCATTGAAAATCATCATTGAAGTCCCAAAGGACGAAACATGGAAACATGGAAAACAAGAAGTCCAAATTGCTCAATGACAATGACACCATGGGAGAAGTGCCAGCGCGGACTGTATGCAGCGAGAACCGGAGACTCGATCTGGCATAGCAAAGGTGCGCCTCATACGCCCATTCAGTGTCAGGCCATTGTATTGTTATCGGTGCCGTCGGCGATGACGGATGCTCGGAGCGGATGCAATGGCGCTGAGCGCTGGTACTCATGGAACCACCTCAATCTGGATGTGTCTGCCTGTGGCAGCATGCTCCGAGATGAGGCTCAGAATTCTCTGGTGCTCGTGGACGACGACTGAGAGTGCCCGGTTGTGGGCACCCCCTCGTTGCCTGTGAGACGGAGAAGTAGCTGTCTGAAAACAGTGTCTTGGCATGAAAGTCCGATGCGCAAACTTCAGGATCTGTGCCTCTGGCGACAAGACAGCTACACCAATGTGATCTGAAACAACTGGTGGGCGCCGATGGTGAAGTACCTGCGTGGTCGCAGCGTCTTCATATCTCCGAGACGAAATAGTGTCTGCCGCAAGGACAGTGTCTTGTCGTGAAGTCGCCCGCGACTAGGTGCTTAGGATCCAGTGGAGTTGTCGCCCAGGGAAGTTGAATTTCGAGAGCTGCGCACGAGGACTGGAGTCTTCGCAAGACTTCGACACGAATACGGCAGCCTGCACAGCGGCCAGCTCGCCATGGCCGTTTCCGCGAAGGAGGTATTATCCGAGTTCTTGGAAGACCAGCTTGTTGGAAGACATTGCGATCACGCGCAACTGCTTGGCTTGCCGGTCTTGCAAACCATCAGGATGTTCTTCGAGGACTGCTGTTCTGATAGCCCTGTGACGTATCATATTATGCAACGTAATGGCAAGCAAAAAGACGGTGGCCATCTCAAGGGTCGCGACCAGTGTGAAGGAAAGAAGAGGACCGACGCGCAGCTTTTTGTGCGAGATTCTCAGGCCAGCAACGCTCGGATCAGCATTTCCTTGGCACGCCGGACCGGGGTGCGGACACGCCTGTTCAAAGTCGGCGGCCAGCTTCGCGATCTCTTCTTCCTTTCCTCTTCACACACATTCATAAACACCAGAACGCATAAATCAACCATCAGACCGTTTTCTCATGGACTGGCTGGTCATATTGGCGTACAAGATGAAACTATGGAAGCGTTTTTTAGGCCTTTCTGCCGAGCTCATTGGTAACTCTTTGCGTCGTGGTAGGGAGGTCACCTGCGTTTTTGCTTCACATTCCTCTTTGATCAGATCTGCACTTTGTGGATACAGGACTCGCTTGAGTGGTGTTTTCTGCGCGTGGAGAGTGCTGCCCTGGTGATGAGGCATTGTGAGGTGCTACAATGCTGAGTTCACTTGCTGCACACTCTACAGACTGGTCACAATAATTCAAACGCACGCATGTGGACAGGGGAGAATGCCGTAGTCTGCAAGGGAACCGCAACTTCAGCGACAGGCTGCGCCGCATGCCATGTGTGCACTTCGCTATATCGCGATTCGCATGTGACGATGCGCGTGTCGTATATTGGGCAGCAGATGTGAACTCATATCCACAGTCGACATGGACGTGATCGAGGCAAGCGTAGGAGATCAGGAGAACCGAAGCCCAAAGCTGGCTTGAACCACAATTCGCATTGTTTTGTGTGATGGAAGACTTTCGCCTGTGAGCGACCTCAGTCACTGCATACATGCCGATGCCAAAGCCATAGAACGCCAGGTGCTGCCGCTACCCGCTGCTGAAAGTGTCCTCAATTTCATGATTGCCATCATCGTCATCTCTCCTCTAGCTTCCGCTGCTCATCTGCGTTCGCCTGCAACATTCCATCCGTGCACACGCTTATCTCAGTCTGCGGGCCTCACGCTCAGATTCGAGGAGGCAGAGGATGTCGTCCTCACGGACTGATTCAATCCAGTCAGTATCTACCCTGCGTCTCCTTTACTGCTCTTGCAGATCTCTTCGCTCCTTACCTGGGCCCTTGACGTTGCGGATGATGCTACGGGTAGTATCGTCCATGAACTCGACGCGGACTTGGGTCACACCACCACGAGAGCCTGCACTCCTGTCAGATATTGTCATCTTTCTCTCCTCCTCCTTACTATGCCCGTATCGAGTATCGCATACCGGTACGGCCGAGGACGCGGGTGACCTTGACGAGCTTGACTGGGACCCTGCGCGCGATAATCCGTCAGTGTACCATCCTGCTGCGCATGCTGCTCCGTCTCGAATCGACTGACTTTGCGGAATCCATCTTTGCAGTTGTGTGGTCAATGAGATCTGGGTTGTGCGGTGTATTGGCGTGATCGTGAGCTGCGAGATGGTCGGTCTGCTGGAGGAGTATTCGCTGGTGCTAGTGTGGCTCAATCCACAGGACGTAAATTTGAGGTCTTGGCGGAGGGCACGCTAGGAATTCAGGTGAGGTTTGTGTGCAGCCTCAGGCAGCTATCACATCCGCGAATCGAGGCAACTTTTTGTTGAGCTGCCATTGGAGCACGAAAGCTTGATGAGGAGAGGATGAGATTGTTCTACGGTCGTTTTCTCGCTATTGGTGCCTTAATCCCGCCCTTTGCTGCTTGAGATCGTTGCGTCTGTCGGCTTGCCGTGAAGTGACTACCTGTCACTCTTGTTGGAAGGCCAACGATCGGCCCACGTGGGAACCAATCGTCCGTTGACTCACTGACAAGCTACGGAGGGCGGCGTCGTGCATGCATCGTGGCAGTCTGACTTCTGCAGCGAGTCGATCCATTCAGACCGCAATCAAGACCGCCTCATTCTCGTACTAAGCTGGGCACGACATAGTACCCACTTTTTGCAGCTTTCTCTTAACCTATGGATCTCGTCAATCAGTATGTCTTTCTGCACCCCATACTGCACTTGACATAAGTTATGGGTGTGCAACAAGAAAATCCACGCGACAGCATCGAGCGGCGCTTCAGTCGCTCCTTACCGACTCTGACTAATACTATTGCCAGCCTCAATGACCGACTTCTGTTCGCGGTCCCCAAGAAGGGTCGGCTAAATCAAGCATGTCTGGACCTGCTCGCCGGATCTGATATCCAGTTCCACAGACACAACAGACTGGACATTGCCCTCGTCAAGAATCACCCAGTGGCGCTGGTATTCCTCCCGGCTGCTGACATTCCGACCTTCGTCGGAGAAGGCCGAGTAGACTTGGGCATCACTGGCCGAGACACCGTCGCCGAACATGAAGCGGTGACGCCCGGGACGGAGAGCCACGGCATCGAAGAGATCATGGATCTCGAATTCGGCCGATGCAAGCTGCAAGTCCAAGTACCCGAGAAGGGTGACATTGAAACGCCAGAACAGCTTGTGGGACGGAATGTAGTGACGAGCTTCACTGGTCTGACCGAAGAATACTTCCGGCAACTCGAGAGCAAAGGCGCGCAAACGAACGGCAATGCGGAGAAGATCAAGCTGGAGACGAACATCAAATTTGTCGGCGGCAGTGTCGAGGCTGCCTGTGCTCTGGGCGTAGCTGATGGCATCGTCGATCTCGTCGAGTCTGGCGAGACGATGCGAGCCGCTGGTCTCAAGGCCATCGCAACAGTCGTGGAGTCCACGGCAGTCCTGATCAAATCACGACACCCGTCCGACCCTAAGCTGGTGGAGATCATCGCGAATCGAATCCGTGGTGTCATCACGGCGCAGAAGTATGTGCTCTGCACATACAATGTGGAGCGCAAGAACCTGGACCGTGCGAGAGAGATCACGCCGGGCAAGCGCGCGCCTACGGTCAACTCGCTGGAGGAGGAAGGCTGGGTCGCTGTGCAGGCCATGGTGCTGAGGAAGGAAATCGCCAACGTCATGGATGCGTTACAAGGCATTGGAGCTACTGACATCCTGGTGACGAAGATTGAGAATTCGCGGACTACCTAGGAGTATGATGTATAGACACGAAATGATGTTTTTGCTATTGAACCTGCGAGGCAGTAGTGCCAGAGCGATGATGCGTGCCCCCTGATTCCGATGTACGCCATCTGCTGATGAGGTACATTTCATCGTGTCTTCTTGGATCCGCGCCAACGTCGTGCGTCGTGTGGATATTGCTGGTGATGACCAAGTGAAGAGGAGGACGCGTCGGCTTAGACAGCACAATGCATCCGTCTCAAAACGAGGAGAGTGGGATAGCCGAGTACCCACATGGCTGCAGTGGACGTGATGGGCCTCGCGCTCGGTCACTGTCAATGGCGCCAGGCTGGTCCGGCCTGCTGGCAGCTGCCGTTCGGTGGGTTTGAAGGGGCTGCGAAGATGCGAGCCTTGTGCACGCGCTGGACTGCGACTTGTGGTACGTCCTGAGCTGGCTGCGTAGTGGAGCGGCGGATGGCAGTGGGATCAGTGCCAGTCGTTGGGCGCCAGTGTTCAGATTCTTGCTGTCGGTCTACTGCCAGTGCTTGCTGTAGAGGTCGCGTACTGGTCGCCGAACTGAAGTCGGACTCGCTGATAGCGGTAGGATATTGGTAGCACGAAGGCAGAGTGCTGTGGTCGGCGCGTCCGATTATGTTGTTCGCGACGGATCGGTCGGCGCGCCAGACGGCATCAGGGGCTGGACGTTGCGCGTACAGTCGTTGCATATCTTCTTGCTCTGTTACAATTTCAGCAGGCTTGTAGGGATCAGGACGGAGACAGTGCGTACGCTGAAGCTGAGTCTGTCTCATGTAGCGGTCCATAGCGATGCGTTCTTCCTGGGAGTATGGTGCGGTGGGGTAGGTCTGTGGCAGGGCTATGCTGCACCAGAAGCACACGCGCGGGCCTCCTGGAACGAAGTGCGCACAGACTGGTACGGAGGATGGCGCAGACATAGTCTTTGTTACTAGAGTGCACCTCGAAGTTGTGTTGTGAATGTGATCCTCGAGTCTCGGAGGGTAGACCGACACGAGTTTAAGCCTACACTGCCATCTCACTGTTACTTCTGTGACACAGGCTGGGTGCGCGCGGACATAGCGCACTTCGAAGGCGACCATGCGAATGACACTCTCCAGCTTCATGTGCCAGGAGGGCGATCGTGGCACGGGAAGCAACACGGTGGCTTCGCCGGTAGCCCCTGTCTGTTTTCAGGCATCGTGAACGGATACCGTGCCATAACCCCTTCTCCCAAGATCCTGTCGAAGGAAAATTGAGGCCGGGCTGTGCTAGATACTACTGCGACCAGTGCGACAGCGTCAACAGCATCACGGCTACCCCCACCATGGGCTCAGCCGAGAGACTGCTCGAACGTCTATGAGGCCCGACCGGCGGTCAGACCCTGATCAAGACCAGAAAGGTTTCTTGATCCGGCGGTGGAGCTGCTGGCACGAGCTCCGTGCACTCGTGTGCGGCCGTTTGCCTCTCGAGGGTGTATTGAAGAGACGATTGGGGGCTGAACTGCCGATCTCGGTAGTCTGCCAGCATGCCAGCCCTGTGGCAGTGGATACATGCTCTTCTTCCATTGCTGCCCGATTCCGTGCCAAGGGGACATCCGCTCGCGAGGCTGAATAGCAAGGCGGTATGAGTTTGCTTCACGGGCGTGGATCATCGCATCATCCCACGTGGGAGGAGGCGCTTTGGACGTGCTAGCTTGGACCTTTTGTGGGCGGTGCTGGCGCTGTCAGCAGTGTCGGTAAAGTGTGGGTGCGTGTCGTGTCTCCAATGAAAAGAGTGGGAGCGCAAGGAGCACGAAGTACGGACAAGCAGCGCCTGATAACCTCTTGCCGTCTTCCCCTCAAATGTGCATCCGGCATGCGGCACACCATCAGGAGGCATCGGCGCCGAGGATTTGCATCACTGGTGCAGAGTACAGCTGCACTCATGCCACGCATGCTGGATAAGCGAGGACATCCTGCGGCGCTTCAGCCCCATAGCCGAGAAGGATGTATGCGAGCTGATTTCTGTGCATACCGAGTGCCGCTGCACCACCTTGTAACCACAAACACATGCTCGCATATGTGTGTGAGGTTAACTCGACGTCATGGTTGCTCAAGGGCCAGCCATCGGGCTTGCGGAGGACCTGGGTACGGATATGCCCTCATGGATTACTGAATGTCTCCGTGAGTGTGCTGGTGCGTATTTTGCTTGCGATTTCGAGCCCGACTGATCACTTCGCATATGTCATGTAAGACGTGAGGTGCTCAGTTCCAGACTGTAAAGTGCCGAGCCTTGATGAGCCGCAAAGCCATGGGTCGAAGGCCTTACGATGGCGCCATAGGTACAGAACCTCTTTGATAGCGGCGCCGAGCTGACAAGCCACCAGACGTTGCCGATTGGGAACACGCTCTTCGAATCACTTGGAAAGAACAGGACTTGCGGTGATGAGCATCTTGCCCAACAATAGTCCGAATAACGCAGTGCGTTCCGTGCGTCGCGGAGAATCGGTAGCATCAGGGAAGCGTGATCAGTTTGGGCAACTTCAGGAACTGCCCGCGTGGCTTGGGACTGGCCAGTGATGCTTTTGAGGATAGTGTTCTCGAACGCTCTTCGGGCTGACTTATCAACGCTGCCGGGGGAACGACTGCACACGAGCAGTCTTTATGTCTCGACTGAGACCTTACCTGACTCCGCTCTGCAGAGGGGCAATCGTGGCATCAAGCGCGCCGACAATGCGGTCTGCTGCTGTCTCAAGGGTATATTCTTGATCATATTCGGTAGTGGTTACAGAAGCGGGCGGGCGGGGAGCTCACATTCGTGTGCACGTATCACCTTGACCCAAAGCATCTGTAGCGGAGAGTACACTCGCTGCAGCAGATTGAAATGACGGGACAGACGACGAAGGTGGATGAATATCCTTGCACAAACATCCAGGATATGACGAAGTCAAAGTGACATGAGCGTCTTGGCAGCCATCGACCCACGGGGGAGCGGCAGGATGTACTCCGTCGGCCTTCTTCGCCAGCTGCCGCCATCGATCGCGAGGACAACAGCTGTCTCATTCAGGCATCGGCACGAGAAGGATAGCAGAGGGCCACTTTCACATATGTATATATCCAGAGTCCGCGCGCATCGCATAGCAGCGGTCCACCGGTTGAGGGGCAACAGTACCCCCCCAACGACAGCTACCCGCAATGACATTATTGAAAGCAGACCTCACCTCCCAAACTCCATTCCAATCCACCACACCGTCAACCCCCCCTACTCCCCAACACACATCCACAATGTCCACCTCTCTCAAACCTCTCACCCTCCACGCCCACGGCACAGGCCCCAACCCCTACAAATGCGCCATCCTCCTCTCCGCCCTGCAAATCCCCTATCAAGTCAAACTCTGGCAATTCGGCGACGCCGCCAACGGCGTCAAAGGCCCCGCCTTCACCCAAATCAACGAAAACGGCCGGGTCCCCGCGCTCCAAGACCCCAACACGGGCGTCACGAGCTGGGAATCCGGCGCGGTGATGAACTACATCCGCCGCGTATACGACCCGCAGAACCAGTACGGTCCGCGCGGAAACGCAGAACAGGACGTGGTGGATTTTGAAAAGTGGGAGTACTTTTTGCTGTCGACTCTGGGGCCGATGATGGGTAAATTTTGGGAACCCCCCGCCAAAGGACGACGATTAAAGGAAAAAGCAAAAGACAAGGTCGAGGAAGTTTGTGGCTAATGATGGCATTGCAGGTCAAGTCAACTGGTTCCGCCACTACCACTCGTCCAAGAACGAAGATGCGCTGCGGCGGTACGAGGAGCAGGCGCAGCGCTGTTTCAGCGTGCTCGAGGGGCAGATGAAAAGGCATGGTGGGGCTTTCATACTCCCCGGGGACACGCCTTCTGCTGTCGATTTCCACTTTTACCCTTGGCTCAAGCAGCATGAGTTTGCGGGGTTGAGTCTGGATTCGTATCCGAGTGTGAAGAAGTGGTTGGAGCATGTGGCGGGTCTGCCGGAGGTCAAGGAGGCTTATGAGAAGATTCCAAACGGGACGGAGGTGTGAGGGAGAGTTGCGCAGATGGATCACGATAGATTACTACTGCAGCTGCTTCTCAATCTTCTGTTGTCAGATTCGTGCTCACGGCGCTGATGCCCAAGCGTATGGCCAGATTGCTTGCATGCAATGACCTTGGGAGAAGCCAAGACTGCCCTGGAATCAGAGCTGCAAGGACATCATAGTCGGCAAAATCGTCTCCACAGCTTGCTTGCCTGCACCACCTAGGTCTTGACTCAGACCTCTCTCGATCATCCGAATAGGACTTCAACGCACCACTCCACCAAAATGGCCGAAGAGTCCGGAGCAAAGCTTCAAGTCGAGCGGGGAGACTCGAGTCCGATCGGCGCTGACCGGAACGAGGTAGTCTATGGCAACCGCAGTTCTCAAGCTCTCCGTTATTCCCATGACGTAAACAAAGGAGGAGGCAATCCTCACGAAATACCGCAATAGCCGTATTGCAGCCGCGAATAGCCAGTACCGAAAGCATAGAGACACCGAGGAGCATCACAGCGTCAAATCGACTGTCGGACCAAGCATTGCACATGATGAGCCAGCCTCGTAGACTTCGCATATTGACATTTGCGCAGAAAGCTACATACGTCAAGCCATCATACGTAGCGCCCGATGGCAGCCAGTCACCAGGCACGTTTCCATCATTTTCGTTGCTCGTATCACACAACCATAGTCTATGCCTTTGCGATCTTGCAGATGAGATCTTGGGAATCGACTGAGTCGCCCTCCTTGACACTGAGACTCTCGATCTTGCCGGAGTGAGGCGAAGAGATGACCATTTCCTGTAGATAATAATGTTAGCGTAGCCCACGTCAATATCACAAGAGCTGAACTCACCATCTTCATGGCCGACAGAATGGCGATAGGATCGCCCTTCTTGATCTCGCCGCCATCCTTGACGCGGATTTCCACGACCATACCGCTCATTGGAGCACCGACTTGGCTGCTGTCGCCAGTGTCGGCCTTTGGTCGGCTGGTATTCTCCACAGCAGCGTGCTTGTCCTGCACGGTGACTTGTCTCATCTCGCCATTGACCTCGAAGAAGACCTCACGCTGACCAGTCTGGTCGCTGAGCGGTCCGGTGGCCAGGAGCTTGAGAATGAGCACTTTACCCTTTTCGAGCTCAACGTGGAATTCCTCTCCAATCTCCGGCTTGTTGAGGAAGTACTTCGTTGGCAGCACGGACAGGTCGCCGAACTGTGATGTCCACTTCTTGTAGTCCTCAAAGACCTTGGAGTACATGACGTAGCTGGCCACATCGGTCTCGGAGCATCCACCGTACTTCTCCTTCAAGGTCTCGCGGACCTTGTCGAAGTTGACTGGGTCGAGGTAAAGACCTGGTCGCTTGTCCATCTTTCTGCGGTCGCGCAAAGCCTTGGATCGCAGTGGTTCTGGGAAACCCCCGTAGGGCTGGCCCATCAAGCCCTCGAAGAACTCTAGCACAGAAGATGGGAAGTCGAGCTCCTCTGCCTTCTCATGCACATCATCGTAGCTCAAGTTGTTGGAGACCATGAACTGAGCCAAGTCACCAACGACCTTTGAGGTAGGAGTGACCTTGACAATGTCGCCGAGAATATCGTTGGCCTGTTCGTAAGCCTTCTTGGTCTGTGCCCACTGCTCACCAAGACCTTGCTGAGCAGCCTGGAAGATGAGATTGGTGAGCTGACCACCAGGAATCTCGTGCTCGTACACTTCTGGGTCTGGTCCAGTGAGCCAAGCCTCGAATGGTGAGTACAGCATGCGGATCTGTGCCCAGTACGAGTCAATCGCTCGCAGGTGGGATGGGTTGAGGCCAGATTCGCAGTCGCTACCCTCGAGCGATGCAACGATAGCGCCAATGCTTGGCTGTGAGGTGGTTCCAGACATGCTGTCAGTGGCAGCGTCCACGGCATCAGCGCCAGCCTGAGCACAAGCGACCATAGATGACACACCAGTACCAGCGGAGTCGTGAGTGTGGACGTGGATCGGAAGATCTGGGTACTTCTTGCGAATAGTACCGACAAGCAGAGTGGCCGCCTTGGGCTTCAGCACACCAGCCATATCCTTGATGCCGAGGATATGTGCTCCCATGCCGACGATCTTGTCAACGCAGTTCATGTAGTACTCAAGATTGTACTTCTTCTCGGGGTTCAACACTGCGAACATTGTCAGCAACTTGAAAGGCAGTCTGTCTTCAGTACGAATATCGACTTACTGTCACCCGAGTAGCACACAGTACCCTCAGCAACACCTCCAGCCTTGAGAACAGCCTTGACACCAACTTCGAGCTGGTTCATGTCGTTGAGCGCATCAAAAACACGGAAGATGTCCATTCCATTTTTCTTGGCCTGCTCACAGAAGTGGTAGATGGCGTTGTCTGGCAGGGAAGAATAAGCCACACCGTTGGCTCCACGAAGCAGCATCTGGAAAGGGATATTGGGCACAGCCTTTCGCATCTTCCTTAGACGGTCCCAAGGATCCTCGTAGAGGAATCGCATAGCGACGTCGAAAGTAGCACCGCCCCAGCACTCCAGTGCCCAAGCATTGCTGAGTGCGTAGCTGGTCTCCTTCGCGATATTGAGCAGATCGATGGTCCGCATTCTGGTCGCCAGGAGAGACTGGTGAGCGTCGCGCCATGTGGTATCCATGATCAAGCATCCTTTGTTCGCTCTGACTGCTTTTGCGAATGCCTCTGGGCCTTCCTCTGTAATGATGTTTCTCCAACCCTTTTGGCATGGTCCGTCGAGCTCCATCGGCTTGCCATTTTCTCCACTCAGCTGTGGAATGATTGCGTCGCCCTTGAACTTCGACTCGCCGATCTGGCCGATGACTTGTGGGCCGTTGACGATGAGCTCGCCGAGGTAACTCAGCAGCTTTTGTGCTCGGTTCTGACTGCCAATGAGGTTGAAGAGCTCAGGTGTATCGTCGATGAAGGTGGTCCAGCAGGTACCGTCGATGAATGTTGGGTGTGTGAGGAGCGAGGCGAGGAAAGGAATGTTGGTCTTGAGGCCGCGAATACGGAACTCGACGAGCGCGCGAAGGACCTTTCGGCGGGCGATTTCGTATCTGCAGTAGTTGTTAGCATCTCACCGAGAAGTCATATCGATCGAAGCGTATAGCGGCAAGCCTGCGGGCCTTCTCATGCTCGTCGGAGCGGAGGGAAGACCTGGATAATCATTATGCAGCCGTTTTTCGTCATGTCAGAAATAAGCGACCTCCTGAGCTTGCACGATCCATTGGAAATTGACGCCGAAGCAGAGCTTAGGCCACTTCGATGGTTGAGCCAATTCTCGCGGCATGTTGCAACCGCGATACAGCCGTGCCTCTGCAGACTGAGCGTTTGGTTGTGCCTGATCACGAGGCCCTAATCTCTGCCTCGTGGCATTCGTCAAAGGCAAGGCTCACGAGAGCGCCGCAAAGCCTCACGCCTTGCATATTACCGCAGAAGGCAGTGGGCAAAGAAGCTGCTGAGTCTCTGACGAACGGACGTCAAAAAAGTGGCTGTCTTCGAGCCTCGGGGCTTTTGGAAATCGTCGTTGCTGGGAAGCAGAATCTCGACATGCTCGGATCATGGTGTCTTGGATCCAGTTCGCTGGTTTGACGCAACGAGGAAGGGCCGTGTCTCTGACAAATCAATGCCAGCGATGTGCCTGTGTTCGAGGCTTTGACCTCTGTCAGGCCTCATCTGTCTGAGACAGAACGCTCGAAGCATGCATCATGCCCCAGTCCACAGGTCCAAGAAGCCGTAGCAGTATCTCTGCTGAATGGACGCCAAATTGTGCCTGTCTTCAATTGCATTGCCTCTGAGCTGGGCATAGAATCCGGAGACATAGGTCGGGACGTAGTCCATAGTCAATCTGATTCCCCAATGTGTCACAGCCAGAGCTCAGCTGTGTCGCTCCAGCTCGAACGCGTGGTCGTGTCTGTCCTCGAGCGGGGGAGAGCTCGTATCTCTGCGAAATGGACGCCAAGTTGTACCTGTCTCCGAGGCGGTCACCGCTGAATGTTGGCGGTTTTCGGAAGCAGAAGCTCTGTGTTCCAGACCGAATCCATTTCAACCCAAGCTCGAATTTTTGACTCCAACTCAGGACGCTGGAAGCCAACAATGACGTCCATTGTATAGCCTCCGAACCATCGCTCTGCCAGGAAACAAACGCTGATATCGCCATCCTCGAGCTCGATGCCCTTGCCCGCCGCCGCGCCGCAGAAATAGGGAAATAAAAATAGAACCAAGGGACGACTTACGTAGAACCATGACAAGTACACTTGACCAACATAGAGTCGTAATATGGCGTAATAACGGCTCCAGAGAACCCGTTGCCTCCATCTAATCTATTTCGACATCATTAGTACTGATCACAAGTCGTGCTGCTTGGACATGGTCTTCTTACCGCACACCATTGCCTCCAGCTGATCGAATGGAAGGAGGTCAGCGTGCTGAACAGAATGTGTCCAATGGTAGCAGACTTACTAGACCTCAATCTTGCCCGTGTCCGGCTTGAAGCCCTCTGAAGGATCCTCGGTCGTGATACGGCACTGGATGGCGAAGCCCCTCGTCGAGATTCTGTCCTGTGTGAGGCCAAGCTGTTGCAGCGATGCTCCAGCAGCAATCTGAATTTGTGCAGCAACAATGTCGATACCAGTAATCTCCTCGGTAATGGTGTGCTCGACTTGGATGCGGGGGTTGATCTCGATAAAGTAGTGGCGGTTCTCCTGGTCGACCAAGAACTCGGCAGTACCAGCATTGCGGTAGTTGGCTGACTTGGCGAGTCTGACGGCATCGTTCAGGATGGCATCACGAGTCTCCTGTGGAAGGTCCTTGGCTGGTGCCAGCTCGACGACTTTCTGGTGACGACGCTGGACGGAGCAGTCGCGCTCGTAGAGGTGGACGACATTGCCGTAGCTGTCGCCCAGGATCTGGACCTCAATATGCTTGGGTCGGTACAAGAAACGCTCAATGAAGACCGTGCCGTTGCCGAAAGCTGACTTGGCCTCGGAAGTAGCACGCTCGAAAGAATCCTTGAGGTCCTCCTGTTTCCAGACGACACGCATACCACGACCACCACCGCCGAAAGCCGCCTTAATGATGATTGGGAAGCCGTATTCGTCTGTGAACTCCTTTGCAGCCTCAAATTGGGCCACGGGTCCGGGGGTGCCGGGGACAGTCGGTACGTTCGCCTTCGCTGCGAGGTTTCGTGCGGAGACCTTGTCGCCGAGGTCATTGATCGTCTTTGGCTCGGGTCCGACCCAGATGATGCCTGCCGCCTCGACGGCCTTTGCGAACTCGTAGTTCTCGCTGAGAAAACCGTATCCTGGGTGGATCTGACACCACGAGTCAGTATGGGGCGGTTTGCGCGTGCATCAGAAATGTCGAGACGGTTTGCGCTGATGCAAAGCTCGGGAGCAGCCATCTCAACACAGTGGGCACGTCGACCTACCATGTTCACGCCATGCTCCTTTGCAATCTTGATGATGGCATCTCCCGCCAGGTATGCGCCCACGGGCGTGTATTCGCCGCGCTTGCCAATGACATATGCCTCGTCGGCCTTTTGCCTGTGCATGGATAGACGATCTTCATGACTGTAGACTGCCACGGTCTGCAATGACAGCTCGTGTGCGGTACGAAAGATGCGAATGGGGATCTCGCCTCGGTTGGCGACCAAGATCTTGTTCACTTGCATGATGGAAGAGTTGGCGCGCAGCCGCTGGTGGACCGTATTCTTCGTGTGGTGCGTCTCGCCATGAGGGTCCTGTGTGCCAAAGTCACCGTCCTCAATGGCATTTTCGTTGCTTGGGTCCGACATGGTGGGCGAGTCGCTCGCTCAATGGCGCTTCCGAGATCGCGCGTACTCCTGCGACGGCTGATCTGGACGCGAGGTTGGTGCAAGACGGGGTGCAGGTGCAAGACGAGCGTGCACAGCTCGTGCCTTTGCAAGGGAGAAAGTGCAGGAGAAAAGTTGGCTGCGCTGGTTCCAAAGCACGACGGTGATCTGGGAGCTCGGGGCGAGCTATGACGGTGGGGAATGCTTGCGCACGGACATCCGGATGAGATGTGGTGACTGGTCCTCGGGTCGCCCGATAAGGCTGCCTGGCTGCCTGGCTGCCTGGCTGCCTGCCTTTCCCTCGCTCTGCTGGCAGATGCGCCGTCATGCCATCAATCACGCACCCGCACCACACGTTGCGGATGTCGCTTCCGCTTGACCGCCGCGCTGCCATGCCGCTGCTGTACGTACGGATCGGATCCATGCCCACGGCCTCTTCTGCCCATCACCACCACCCACGGCCCCCCCCGTGCCGCCCTTCCACCGCTCCATCGTCGACGGCTGGTGACGGCTCTGCTGACTACGCTTCCACGCTGGCCGCAAGCTACGCGTGCTGCTCGTGTCGGCGGCGATGGGGCCGCAGAGAGTGCCCGCCCCCGCGTCGGCGTGGCCCCCAAATCGGAACGCCGCTGAAGCTTCGCGCTGGCGGCAGTAGCGTCCTCCCCGGCTCATCGCGCCGCGGTGATATCTCATCAATGCCAAGCATGCAGCAGGAAGGTGAGACGCTGCATTGCGCGGGCGGGCGACTGATAAACCAGGCGCCAAGACGGTGCTCACATCCAACAGCAAGCTCCAGGCGTCGGGACAGGTGAACCCGACCCAGCGGCTTGTAGTAGAGTTCGAACGCAATTCTACATCCCATCACTGTATTACCTCGTCATAAGCACATAGCCGAATAAGCATAACCTAGTTATAAATAGACACCCCCGTAAATACCGCCTTTTTATTAGAGCCTACAAGTCTTAATAAGTTGGAAGCATATACTTATAAACCTAGAGATCGCTTAGTAGGTATAATAATAGGGAAATCGATTTTATTGTAATATCGCGTCGCAAGGCGGAAATTTTAATCGAGCGGAGCGCGGCGGTAACGATAAAGTGTACTGTAGTAGCTATGCGCTATCTATAGGTGTAATGATCTCGGCAATATAGGCGAGCCACCTTGATTCGGATACCTCGTCGCGGTAGAAAAGGTGCGAGAACGACTTGTACAAGTATCATCACTCCGCCCTAGCCCCATATGCTGATAATCAGGTAATACTGTACATGCCCAACTATAGTCAAGCCACACCCACCCGCCTTGCGCCGACGGCATCATCGTCCATGGATAGCCTAGAGGACATGTCACCGGGGCAGAGCGGCTGTTCGAGAGAAGCTCAACCCGTCCCACCTTGGCCGATAGTCTACTTCACAGGCCGCGAGCAAGCCCAGCCGATGCTTCGACCCCCTTTTTGTGGCAGGAGCCAGGAAGCCACGACTTCCATCGAGCTCGTGCACCAGAATCTCTCCCCGATGGCCGCGACCAGAGTCGTTGTCCGAGCGTCAGCATCAGTTCTTGCAACCACAGCTAGCTGCATCTCAAAGTCAGTCCATGCCGTTGTGATGTGTTTGCATGTGACTTACGGTAGTTCGGGTCGTGGGCGGAGCAGAGGCCGTTGCTTCCACCGCATTGACTGCCTAGGAGGGGAAAGGTCAGTACTCTGCCCCATCTAGCACAGAGGGACAAGGCATACAATTGATCCATTGGGAGGGGCAATGCTTTCCCCCGGCACCCGTGGCTCCACCAGGGCCAGTCTGGGGGTTGGGTAGACATCCAAAGCCCTCTGTAATGCACAAGTCAGAAAACGCTCCCTTGGTGGCTGCAGATGCCATCGCCGAAACATACTGTATTGCTCGTTCGTGCAGTGCCCGTCCTTGCCGCTGCACTGGTCACCTTGAAGCCATAGGTTAGCATATTCGATGCTCGGAGTTGTCCAAGGGCACGTGAGGGTAACATACAAGTGATCCAAGGCGATGGACAGCCCTGGCCATTGTTGCCATGGTCCTTGCCATCATCGTCGTCGTCGTCGTCCTTGCCATCCTTGCCGTAGCCCTTGTCGTCGTCGTCGTCATCGTCGTCGTTGTTGCCATCGTCTATGCAACCACAACCCTCTGCGATCAAAGTCAGCAAGCGCTCAGTTGGCGGCTCCTGATGCCGTCCCGAAAACATACTGTATTTCTTATTCCCACAGTGTCCCTTACTGCCGTCGCATCTCTTGCCTTGAAGGCATAGGTCAGCATCCTCTATACTCTGATCTAGTCTTTTTCCGAACTGCCAACGGCAGATGAGGGGAACATTCAGCTGATCCACGTCGCTGGACAGCCCGCGCCATTGTTTCCATAGTCGTCGCCGTCCTTCTTTTGCAACCATGGGGAACGAGCCGCCACGCGCATTGGCGGCATGCCTTGAACTCCCTGTGCATCGATGAGCGAGAAGATCCAAAGCCGTTTCCATGCTACACGAACCTTTCCAGCTGGCTCAGGTGCCGCGGCGACGAAGGCCGAGAGAGCGGCGAGGGCGAACAAAGTAACCCTCATTGTGAATGCGTGCGGTGCGTCGAGTGAGTCAGAAAGTGATAGTATGCTGATGCAGATGCGGATGATGCAGATGCTTTGTACTGATGCTACTCTTCTGATGCGTGTCTCTCAGTCCTTATATATTCCTCCTCTCGACGTATCCTCGATCTTCCCACGTGCCCACGACGGCTATGCTTCCCTTCCATGAACCAGAACGAGACCCTTTCTCTCATCACCGGCTCATCATCTCCTGATGGCGGAACAACAAGGCAGCCAATTTTGGACACACCAACTGAGGATAGGGGCACCTCCTCCCCGTCCATCGCCACAACCTGGCCTCCTTAGCGATCATCTGCAATCTCCGACTTGCGAGCGTCGCGCCATAAGTTCGTCCCGAGAGACACGAACAGAGGCAGCAACGCGTACCTGGCAGTCGCTGCGCGCCCAATGAGCACCGCCCATGAAAATATCATGCTTCCGGGCATAATCAAAGGAGGCTGACATCATCCAGATCTTGATCAGTCAGCTTGGCGTCGTTGTTGGGGAAGGTTAGTAAGTGCCAAGCCAACGTTGTTGTTGTTGTTGATGATGTCTTTTTCTTTCTTTCTCGGGAACGCGCGTCGACTGTCGTGCGGTTTGTCTATCCATCCAGGATCGCCCGGCGAGATTGCCCCGGTCAAGGAGGTGATCATCACCTGGAAGGAGTGCGTCTTGTGGTGGTTTATTCCACTGACCGGGTTGGGGGGGGCTACGTCGCGGACGAAGGCTCGACATGTACAAGATCCTGCCTGCACCCAGCATCGTTTTTCCGCAGCTGCCGATGGACTCGTCGGCTCGAATAACCTTGCCCTCCCTCTCCTATTGATAGGCACTACATGATGCGTGTATCGCTCCACGCTGTCTCTGATGCGAGCATACATCGTGTGCATAGACGGGTCCATGAGCGAGCTGCACAGTTGGATTCCCTCGGAGAATCGCGTCCGTGTCCCCCCAACAAATGCCTCACGTGCGGCACAGCGAAGTATGTAAAGATGTGCTGTTAGCAGGATCCCTGCCGCCAAGTCGCAAGACTAGCATCTAGAGATCTCTGCCGCAGGAGATCTCGTGTTGGGCATGTGATGGCTCGTTGGAGCGATGGTTCGGATCATCGGGGTGACCTGGGAAGCAATCAGGAGGGAGTATGGATTGCACTTGCCTCTTTCGACTGCGCCTTTGATCCTGATCCGAGCGCAGCGCCACGGGACTAGTGTCAATAGCACACCAACATCTACTCGTCCAGTCACTGAGAGCAAATCCTGACTTTCTGGAAACTCAGACCTCCTGAGAAGGCAGTCGAAGCACCTGGGTCTGTCCTTGCGTCCCCACGCGGGCGTGAAGAAGTGTGCAGGCGTGCACCTTGCAATCCGATCTTTCGTAAAAGGCAATTGCTTATAAAGTATGGGGCCTGCGAGGCTGTTGAAGTCTATCGTCTGCGATACCCAACTGCCGGTGTCGGCATCGGGCTGGGCGTGTGCGTGCCAAGTACACCGCTTGTGTTGGAGCTTCCGAGAGCTGTGTGATGAGCTCTGCGGCGGAGGGATGAGGGCACGCGACGTCTGTCGCAAGGCACGTGGCAGAACAAGCATACCTTGCCTTTGTCTGCGCTGTGGTCGCAAGCTCGTGTGTGTCCAGGACATACGCAAAGACATGACACGCGACGCGCGCGGCCGCGTCCTGGGGGCCTGGACTGTCGTTGCTCGTTGCTCGTAGTTTCGCCATTTGCGAGTGCAGAACAGGTTGTCGCTCGCACAGGCAGAAATTGCAATACGAGGAGGCAGTCTGGATTTCCGTTCGGACCAGGAGTGTAGAGTTTGATTTCACCTGTCCGCCGGCGATCGAGTGACCATGGTCATGATGATGAGATGTGTGCGAAAAGGAAGAGCCTTTGCGCTCGACGCGGTTGCTCGCAGTACTGACGTAGCGATGCATCCATGCGCAAACTTGTTCAGCCTCTGCACTGTGAGTGAGAGGGAGAGAGAGAGAGAGAGAGAGTTCACGATGTAGAGGACGAAGTACTCGCGCCTGAACATGCACCGCCAAGAGTAGAGGTGCACTCTTGCACTGACAGTTGGGGAACGCGACGAGTGACCAATGGCGTGTCAGAGCTAGCATGTCCAAACTCACGTCGTATGTCTGACCCACATCACTTTCTCGAACACGAGAGGAGTCGGGACGACAAGACACCGACACTGAATCTCCTTTCATTTCATTTCAGTCACGCAAGAGCATCGCCGACAAGCATCTCCCCTCAACAGTTCCCCTCCAGGTCCCTCCAATGCCCCGTTCAGTTCTTTCAAGCCCACAGTGCTGGCGATCCGCCTCTCCTCCGTCAGCGCAGGCCCCGCGAAGCCACTCTTCTTCGGCCGCCCAGGCGTCCGTGAAGGGGTGATGGGCACGGCAAAACTCCCATTCTTTCCCCCCCTCTACTGCACTGACGAGCGACAACGTCTCGAGTCCGGCGACGACATCTCGAAACTCGACGGATGAAAGGGCGTGAAAGAGCTTCTCGCGCGTGCATAGTGTCGAATACGCATCGTACAACTGCTTGATGCTCGGTGCCGACGTGTTGGACTTGGACGGCGTCGCGAACATGGTGCGATCGATTTGAGTCTCGCGTTTCTTCCGTTCGAGGGCTGCAAGAGCACAAAGGACGGCTTTCTGTTGGAGGTTCAATATGCCGAGTCGTTGCGTGGCACCGTTTGAGAAAGCCTGAGCAGTGACTTTTGCCATGTGAGCGATGGTCGCCTTCGGTGCAGTCTCTACGGTATAGGAGATTGTAGGTCGTTTCTTGGGTGATGCGACGGGAGATGACAGATTGATGTTCTCCATCAACGGCGTCTTCGAGGGACTCATTTCGAGTGCTGCCGCTTTGTCGCGAGTCTCGATGTCGATGAGATCGATCGCTCGTTTGCAGATGTCGAAAGCCTTTCGCAAGTCGCCAGTCTGAGCTGCCACCTTCTTCGCGCAGAACTGGATGGCTGCCGCATGCAGGAATGGAACGCCCGTCGACTCTGCTGGTGCTAAGCTCTTCAGCTTCGATGTGATGACTTCTGCAATTTGCGCCGCTGTATATGGCATGAATGGCAGCAGCTCTGGCTTGAGATTTCGCGCCTTCAAGCGAGGAAGAAAGCGATCTGTCAGATCCAGTGCATTCGCAATGCCCACCAAAATCAACCGTGATGTTGGTTGCATCGACCATTCGAATAGGCTGTATAGCAGTTCCAGATCCAGATCAACCAGAACATCCACCTCATCCAGCACAACCAGATATTTCTTGTCGTCCTTCGCCTTGCCACGCACAAACATCGATTTGAGGTACTCGAATCCCGCATCGTCACTGAGAGTCAGGTCTTCGCACAACTTCTGGCTGAGATCCTTCGTGCTGCGCACGCTCATGCAGTTGATCACCGACACTGGCACGTTGCAGTCTTGTGTCTGCTCCTGAATGATCTCGTTCAAGAGCGCACTTTTGCCAGTACCCGGAGGCCCTGAGACGTACAAACATCCCGTGGATTTGGATCCAACTGCCTTTGTGACGAATCTCGACAGCTCTTGGCGCTCGTTGTCGCGTCCCACCAGCTTCCCCGGATCCGAGCATCGCGCGAACAGGTGACGCGCTCGGTTGTAGATGGATGCATGGGAAGGCGTGGTCGGCGTTCGTCCTGATTGTGGCGTCGTCTGGCTGGCGAGTGCTCTGTGGCGCGGCGTGATGGGCACCTTCTTCGAGAGCGCGTCGCGGTGTCTTGGCGTTTGCGGTATGTTTTCCTTGTCTTGATCGGCCTTTCCGGCATGCCTCACGCTCTTTCCCACTCGGAATTGTGATTTCAGGGAAGTAGGCGAGGACTCTGCGCGGCAATGTGTTGCTGCTTCTTTCGCAGGTGCGCTCCTCGCAGACCGACGCGTCCTCTTCGTGCGCGGCTCAACCACTTCCCGCTCCATATCGTCCTCAGTATCGCTGACATGCTGTCTCTCGGAGACGAAGGGGTTCTCATTCTCGTCGTCTGGACCGTTGACTGCAAGCCTTCGCTTTGTGCGCGTCGATGCAATGGTCGTGCCTGCGGGTTTGCTGTCAGCGCCAAACTTCAACGCGCCTTCCCGCGAGGTTTTGGATGTGGTCGCACCTGATGGTGCAGCACTGCGCGTGCGCTTTCCAAGAACGGTGGATACCATGTTCGCAACTTCTCTATGCTGTATGTTGAAGCTGGGCAGGTGCGCGGAGGAGTTGTGGAAGGCGTGGTATGAAGCAAGAACAAAGGCTGGGTGGGCCGTAGTTGCTCTGACGCGTGACGCGACGCGTCAAACCACTTCCGAAGTTTCGCCGTCGCGTCTCCAAGCCGATGCTCCTCTCCCAGCCATCTTCACAATCTTATCGCACACATCGAAGATCGGTCTCAGCGATGGAGCCACGCACTGACAAGGTGTCACTTCGGCGGACAGTCATCGAAACTTGAAAGACCATGCTGTCGCCCACACCGCAATTTGATGCCTCAACCCCGTCGATCTAGTTCTGTCCGGAATCCTTCGTCCTCCAACTCACGATAGACCAGACTATGAGCTTTTTCCCACCCCTTCTGTCTTCTGAGCACCACAATATCTGGTAGCCAACGCAGCTCCAGCTCGCCAAAGTAGTTTGGCTCATCGACGGTCCGCACGAAACCGACGCTCTCAAAAAGCCTAATACTGCCGGTGTTTGTTTGATTGATCTTGACACGCAGGAATGCCAGCTGAGGCATGGATGCAAGCTGCCCAGCATCTTTTGACCTCGCCACAGCTTGACCTTGTTCACTGCCTGCGTCTTGTATGTTCCCACCTCCCGACTTCGCGGCGTATTCTCGCCCGATCAGACTCCAATTCGTTAAGATGTAGTCGAGGAAGGTCATCAGAGCCGCTCGTCCATAGCCTTTCTGCTGTAGAGCCTTGCGGGCTATCATGAGCTCGATCTCGCCGACAATGCTGCCCCCAAGTGCTGCGACATCCTCCTCCATTTCATCCGAGTCAGGAGCGAACAGGAAGAGATTGATATCGCCTATCAAGCGTTCCTCAGCATCATCAACCTTGGCTCGGGCCGTTGTCACTCGCGAGGTTTCAGTGGGAGATGAGCTTGAGTCCAAGGGCTGACAGACGATGAAAGTCAGCTTGTCATGGTCGTTTCGCCACGACTGCTGCATACTGTATTCTTCTTCCATGCTCAAGGGCTCCGAGGCTGTAGCCTCCTGCAAATCAGGATCTTGCATCCACTTATGATAGGTGGGAACGTGATGCGCGCTGTAAGGAACGAGCAGTATCGCGCCTGTGGCGAGAGCTAATCGCAGGGTCAGGTCTTGTTCTGTCCCGTTGCTTGCGACAAGTTCCGCTTACCGGTATGCTCGTTGACTTTCATGTTTACCACGCTCTTTGCACCTCTTCCTCTGATTTGTAGGTCTCGGGGTAATGACTCTGGGTCTCAGCCAACTCGGTCCTTCGACCTACCTGCCTCTTCGCTCCTCGTTCTCCGCTGGACTGCAGCGCGGCAAAGAGGCAAATACTGCAACTTGCACGAAAAACTCGTTTTGCTATCGAATTACGCACTTTTGACGTGATGACTTTGTGCGGGACAGATGCCGCGCATTCGCATTCTGTCACGTCGCCAATCGGGCTTGACCAAGTGCGTCCATCCTCTTGTTGCAACAGACCGTGACTTTAAGTCCAAGACTGATGTGGAGCATCGTGGCCACCAAGAAATGTTTGCGTGCTACTCATCTGCCCGGCGGATACCGGACCGAGCACCCGCTAAAGGCCTGTTCGGTTCACTGGATTATGGATTATTGATTATTGCTAAGCAAGCATACAATTGGCTAGTCGACGTCTCTTAGCAATAATCGAGAACGATAATCTAGCTGTTCGTTTCACGAGATAGATTTTATTTAGGCTTGTCGTAGCTTATAATCGTGCTTATCGACATTACTAGATCCAGTAACTTAGACGGATAATCTAATGATACTTATATGCGAAGATTATTATAAAGATTATGTCCGTATCCCTTGCCTACCTCGGGGTTTAATCTTATCGTTGGATTCTTACGGACAATCCACAAATAATCAATAATCCATAATCCAGTAAACCGAACGGGCATTTAACGTCCAAACACGAAGCTCTTCACTAAGCATAATGCCATTGTCGTGCTCTCCGTTGAGATATTTGTGATGGTGATTCAATGCGGACGCCAACTGGACTCACACTGTCGCATTCTTCAAAGGCCGAGCAAAATGGAGCAGAGACGCGTCTCTCACCCATCGCGCCCTGGCCTGCCCTCTGACTTTCCGAATCCGACGCTCCTGCCAAGCTTCGACGAGCATCATTCATCTTCAGTGTCTGACTTGCAACGTAGTCTCAGAAGCATATTTCAAGATGGCCATCGGCAGGGTTGAATGTCTCGTCACGGGCGGCACCGGCTTTCTTGGGCGAAATATTGTGCGAACCTTGCTGCGAAAACATCCGAACTGGAGAATCACTGTGCTGGACCTCCATCCACCGGCAGACGACATTCGTACACGGATCGTCGAATGGAAGCATGCCGATGTCACGTCTGCGGAGAGCGTGCGTCAGGCTTTCCAAGGATATCAACCCGAAATTGTGGTGCATTGCGCGGGCATCGTGCCTGCTAGGGATTTGCGATACAGCACGAACAGTCAACAATGGGAGAAGGTCAAAGCAATCAATTATCTTGGCACGATCAATGTGCTTGATGCCGCTATGGAGAGTGGTTGTCGCAAATTCGTGTTTACGAGCAGCTGTACCACGATAATTGACGATCTGGACCACGACTACTATCATATGAAAGAGAGCATACCACTGGGCCTGGCCACGTTGCACTACGGCAAGTCCAAAGCTATGGCTGAGCAATATGTGTTATTGCCAGATCACGCGGCGAAAGGATTGCAAGCGTGCGCGTTGCGACCGTGTACAATCATCGGTCCTGAAGACCTAGCAGTAATTAGTGTCATGCATGACCTCATTGCCAAAGGAGAGACTTATTTCGTGGTCGGAGACGGGCACAACCTCTACGACTTCATCTACATTGATAATGCTGTGAAAGCACATGTCCTCGCAATTGAGAATCTCCTTACGACAGCAACAGCGGCAGGGCATGCATTCTTCGTCTCGAACCAAGAGCCAGTCTACTTTTGGGACTTTTTCTTGGCCATCTGGGCACATTTCGATCATGTCCCACGATTTCGCATTTTCATACCCTTGTGGCTGGCATGGGCCCTCGCCCTGTTCCTGGAGATCATCACGTACTTTACCGGCGCTGCAGTCACCCTGGATACTGGAAGCGTGAAGGATGGTGTGAGGACACAGTACTCCGACAACACCAAAGCAATAGAGATCTTGGGATACAGACCAGACGTGGGACTCGCAGATGGAGTACGAATTTGGTGTGAGGACTACAAGAAGTACCTGGTCAAGCAGTCCATCGATAACAGCAAAGCGCCTGAGACGAAGACTTAACGAGTGACTGCATGATCGTCTTATCAGAACGTGATCACGATCTTACCAGGCGCCGTCAGGTTCCTGAGTGCCTCAATAGCCTGTGCAGACTCTTCGAAGGAAAAGCGTTGTGCGATGGGCGGATGGATCCGGTGCTTCTCCATGAAGGCGGCGAGCTCTTCTGCCATGTCTTTGCTTCCGGCGCCGAGAATTGCTTGGACTGTGATGGCGTCAGTGGGCACCATCAATCGAGGTTACGTTCACTCACTCGTCTTGGCTCCAAACAACAGTGGAGATGCAAAATTGACAGGCTTATGTGGGTTCTCGGACAAAATCCCTGATAACACCATGACTCCGCCATATCTTGTAGACTGAATACTCTGTTCCAGTGTTTGGGCGCCCACGACATCGACCACGATATCGACACCTTTCCCATCGGTCACTCTGAGCACCTCAGCCGCGAAGTTGGGCGTCTTGCGATAGTTGATCAGATGTTTCGCACCAAGCTCTTGGGCCGCGCGCAATTTGTCATCCGAAGAAGAAGTGGCCACGACAGTAGCGCCGATTGCAGCAGCGATCTGGTGCTGTCAGTGATGCGAACAAACCCCGAGCGAGTGACACGTACCTGAATCGCATAGCAGCTCACGCCTCCAGTGCCTTGAGTCAAGACAGTCATGCCTGGCTCCAGCTTGAACAAGGCATGCTGTAAAGAATGCCAAGCAGTCACACCTGCAGTGTAGATGGTGCTGGCTTCCTCGAAAGACAGGCTATCTGGCGCTTTGATGACTCGGTCTTCATCAACCAAAAAGTACCTCTGCAAGGTGCCGTCGAACTCTCCCCCACCCAGTGTACGCTTGATGTCGAAGTTGCGCGGGTCGACGCCACTGCTCCAGTTGTTCGGATGTACCAAGACACGATCGCCTTTCTTCCAGAGTGACCCGTCGCCGACATCTTCAATGACGCCAGCCCCGTCGGAAGTTGGGACGAGATTTGCTTTAGCCTTGACGATGTAATCTGGATTGTGGTCGACGATCATGATATCGCGATAGTTGAGTGAGACTGCGTGGATGCGGACGAGAACTTGCTTCGTCAATGGTTTGGGCATGGGAAGATCAACGAGTGTCAGCTTGCCAGGCTCGGCAATTCGCCATGCTTGATTCGACATGTCTGACGTATTTATCTGGATGAAGCAAGCTGGAAAGGTGAAGTCTGACTGCTTTGTCGACAGGAGATGTACGCTTTTTATGGTCAGGTTCACGAAGTCTGCGTTCAACGATCGATTGTCATCCTACCACCTCCGCGTATGTTGCGCTTACCAAGCTTGAGGAGTCGATACGGGCGAACCGCGTCCGAATGCGTCCACATACATCATCAAGTGCAGCGAGGTGGCATGTCATCGCTTTGCATTGAGCCTCTGCGCAACGATGTGTAATTGCGGCGCATTCGGCCGCATCCCTCGGCCGCTGAATTGTGGTTGAATGCGGCCGCATCCTCGGCCGCATCCTCGGCCGCACCATGCGCTTCCACAATGCGATCGACTATATGCACTCAGGCCAGCATTAACGCATCGTAGTGATGTTTGGTCCTGATGACAATTACCAGATGCTCAATCACAATTTCGATGACTTCACTTACAAGTTGTGTGATGGGCTAACGAGGAAAGCCAACGAAAGATTACTCTTCGAAAAATGCAACCCGACGTTTCTTTACAATGCGGATAAGTCGACAAATACTTAAGCAGTGGACGCTTGCAGTGGAAAGCGCAAATCACTATGCCAGCTTGTATCCTTAGAAGAGTTCTGACTCGCAGCATAATCGTCGTACTGAAAGTGGCACGATCTTTGGTATGACGAGAGCGCCACCAACACGAACATTCCCTCAGCTTCTGGATCAGAATTTAGGACGTACAAATAAGGATCTCTGTCATGTTTCTACATAACATGCTTCCCTTGAATCAATGCCGTAGTTGCAAAGACAGTGGTCAATCGAACGAGGGCGGATGGTTCAGGACTGTGACAAGCTACGCCGGCCATCTACCATGAAGCTGGGCCAAGTCTTCCCAGTGCACATTGCTATCTTACAAACGAGATACCGACTCGATGCGTAAACCACTATCTGGGCTTGCACGCCACGAGCTTGAACCCGATGTCGCCCCGCGGCAAATGACGGGGTTGAGCATGTTCGCAGACTGATCTACGTGTCATGCAGCCAAGAAGCTAACGTCGTCCCGCGTGGTACCTGAAGATTCTGACCTCACTGATAGGCCTGTGCCTTTCTGACCATCCTATGCTTGCTTATGTCAAAGGGCCGAACTCACCACGATGCGGCATCCACTTACTCTTCGAACCTGTCCTATCGGCTCTCAGTCCTTGGCACATACTCACGTAGCTATAAGAGCACGGTCGTCTGCCATGACTTCCGTCCGATCTTAAGCGTCCTGGTGAATATCTATACTGTTGCGACATAGAAAGATGAGGGCTTCACTCCAAGTTTTTGCGGCATCCGCCGCCGTGGTGACGGCTGGAACAATAACGCACAAGAGCACCAATCCTATCGATATCCCGCTAAAGTATTGGCCGGAAGAAGCAGCAAGCCAACTGCGCAGGATGATCGCCGGCAATGCGAATAGCAGCAACTACGCGGTCTTCGACATGGACAACACATCCTATCAATTCGATCTTGAAGAGGCCTTAATTCCGTGGCTTGAGAACCGTGGAAACCTCACCCGTAGCAACCTCGACCCCTCCCTCAAACTAGTCCCCTTCAAAGACAACTCCACCACAAACTTCACCGAGTCCCTCTACAGCTACTATCTCCGCCTCTGCGAAATCGACGTTCAAGTCTGCTACCCCTGGGCCGCACAAGTCTTCTCCGGCTTCACTCTCCGCCAACTCAAGACCTGGGTGGACGAACTCATGGCCCTGAACACCAGCATCCCCGTCACATCCATCACAGAAGATGGCAGCATCACCAACGACACCGTCAATCCGCCCAAGATCTTTCGCGCCCAAGTCGAACTCTACAACACCCTCCAAACCAACGGCATTGACGTCTACGTCGTGAGCGCCGCGCACGAAGAACTCGTGCGCATGGTCGCTTCGGACCCGCAGTACGGCTACAACGTCAAACCCGAAAACGTCATCGGCGTGACGACGCTGTTGAAGAACGTCACATCCGGTGAGATCACCACCTCGCGAAAGCAAATCTCTCACGGCATATACGACGCCAACGCAAACCTCGACCTCGTCGTGACGCCTTACCTCTACACGCCCGCAACGTGGTTCGCGGGGAAGTGGGCGGCAATTCTGACGTACATTGACCAGTGGAAGCGGCCGGTGTTGGTGGGCGGGGATACGCCGACGAGCGATGGGTACATGCTGTTCCACGGCGTGGACACGGCCAAGGGAGGCGTGCATCTGTGGGTGAACAAGAGTGCGAGCAATTGGGAGGCGATACAGGGCATGATCACGGAGAATGCGGAGGGACAGGTGGCGAATGGGAGGGAGGTGACGGCGGATAAGAACTGGGTGTATGTATTGCCAAGTGAGTTGTTGTAGGAGGTGGCGAGGCCCCCCACGTTTTGGAAGAGGATTGGGAGTTGTAGACCTCGGCGTCCACACCGACACATCGATCACAGCATTGATCGAAGCGCCAGTTCATTGCTCACATGCGAGTATCACGCACGCATCCGGACATCTACCTCCTTGGCCGATCATCGTCCCCAGCAGAAGTATGCTTCTTCCTGGCCGCCTTTCTCTGCTTATTGCGACGTATCCGAGCATGCACATGGCTGTCGTGGAACCGGAGATGAGGCCCTACTTTCTGTCTTCGAGGCTTCGTTTCACATATGTCAGCACTAAATCCGAGCAATAAACGAGAAAGGGCAGACAAAGAAAACACTTACCTGCACGTCCCGATTTCGCCCCCTCTTTGCTCCACATCGACCCCCACTCGACTCCTCCTCTGCCGACCTCACCTCCTCTCCGGTATCGTTTCTAATGTGCGGAATCTCCTGTCCAAGATCAACACATGCTTGCTGCGACGAGAATTTCTCCGTGGCGGATGTGGCTACCACAATCTCCCAATCCGTCCCCCACTGGTCGGCGGAACGCGCTCCTCCCAGCCAGCCTTGCCGTGGCCGTAGCAATATCGCACGACTGCACACCACATCCGCTCCCGCGGCTACGAGCTCCCGTTCGCCATCGCCCGGCGGCATATATATGCGCAGACACTCGCGCCAGGACTCGAAGGGCGCTGGAGAAATTGCCTTTTTGCCAAGTCCCTGAACTCAGGCATGTCGGCCTGCGCAACTTGCCAGGTGAGAGCAGGCTCCTACGAACGTGCGTGATGCCTATACGGGGGTGGATGGTGCTGCTCAACAACCCGATCCGCGAGCGCCCAGACTTGGGCATGGAAGTCGATGTTCAGCGCAAGGTTGTCCGGCTCTGCAGACTTTTTCTTGTGAAAATGCAAGATCTCTGCTTCTGCATTTCTGCCATGAGATAGGAGGGGAGGGTGAAGTCGCCCGTTCCTTCGGCGCGTGAGAGGGGCCTGGGGAGCAAGACCGGGCTCGTCGGCGCTTCAGATCCCGGGGCAGACAGCTGTGGCACTCCCACGGACCTGTGGAAGTGCACCGATCACGGGAACGTACTCCAGAAGCCGATGGCAAAAGCAAGAGCCCTCGAAGACCAGCGTCCCGCTCGTGCATAAATTTTTCTTGTCTGTGGGCACGACCTGCCAGAGCAGGCGCATGAGAAGCAGGGCCGGTGCCATATTATCTCTCCTCCGACATCATGCAATAGCTTCTTCGACACAAACGACCTCATCGTGATCGTCTTGTTTCGGGAATCAGACCTGATGTTTCGAGGTGACAAGATATCCTCTTCCTCCACCCTTCTATGCCAGCTCATGCCCTTTCCCGCAATACACACACTCTTGTCACCACCGTCGAGATTGTCAAAGCCCAAGCAATGTTCAGATTGTCCACAAGATGGAGCTTGTGTTCAAAAGTACAATTGGTCGTAGATTGCTATGCTGTTTTGCTCCTCTAGTGAATTCGTGAGCGACGACAAGTCGTTGATCTACATTGCTCAAAATCTCTCCTGTTCATCCATCGTCCCCCACGCTCACATGCCCCTTCGCATTACCACGAGGATACAATAACCTTCGCTCGCGAGTACTGTTCAAAACCTGGGTTCGATATCGTTCATGCTGTACATTCCCGCTGTCGATAGAGTTCATTTTCCCCGAAAACCAAGCCCGAATAATCACTAAAAAAAACCGCCCGACTTCCCCTCCCTCATCATCTCATTCAAAAATTCGTACTCGACGGCGCGTTCGTGCTACTAGGAGGATAATACCTCCCATTCTCCGGCTCCCCATATCTCGCATTCTCATACGCCTGGCTCGCGTGCGTGCCTCCCGCCGTATACACCGGCCCCCCGACCATATTTCCATTCGCCTCGGTATTCATGGCCATCTCGTCATCAGCACGCTTGACGGGCGGCAAGTAGCGATCGGCCTTGTGTTTGGTGCGGGTGGCGGGCAAGAAATCGATGATGAAGCTCCACTGGTAGAAGATGTAGATGAGGGAGATGACCCATTCGAGGACGGCGGCGCGGTTGTAGTGGCCCTGGTTGCTCATGATGCCAAAGGAGATTGCCAGGGCGAGTTCGACGAAGATGAAGGCGAGTTTGATCCAGAAGCTGGCGGCGAGGATGCGTTGGTCGGCGTAGCGGACGCCGAGGCGCTGGTATTCGGCGCAGATGAAGATGGCTGAAACGATGTAGGCGGCGATAAAGACGACGAGCATGGAGACGTGGACGCGCGGGTAGCGCACGGTGTCGAAGATGGTGAGGAGGATGAGGCCGGCGGCGCCGATGATGGCGAAGAAGGTGGCGAAGGCGCTGAGGATCTTTTCGGATTTGCTGTAGTTTTGCGTCAGACGGCCCTTGTGGCGGAGCCAGCGCTCGCTGACGAAGGCGAGGTCGAAGACGACGACGGAGACGGCGCTACCGGCGATGAAGAGCGGTTTACCCCAGCTCGTGGCTCCGATGTCTGAGATGTAGGTGATGGTTTGGCCTTGGTTGAAGGAGGGATAGACGGGGCTTCCAATGGCGAGCCATCGCCCCAGCATGGCAAGAAGTGTGCCTGTTGGAGAGGATCGTTAGTCTGCTGCTGTACGCGCGCCATGTTGCGTTGTGGTCCCTCGCATACCCAGCCATACACAGCCCGAAAAGAGCGGGATGAACCAATATGATAACCCAAACATTGCGCCGTTGTCTCACGCGCGATGTGTCCCCGGTCGGATGAAGCGCTCGGGGCGTTTGGAGGTTGTAATAGTCTTTCTATTCGCGCTGGAGTACAGCTGGGATGTGCCTAGCAACGAGGCATGCGCTGGCGGGCGGTTCAAGCAGACGTTCCAAACACGCGCTGTTGGAAGCACACACAGCGTTGTCGCCACGCGAGTGATGCGCTGTACCCAATAGCGACACCACCAACAACCGAGTTGAAGAGAGGAACAATAACGAAGACGAGAATGCAAGAGGGAGAGAGGAGGCGAAGGCGCAGTATGAGACAAGCGCAATTCCATCCAGGGCGTGTGATGAAATGAGACGCGCTACGTCATGTCCGGTTCAATCGTCTATCATCTTGATCCCATCGACCCGTCACCGCGCGGAGCTGCCGGATCCCAGCACTGCGCCATGTCGGAATGGTGCAGACACCACTTGGCATTGTCGTGCGAGTGGTGGCGTCCCACAACCTGTGACCTTCACTACGACACATGCAAGGCCTTATATCATGCCGATGGGCACGTGCCGGTTGTCGATGCGCTGAGCTTTGGTGGCTCCAAAGCTTATGCCTACTTTCGTGCTGGGATGGTGACGACGGCGGCTGACAGGCACTGTCCTAGTCCAGCTATGGCAGCTTTGCTTCTTCCGCGCTGCACGACGCTCACCGCGAGAACATCAGACCTGGTCTTGACATGAGGCGAAGTCTACCGATAGAGTCAGGCCACTCGTGGAATGGGAAGGGACTGCTGCGGCTTGCAGACTCCGTGCTCTATGCAAATCTACTACTCCACGCTGTGCGCGCCTGAACGCTCATCAAGAACAACGCTCATCAAGAACAACACTCATCTACACAGCATCGCTGTGCCTGAACCCGTGCAACACTCCGGCTGAATGCCGTCTCTTGCTCACGAAATCTGCTCTCATCGTCCGTACTCAAGACTGGGGATGATGACCGGCCCATACTTCATCGGCTGTCCGAATGCCCCTTCGTTCTGTACCATGAAATCTGCCGCGAGGCTCAATCGTCCCATGCCCTTTTGTGGCTGCTGGCCCTCTACGCCATGAGATCCTGCTGTCTGTTGTCCGTTGAATGCCCCTTGCACGACCTCGGGATCGTACGCCACACATGCCAGATAGTTCCTGCGTCCCATCAATCTCCTCATCTCGCGCGGCCTGCCGTCCACGTCTGCCGCGAAGATCTCCATCATGTCTTCTTTGGTGTCCGACACTTGACCCACAGCGCTGCGATGCCCATTCTGCGGAATGTAGAGCTGTTTGTTGTTGTGCAGCAGCTTGATGGAGAGAGATGGGGGAGGCGCGTTGACAATGGCCGACGTGATGAGCTGATACATGGTCTTATGGTCGGAGGGATGTGCGGGATCGTGGACGAGCCCGGCGCCGCAGACATTGACGGATCCGGAAAGGAATGTCATGCGGAGCGATTTGTTGTGAGAAATGCCCTGAAGTGTGCGAATGATATATGTTCGCTCAAGGTCCTGCAACAAATTGTTAGCGCCCGCCCTCGCACCAGGAGAGAAGCTACAATGCTTACCTTTGACTCATGCGTCCACAGATCACGCAGCTCATCGAGTGTATTAATTTCACCAAATGGACTGAGCACACCTTGCATAAGTCCAGACTTGCCCACGGCCTTCTTGGCAGCATCGAAGCCATGATTGACCATCCCTTTCGCGCCAACAATTCCAGCGACACCGCCAGTCACCTTTCCCAGCATGTTGAACCCACCAGTCACGACCTTCTTGCCAGTCTGCACCGTATGCGCCATGTGCTCGACGCCTTCCAGCCGAGGATAGATGACGGGTACTGGCATGAGCCATATGCAGTGTTGCACACTCGGAGGTAAGGTGGCGACTTTCGGGAAGATGCCCTGATACGTTGGCCCTGCCATGACCTGCTTCTCAGTCCGCTCGCTTCTCGTGTCCGGTCCCACGATGACCACGCTCGGCCCAAAGTATTTGAGGAAATGCCAGCCTTTGCCGGTGATGGTGAATAAATCAATGTCGTTCGAGACGTTGCGCAAAATCTCGTGGGTCGTGTGATGCTGGAACAACAGATACATCTCAATGCCAATCCGGCCCATATTCTTGAAGACGTGGCTCTCCTGCATGTATTCCGGGTACGAGCCATATCCATCGAAGATGTCGTGATCGTCAAGGCAGCACACATGCGGAATTTGTGCAAAAGCCTCCTTCACGGCGGGCTGATCGAAGTGTGAGGAGTAGTAATGGAAGTAAGCATGCGTGACATCTTCCTCCATCTTCGCCGTCCATTGCGCAGTCTTGCGATTTTCCTTGCCGCTGATTTGTGTCCATTGCTTCAATGAAGGGATATCTTTCCAGAGTCGATCAGCAAAAATCTGGCCTCCGAGACCAACCTGGGCATGGAAGCCACCACATTCTTGATGCTTCAGCAGCACATCCTTCCACATCAAAGGTGCTCCTCCGAGCCGCGATCGTTCATTCGCCGATACATTGATGGCAAAGTCGTTTCCAGAGTGAGCCACAAATCGCCAGCTAGTTTCATATCTGCCAGCAACCAAAAACTCATATCTCGTACAGCCGAGATGCGATGTGATTGCATATGTCCACTTCGACGGCCCTTGCTCCTCCATTTTGACATCGACATCGTATCGATAAAATATCCACCTTTGATGAGAGTGAATAGGATGTGCCTTGAGTTGCCTCGGGTTCGGGCTGAGATCCTGTGACTGGTGCAAATGGATCGTCGGAGGCTGATTGCCAGCGTCTGTGATGAGCATTATGCTGCCAAGCCAGAGACCTCGCTCGAGGTCCATGTTCGTGTAGCGCAGATACGGTCCAAAGTACACCGCATTGGAAGGCGAGATCTTGTACATGTCCACGCCTGCGCTTGGTGGTGGACCCGTGAAGCCTGCCGCTGTTGGGCTTGCGAGAGAATTCATTGAAAACATGCTATTGCGGTCGTAATTGGCCATTTGCTGGACAGGGAAGCCAGGAGATTGCAGAGGCTGCTTGAATACTGATGAGACCGGGCTGGCAACGCCTCCCACAGGCGACATTGGCTCTTGCAGGTTTAACGGAGTTGGCCCCTTGGGGAACTCCCATTGTGTCGACTGCGTCGGCAGGTGTATGTAATAGTAGTGCCCCGAGTTGTTGTCGAGATGGGCGATCCAGCCTTCGGGAAGCGGTGGAGGGCTCGCAGGCCCGGCTGGGCCAGGCTGTGGTGAGACGGACTGATTCGCTTGTGTGACATTAATCGGCGCCATCCCATATGCTGCTCCATTCTGCTGCGATGATCTGGGCTGTGGCGAAGGAGTCGTCATGTTTTGCGGCGGGTCGTTTGCGAAGGCGGGATGCGGTCTGTTAAGATCAGACGGACGTCGTCCGTTGTCCGAGCCGACCACGCTGGGACTTGCACTTTGCGCATATCTGCCCTTCTCGTTTGGATATTGTGAGTTGGCCGAGCCAGCCGCGGGCGGGGAGTATGCTGGAGGCGGCTCATCATGCAGGCCCATGTTGTTCATAGCGCCTTCCAGATTGCTGGGTGAGGCTGATGTTTGTGGTGGTCTTGGGTAACTCTGCTGACGTGGTCGTTGCTGAGAGGATGGGACTCCGTCGCCTCTGGAGGACACTTCTTCGGTGCCTTGGAATGCGATCGGAGGTCCATGCGGCGCAGAACCAGGTTGTTCGGTTGGACTCCACCTCCCGCTACTGCTCTGTTGCGGCGCATTTAGCTCCCCTCGCCTAGGCTGGGGTTGTGCATAATGCGCTCGCCGCGCCGCTGCCGCAGCACTCTGTGCCTGCATTTCGTTCAATGTGCTTGTGCCAGGAATGCCAGACGCCGCGTAGCGTGCCTCGATGCCGCTGAGACCAGAAGGCGCAGCATCCCCGCCGATGGGCGTTTCTGGCGGGGGCGGCGACCCTCGTGAAGCTCTGGTGGTCGAAGTCGACGCAGTACTGCTCAGTCTGTTCACGCCCGCCGGGTCTGGAATGTGTAACCTTGACTGTGCTGGTACAGAGCTCGCTGGCGGGGCAGCCCCCAACGGAGGAGGGTAGAATTGCTGGTAGTCATTCGTCGGCTCGCTCGGTTTGCGCAGAGGCTTGACCGCAAAAAGTCCGTCATCATCGTCGCTCTTGAGGGGAGGCTCCGGCCCACCAGGCGAATCTGGAGGAAATATGTTCTTTGCCGGGGCGCCCCGCCGTTCTGCTAGCTTCGATGATGTTGTAGGCGAGGGTGTACCTCCGTATCCTCCTAACGTCGGTTTGTTCGGATCGTTCGCAGCGAAACGTGGCCTCCCCGAAGTCGCTCCACTGCCTTGTGAAGACATGCTGTCTTTGCGCGGTCTCGAGCCCGCGCCCAGCCTGCCCTCTTCCGCCAACTCGAGCGGAGTGCCGGTGCGACTGAAAGCGCCGGGCGTCGCCTGTCTGCGATTACGATCGTCGGGATAGGGAAGGGGCAGCGGGCCCGAAGGGGGAAGGGAGGTGGGTGCGCCAAAGGTAGCAGCACTCGGCGGCACTCGATACTGCGCCCATTGCTGCTGCGGCTCGGACGCTTGCGCGCTCGCCGGCGAGGGCTGTTTCTGGATGCGCAGGGGCTGGGGCGTTTCAGAGGAGGAGGAGGAGGGAGCAGCTTTGGGTTCGTAGTTCAAGAATAATTCCTCGTGGCTCTGGGCTGCCATGCTGCCTGCCTGGTGCTGTGCTGCTCCTTCCCCTGCGGCGTCGATCGTGGGAGCTGTGAGGATAGACAGATCCGCGCTGCTGCCCTCCCACGCAGATGCCGCCTGCGTCGTTCGTACTCGGCAGTCGTGCTGGTCGATGTGCTCAGTCTGCCGGCCACATGCAATCCCACGTGCGTGTTCCCGGTTTCATGCGAGCTGGGCCAGGGCGCACCAGCTGTCGACGTCACCGCTGGAGGTGGTAGTGGGGAGCCTGCTGCTGCTGGTCGTGAGGAGGAAATGGGAGGAGGTGATGGGAGGAGAGGGGGAGGGGGAGAAAGAGGATGGACATGCGTGAAATAGGTCCTCCCTCTCCTACTCTTCCCACCGTGAGCTGGAGGCTACACGTACTTGGATGCGCGCGCAGATGGCCTCGCACTGGGCCGCAGGGCAATAAGCGCGACGCTTCGCCAGCCTGACGTGGAGCTGCATGTGAGCGAGAGGGCTGCGCGGCCTGTGATTCGACGGCCACGCGCCCACCACCGCTGCGCACTTCTCTTGCGCCCGGGCCTCGACTTGGCGGCCCATGAGTGAGATGAGATGCCGCTGCGCTGACTGACTGACTGAACGCGTGACTGGAGGAGTGGGAGCGACGGCGGACGCAGGAGAGGCGGAAGAGCCATCCGGCAGTGCGGCCTGTGCCCTGCCGTTTCGTCCCGTCTCCCGCAACATCCATGTCTGCATCATCACCACCTGTGCTTGGCTGGACCTCTTCTCCCCTCCACGCGTATCTTCAAGCGCGCCGCACAGGGCCAAATTAGAAGTCATTTCTGCGCGGTCTGATAGCTGCTGGGTCACGAGAGCATTTTTCGCCAAGCAAATGCATCTTGAGAGACTGCTTCACATCTGAATCGTTAATGGTCACACTGATGGTAACTCAGGATTGCGAATAGCGTCGCAGTCTATTCTACAGTCCAAATCTCCATTCTCGCTTGTCCATCATATCCTTCCCCTCATGTTCGTCTTCTGCTTCATGCCGATCATCACCCTTCACTGTCCCTTCTCATCATCATTGCTGTCAGCGTCATCACCGCCATCCTCATCGACATCCATCTCCACGCCATCCCCGCCCTCCTCACCATCCCCCATCTCAACCTCATCCTGCACACCCTCCCCCACCAAGAACCCCTCATCATCCAACTCCGGCTCGCTCTCACTCTCCAACCTCAAAAACTTCTCAAACTCCTCCAACAACCTCGAATTCTTCGCCCCCTCCCGCACCCTGTCCCCATACAGCCTCTCCTCCTCCTGATCCGCCCACTTCATCTCCTCCAGATCCCTCCGCGCCCGCTCCAACTCCGCCTCTAATTCCGGAATCCGCGCACTGATCCTCACGCGCTCGGCATTGCGCACGTTTTGATGCGATGAGTGGTAGCCGACCCAGAGGCGGGACTGCTGGGTGCGGGTGGCAAAGTACGAGACTCGCGGGCCAAAGGTCTCGAAGCGCAATGCGCGTTCTGCATGTTGCGCGGCGGAGGTCGGGTAGCGTGCGGTGATTTCTGACGTCGGCAGGTCTGGGTTCGGGCGAGGAGCGGCACCGCGGCCGTGGCGGGTGCGAGTAGTCTTTGGCACGCTGATGGAATTCGAACCCGCAGCATCTGCGTCGCCCTCTTGAGCGAAGAGCGAGATGTCGCCATCGTATGCTTCATCTGGCACATTCCCCTCCTCGTCCTTCTCTTCCCCATCCTCCTCAGGTGGGAGCTGAAAGACTTCGTCTTTGCCGAAGAACGACACTTTCTTCCGACCCTTCTGATCTTGATGATGATAGCGCAGCTGATCCGTCGTCTTCTTGAGCTCCGCAATCGCATTTTGATCAAGCTCGGGCTCCTCTTCCAGCCTCGACTGGAGATTGGCAATTCTCCTCTTGCACGACTCGAAGCGGAAGCGCGAAATGTCGCTCGACTCGATGCGGCCACTGACGCGGGCCGTCTTCTTGAGCGCCTTCTTGATGGCGCTGGCCACCTCTGCGACCGTCAGGTCGGAGTTTCCAGTAACGCTCTGCTGATGGGCGACGAGCTCGCTGTCGAGATACCACTCCGAGACGAGCCACAGGGCTTCGTCGATGAGCTCGCGGTTGCGAGCAAGGAAGACTTCGGCTTCATGTTTGTGCTCGAGGGGAGCGGGTGTGGCGAAGAACCGCTCGTAGCCCTTTGCGGTGTTGATGAGAGGTATATTTTGCTGCGCCATGTTGTACGGCCAAGTATGGTGTAGGAGGAGCACCCGATGGTCTAGTGCAATGTGTAAGTCGGGCAAGGAAGACAGGTGTCGATAGGATATTCTCCAAGTCAGCTGTTGGCGCAAGTGAACGGCCAGGGAATTGGCATGTGAAAGCCTTGGCTCTTGCTCGTTGCCTGCTGAGCTTCACTCTCGCGTGTGACAAAGCGAGTCCAGCGTGGACTCTGATCACCAACTGTGCAGATTGTCTGATATCGCGTTGCGAGGATTGGGACGTTGACCTTGCGTTGACTCGTCGACTAGGATGTGCAGTTGTCTACTTCTGGCACATGTGTTGCCTGCGCAGAAGGACAGGCCTCGTGAGCAGCAAAGAAAGAGCATCGACTGCATCTGTGCCCGCCGATTGCGACGGCTGTGTCGCTCTTCACCTGCCGACCGAAGCTAGACAGACCTGTTCCTACGTGGTGCTCGATTTCTACCTCGTACGGGAGCGTAGTGATGCGCCGCTCTCGTCCCTGTTCATCGGCAGCTCGATTTCCTGACATCGCATCTTTGTGCTTATCGAGTCCCTCATCCTGAAAGTCTAGCCACCGATTGCAAGATTGCGTATCTCATCGATAGTTGCGGTGCTCACGACCGGTGCAAGCAATCTATACATGTCTTCTCTCATATCTTACAAGCATCACGAAGAATGTCACAACTTTGTGATACTCCGATGCTTTGCTCTATCGTATCGTCATCATGTTCGTAGACTCATTCAAAAAGACACTGCTCAGAATAGCTTTCGTGCGACCTTGTCTCCCCGGTCTCTGCCCTCTTCGGCTACCGGCAATTCGCCCCCACGTCTCTTCAAATCTTCGCCCATCTGCTCGACTCCACCGCCTTTCCTAGGCAGATCTTCCAGCTTGCTCGGTCGAGGATCGCTTGTCCAGAAGGGATGTCGCAAAACTCCTTCCGCAGTCAATCGTTTCCGTGGATCCAGCTTGAGCATGCCGATGAGGAGATCCACACCAACATCACCTATCGCTCTGAAGGTTGAGTCCCAGTAGCTCCTTGGCTTCAGTGGATGTACGGGTTCAGGAGTAATATATCCTGGCAAAGAGCTCACGCCCGGCCAGTTTTGTTCCGTTGGCGTGCCCACCTTTTCCGCAATCAACTTGACCATGCCCAGTTCGCTTTCCGGCCACGCGCGAAATAAAACATCTCTCGCTATCAGTTCGGCAAACACACATCCACAGCTCCAGATATCGACAGCCCCGCCATAATGCTTCGCCTGGTAGAAAAGCTCCGGTGGTCGGTACCATATAGTGATCGTCTGACTTGTCATCGGTTGATATGGATCAGCAAAACTCCTCGCGAGACCAAAATCGGCAAGTTTAATTTCTCCATTACTAGCGATCAACAGATTGTTTGGCTTGATGTCACGATGCAGGACAAAGTTTGCGTGACAGAAGTGAATTGCTCGTTGCAGCATCAACATCCAACTTTTGATGTCTGCAGGCGTGTAGCTGATGTTCGCAGTATCCTGGATCAGCTTCAGCAGATCTCCCTGCGGCAACTGTTCTAGCACCAGGTTGAGATTTTGGCCTTTGGTTGAGAAGACGGCGTGCAGCTTGATTATGTTGGGATGATCGAGTTCTTGTAGGAATTTGATTTCTCGTAGCGAGTCGTATGATATGCCGAACTCTTTGGCTTCAGCGCCGACTTTGATTTTCTTGATCGCAACAAGCTTGGAGGGATCGTCGCGTTCATGGGCGGAGAACACGTCTGCATATTGACCAGAACCGAGCTTTTTGCCTTTGATATATTTGTTGCGTAGTTCAGCATCGAGCTGTTCAGCGAGATCTGCAGTTGCCGAAGGTGAGGAAGGAGAATCGGGTCCGGGTGTAGAGTTGTGCGAGCTTGTGGGAGCAGTGTCTGTCAACTTCAGCCGCTTGAAAGGTGGCTCGGGAGGGACATCAAGCGCAGGCGACTTCAGACTGCGCGGAGCAGCCATTTTGCGGCAACGAGTGTTATCGGGTCAGCATTGGTGGAGAATGTAGAGTACGACTTGAGCTGTGGTCTGTTAACATCTCAATCAGAGCTCCAGATAGATGCCTGAGAATCAAGGCTGCCACTCCCGAAGCTTGCCGCACACCTCCAGTAGCAACATTGACATCGATACCCATCTATGCCCACGACACATCAACAATGGCAGTCAAACGGCCCCTCACATTATTCCAACTGCCATCAGCGCTACGAATAGTGGCATCTCCGTCAACGACATGCCTACAATGTCGCTCACTACACGCCCTGAATAAACCGCCTCCACATATCCCTAGACCTACTCCCTTTGTGCCCGATGTATCGACATTCCTTAAGCTCATTGGACGCGACATGTCAAAGCACGAGTCTAAGATTCCATCATGGGAAGCGCTCTTCACATTGTCGTCAGAGCAGCTGAGAGAATCTGGACTCGAGCCTGCACGAGCGCGAAGATATCTCCTCTGGTGGCGAGAACGCTTTCGACAAGGCATCTATGGCATGGGCGGAGATGTCAAGCATGCAATGAAGGTCGGCGATACAGTGGCTGCCGAACTGAGGATAGTAGAGGTGCCGAAGCAGTTTAAGGCCGGAGAGCAAAAATATGTCAGGCCTGCCACTATATCGAGAGATGCCGGATTCACAAAAGTCGTCTCGAACACGCCACCACAAGCCCTTAGGGAGTTGGGAGAAGGAGGGACTTCGACAGTCAAGAAGGGCATACTCGATCGTTTAGCGCCCCCGCCCAAGGTGGACCGGAAAGAGGTTAGCCAGGTTAAGGGAACGAAGATCGTGCAAGCAAACACAATCGGCGGAACGGGGGTGGAATACTTAAAGGGCTACCAGGGCGTTGCTGTGCTGAAGGTCAAGGATGGGCTATGGGAACAGAAAAGAGGGCGCAAGGTGGATGGTGGTGAAAGGAGACGAGCAGAAGTAAGAGCGAAACGAGCTGCTGCTGAGAGAAAGAATGCCCGATAGACAGGGCTCATAATGACGAGTGCTGTACCGACCTTGGCAATCAAGTGATGGGCCCCACGAGAATGTATACTACACGCAGTCACCGGGCAGTGCCCTCTCCTTCGACTTTGCAGCGGGAGCGTTTGTCCAGATTTTGGTATAAGAGGGCTGCGGCGGTAATATCCGTGAAACCAACACCCTGGACTACATGCTCTCTTCGCAATTGTCACCGCTCTCATCCACACGGCATTGTCGTACAGCCATCTGAAAGGGTTTCTTGGCTCAATCCAGCCGCTGTAAAGTCTGCTGGTCCCCATGGCCTGTGCGGGCTTCTCGTTGTGGTACCTTGGTGGGAAGCCTGCCATCGCTATCGGATTACAGCGTTAGCTTTCTCATTACGGCGGGATGGTCTTCAAGCTCAATGGCTTTATGAGCACCGACGTGTGACTTGGCATGCAACAGAGAGCGTCGACGAGGGGAGCATTCGGGTGGGTCAAGATTATTGGCTCGCTGTGAGAGGATGTAGTCATTCACAAGCAATGGCTTAGAGAGAAATATCACTCGCTCGCAGACGAAGCAATTATTCATTGTGCATACCTCGAGATCGGGTCGTCACTAGCCTGTAGGCAAGTCACTGGTTCTCGCAGCTGGGTGGCGTACATATAGCACTAAAACCCCATTAGACACGCCCACTATGATCCCTATCACATCTACAACATTCAACGCAAAATCGACTCGACCGAGATGTTGGCAACGTTTCTCGTGGTGTGGGCGACTCAGTTGGCGTCTTCCTTTATGCAGGAGGTACCGTGGACAAAGACCACGCGCACCGAGCTGCGCTTCGGGCTTTGCTACACCGCACTGCTGGCTCTGGTCGTCACTTGCACAATCTTTTGGTTGCTTCAAAATGCCAAACTCGAGGAGCTCTGGGGGCTCCACGCGCAGGTAAAGAGTCGAATGAGCTCACGCTTCAGCTCGACACTGCCCTCGCCTCGACTCAGCACTCTCGATCCCGATGAAGAGTGTCCAATTTGCAAACTCAAGTATATCGACGCAAAAGAAGCTCTTGTTCCACTCGCTCTGCCCTGCGGTCACTTGTGGTGCAAGGCTTGCATTGACCAATATGTGGTTGCTATGGAGGTTGTCAAGGATTGTCCATTATGCAAGCAAGAGATCCGACCAAGTCCCTCAATACTTGTGGCGTACCAGATGGTCTATTCGAACACGATTTGGCCAACCGTAATACTGCTGAACGCATTGACAGTCATGTCGGTCCTGTCGATGGTCCTAATCGATCGAGACTTGCATTTCAGTGCCTGTCATATCATGTCTTACGCAGGTCAGCTCGCGTGTGACGGCTTGGTTCTTCATAGTTTGTACTTCGCGTGCGGGACTTCGATACTCAGTCTTCTCGCAGCGCCGTGGTACTTTCCTTCGGCGATGCCACATACAAGGAGATATCCGGAGCGCTGTACCTTGACCGGCACGATATGGCGCGTTTGCACCCCCTGGCTCTATCTCCATGTCGCTGTCGTGTCGTTCGAAGCTGCGTTCAAATACAGTTTGTTGCCGAACTGGACACCCGAGGCACAAGAACATGACGGTTCTACATCTTTGCTTGGGCCTTGGTCATTACTCACTTTGCTTGGAATCTCTATGCGATGTACCTCCATATTGGCGAGGCTCGACAACATAGGTGTTTGACGGTAGCGCACCAATTCCCGAGCCTTACCACTCAATGGTTCGGTCATGGTGGCTGGTTAGGACCAGAATCTGTCAACGCCTAAGGCTTCTGATGGTCCGTTCGGGCTTGCGACAGAGAGCGGCATTATTTGTGAAGCGAACTAGGACCACTCAATCGGTCTACTAGAATTTCCATGTGTGAATGGTCGTAAGCGAAATGCGGCCAGGAGTCGGCCAGACTAGCTAGAGCGAAAGTGGCAGCTGGCAGCCAATAGAAATATTCTATCAGCCTACAATTCCAAGCAGCCTCACGCCCTCAGTCTGGATCACTGTGTCCAATCTGATCTCGCACGATCTTTGGACATGATGATGCTTGCGCGTTAGCGAGCTCGTATGATGGTGGACGCCATTATTGTCGCCCGTTGTCGGAGGCGAAAACTTTCCGCAGATGGCTCGTGCGAAAGCCAAGACGTCTAAACAATGAATCATTCTCAGCAACATTCGTTGAGCGACTTGTCCAGACGGCAATTCAACATCTGAGCGAAGATTGATGGCCGCTTTTCGGGTCGCAGCAAGACTTGCAACAGTGTCGACAACACCATCGACAAGCTTCGCAGCACGAAGACTTCCCGCGCTTGGCCGATCAGGATACGCGACCCGATCTCCACACAAATCCTCAATAGCAGACATGACCAAGGACCACATCCTCACGTTGACTTGCCCGGATAAGCCGGGCATCATTCACACGGTAACTGGTGTCCTGGCCAAACATGATCTCAACATTCTGGACCTGCAACAGTACTCTGATGTCGAACAGCAGAAGTTCTTCATGCGAATCCACTTCGGCCATGCAGATTCCACGCAGCATTTGGCAGAGCCATTTGGCGAATTGGCCTCGGACCTGAAAATGGAATACGATATTGTGCCACGCTCCCACAAGCCCAAAGTTTTGATCATGGTCTCGAAAATTGGGCACGCTCTTAATGATCTCTTGTTCCGCCAAAGCACGGGACAACTGAATATCAATATCCCTGCCATCGTTTCCAATCACCTTGAGTTCGAGAACCTTGCCAAAAGCTACAACGTGCCATTTCACCACTTCCCTGTGACCAAAGATACGAAGTCCGAACAAGAAGGCAAGATCCTGGAACTCGTCAAATCACACAACGTCGATCTCATTGTCTTGGCGCGATACATGCAAGTCCTTTCTCCCACGCTCTGCGAAGCCATGTCTGGGAAAATTATCAATATTCACCACTCGTTCTTGCCTTCATTCAAGGGTGCCAAGCCTTATCATCAAGCCTACGATCGTGGCGTAAAGATCATTGGTGCGACTGCGCACTTTGTTACCGCTGATCTTGATGAGGGGCCGATCATTGAGCAGAGGATTGCCAGAGTTGATCACAGTATGGATCCGAAGGAGCTGGTCGAGGAAGGCAGTAATGTGGAGAGTCAGACGTTGGCAGCAGCTGTCAAGTGGTGGAGCGAGAAAAGGCTGTTCCTGAACGGTACCAAGACCGTCGTGTTCAACTGAGCACGTGTCTTCTGATCGGTGGTCCGCGGCATGTTTGCAGCGTGGTCAGCAGCGTCATGCCGTTGGATCTGAATGCCAAAAAAAGGACAGGAGATTCGTGCGTTTATCTCTCGAACAGGACAGAGAGTTCGATGAACAAGACAGCCGGAGAAATAATAATAGATCGCGCCGTTGCAGTGCAGTTGGTGTAGGAGACCCTTGTGTTCTCCAAGGTCTGGACCGAGTGTCACATGTAGCGACAACCCTGCTGAATCGGAAACACATGCATCGTACAGCCTGCATTCCTGCCTAGTCTCCAGCATAACACGGAACTGACATGTTTCTTACTCTTCCCGCCCTGGAAAGTCTGATTGGCGATGACGCTGGTCGCGTGCCCCGCATGTGTAGAATTGCGGGCTAGGAGAACAAAACCATTCGAGAAGGAATCTCTGGACTCAAGCCACAACTGGAGCTCGCTTATCACGACTCACGATCAACAAAAGCTCTGCCACCATGACCGAGATAACACTCATGCAGCCGGCGATTGGAGGAATCCAAGAGTATCAATGCCTTGCGAGCGATGCAACATCACTAGTCTCGACCACAGCTTCGATACATAATGTAGCGTGTGCAAATACGCAAACACGACTTCCTCAAAAGATATTCACCATACAATCTCCAACTACACCTGAGACAGAAGCGGTGTTGAGTACGAAGGAAGTCCACTGCCAGAGTTCAGGTCTCCAGCCCTACCTCATAAGCCGCCGAGGTATTCGAAGACCAATGATCACGATATCATCTCTGCCTGGCGGTGACGTTGTCGCTGGAACCAAGGCTGGAAGGAGAAAGCGTCACGTCTTCGTGGGATGTCCGGAGCAGGGTGCCACAGTGTGGTTGCCAGTTGTGAAGTCTCGAGAGACTGGAAATGGAACAGAAGGAACTTGGACCTTTGGAGCAAACGATCGCTTGCTGCAGTGGAAAGAGCATCGAGCGGCGAGTTTGAGACGTACTGAAGACGAACACCATCTCCAGAGCCTTGAGCTCGTGGATGCGAGCACTGCCGAGTCACTGGCGGAATACAGCGCCGATAGCTCGGAGAGTGCCTCACTGAGATTTTATGCCGATATGGAACAGTCGCTGGAGTTGCTGACTATGGCTTCCGTTCTGGCGATTGTGGAACAAGCGCATCTGCGAGCAGGAGCTGGTCAAGACGCCGATAGAAGAGATCTACTTGGCTCGGACGAGTCGTCGCCTGCAAGCTCGAGATCAAATTCGCCCAGACCTGGCAGTGGAGCCGGCGAGTGATCTCAGCAGACCGCAGCGTGTTGTGATAAACTACCTTCAAGTCGTGCATCGTATACAGGATTTTGGCGTAGGCTTAGGTCTCCGACAGACTCAGATACCTCGCCACGACAACTAATATTAATATGGGAGGCATCATTACCTGGAGGATGCCAAATGCATCTCCACAGTAGTTCCCTGGTCACGAACATCTCGAGTGTGCAGAGCCGCAGAGCGAGAGCGTGTGAAATCGAAACACAACAAATGCGGCATTTGAAGACCCAGGAGCACAATCTACGTCAGCTTCAATACCCACGCATATGCAGCAGAATGTCTGAGAAGTAGCGCATACAACCTACCCGAGCATACTGCCTTGAAGCAAAGGTATAGAACATCATCAGTCCACCAAATCTCCCGAGCTTTGCCATAGATGTGACCTACGAGTGTCTTGTTGCAGCATGTTGCTCTTGCTGGCAGACGTCATCGTCTTACGAGCGAGCACAAATAGAGGCGCCAGCGTCTCCGACAGGCTTCGATTTGCAAGGAGCCGTGATGATGCCAGTTTGGTTGATCAAAAGTCGGTTTGTGCGGGACGCACAGCATTGACAATCAATTTCGCGATCGGATGGCACTTGCGTACACTACGATGCGATACCCTCTTCGTAGGCGGCAGACGCTCATCTCAGATCAAACTGAGTGGATTCGCATTCTGGCATTGTCAGCCTGTGACATCCTGGCCGACAGTCCGGTTTCAGTGGAACGATTCTCTGCGTGCATCCCGGTACCCTTTCCTAAAATAAAGTTATAAGCACAGCTTGCTTGGTATAGCAGACCAAGTTTTGTGGCGGGGCGGCATCAGGCTCGAGAGGCATCAATGTGGTGCAGATCAATCGTCTGAGCGGTACATGCTACATTGTCGCTGCGATGACTCCACCTCCTACTACACAGGCTGTTCGTCATGCCGTTGTCGAGGGCACTCGAGCACAACGACGACAGTGGCGAGATACAAATCCAATATGTAGCGCTCGATTCCGCCCACATTCGTACAAGCATTGATCTGAATTCAGGAAATGCTCTTGAAAAAGATCCACCTGATGACGGACCGTACGGCGAAGATGGTCACTCGGACGGGTACTATGAGCCTGCTCGGCGGGTAGAGCAGCAACCAGCGGGCGAACAGCCAATGGATTACTACGGAGACCTACCACCAACTCTGAGAGCAGGATATGGCGCCTCAGGTCCTTCAAATGCAACAATGACTTTGGCGATCAACGAACAGGTACATCTGATGCGGGAAAGACAGGATCGAATCGACTGGTGGATCGACAATTTAGACAGTCAGATCTCGCTCGCCAGGACTCAGGGCACCACACTGGAGAATGTGTCGTTGGAGAAGGATGTGCCCTCGCTGGCAAAAGAGAATGACAAAGCACGCATATGGAGCGGACAGGAGCAAATGGCTATCCCAGTCGGAAGCGTGCATGGAAGTATATTGATGACCTCCAGCGGCGTATCGAGAGATCATACCAGAGAGACCTCCAACCCCAAGATCCGTCCTTCGGACACCGAGATTGGCGTCCAGAATGTCGTTGAAGAAGGGCCATGGTCAGGCAGAGAAATTCTGCTGATGATAGTTTTGTGCTTGATCCAGATGCTGCACTTTTATCCATATGGGCAAGGTCTAGCAACCGCAGTCTCTGTTTCGACCTCAATTCTGCGTGGCACCCAAGTCATAACGCCAGAAGTTACAGATGCGGACGAGAACAAGATCATGGCTGGCGCAGCATGGATTACGGCCTCGTATCCACTGACTCATGGAGCCTTCTCACTCATTGGACTACAACTCGGCACAGCATGCGGACACAAGATCATGCTCATGGTCGCGACCATATTCTCGGCAGCCTTCCAGCTTGCATGTGCCTTTGCGTCGAGCATTGCGCTGCTCTGCGTATTCAGGGCATTGGCAGGACTTGGCGCCGCTTTCATCACGGCCAATATCGTTGCGATTGCGCTCAACAAAACTCCCATGGGAAGAAAAAGGAGTATGGCCATCGCCATGATGGGAGCAGCGGCTTTTGTTGGCGTTTCGACAGCTTGCATTGTGTCCGCGGTCTTCGTGCAATTGACGGCATGGAAATGGAGCTTCATAGCGCCCGCGTGCTGTGCATTTGCAACGTGCGTCCCGATTCTGATCGTTGTTCCTTGGGACAGACCTCTCCGAGAGCATGCCAGAGTGGATCTGGTTGGAAGCTACCTTGGCAGTGCTGGACTTTGCTTGTTTAGCTTCGTCTTCAATCAAGCACGAGCAGTAGGCTGGCATAAGGTCTACATCTACGCTCTGCTGCCGGTTGCGCTGGGGCACTCGATGTCTTTCGTTTTCTGGGAGAGGACCATTGCATCAAGACCTGTCATTCCCGTTCAGCTGTGGACTGCCAAGCATTTGCCGAGAACATTCTTCATGGCTCTCTGTTCGTCCGTCTCTCTGGGCGTGTTTCTATGGTACTTCAGTCTGTTCGGAACGCAGGTGCGGAAGTATGCTCTGATTCAGAACGGCGCCAATTTCCAGTCAATCGCCGCACTCTCCATTGCAGTTGCCTTTGGCGCGGTCTGGTTCTTGTCATGGGCGTCAGCCAAGTACCTCCTCGCATGGGAAAATCTTGCGCTCATTTCTGGTATCGCACTGCTCGCAGTTGCGCCGAGTCATTTAACATTCTGGGCCATGATGTTCCCTGCGGTGACTTTGACAACGCCGTGCGCGGCTCTCATACAGACAGCATGCCGAGCCAGTGGCTTGGAGAGTTTGGACCATCAGCATCAAAGCGTAGCAGTCACTCTCTTCTACCTGGCGCTCAATTATGGCCTGAGCATAGGCATTGGCTTTGCGGGCACAGTAGAAACGTACACCAGAAATAACAGCCAAGACGTGCTACTGGGCTATAGATGCGCCTTCATCTTCGCGGCAGCGCCAGCGGGACTCGCTCTCGTCGGAGCTCTGATGTTCCTGGGCAGCGACAAGCGCGTGAAACTGGGAGGATTCGAGCAGATGAAAGAAACGCGTCAGCAGAAGAAGGCAAGCAGCCGACTGATGGAGCGGGTTCGCATAGCGCCGCCGCTCCAACCTGTAGAAAGGAGTTTTTTTGTGGAGCGCAGACCGCCAATACTGCCAGTACCAGCGTGAGACTAGAATACAAGAGGCGGTAAAATTTCTGAGAGTGTGTAGATAATGCTAATGCAGCGGATTTGAAATGTACGTGACATTGAAGGTTGAACTCTGGCGTGCCAAGATCTGCTCTGCTGCCTGCGTGTCTGCTATCCAATTCTCGCATCTAATTGACATATTTCGCAGGATATATAGTCAAGGCGAGACACAATGGTCTAATATCCCTACTTTCAAGCTCCCAGGATTCATCATCGCCTCCGATACTCGGCGAAGATCAAGAATGGGCCCGATGATTCGCCTGACGCGATTAGTGAATGGCCGCCAACGCGACAATCTGCCACTGAGATTCTTGCAAGCAACGAGGCCTGCTCAGTCCATGCCGAACGTAGCAGAGCCGAATTACGTGGCTTCTCGCACCGGCGCACCATCCGTCTGAGTCGCTCAGCATGGGCCGCGAAGAACTGCTTGCCGCCCTCGAACCAGCTGACGATGGAGGCGGCACAACGTATCTTTTGCCAGAACTTCGCGTCAGCGTACATCAGCACCCACCACGCGTCTTTTCGTGGCAATGCAGGTTCTCATATATATGGTCCCGCAAGTGTGTATATGTACAGGCGGGCGTGAAGTCACGCGGCTGTTCTTGGACAGAGCGCCGCTTGTCTTCCCGGAGCAGGTCCGAAGGATTCAAGTGGGGTTCATCGTGCCAGCTGCTCTCAAAAGTCAGACCATCCCAAGTGATCACATCAAATGGCTGAACGAGAGGCAGAAGCCTGTCCGGAATCGCAAGGTTTTCGAACGCATTGGTAGCATGTCGATGAGGCCGGCGAAAATTGGGCAGGGACGGTGTAGGAACCACTCGGCAACACAATCGATGTGATCGTCGCCAAAATGTCCCTCATGCTATCGCGAGAAGACGCTGAGACTGTTCTGACGGCATTAGGACTTTGCCCAAAGAAGCGGGCGAAATGTAAAATCTCGATCTTTGTCATTGAATTGAGTTGCATTGCTTTTCCGCAAACACACCGTTTTGGTAACCTCAAACCGCACCAACGCTAAGTGCCTAGAATTCCGCATGCGTGCTCTTGCTCTATGATCTATGATCTGTGGTCTGGAAGCCCTTCATCTCTGAAACTCTACGGTCAAACTGAGGCCCGTCTTGAGCCCAGACCGACGGCGACGTCAGATCTATGCAGCCTTGGAATTTGAGTTGTCGGCACACGACCACGGTTTCGTCCTCTGCTTGGAGTTCACGATGCCGAGCACTGAGCCATAAGTACCACCAACCATCTGCGAACAAGTCAGCTACTGTCACTGCTGATTTCTCAGAGCAGGCAGACTTACCATGAACGTTCCTGCCACGAGGATGAATGCAATCCAGGCTACACCACCCTTCCACTTCAAGCTGCCGCGGTCGGCCCTGTTCCAGTTGTCGTAAAGCCACATACAGCCCATGGGGTGGAAAGACATAAATGTCGCAAACACGGCACCGATCAAGGAGATCAGTTCATTGAAGACTGGAATGCCACTGCCAATCAGGTAGCCAGCAATTACAACACCGCCGGTGCAGCTCAACCACGCCATCCAGTGGATCGGGGTGTTCTTGGCGAGATGTTTGCTCTTCCTCATGAAGCGCATGAAGAAACTTTTCGCAGGCAACTATTTGACGTTAACGGCGGGTCAGAGAAAGCGACCTATGACCAGACTTACGTGAACAAAAAGCATGCCGCTAGCAATCAGACCTGGCAGGGCCAAGCCATAGCAGACCTTCTTCATCAATGGACCGGCCGAACCGAGGGCTGGTGAGGCAACGAACGAGCCGCAGAAGTAGTAAACGACGATGCCGATGACCAGATAGACGAGCGTGACTGCCGCCTGGGCAAAGACAAGAGACTTGGTGAAGTCGCGAGGGTTGCGCATCTCAGAGGCGATGGAGAAGAATGCCGGAGATCCGGCGAAGGCGAACACAATGGTTGACACGGCCGACATTGCTTCCGCAAAAGAGGGATGGCCCCAGATAAGGTAATCAGACTTGTACGGGCCAGTTTGAGGCGCGGCAGCGGGTCGGTCTTGGACACCCACAGCAACGGTCAATGTGAAGACTGCCAGACGTTAGCACCAACCACAGACAGAGATTCTGGTCGACATACCAGCAGTCAAGATGCCAGCCACACCAACCCATGCAATCCATGAGACCTTTCCAAGGGTCTGGATACTACCAAAGGTGAAGCCAATAATTGCAGCCACCGCGACGAATATGGCCGTACAGGCGCCGTGCATGGACAGGGAGTTCAGACCGATTGAAATGCCGATCATCGCGGAAGCAGCCAAAAAGATGAAGTAGATGTTGAAACCTGTGGCGGGATCAGCTGCTGAGGCATCCTCCTCGATGGCTGAAAATCTTACCCCAGTAGAGGATTTCACGACCAATCTTGCCTCCGATGATTCTACCAGCCTCATCGATGCCATAAACTTCAGGGTGGCGTATTTTGAATTCGCCAACCATGTAGCCAGACCAGGTGGTCATGGCAGCGACGACGACGAGGATGATCACTCCAGGAACCATGCCGAGTGCGTGCAATGCTCCCGGGATACCAAGAACTCCGAGACCAATCTGTGTTTTCATCATCAAGATGATGGTGCCGATCCAGCCGACCTATATATTCGATCAGCGCCGGACGCTGCTTCAATTCTTGTCACTACTCACATCCCTATAGTTTGGTCCATCCTCGGAGAGCTCTCCAAAGACCTGACGTTCAATATCAGTACATGATCCCCCTTTTTCGACGCTGCCGAGGGGGGCCAACATACCGCATCGACCTCCTTCGTCCTCCCCGACAAGTCCTCAACATCGCCATGTCTGGACGAGCTGACCTGGGACAGGACGTCTTCGTTGACTTTCTTCTCGCTGCCGAACATGGTTGCTACGCAACGGAGGGGTATTGATACGAGTGTTATTGAAGGGCACTGAAGATTGCAACAAATTTGCAGGACTGGACGCGCTCAAATACACATCGCGGGATGCGGGGTCTGCAGTCGCCGTATGCCATCTGGGGCTATTACCTGATAGTAATTGCCCGCCCACGGGGACGGCTAGTGACGGGCACGCGATATCGTCGGTGAAGAAGCCGATTGCCAAATCGCCTATCAGAGATCCAGTCTCGTGTCCGCTCCGATGCGTCAGGTCTCACGGCTGAGTGGAGCCTGGTGAACGGACTGATTATGTGCCCACGCTACAGACTGCACATCCCCAGACAACTGCCAAGCATGGTGCTGGGATGGTGCGCTCTTGAACCGACTTCGGCAAGATGGCTCGTTTGGTCCCTTGTGGCCCCAAATCACCGCGGCAGATACGAGTTTGCCATTCGCTGCGACGCTGCACTGTATCGGTGTGGGTACTGTGAGCCTTGGTGCACATTCTCTCCCAACACTGTGACGGCATGTTGCATGCTGAGCTTTGTGCTGCCATGCTTGATGGAGGGAAAATTACGTGCCACTTGAGCTTGTTGCTGTAGCTTGTGTTGCAGGGATGCCTTATACATGCGACGCCAATGAGGTCATGCTTCTCAAGTTCGTTCACCAGTGAGACTTAAAAGCGAGCTAGAAGGACGCAGGAATGGTCGGATGCATGCTCTTGCGCAGTCGCCTCCGATATTTCCTCGGCGACTTGGCACATAATTCGGCCGCCAGAAGCATGGAGCAACGATGGACATGGCTGTTGTATCGACCTCTCCTCTCGCCACAGCAGGATGGTTGGACGTGGCTGGTGCGGCACTGCTGGACATTCCTGGACATGTGCCCGGATCATCCTGCTCGTGTGCTTGCAACAGCACCCTCGGAGGCTGTATAAGCACGACCAGAGGTTGCGAGGGCCGTCCCTATGCGACATAGTTGCATATTCATTTGCGCCATCAGGGCCATCACAGGCAACATCCCGTCGCGCGCCCGCTGATTCGTCGCTTCTCATGGCGGAGTGATGGATACACGTATGCGCAGTGGATGTTACTGGCTGATCTCATGCTTGCGGAAAGTCAAACTCATGCAGGACCAGGTACTGCAACCGGAAAAAACGCCGCGGTCCCATGATATGCCCGAAGAGGCAGGGCCCGCCGTAGGGCTGAGGCGCGCCACGGGACATGTGTAGGAGCCCGAGAAGCGCGGGTGGATATTGAGCCATTGAGCAATAGTATTGGGCCATGGAGGGCCTCTCACCAAAATCGACTCGCTTTATAACGACACAGAATGATCCAAAAGGGCCTTCGGGGTGCCATGAGTCGAGTGAACTCGACGGCACCACCTCGACCTTTCCTAACCCAGACCCTAAACCCCCCTAACCGTCGTCCTAACCCGCTCCGCTGCCTTGCTCTCCGGACCATCCCAACCAGACCAGAAGATACGTAGTCGTGCTCAACTCTGCCGCGGCACATCTTCAGCACAGACCCTTTTAAATGGCCCAATACTATTACTCAATGGCTCAATATCCACTCGCCAAAGAAGCGCTGCCACGCGCTATCTGGCTTCACCTCTGATCGAGTCGTTTTTGCCAAGCGCACGATCGGTGCAGCCTCGAAATGCTTCTCTTGATCTGAGAATAGGACCTCACGGCCACCTAGCATGTCAGGCTCGCCGACGCCGACGCGGCCCACGACCAGGCTCTCCGGCGATTGCTGGCTGGTATTGCAATTCGCGAGTCCAACACATGATGGAAGATTGCTTTACGAAAGCATGCTTGATCCATCCACTGATACATCAGAGAGCCAGCAACAATAGCTGGCGCCACTTCTGCAGGCCTCACCACGTCAATTGCAGCGACACGATTGATAGGGAAACATGTCGCGGGCCCGCATACCTGGCCAGTATCACCGAGACTGGTGCTAATTCTTCCGAACTACCTCAAAATGCCGCAAGACCACGCATGCCACCACAGACCAGATTGGAGTGCAGGCGCGTGACGAGTCGTCTGCTCTGCAACATGCCCAATTGCACATGCAGTAGACACGCTTCATCAGACCTCCGCCTTTTCCATTGCATGGTCGCGTGGCTCCCCTGCACTCTGTCAAGGGCTGAAACATGCCCTCCCGACCACTTCTCTTCCAGCCGCCTTCAATCGCCGTGTGAGGGACTTATTGTCAACCTGACTTGCATTCACAGTCTCGATGGCTTCAAACTTCTCAGCAACCTGACAAGTCGTCCCGACTAGGGAGCGCACTATGCATGCATGCGCGTGCCTGGACGCTCATGGACTTTGAAGGGCCTCTGCGATGTTGTCAAGCACTGCCGCCAGCCAGATTGACAGCCTTCTGAGGTTTTCCTTTTGCCCTGGAAAAGACATCCATCATCACGCATTGCGCATGATGATGGGGCATACTCGTTGAGCATCTCGCGCCAAGCAGAACATGGGCCATGGACATGGAAGCCATGCGATTCCGCGTCTGCCATGGAACCACTCACATGAGACCTTTGCTCTTTCTCGATGAGTGATCAATTGCGTAGTACGCAGTTGCACCAGAGACTCGCGTCGCAGAGCGGAGAAATACTTGACCGAACGACTTGGCTTCCGGTGGGTGCGGAGGGGGTGCCCAGCATCTCCACACTTTGTGTAAACTGATGGGGTCCAACGAGCGTGCATCAAGTCTGCAATTATGAGTATGATCACGTCTAGCGTGGCGCAGACTATAACCCTCGAGCAATCGGAGGAATCCAATGTGCAGATCTTCCGGTTAAAGACTGCTTGGCAGTGGAAGACGAGCCAAATGTCTACTTGTCATATAACAACAAGTCGAAATGCCTGGAGATACTGACAAAGTTGACATCCGAGGTCACGTCATCCAGCACCCTTCATGCGTCGCACTATTGAAATATTGACAGCATGGCTGGTCAGCAGCCCAGCTCTGGCAACCTTGGACACGTCAAGCCTGGCCAGCAAATACTTTGGCAACGATGCGGCATGGTACCGAGACAAGATACCCTTCTTTGAAGTGTCGGACTCTCAGATCCAAGACGTTTACTACTACCGATGGAAAATCTTCCGCGCACATCAAAGGGACTTGGGTCAGCGGGGATATGTGTCCACAGGTCCGTGTTCTCATGAATGATCGAAGCTGAAGCTGACTGCGTTGTGAACAGAATTCCTTGACGATGTATCGTGGCAGCTAGAACCCTGGGCTACGCTGAATGACGCCACTGGTTTTCACATCAGCGAGGGACGATGGCTTCGCGATCGCCGTTATGCTGATGACTACATTCGGCACATGTACAATGGTGGCAATGATCGCCACTTTACAGATGTAAGAACTGTAGTGATTGTCAGCGCGAGGAAGCGCAGTTGACCTTTAATTCAGTGGATGGCGGATAGTGTCTGGAGTCGGTATTTGGTTGATGGTGACAAATCGGCAATCACCACTCATCTGAACGCCATGACCAACCTATACGGCCAGTGGAATGATGCACTTGACACCTCGAAAGGTCTATATTGGCGCGAGCCACTCGCAGATGCCACCGAATACACAATTTCAAGCATCGACGCATCGGGCGGTCAGGATGGCTTCGGAGGCGGCTACGCATTTAGACCCACGATCAACTCTTACATGTGGGCCAATGCTCTAGCTATCGCCAATGTCGCAGATCTGCTGGGTCAGAGTAGTGTGGCCACTGACTACCGCTCGAGGGCTGCGAACATCAAATCTCGATTCCAGTCTGACATCTGGAACACGACTCTCCAGCACTTCGTTGATCGCCATCAGCGATCCAACAACTACGTGCAGTATTATCAGCCAATTCGTGGTCGGGAGCTTGCTGGCTACGTGCCGTGGATGTTCTCCATGCCAGACAACGACGACAAATACAACCAAGCCTGGAAGCATCTCAGAGACACGGTGAAGCTCAAGGGCTCCAATGGTGTGCGCACAAACGAGCCGTCCTATCAATATTACATGCGACAGTATCGCTACGAGGGCAGTAACAGAGAGTGCCAATGGAACGGTCCCGTATGGCCCTACCAGACCACACAACTCCTTCTCGGCATGGCAAACCTGCTCAACACTTACAAACAAAGCATCATCGACAAAGCCGACTACTTAGACGAGTTGCGACGCTACACCAAACTGCACTACTGGAACAACATCTTGAATCTCGAAGAAGACTACGAACCTGACAAAGCCGGCCCGATTGTCGGCCTCGCCCGCTCTCCGCATTACTTCCACTCCGGCTACAACGACCTGATCATCTCAGGCCTCGTCGGTCTTCGTCCTCGCGCAGACAACACTCTGGAAGTGAGTCCCCTCGTGCCCGATGCCTCTCTCCAATACTTCCGTCTCCAAGACGTGCCCTACCACGGCCACAGCATCGCCGTCCAATGGGACGCTACCGGGGGTAAATACGGCCAAGGGGCCGGCCTGCGAGTCGAAGTCGACGGCAAAGTGGTCGCTTCAGCTTCCAAATTGTCGCAACTCACAGCTTCCCTCACCAACGCTACCCCTCTCGCGATCAACCGCAGCCAGATTGCAAAATCGGTCCAATTAGTGCGAGGGCAGTACCCTTCTGGCACGGCGTCCAGCGGCAACGACACCGAGCGCATCCACGACGCCATCGACGGGCGGATCTGGTTCATGCCCGAACTGCCCAACGGCTGGGACTCGGATGCCACGTCTGCGCCTTCGACGCAGTGGTACACGATCGATTTCGGGAACGCCACGCAGCTGAGCGGGTGTGAGCTGGCCTTCTATGACGACGGCAGCACGTTTGCGGTGCCGAGCGATTATGATATCTTGCAGTGGCAGAACAATGCGTGGGTCAAGATATCAGGGAATGGGGCGTTTGGGGACAAGGCGCTGGGTAATGGGATCACGAAGGTGTCGTGGCCGGCGTTGACGACGTCGCAGTTGAGGGTGTCTTTCCCGCAGGCTGCGGGGAAGAAGACGAGGTTGGTAGAATTCAAGGCTTTTTAGGTTCATCTCTGCTTGTGTTCTATGCACATTTTGTTCAATTCAAGGAAGCGTCTGCCTGTCCCTGAACAAGAAGTCAAGGAGTGGGGTACTGCTGTGATGCGAGCGGTACGCCATATCGGGTAGCACGAACACACTCTCTCGAGTTGAAAATGCACCAGCCTCTTGAAGGATCTCTCCCTGACGATCGGGCCGCTCACGACGGCGACGTGGGCCGTGAAACTTTGAGCCACGAACGTCGTCGTGCTAACACACCTGCTGAGAAGAGGTAGGAGCGATGCAACAACGATACACGTCAACGCCCGTCTCGCAAGGAGACGTGGCTCAAGAGCATGAATGCGACGGCGCAACAATCGTACACCTCTCTTGCAAGACGAGAGCCGGGCTGCCGAGTAGGGAAACCCCTTCGACCAAGCCGGCGGGTTTGTCTGTCCCTCAACATCAACCTGAGGGGCGGGATGCCGCGGTGATGTGCGAGCGGAGTCGCATATCATCGAGCACGGATATCCTCACCTCGGTCGCAACTGCACAGGGAGGATTCATTCTTTCTTTGTATATACGAGCCTCCATCGGAGCATGCCACGCACTCTGCAAACTAGACTCCCCGCAGCAATGTTGGGAAGAGAGAGAGAACGAAGGGGGGTAGAAATCAAAAACTTTTTTTTCGTAGCTTCATGCATGATACTTCCATACATCATCACTCATCTCAATCATCGCCTCATTTGCATCACCCGACAACCTTCATGCTTCGTACGCGCGTGCCTGACTCGGCCGGAGCTCGACGTCGGCCACGACGGGTCGGTGGTCGCTGTAATAGATGCCCTGATCAAAGACATTCGCCAGCACGGCGTACGTCCGTGCGCGCCACCGCTCGCCTTTGCTGAGGAAGATGTAATCGATCAGGGTGTCCGAGCGGCCGCGGAAGCCACTGAACGTGCCATTCTGATGCCCGTAGCGCTTGCGCGTGGGAATGATGCCGCGGACGTCAGAGATGGGCGAGGAGTCTTGCGTGAGGTAGTGGTATGCTTCTTGGTTGGGCTCGGAGTTGAAGTCTCCCGTGAGGAAGATGGCGGGGGGATTGTCGTCGCTGTGGGGACTCGCGTTCAGTCGTTGATGGATCTGCTCCGTGATGATGCGCGCAGAGTTCTCCCGGGCGACGGTGCCCACATGATCCAAGTGCGTGTTCATGGCCGTCACCAGCTCTCCCGTCTCCCTGTGCCTGAAGTCGCCGATGGTCAAGATCCTGGTCACGGCCGCGTCCCAGCCCTTCGATCCGGGCACGTCTGGTGTCGGCGACAGCCAAATCGTCGAGGAGTCTTGCAGCTGCCAGATGGAGGGGCGGTAGAGCAACGGGCTGTACTCGCCCGCCTCTCTGCCGTCGTTTCGGCCGACGCCGAGAAAAGCCCATTCGGGTTCGTTCTGTGCCGAGTCCTCGTTCAAGCAGTTCATAATGTCGTCAAGCTGTGATTTCAGTACTTCCTGCAGTCCGACAAAAGCTGCCGGGTTGGTAATGGTGTTGAACTTGATTTGGGAAATCACACGTGGAGCTCTTACACCTTGCCATGGTTGTTCGTTCGTCCCTCGATCGGTTGCCGCGTATCTGATGTCTGCCCTGATCAGCACAACACCTCGTACTCTCGTCGTCTCCCAAGACTTACTGTAAGAGATGATTCGAATGAGCAAAGCGCTGATGCCGAGGGGAAGCTGCATGCTTGATGTTGTTGACGCAGGACGTAGGTGCGTGTCTGCCTGCTCGAGATGGCTGAGCCAGGGCAGACGTTGATCGGATATATTCGTACCATGATCGCTCGCTGACTCGCGGAACTCAGATGTGCGGTCTTGGTCGCTCTCACGTTGTCCCCACGGGCCTGCAGCGTTGCGTCTGACTTGCTCTGACCTGCGCAAGCCAAGTGCCAAGTGAGCGATCTACGCAGTGACGAATTGACAATGACGACGTTCGCAGCAATTAGTATGAACTGGGCCGAACTATGTGAGCTGCAAGATGGTGTGCTGCCGAGTTGAGGAACGATCGAACGGGAGATGTTGACTCTACGTCAGCACATGGCCACGAGAGAGGGCGAAAACGGACAACGGGTGCTCACTGGGCCAACCAGAGAAAGAACAGGCGACGAATCACGTGCATTATTCCTCATTTGTTGTACAATGCCGCATCTCTATAATGCTCACGCTGTATATCGCTCTGATGGTTCACAAACCATCTGGGGGTATCATAAAAAATCTCTCCTCATGTTCGGAATTTTGCGCAATCAAGAGATGCTGCGCTGCACGGCATTCAAGTGCCGAGACTTTCGACCTCATCCAAGCATCGCTTGATGGCAAACTCAGCCGACTTGCGTACACAGTTCGTGACGCAAGACCACCCAACCACCCATCGCACGCTGCATCCCTGCTGCGATGCCGAAGGTCATTCCATCACGACGACGATGCCTCTAGTTTGCTGACTGACTGGTGTTGGGAGATTGTGGTATTGCCGGGCGCAAGTTTGAACCTTGCGGCTCTCGTGGGAGCCATCATTCTCAACACCAGCTGGACTGCAGCTGCCCCGGTCAAGGGTATCGCCCTGGCCCGAGATCCGCGCAATCCGCGAACATTCATTCTGCTGGGATGACCGCGGCTCGTGAGAAGCTTGCAAATGTCTTGTCGCATCTGTCAACGCTTGTGCGACAAGTGCTGCGACGTTTGGAAGAGGGTGTTTGATCAGTTTTGGACGCCGCGGATCCTTTGCAGGAGCTGTTCGTTGTAGGCGTATGTCAAGGCATTCGCAAAACCCACCAGCTGTGTGCTTGCCTGGAGGCTTTGCAGCCAGAGCGGTGCGACGTCAAAGGCTTCCCAAATGCGCGTGGTCATGCCAGGGATCCAAAGGATGACGTAGAGAATGGGGTAGCCGTTGAGGAGTAGCATCTTGCGGATGGCCTGTTTCCTCTGACGCGCCGCAGCCGATGAGATGCGCGTGTTCGCAGCGGACTGCGACATCTGGTGGGGATAGCCGAGGTGCGCGGTGTCGCCAATGGAGCTATTACTCGTGGTCCGAGCATGTTTCATGGTGCTGCTCATGCTGCCCGACTCGGAATCCATTTCGCCTGAACGTGGCCCGAGTGGTTGAAAGGGGTGGTCGTCAGGATGAGCAAATATCGTTGTGATGGATGACTTGACGGTGATGCGCTGGTCTTGGGGGCCGCCGGGATGTCGATCGTCCGCGGTGGGAAGTCTGTCGGACAGCTGGACATTGGTAGCATAGGTGCCATGCGTCGATGAGACGCCCAGCTTGCCATAAGCGCGCATCAGGAAGATGTAGATGTAGGTGTAGATGGCAATGGTGATGACGAAAATGGCAATGCGCCAGCCGTGGGTCAAGGCGTAGCGGAGGCCAAAGTATTTGGCCTGGATCCAACACCAGTTGCCACTGACGGGGCCATAGACTTTGAGAGCCAGGCCAATGTTTGCTATGTCATGGTCAGCATCTTGCCACGCGTGCGGACATGAGGGTGTCCAGCGACCTGTGATGAGCGGCGGGATCCACGGAATGGCGCAGACGGCGGCCACTTGCCACCACGGGGGCTCGAGGACAAAGCGAGGATGTCGGACCGTCATCAGCACGGACAAGGAGATGACGAGGATGCTGAAGTCGATGGCTTGCACGGAGAACTGGCCCACGTAGCCATTGGCGGTGCAGGCGGGGCCCTTGGTGAGCCCCGGCGGCGTGCTGTGGAGGCGGGAGAGGGCGACGGCGCCGGAGATGCTGTTGTTCAAGGAATTGATCCAATCTGGGCCGCTGGTCAGGGCGCACGCTCGGCCTGCGGTGCGGGCGGGCACATACCGGCGACGAGGAGGTTGACAATGAGGGCCTGGCGGAAATGGCGCTCGGGGGGGTAGAGGAGGTAGAAGACGCCAAAGACGGAGCTGGCGGCGAAGGACAGGCAGGAGCAGATGAAGGTGGGGATGGCGACCTGGAGATGCATCGTGGAGGCCGTGGAGGGTGCACGAGCAGCACGCGCAGTGAGGCCCTACTTAACAATGAAGCAGCGGCGAGGAAGGCCCATGCTGCCCGTCCATGTCCTTCCCGCACCTCGGCCGGGGGCAGGCGTGTGTGCCATCATAGTCTATGCTGGGAGTTGCACCACCAAAACGCCGGGGCCACATGCACCCTACCGTACGCCAATGTGCCGCAGCAAAACCAGTGCGGCGGAGATGATGATGATGATGATGGAGGGGCAGCAGCAGCACTGCGGGCGGCGAGAGGAGGGCAGACAGGGCGGCGGCGAGGGGGCTGCTCTGCTGCAGCACGCGCATGACTCGGAGGCCGATGTGCGAATGCCATCGATATAAATCTGCCCGCGACATGTTGCGACTTTTCATCATGTGCCGCCACGCCGGCCCGTCCGCATGTGCCTAACTTAGTTCGCCGGGCGGGAACGTGGGGTAGTCTAAGTTAGTGCGGAGCCTGGCTGGTGCGAAGCTCCCCTTGCGCCAGACGTGCAACGTGCGAGCGTGCGAGAGCCTACTGGGCACTACGGGCGTGCTCAGCTTCTCGGAAGGCCGCGGGGGCGCAATGGGTGCGATGATGGGGGGTTGCACTCACAGCCGGGAGGGTGCATCGTCCGCTTCGGTAGATTGCTTTGCATGAATGGCCCCGTCTCGCCACCGCCTGCTCCACTCACGCCCTTCTGACCATGCTGGGCTGTGCCAAGAGCTCGCCGAAGGAGGGAGGGCAATTCGCTCATCGAAAAAGGGAGGGCAATTCGCTCATCCATCCTCCGCTGTGAATGCGTTCGGTGGAGATTGCAGCGCGCGACGCATCCGACACCACGCTGGTCCAGCCACTCGCTGATTCCTCGCACACCTCCTTCTCCGCCGCCACCTCCTGGCACTCGCCACCGCGCACCCGCTCTACACAATCGTCAAGCCAGACGCAGCAAGCATCCTCGCTTCCCCAGACAACGTCCAGACGAGCGTGCCGACTCTCAACGCGACCCTCAATACCTTCACCCAAGCTGACCTCGACGGCCTCGTCAAAGTCCTCAAAATTCAAAACGTCTTGCTCTGCCGCCGATTCCTTCGTGAGGGATGGATGGCGGAAGGATGCTTTGCATCAGGGAAGCGCGGAGGGCAGTATGACATTCTCGGAAATTCCTGTGCGTGGCGTGAAAGCCGCCGTTTCTCTCGGATCTCAGGCGATTGCGCTTCGATGCGCCCGTCATGTTTCGATCCTGCATTGTACAATCTATCGATCTTGACCCCCAAATCCAAGCCACGTCTGCGAAGCGGTGCAGAATATTCATCCGTGGTATGCGTCAAGACAATGAGAAGCCATGATCCGACGGCCAAGCGCCGCTCCGGCAAACATTCAATGCTGCAAAACAACTGCACCATACGGACCCAGCCGCGCTTGTCCGCCGCTCACCTGCACTCTGCCGTTCGAAATCAGCTCAGCATAGTCAGCGTACCTGCTGACCGCCACCGTCTGCTCCCGGTCAGAAAAGTTCAGCAGCACCACCGCTCTTCCGCCCGCACCATCCGCACGCTCCCACCCGAGAACCTGCTCTCCCGTCTCGTCCTCCGCAAGCGCCGTATACGCGCCGTAGACGAAGAGATCCTTGCCCTCCTTCCGCAGCGCGAGCATTTTCTTGTAGAATGCCAGCACGCTATCCGCATCGCACAGCTGACGCTCCGCATTCCACTCGGCGTGGTCTTGATTCATCGTCATCCACGGCGTGGCCTGCGCGGACGTGAAGCCGGCATGGGGGCTCGCGTCCCACTGCATCGGCAGGCGTCCGTGGTCGCGAGCTTTGCGTTGCAATTCGCGCATGACGTCGGCCATCTGCGCCGCGTCGCCGCCGCGGCGCTGCAGCATCTCGCGGTAGTAGTTCTTGCCTTCGACGTCGATGTAGGCGTCGGCTGGATAGTCTCTGCCGAGGTTCGCCATGCCGAACTCTTGGCCGGCGAGGAGGTATGGCGTGCCGCTGAGCGTGGTCAGGTAGACGGCCAAGAGCTTGGCCGCTGCGGCGCGGTGTGCGGGCGCGTCGGACGCGTATCGGCTCAGGCTGCGTCCGCTGTCGTGGTTGTCGAGGTAGATGCTGTTCCAGCCGTCGAACTTGGGCATCGCCTCTTGCCACATGTTGGTGATGGTGCGCAGCTTGCGCGGGTGGAAGTCGGCGCGCGTGTATTTGCCGTGGGGCCCAAAGTCCATGTCGACGATGTCGCCGGTGAAGACCATGTTCAGCTCATGGCGATCCGCGGCGACGTATTCTGATACCGACCGCTCGTCTTTCGTGAAGCCGAGCTCGCCGACGGTCATGACGTCGTAGTGATCGAAGACTTCTGTCCGCATCTCGCGGATGTAGTCGTGCATTCTCGGGCCCGAAGCGAAGAATTCCGATCCATCTTGGTACTTTGATTCGGGATCTGTGATCTTCGCATCGGGCAACTGTGCGTGTTTGCTCATCAGGTTCATGCTGTCGATACGGAAGCCATCGACTCCTCGATCGAGCCAGAACCGCATATCTCCGTACGCCGCCTGCCGCATGTCTTCATTCTCCCAGTTCAAATCCGGCTGTGACGGCAAGAATAGTGCGAGATAGTATTGTTGTGTCACTTGGTCAAAATGCCACGCGCTGCCGCCGAAGATGGATCGCCAGTTGTTGGGCTCGGATCGATTGCCGTTCTCGTCGACCTTGGGATCGCGCCAGAAATACCAGTCACGTTTGGCACTGTCCTTGGATGCCCGGGACTCTTTGAACCATTCATGCTCGTCGCTCGTGTGGTTGACAACCAGATCCATGAGAAGCTTGATCTGATTGGCATGCAGCTCATCGATGAGCCTTTGTACGTCTTGCAGAGATCCGTAAGGCGCGTGAATGTCTCGATAGTCCGATATGTCATACCCCATGTCATGCTGCGGCGATGCGTAGATGGGCGACAGCCATATGGCATCTACGCCGAGTGATTTGATGTACGGAATTTTGGAGATGATTCCGGGCACATCACCCAGACCGTCATCATTGCTGTCTTTGAAAGATGCTGGGTAGATCTGGTATACGCTTGCTTCCTTCCACCAAGTCTTGTCAATCGTGGCTTGCGGCATTTCTGTGGCTTGGGGAGGTGGTGTTTCTCTGTGAGGCATTGTAAGAGGGATGATGGGGAAGAGTGCTTTGCAAACCTACGTTGCTGCGTACAAAGCTGATATACTGTGCTCTATATGCTGTACACTCGTCCTGTGAAGCCGACAGTGGAGCATCATTGCACGCTTGCTCCGCATGATGGAGTTGTGGAGACGGCGAAACCTGCCTAAAATAGAAAGCTGCCAGCGCCAAGAAGACAGGGGGCGACATGTCGGACCGATGGCATTCCTTCATTACACAAACCTCATCTATTGCGGTGGCGGCTCCGTATCGCCATCTGGAATCACGGCATATCGGCAGCCTGCTCGTAGACACTTCTATGCCCTGTTTGTGGAAGCTATCATGCTCACGGTGCTACCATGGCAGGCTTGGCCATGATCTTCTCGCAGAACGTGGTCGAAGAAGACGCGTTCAGGATGCCCAGCGCTGTCACCGTGCATTGAGCTCTGTGCGGACGCAGTCGCGCACTTCGACAGCCGCGAGTGAGTCGATGCCATGGACTGACAGAGGCCGAGCGGGATCCATGGGCTCAGGTAGATGAAGCATTCGCACAAAGCACGCGTTCATCACCTCGACTAACGCTCTGAGTGTTACAGATTGGACCTGACGCCATGAGTACTTTCAGGATTACTTGTGAATAGAAAGTAGAGCTGCAGATCAGGGATCGCTTCTGAGCAAGGGTTCTGCTGGTTACGGCGATAGAATGCCAGTGCCCATTCGAGCCGTCGGGGCCGTATCGTGCTTGCTCGCAGAAGTGCCACGCTTCTGCTGCAGGATGGAAACTTAGACGATCCTTTTCAACAACGAGTCATTGGTGCCCGGAAACACGTTCGGATCAAGGCGGTTGTGCAAGGCCGCCTTTTCTGCGACTACACTGGAGTCATCAATGACGCCAAGATCGATTGCACAGTCCGGTTGTCCACGTCCACGCCGATAGGCTGCAAACGCACCGGAAACCCATTTGCAGCAGAGTACTTGGCCTGCGCTTTGTTGCCGATCACGCCGAGTATATAGGAAAACAGCGTGAACAAATCCAGTGTGAGAACGGCTTCCTGTGCGACGTTGTTCGAATCCCATGGGTCTCTGGACTTGCACTGCAATGCCTCGTGGTCTTCGAACAAGAGACGTCTGGCTAAGCCATCGTTCCTGAGATCGTTGACAGTCACAGACTCGCAGCCACGTCGCTGCTCGCATTACTCACGATGAAAGTAACATCAGCGCCCTGCATGACACTAGCACTTGGAGCTCTGGTCTCTGCGAGTGCGCGCTATACACCCTTGATATCTGCCATATTCGCGGTCCACAAAGATCTTGCGAGGGGTGCTCATTGGAACGCTCATTCCGAGACCATCAATGGCACCACAAGCCTCCTTACAGATCGGCTGCTCGCGACTGCTTGTCCGCTGAAGCCATTGCTTGACTTTCGAGAAGTGAGAGGGGTTCACGCGCAAGAGCTGTGAAGACCAGGGCTAATCAATCTTTAGAGCATTCGTGCGCGCATCAGACGCATTCTTGATTCTGAGGATGGCAAGATCAGCGCAATGCTAACATCTTCTCACGATATCCTCAAGTCAAAACCACCAAGCTCAGCTCTTCCGCTGAAGCGACTGACAGATGAGGTCCTCGACGTCAACGGCGCAGGCATGGAGACCACCAAGTGACCTCTCACGGTCGCGACATTCCATTCTTGACAATCAGGCAGTCCACCAACGATGAAGCAGAAGCTCAGCGAAGCGATGGCCGAACCCAATATCGTTTTATATGTAATCAAATTGGAAATCACCTTATCTTCCGGGTGTCACAATTAAAGGGCTCGACCTGTCGTATGGCCAAGTCCAGCGCATCCCCCGAGTCAATCGCCTCGAAGAGCTTCCATGGCTTGGCGATACCTGACGGCGTTCACCGTCGGCTCTGCTGCATACCACACGCAGTCCGATGCTCGTGTCCTCAATGAACTCGAAGCGTTCCCACCGGAGAGATGACCGGGCAACATAAGAGGATCGGATGGACGAGTCCCCTATCAAACGATCTCTGATCATTCAGCCGGGAAACGAGAGCTTGTACTATAAGCACCTGGCGTATATGGAGTCTTACATGGCGCTTGCTCCCTTGTTCCTAAGGGTTGATTTAGAGCTTTTTGAGACTAATCGAAGGGATATGGAATTCATGCACAACAAGGTGGTGCCGATGCCGAGAAAGGACACGAAGTGCGTGAGAACGCTTATAAGGGGAACAGACACGAGACAGGAGGACAATTGAAGGACAGGACACCGTGTCGAGACCACCTGTCTATATCTATAGCCACAAGATATAGCATAATCTAGCGGGGCTCACTCGACGACGAAACTCCGCCTCGCTCTGACCCATCTGGCTTCTGTGCAAGCGCGTCATGATTCGATCAACGAGTATTGCAAGCCAGATAGAGTGATACACAGAAGGTGAGCTTCTCGTAGCCCTCTCGTGTACGCATCAATCGTCGTTTCGAGCTCTTTGTCCGCCAGAGTGCTTCCCGAAACTGAACCTCCGGCGGCACAGATCTGCGTGGCTCGAGTCGCTCCGAAACCATCGAGGAGTTGCTGCAGAAAGGCAATATTGAGAGATACTTGTCCTACAGCGAGTTAAACAGCGCCGGCCGGAGTTGGAAGACGAGGATGGTCGAACTGGCCACGCTGAGATCTGCCGTGCTTCAACGGCGGATGCGGAGAAGCGGTATCGAGGGCATCGGCAACAGCGAATCCTTGGACTCGAGTCGAAGGGTGAAACGGCCCAAGGCCAAGACGGCGACTTCGCCAGCGGGAGTTCGGCGAACAAGTTTCAAGGGCCGTTAAGTTAGGGTTTGGTTTGTGGTGCTCAGGCTTCAACGCGCGCTCGGGTTCGGATGGGTTGACTCTGGCCTGCACTCGGAGCTGTCCCGCGGCCACCAACACGTCTCTCACACCGATCATTCTTGTGCCACGACAGGACGCTGGCCGTTGGGCAGAGGCCCAAGAAGAGTGCGGTGTCGAAGCAGAGTGATGATGAGCGGCGTGTCGATTGGATGGTTCCAAGCACTACTGTGCCTCCATCATCATTGGTCACACAATGGCGGCGTAGATCATTACACGCCCCCCGTTTTTCACGAGGCACCTGCAGGAACCAGCTGGTGAGCTCCGTCGGCCGGAACAGCGAGGCGGGCAAGTCCTTTGCCTGCCATCCACGGCTCTTTGTGCTCGCCACCACGCGTTTCCTGGCCATTCGCAACGTCGCAGACGAACGGGATCGCGAAGAACGCGCCGTGAGACATGGCCACTCACAGCAGAATGATCTGGTCGTCGGAGGGTCGGAAGCGATCTTCATGGCGCAACACTTGGTCCGGCAGTCCAGGGGACCCCAGTTTGGATCCTGTCCTTCGGACCACCGAACCGTGGTCACACAGCCAATCCCCTGGCCCCGCGACCAGACACCATTCGCTGCAGGCGACGAGCTTTCGTGAATTCGCATCTGCTTGGACTGCGAGATTCTCCAACTCGACGCGCAGAATGTCATTCCGCAGCGTCACAGACCGCGAGCTTGTCTCGCCGGTATCAGACCGATCCTCCGGCGGAATTGCGGCAGCAGAGCACCTACCGCGCCCTGCTCAAGAGAGGCCAGACTCTCCTACTCTGTTGCCGGATGTCATGGAAGGTGTGCAGGTCATCTCAGACATTGAGCCTACGATCCACACTTTGTACGAAAGCTCGACTGGGCGACATCAATACATCGTCGCAGACCCATCAACAAAGGAAGCCATCATCATCGACCCTGTGCTCGACCGGAATCCGCACTCTCAGGGCATCGGCACCACCGCAGCAGACCAAATCTTGTACTTGGTCAAGCAGTATCAGTACCATGTCGTTCGCATCCTGGAGACGCATTCTTTGCTGGAGCACCCTACGTCGGCGTGGTACTTGAGAACGCAGCTCCGCGATAGGGAAGGCCAAATGCCACGAATATGCACTGGCAAGGCCCTCGCAGGTGTGCAGCGAATGTTTGCAAGACAGTACGGAGTGCACGATGCGGGGTGGGGATCCCGATTTGACTCTTTCCGAGATGGACAGGTCTTTGCAGTGGGCGAGATGAGAGTCCAATGCATACATCTCCTCAGCGACCCGGACTGGTTTGGTTTTGTCATTGGCCACAATGTGTTCTTGGGCAAGCAAGTATCCAAGGAATCCACACAATCGGCCTCCGTGCGACCTACCCAACAAGTCGTGTTTAGGAAGCTGGCAGAATTCGCAAACGACTACGCCTTTCATCCTCAGGTCCAGGAAGACGTCTCGCGACCCTCCACGGCGCAGACAGAGGTGTCCGAATGGCAGCACGAGCCGGCGACGCCGCGCGGCTCCATCAGCTTGAGACGCATCGTCTCCAGACCACGTTTGAATGGCAGCATAAGCCGGAGCTCGCTATCTAGCGAGGCCTCGAGCAGGCCGTCGACGAGACGAGTGAGCCAAATTCCAGAACTGGCATAGCGAACTTTTGCTTTTTTAACTCAAGAGGCATCATAGCGAGGAAACGACAGATGGGCAAGCATAGAGTACAACAGCATAGCGTCGGCGCAAATCAGGGCATGACCCCCAGTTTTCTCATCATCTGCATTCCATGCTGCAGTGTCTTTGGTCATCCCCACTTGGCAGCGATCCCATTGAGGTTTCCGAATAGCGATGGAGCGAGCTCTGGGCACTGAGTTTCTACTATGCAGACTCGGTTCGGAATCTCATGCCCGCTGACTTCCTCCAGCATAAGAAGAATCATGCGGGCTTTATGTACACGAGTCACGACCACAACCTACGATAGCAGACCGCTCACCGCTCACCCCTCACGGCATCGGGGCATTCTACCGCCGAGTAGAGGCTGGTAACGAACAAGCTTCACATGGACGTGCATGCAGGCTGCGGCTCTGCAGCCTCTTCCGACATGAGATCGCCAAGCATACCGCCGCTCGGACCGAGTGGGCCAGCATGGGTATTACCCGATGTGGAAGACCACCTACATACATTGTCACGAGCTGTCTCTTTCCACTTCCTTCTAGACCTTCCCTCCCCGAAGATCACACGCTGACGCTCGCAAATCGATCTCTGCCGCTGCGATGAGTGACCGAGATGCGAAAACGCCGCAGGCCGAAGTGACTCGACGTTCCATGGACGAGCATGAGAAACCATCTGAAGAAGCAGAACCGCAGCGGCATAATGCCCCGGCATCGTCTGCCCCAGGGAGCGAGGAAGACGAGGAACTCAGCGAAAATGCAGCTTCTTCCCAAATGACCCCGCTGCAACGCCGCATCGTCGTCTTCTCCCTCTGCCTCGTCCAGTTCCTCTCCGCCCTCGACATCACCATCGTCTCCACCGCCCTGCCCACCATCACCCGTACGCTCCACGCCTCGGCTTCCGAGTATGCCTGGGTGGGAAGTTCGTACACGCTCGCCAGCACCGCTCTCACGCCCATCTGGGCGAAAATGTCCGATGTCTTTGGCAAGAAGTCGATGCTCATGTCGGCGAACGTGTGTTTCATGACGGGCAGTCTGGTGGCGGCGTTGGCGCGCGATCCGAAGATGTTGATTGCGGGGAGGACACTGCAGGGTGTAGGCTCGGGAGGAATTCAGGTGTTGATTACGATTGTGATTGGGGCTTTGTTCCGGATGGAGGATCGGGCAAAGTATTATGGCATCGTGGGTGGGGTGTGGGCTGTGGCGGGAGCGCTGGGGCCTGTCCTCGGAGGAGTGTTTACACAGAGCTTGAGTTGGAGGTGGTGTTGTGAGTCTTTGGCCTTGAGAAATGTCGTGGGGCGTTCTCATGCTGACTTTCCTGCAGTCTACATCAACCTTCCATTTGGCGGTGCATCTTTAGCGATGCTCTTCTTCACGATGAAGATCCAATCTCCGAAGACCCCAATCATGGAAGGACTCCGCGCTGTGGATTGGACTGGTGCCGCACTCATCGTCATCGGCACCATCTTGTTCCTCCTTGGCCTGGAAACTGGCGCATCAGGAGGCTCGGGTTGGAAGTCCGCAGAAGTGATCTGCTTGTTGGTGTTCGGGGTTGCACTTGTGGCTGTGTTCCTGCTGTTCGAGGCCAAATTCGCCAGCCGGCCATTGATCCCGATCAGGATCTTCTCATCTCGGACGAACGCGGGCTCTTTTGTGGTGTTGTGCGTTCACAGCTTCGTGTTCATCCCATCCGACTACTTTCTGCCGTTATACTTCCAGGTCGTCTTGCACATGTCACCTATCCTCTCCGGAGTCAGCATGTTTTCGCAAATCATCCCTCTGACCCTGTTGACTGGGGCAACCGGATTTCTGGTCAAAAAGACAGGTAACTTCGTCTGGCCGATCTACTTCGGCGCGGTCGTCATGACGTTGGGGACCGGGCTGTTCATCGACTTCGGCGCGCAGAGGGAATGGGCGAAGATAGTCGTGTATCTGTTGATCGCTGGAGTAGGAGTTGGGCCAGTATTCCAGACGCCCTTGATTGCGCTGCAAGCGCACACTGCAGAGAAGGACCTGACAGCCGCCATGTCTGCAATGACGTTCGTGAGGAATCTCTTCACCAGTATGTCGGTCGTGGTTGGAAGCGTCATTCTGCAGAGCAAGCTCGGAGGCGGCTCCTTGAGCAATCTGCATGCAGTGCAGGGAGACTTGAGCGTCTATGTCAAGGCTCTGAGGACCATGTGGATCTTCTACACCTCGGTGTGCGCAGTCATGATACCTGCTGCATTGCTTATCAAGCCAAAGGATCTCCGGCGGAGAGAAGCGCTCGAGGAGAATATAGAGTAGTAGAAATAGACCTGGAAACGTCGTATGATCGTTGCCAGCCGAGCTTCAGCTGCTCTATTCCAACGTGTTACCATGCTTGCACTAGCGAGTATGTCAATCTTGGTGTCAAGATTTTTCTGCGTTCCTGATGATCAGATACGATGTCGCAGACGCAGTGCAATGCTTGACAGTTCCCTGCGACGACTCACACGCACTGCAGCATGACAGCCGATGAAGGCGGAGCCCCTTCACGAAAGAGACAATAGGCGCTCGGATCCTGTTTCAGAAGGACGCCGTAACAACATCGTGTGCTCAAAATTTCTCTTCGTTCTCCTGGCTGCCTCTCCCCAGGTCTTCCCACCGGCACTGTCTAGCCGTCCACGTGTCTCCTTCTCATCTACTCATAACACCACAATCCTATTTCCTCTTCACCATAGCACCACTCTTTGATCGCTGAGGTGCTACACACATTTAAGCCCTTGGCTAGCCATCTGCGCGCAAAGAGATGCTTCAAGGCAAGCCGACCGCGAAATAATGCTACTAATACTATTGCTGCGCTGTGCCTGCGCTTCTTTGCGCTCCAAATATATATTTCCCTCCCAAGCCCTCGTACGCGCAAAGTCAATCTTCGTAACAGGGGAGGGTATCGCAGAGTTGACGCCTAATTCAAGAAGCCCTTGCAATTCGCAGAGCCGCAAAGACATGGGATGCGGTCGGTGGCGCCAATTTCACGCTCAAATTTGTAATCATAGGTGAGTTCGTCATCTGCGAAGGAATTAGCTTGGTTCTTCTTGAAGTTAAGGTCACGATTCACTCACTCTTCTGTATGTCCTTGAGAGCATAAATGACGATTCTTGGCGTGCCCTCGACCTTGATGATTTTCGCAGTGCAATTCGGACTGCAAGAATGGTTGATGAAACGTGCGATACCACCCTTCTTGGTTGCGTCGACGATCTCGTCGTCCAGCATGCGGAAGAGATAGGATGAGCCAACGCCCTGTTTGTCGTACCTGATCTCGCGCATGTCGGCCACTTTTTGTCGGACTTTCTCCCCGACGTATTCAATGATGAGATCGTTGATGGCGATAGTTTCCTCTGCATACAGACCCCAGCCGTGAATCGCAGATCTGTCGAACTTGACGAGCTTTTTTCGTTTCTTGAGCTGATTGAAGCGGATGGCAACGTCAGCATCGCCCACATTAGTCAGGCTTTGCTTTTGCAGATTGATGTCGTTGACCAGACGTCTGTTGTTGACACGATTGGAGCGTGAGGTGGCAGTCGTGACGACCCTCTCGACAGCCGCTGCTTTCGCCGCCTCGGCCGCAGCACTAGGAGTTGCCTTCGCCAGTGCTTGTCGTTCTTCGCGAGCCTTTTGGACCTTGATGCGATGGGGAAGGTACCTAGACTTCTCCTCGTTCATAATCTTCTTGACTCCCTCTGTCCGAGCAGCGCCGGTCGGGTTGGGGACGTAGTAGCCAGGAATAAGAGGCTCGGGCTGCGCCGTGCCGGGTTCGCCGTCGGTGTTCAAGGCCTTGATCTCCTTTTGTTTCCATGCCCACAGCTTCACATTGCCCACATCATAAGCGTCGTATTCAGCCAGAGCACGTTTGGCAAAAGCCAAATCTTCGTTGTCCTTGATGAATGACTGCCAACCATCAATATCAAGCACGATCGAGCGGTCCTCTTCGACTGTCCTCCGAGGTTTGTCGAAGGTCAGGTGAAGCTCGACACCATCGTCGTCCGCGACCGATTGGAGCTCACGCTCTTTCTCTTCGATCTTGGTAATGATTGGAGCAACAGGCTTCTCATCCGCCTCGGCTTTCTTGAGCTCAGCTTGAAGCGCCTCTCGCTCTTCCTTCTCTTCGCGCTCTTGCTTCTTGGTCTTTCGCTTCCGCTTCGGCTTCTCCTTGACTGCTTTGCCGTCTTCGACTACGGGCGTCCTCTCCTGCACTTTGCTCGCCGCGAGAGTGTGATCGACGGCACCGTCCTGCTGCTCGCCCTTCACCTGGAACAGGGCATCGTCGTCTCTAGAACGCTGGCGAATGTACAATTCAGTCCTGGCTCTTGTCGCATATCTCGAGGTACGAGGTAGGGTGTTGACTACGAGCTCGAGCTCACGAGTCGCAAGGTCCTCAGGCTCCTTATGCAAGAGGTGACCGAGCATGTCTTTGTGGAACGCGTCAAACGTCTCCTTCTCTTCGTCTTCCCACTCGCTGACCTTCCGACGCTTATGTTTTGGCGTGTCCGCCACGGAATCGGTATCGAACGGCGTAGACGTACGACTCGCACGGCTGAGTGGCCGACTCTCCTGCTCTTCTGTATCACCGCGCGTCGCTGACGTCTGGCGCTCGTCGTCGGAGTCGTCTTCTTCCTCCACGAACATTTGCTGTAGTCGGAAATGCAAGCCACGCGCATGCTGGGACGGCCTCGCGGCGGGTTTGCGCCGCCTTTCATCAATGAATGCATTGCCAGGCTCCTTGCTTCTCGTGTCGCCCTTTGTGCCTCGGTGATGAGGATCGTGTGGTCGCAAAGGTCTTGAGTGAGACAAAGGATATCCTCGTCGGCCTTTAGGCGTATCTGGGGGCGTGTCGCCTGCTTTGTTGAATAGCAATGAGCCTCCTTTGTCATTCTCGGCAGGATCTCGCAGCCCAAGCTTCCTACGCTTCTCGACATGTCGAGCTGGATCGAGGCTCTCATGGAAAATTGGGATGGCGATTCTCGTTTTGATGTCGCTCATGATCTTGTCTCGCAGCTCTGTCCGAAGCTGTTCCAACGCACCCAGCACGGGATCGAGATTTTCAGCTCGATTTTTCTTCTCGATCTCTAGATCTTCGGCTTCCTCTCGCTGCAGTCGCTCAAGTTCTTCCCGCTTCTTGCTCTCGGCCATGACACGCTCAGGGCTGGGACTCCGTTCATAATCTGGATTGCCGTATTTCTGACACTCCATTGCCATTTTGTACGTGAAAAGCGCCCCTTGATTGCACTCGTTGAAGCACCTCTCGGTCTCGTCTTCTCCACGTTTGGAATCCTCGAAGATGACATAGTAGCCGGTCTTGTCCAGACGCACTTCTCGCCAGTCGAACGCCTTTAAGCGTTTTTTCAGATGTGGGATCGTTGTTCCCAGCACTGGCACCGACCGGTGCGGGATGTGAATGTATGGCTTTCGCTTGATCTTACCGAGGATGGGAGTATCCTCAATCAGTGCCGCAGCTCCTGTTCGAGGGTTTGGTGGTACATCGCCGGTCGTTGGGGCCTCGGCTCGACCTCGTGGCCCTGCAGGAGGCGGCTTCGATTTCTTCCCCGATGGACCTTTGGGAGCTGTGGGTGGAGGGGCAAGGAAATCCTTGGTCTTCGTTTCTGCTGGCGCAGACGGTGGTGCGACTGGTTGAAGCTTTTGTTGTTCCTCGCGAGCCTGTTTCAATGCTTGCTCCACGTAACGCTTGCATCTTCGCCCTTCTCGATCCAACTCGACCCGAATTGTATGCAAGCCAATTCGCCCACCATTGAATTCTGATTCGGCTCGCTTCGCCGCGGCAACCGCAGATACATCTACGCCGTCTCTCACGCCATCCCTGTACTTAATCAACGCGATGCCGAGAAAACTTCCTGTCTCTGGATCCGTCTTGTTCTGCACGCTGGAGATGCTACCAAACGTGCTGAAGTTGAGCCTCAACACTGTTTCTGCCAAGAACGGGTCGAAGCCGACGGCAACGACCTGCTGTGCCTCGCCAGGTCCGATCGAATATCGGTCGACCTTGTAGGGTGGCAAGGTGTAGGGAGCAATTCGCAAGATGGCTTTGCTGGGCTGTGTCTTTGGCCTGCAGACGCCGGACATGTACCCAGGGATTGCCAATCGAGGATCTGGTGGCGGATCCGGCTCATATGTCTGCAATTATCCATGTGTCAGCGAAAGGGTGCAGAGCGGTCTTCTCATCTTCAAGTTATTCGCGGCATTTTGTACAAGCTCAGCAAAATATGAAATGTGTAGCGTACCTCTGCGCCAAAGTCTCTTTTCTTGAACGCGGCCCGTTTTCGTTCTTCTCTGCTGAGCTTGTTGTCCAATTCTGGATCCCAAACCGCTCTGTACCCTTTCACTGACCCAGGTGGCGGCAGCATTTGCGGACGCTGCTTTTGTGGCTGTTGGGAGAATTCTGAGATGTCCGAGGGTGGCATGTGCGAGGGGTGCGAAGCAGCGCCATCAAGAGATGCCATTTCTGAGGCGGTTCTCGAGTAGTGCGGAGTGTGGCCCTTTGGCGACGAGGATGCTGTGTGGGCGGTGAGAGGGGTGTAGCCGTTTGCAGAGGACTTGCTGTTGCTGGCGAAGGTCTGCGAGTTGCGCGAGAACACCGATGACACCGTGCTGTTGAGGGAGCTGGCAGACCCCACGCCGTGCAACATATCGCCGTGCTCCGCAATCTGCGCCTCATCGGAGCAGGGAGAGGTGTAGTGATTACCATTGTCGGCGGCGTTGGCAAGCCTCGAGGGGTGGGATGGCATGGCTGGAGGTGGTGGTGCGTGAGTGAAGTCTGCTACAGCCTCGCGCTTCCGCTTTAGAGACCTGGGAGAAATGCTCCCGTTGGTGGCCTCAATGCTCGCCGTCTGCGACATGATGCCGCCGCGACGCTCACTTCAACCTCATCTCCCGCAGCAGATTTGAGAGAAATGCGGCATTCGTGGCGCGCAGAAGGGTGGTGATGGGGTTGGAGGTGGTGGAGTGGACGCGTGAGGAGCGCCGGCCAACTTTTCCGAGGTCGCGCGACGTGGAGTGCGGCAAGCACCGGGGATGAATCGCGCCTGCGGCGGCGGAGCGCTCAGAGAGGAAGAAATGTCGCGTCGGCGATGGAAATGCAGCTTTTGCGGGGATTGCGTATGCGGTGCGGCCGCGAAGGGCGGTGATGGGAGCGAGTGCTGATGGTCGAGGTGGATGGAGAGAGGTGCGCCGCTGCTGCTCTCAAGGAGTCGTCAGGCATCCGTGCGCAGCTGGGTTTCTTGCATTCCTCCACCTTCTCCTGTGCGGACCCTCTCAGCCACTTATTCCCACGCACTCACAACATCGCCATACACGCAAGTTTTGGGATGCAAACGCGAGATGGAACCACCTCCTCTTGTGCCGATGGTCGAAATTGCGCTCGCCAGACTCATACCAGCAACGGCAGACGAGACCAAGGCGACATCTTCATCACGCCGGGCCGTCCTACGCTGGCTGTGTCAACTTGGAGAGCATCAGAGGCAATATCCATAGAAATACATTGTTCAGCGGATGATTCATGGTAGACTGTGATGCTTCTCGAGCGGTATCCATCGCTCCTCCTGGTCACGTGACCAGAGGCATCCCGGGACAAACATTACACTAGATGCCACGAGAATGGCAGACCTTGACCATTGAGAGCTAACATAGCTGGTCACGGCGCTTTGTTGTGGACATGGGCTCGACGGTCCGCAAAGCCGTTGTGTAAGCATCAGTTGCAGGATCCAAAAAAGCCGAAATCGTGCCCGACGTTGACTGCAACATGATTCATCAAGACCATCGAGCCACTCACTCCCTCTCCTTACACAGACATGATTGTTGAAACGGGAGTTCAAAGTGGAGTGGGAATTGCAATACTCTTCGATTTACCTTAAACCTTGAACTGCCTCTTGATCCCAGGATACTGATGCACAGATAAACCACATGCCCACCGACCTCCACCGCCGCGACTACTCGACATCACCATGAAATGCAAGCAGCCGAGTCAAATTTCGAGCAACGCTGAGGCAATTATCGAAGATCGCATGTGACATAGTACTGCGGAAAATGTCAATCGTGCACGGATCCATGGTCCGGTTTTGTAACTATTTGGTTACCAAGTCATCGTTCAGGAATGCAAGCACCGCACATCAAAGACTCTTGCTTTCACCTTGATGAACATGAGATTTCGCAACAGCACGGCTGAGCGCAGACATTCTCAGAGCCGACTTCAGCCTGAGGAGGTCATGTGGATGTGATGTCTCTCTGCTGACGCTACGCAGCGAGCGTGAGATCTAAGTCTAATTTCCGCATACGAAAACAAAGACTTCATGCGCGCCGGTATGCGTGCTTTTACAGTTGATGGTATCACACTGATTGCCGCTCCATTATGATTCGTGGTCTTCCATAACGCCATAACACAAAGTAAACGCCATAAGAAACAGCTTTGCTCCTCAGAGATCCTCCACCGGGTCCAACTGAAAACAGCCGTCCTCGTCCTGATCACCAAAAAGATCATCCAATGCCTTACTCGGCGCAGCAGGCATGATCTCGAGCTCTTCATCCCCATTGTTCAATTCGAGCGCTGAGAGTCGCAGCAGATTGTCCAACGTGGACATCGCCGTCTGCTTCTTGGGCTCTTGTTTCATCTGTGGCCGAGCGTGGGTGCTAGAGAGGGGTGCTCGACCAGAAGCCGATACTGTTCTACCTCTGGAGTAGCCGATTGTGCTGTTGGAAGCTGCTTTGGCAGCGGCGAAGCGTGGGTTGCCTGTGACCGGAGCCGGTTTTCGTGCTACGGTTGATGATGGCGCGCCAGTGAGGCGAGCTTTGGACAAGGGAGCGGGTCTGGCAATGGTTTTGCTGCTCAGTGCTGATGCTGCAGTCTTCGCTCGCAGTGAAGAGGGCGCAGCTTTGGGCAGGGCCGCGCTGGTGGACCTAATCGAAAGAGGCTTGGGAGCTCTCTTGGCCTTTGCGGCTTCCTCTTTCTTCCACTGAACTTCAGCTTTCTTGATCTTCTCTTCGAGATCGCTGAACTCGTCGTCATTGTCTCTGAACGTTCCATACTCTGCCATCCATCCTCTCGTCAGGTTCTCGCCCTTGAGGACGTCCAGATTCATAGGATAGGGCAGAATGTCATCTGGGTCGTCGTTCAATGGCACTCCTCGCGGTGCCATGTACTCAATCTCACGTTCCTCGGGATCGGTATTGAGCACATCATGAGCCGTATCAAGACTCTCATGGACTTTGATCTTCGATCGTCGCAATCGCGGGGATGTGGGCTTCGGCTTCTCCTCCAGTGCCACTTGCAAAGCGGGAGTCTGAAGTGCCTTCGCATTTGTTGTCTTGTTGCCCAAGGGCGCTCGAGGGCGATTGTTTGCGGGCGTCACAAAGGCGTTCAGATTTACTTTGCCTTCTATGCCGCCCGCCTTGCCAAAGTCCAGCTTCAAATTCTCATCGTGCTTGTTGCCACGCGCAGGCGTCTTGAAGGCCGGCTGGTTCGCCGGCGTGTTTGGGGCCAGGCCGCGAACGCTCTGGTTCAGCGGCTTTGCAGCGGCGACTTGCTGCTGCGCATTGATGGCATTTTCATCTTGATTGCGAGTTGCGAACATGGCTGATGTGGCAACGCGAGTCCCGGTTATTGCGGCATTGCTTGCAGCGGTCCAGTATTGGTTGTCGTGTGGTCGATGGTGGAGTGTTTACACTTGCAAACACGGAGAGTCGGGGTCGAGATAGGCGCTATCCCCTTGAACCCTGTCACTTTCATTCAGTTTGGTGGGCGGGCCATTTCCAGCATCAGCGACCAGGCACTACTCACCAGCTTACCGCAACTCCAACCACAGCAAAGACCACTTCCCATCCCTTCCTGACATTCCACCGCCACCATCGACACCGTCCACTCTCACCACTTCCTCTACAAAGCTCCGCCGCCATGGATCAGATCAAGAAGGTGAGTTCCCTGACTGCTCTCGCTATGCCCCTCAATCTGCATTCCACACGCACAACATGCGTTCCATGGCCTTCTTTGCGCCCGAGCACAATCACGCATTGGCCTGGTGTGCTTGCCGCAAGCAGACCTGACTCAGTAGCCTCAGCCCAGTCATAAATTAACAATGTTCTCAGCGCATGAACGCCCTCCGCCTCGAGGCCGACGAATCTGCCGGCAAGGTTGAAGAGTTGTCCGCCAAAGTCAAGGCCTTAGAGCAGGAGAACTTGCAGAAGGAGCAAGAAATTACATCGCTGCAGCACAAGACCTCCATGCTTGAGCAGGAGGTGGAGAAGTTGGAGAAGATGCACAGCGAGGCCAAGTTGGCTGCGGACGACTCAGCACAGCACGGCACACAGAACGAGACGCTGACGAGGAAGCTGCAATTGCTCGAGGAGGAGGCCGAAGCGAATGACAAGCAATTGCGCGAGACCAATGAGAAGTACGTAAAACCACCAGTCACAACTACTCCGAGTGTGCCCCTAATGTGGTGGAACGAATGGACGTCTCGGTGCGAGGCCCACAGGGTCCTGCGATGAGATTTACGATTGATGCTGATTGTTTTGCGTATCACAGACTTCGTCAAACAGATGTCAAGGCCGGTCACTATGAGAGAAAGGTTCAGGCACTCGAGCTCTCCGCCGAGCAATGGGAGCAGAAGTACGAGGAGATGGCCAAGAAATACACGGAGACGAAGAAGGAACTCGACGACTTTGTTGCCGAGATTGGCAACATCTAAACATGAGGCGATCTGCACAGCCTGCATTGCTGTGATAGCGTGGTAGGCTTGCCAATGTCAGCGCGTTGAAGCAGGAGAGGGGGCCATGGAACTAGCGGCGCAGCAGTCAAGGACAATCGCTTCGAGAGTGGCATATTGCAAAGGAAGGATTTCAGAGCAAGCATTCAGGAGGCGCATACCTGAGACTTTCACTTCTCAGACCTTGGCTGCGTAATAGAATGTGGCATCCATGCCAACATGTGCAGGCTGGAGTGCTACTGCAGCAGGAACCCCTTAATACCAAACCAATTTCATTCCTCAGTCATGCCGCGACAGATCAGCCAAGATGTCGAGATGTGCGACCTTGTGTTGTCTCTTACAACTCTGCTGTCACAACTCGGTTCATGAGCTTACGACGCGCAAGAATTTGCCAGGCCAATGCTCCGACGTGCACAATGTTGCTTGAGTATAGCAGACTAGGAATTAGAAATTGGGATCCATCTGGCGTACATGGTCAACTTGCATCCGTGCAACGGGCATTCAAGCCGAAAGTCGGTGAAGAAGGAGGGTATCATAATTCAATCGCAAGGGCAAGCTCGCGTTTTCGCTGCTCTACTTGTAACAACTAGCAATGTAACAAATTAAGCTGCAGAAGAAACAAATCAAGTTATCATGCTGATCCAGTCGCTTTCCTTTGTATACACACCCGAACGCCATTTTCCAAGTCGGAGGTGATCACACTCAAAGTTTCTCAGTTGTTCTGCTGGCTGTTCAAGATCCTCAGGATAGCGAGGAACAAGTTCAAGATATCCAGGTACAGGCTGATCGCCGCTGCAATCTCCTCCTCGACATGGTAATGGCGGAGGATCAATTGTGTGTCAACGAGAATGTATCCGGAGAAGATAAGTGCGGCGACGATGCCGTAGCCAAGTTCGACGCCGCTGCTGTAGGGGAAGAAGGCAGACATGAAGCCGAAGATGATGAGTACCCAAAGCGCGCCGAAGAGGTAGGGCATCCAAGAGGTGAAGTCATACTTGGTCTGGCAGGCGAAGAGGGAAAGGAAGACGAAGATTGCCAGGGTGAAGATCAGCGCTTGAAGGACGATGCGAGATTCGTAGAAGGAGGTGATGACGGAAATGCTGTAGGCCTTTGTTGCGACATTGTCAGTGGGACAGGTCTGCTGATACTACACCGAATTTGACGTACCTCCATCGCTGTGAAAACGCCCAAGAACGCGAGGTTCATCGGATAGCTCTTCCTCTTCCAAAAGGTCAAGAGCATGAAGCCGATGGCTCCAAAGAGAGAGACCCACATCGCCCATTGATTCGACTGAATCCAGGTCTTGTATGACGTCGAGAAAAACGAGACTGCGCTCAGCGCGGTGGTGAGCAGAAGTTGTACCGTGAGGATTGCGTAGACTTTGCGGATGAATTGCATGCGAATTGGCAGAGTGGCTTCTGCGACTGAGCCTCCGAACTATGCATCCCTATCAGCACGGTCTCCTGCTTCCAGTTGACTCTGTCCTCGAACATCTTCCTACCTTAAAGTCATCCGGCACATTGTCATCCTCGCTTCTTGCCTCTCCCATCAACGGCTCAGCCTGGTATGAAGGTGGCGCCTGCGAGTAACTCGGCGCCTGGTCCTCGAAGCTGTCGCGCTGCGGCGCAGGCGTGTACTTCGTGTTGGCTGCCATCGTGAGCGGTGCTAATCGAAGATTGTCGGGTGGCGCGTCTGCAGTGAGGTATCCAGTGAGGTGTTCGCTCGAAGGGATGGGTCGAAGTGGTGAGGATCTGGTGATGGAACCCTGGAGAAGGGTGTGCAGCCTGCGCGAGCTGCAGGAGCGTTGTGTGGTGACGAGTGGCTTTGTCACGCGGGGCTTAGCGCGAATTCGCCGAGCACGTGAATGTTGGTCTGTGCGGCCATATGACCTTTTTGGTATCTATCGAATTGTACATGGAGAATCCATGTGAAGCATGTACCTGACGTGTAGTAGTCGCGATCGTTAGATTACCCGGGCATTATTGCACCTGTGCATCAGGCAGATCATGTGTGAGGCTGAAGTCGGCAACCCTCGTCGTGCTAGATTGAACCACATCACAATCGGACGAGCCTCTGAAGATATGCTACAGCTGCACCTGGACATTGTACCTCGTGATCATCTCATATTCGGGCTCTCGGAAGCTTTCACGAGGCCTTACCAATCACACAAGGATGGTGATTGCTCCATCCATTCTTGGGCGCGGCATCCGGGTCATCTGCTCTGCTCTGCCTCGTCTGCTTCATGTTTTCGAATATCTTCTTCGCTAATCACGACAATTCCCACCGGAATCCTTCTCCACTCAGTCAATGTTCCGAATTGCTGGCATCTCATCACGCGTCATCCGGCACCCAAAGCAGTGCTGAGAACTGGCTGGTCGCTGGTGTGATGGCTTGTGGGCTTGTGTGTCCTGAAATCGCCCATCTCAGAGGTGGCGATAGTGAGTCTCTTAAATGTCTAGCTGATCTAGAAGTCTTGTAGAACATCGACGCCTGGGTACCAGCACTCCTACTCCCGCGCTCATAATGCAATACTCGATTGACCGTTCGATCTGACCCACTCCGTCTCAACTCTAAAATACACCCACACCCACCGTCGCGTGAGTTCCAGAACCTCGAGCAAGAAGATACCACCTTCGACACCGTCCAGTTTCACCAGAGCAAGAGATAATTTCCATGACCAGGCAAAGCGAAGTCCGAGATCGAATCCGACGACCAGATAGTAAATGACCGGATGTCTGAACACGCGTACCTGACGCAGGCCATAAGGAGATTTGTGACGATGTCTTACGAGTAAAGTCAGGTCCCAATCCATGGAGACATCCCACCAAAATGAGTAAAGCGAGTTGACCAGGGCTGCTAATCGCCTGTATCAAAATTATTAGCACATCTTCCACATCCGTCGTACGCCTTCTTAACATACCAAAACACCTTCCACGTCGGATCCTTCCCACTAATCGAGCTCAGGATAATTACCGGGAAAGCCGTCGCATACTTCAACGCGTTCGCCTTCTGGCCCTCGATAATACACTGCCTTAACCGGACCACAAATGGCCACGCGATTGCCAATGGCACAATGAATTCATGCCCACATGCCCGATCCGGCCGATTTGTCGTATGCAACCCCTTGAAAAACATGCAAAATACCACGAGAATCTCCGAGATGGGTTTCGAATATGAAGTCAGAGCATCTGCCAGCAGAACATCTCCGAATTTCTCCCCTTTGGGCTTAGCGATTCCGCCGGGCGCGCAGCGAAGGAGGCCCGTGAAGAGGCGGGAGACGCCGAACGCGTTACTTGTTCCGAAGAAGTTGCGAGCCCAGGGAAGTCGTGGTAGGAAGAGGACGGCGAGGAGGATGAAGAAGAGGAGGTTGGGGATCCAGTCATATGCGATGACGAGGTCTGTGTTGCCGAGTGTCAAAAACCAGAACAGGGTGATGGCTCCTGCCCACAATCCACTTAAGACGGTCGCCAGGCGATACGTCGAAGTGTGTAAAGGTGGCTCATCTTGGGTTGGTCGAGAAGGATAGTGGATCAGCGCGTAGATATCAATGTTCAGGAGGTGGAAGCCGTGAAGATTGAATGCCCAGAACCAGAAACCGAGGATGAACTCCAGTTGTAGACGGAAAGGGAGGGGCAGTACCCGGCTGAAGGCATCTGGGCCTTCGGCCGGGCTTTCTTTGGCCATGTCCTGTGGATGGGCTTTTTTGATTATCTGTCTGTCTACGAGAAACGAGATCAGAGTCCGTCCGGCGGAAGTTTTGAAGTGTGGCTGCGGAACACTACTGTACCCTGCAGCGGGAGCGGCAAGTGGGGCGAATTCGCCGCACTGACCTCAGCACAAGCCGCGCAGCACATGCGGAGGAATGGTTGTCGATGCGAAAAGTAAAACTCGTCGTCTATGCGCAGACAGGCCTTGATGCAAACATTACCGACTATGCGATATCTACAAAGTAATCTGCGCCCTCTTTGGAGCATGTCGTCGTGCGCCCACGCTGCGTCCAAATGTTCCGCCGACGATCATAAAGCCGCGGTGCCCAATCTATTATCTATAGTCATCCCGTCATCCGATGCGCCGTGCCAGTTTCATCAGGCTTGTTCCACGCCTTTTTACATGACAATCCGTCTAGCTGCGCACTCAAGCATCGAAAAGAGGAGACACAACATAAACGCCACGAGATTCCATCTCAAAGACGACTGATTTTGTGACAGGTTGTGTTGTCACGAGCAAGACCGCCTCTGCATTTATTTCCTGTGTAACGTCAGCTGTAGTCCGAGAGTCTGCGTATCGATTCAGGGCCGACTTACTTTCGCTGCGGCATATATTAGCGCATTCATGTTCGGTCTCCCCGTGATTTTGGTATCGATTATGATAGCATTTGGATCGGCTCGCAGCACCAGATCCATTACATCCTTTCCGTACGTGATGGCCGGATTCCTCGTGCTCCACACCAGTCTGATTGGCCAGTTCGGATGCGTATTCATGAACGCCATGCAAGGAGATATGCCTGAGCCCGTAGCAGCGATGACAATGGGCTTGAAGAGCATGGGCACCTCCATCACACCCAGGAACACCCGGCCGCGTGTCCAGACTTTATCCTGTCGCGACCCAGGCTCGATCATTTTCTTGGTCCAGTCGCCGGCATTCGAGATGACTACGGAGAAGCCCTGCTTTCCATCGGCTCGCGGGATTGTGGCGAATGTGTGATAGTCGCCGAACGGTGAAGAAGCGATGCGGATCGAGTGTCCCACTCGAGGGAGTTTGTAATCGAAGTCACATTTCAGGGCGTGGTTTGAGAGCTTTGTTGCTGTGAATGACCGGTGTCTGATGATCGCCCAGGGGTAGATGACGAGGATGGTGACGACGAGTGTACACCAGAACGGCGGCGATTGGATGAGTGCAGTCCCGAGAGGCTTGTCCGTCGCAAGGCAAGTCAAAATTACTAGAATCCAAATCATGACTGTCATCAACCAGCCCAGATACCTGTGAGTCATCTCCCAGACGTTGTGTTGCTTGATCCGAAACGTTGGGTGCGACATGCCGACGATCGTGAGAAGTGAAGCCAGAATGATGCTAGTGGTGACGTAGAGTCCAATCTGAACCAGATGGCGATGCCCTCCTCTAAGATTCTGGATTGGGTGTATGAAAACAAGGACTGAGAAGTAGATGAACCACACAGCAGCACTGGCGCCGCAGCCGCTGTGTATACCTCCGTGTGAGTACTGTCCCGTCGGTCAGCTTGAAACAAAAACCACCGAGCAGTGCCGGCTGATCAGGGAGATGACGACCTACAATTCTTACAGCTCTCCTTCGCAGAAAGAGTGGCCAGTGCGAACAGAGATGAGTGAGCTTTATCCAGCTGTTGGCCAGATTGTCATGCCGGACGAGGACACTAGCCAGAATGTTGCTTGCGAATCCAATACCGGCCGTGTTCGGGGTTGTGTGTGGCCGCGTGACGGCTAGCACCAAGATGGCCAACATATTGGTGACAAAACAGAACGTAAACAACCGTCGATAGGCTGTGAACCAGCCATGTCTGAAGTTGAGCCACGGTTCATATCCCTTCAACGTAGGCATGGGATACTGCGCCATGTAGGCGTCCATATATTCCTTTGTGGCGATACGATTCGCATAGAGAAGCTTCAGCTCCTCATCACTGAGAGGAGCAGACTTGGGGAGGAGAGATAGATCCGTGTGATCGCTGTCAATGCTATTGTAGCAGAGCTTCTCTTCACTCAGGTGAGCGGCCTTGGGGAGAAGCGATATGTCCGTGTGATTGCTGTTGTTGTTGTTGCAGCAGAGCTCGGAAAAGGATTCGGTATACAGTGAAGACTGGCATCTCTCTTCGTCTTGATCAACCCTTTCGTTCTCTGATGGAATTTGCAACATTTGAGCAGATGTCGACAACCGAGTGCAAGCAAGGTGATCTGTGAGCGAGTGTGTGAAGAGCAATTCAAGTGTGCATCCTAAGCGACACCAGTGTGGCAGGCGACTTATACAGTGGGACATGAGCGCACACACTTACGACGGGTCCTATTCCAGGCTGGAAGCCCATGTCGTTTCAGAAGCCCTGCGTCGGTTGCTCTCGTATACACGTCTTCATCCTCGCAGCCCAGCGGCCGCTTAACAGGATTCTCGCTTGGCTTCACATGACATTGATCAAATTGCTATCCATAGTGCCAGTATGCCAGAGTCCCGTGGAGGTGGATACTTGCTTCAATGTATGGAGCCACGTTATTGTGCCTCATGTTGACAAGGAGGGCATCGATGATCCACATCCGTATCGAGTCTCGCGAAAGCTTTGACATATGCTGTCCACTAATAAGTGCTCGGCAGATGGAATGATTAGTGGTGGCGTTACCATGAATGACTGTCCATTCAGAGGTGCCATTCGCAGACCGGGCGTGTATGCGTGTGTGTCCTGCATTGGGACCACGCTGCCCACCTTGTCACCCCATCGATATTGCTCGCTGCAAATAGCAACTGTTGTGTTGGTGTATACATGAGCAACAGGTGCATAGACTCCTTGAGATGCATTTTCATGCTCGGGGTGCGTCCCTGTCCAAGTCTGGAACAATGTAGTGCGATGCATGCCGTCTAGCTCAACCCTAAACAAGCTTCATAATTCAAGAGTTGAGTATACAAATTTGCCTTGAACCACTGAGTGGGGAGCACGTCGGATTAGCACAGCCACTATGTCCCAAAAATTTACGAGGAGACGGCAGCCTCTGAGCCTGTAGCTCGGCAATTGTTGGACCACCAGGCCTCAATCCAATCGAGTCGGTTGCTCGGCAATATCGTATGCAAGGCTGCTCCTAGACGGCAGATGGCGGCGCTCGGATACCTGCAATGGCTAGTGCACACAGCATAGTATAGAATGCACGTGGCGCTTCTTCGACGCGGACCGCGTTTCCGAATGATCGATTTCTCCGCCTTGGCTAGGTACTCTTGGGTTGCAGACAGAGTGCTTTGCTGCAGCACATAACGTCCACGAGGCAGATGCAGCCGCGGTTACGATCTTCACGGCCGGCGCAGGCCGTTGCATGGGTGGGAGAGCCAGCCATTCGATCTCGGCAAGGCAAGCGAATGAAAATGGTGCAAGAGGCATGCTTTCCGTTGTTCCGTCAAACCATGTCCAGGCAGAGGTCAGCATCTCTACCGAGAAATGTAAGTGGCGCTTGTCGACTTGCGATCTGCCTTTCGCCACTCGTCTTACATGTGTCTCTCGTACAGAAATTCGATCGGCGCTTGGCACCGGGCTCAGGCTGCCCCTAAGATCAATGCAAACACTTACGCCGTCTGGTATAGCAACGCAGGATAGCCCGGTTTGCGCAACCACGAGTCTTCCCTCAATTCAGGCCTGCTGAGGCCGACGTCGATGCTCCATCCATGATTGCTACGTGAAACGCGGATTCGTATCTAGACTGGTTAAGGCGCGTAGCGGCGGTTTCTCTGGTAAAGTGTTAGACACCTGGTCAGCTCGTGACCGGGCCGCGCTGAGGGCAGAAGGGGAGGCTGATCTCCGCGCCTTCGGCCGTGAGCTGGCATTCGTAGCGCGGCGGGATTGATGTATTCTGAGAATGTTCTAGTGGCATGAACCTTGAAAGGAAAAAGGAAGTGATGTGAGGTTTTGCTTTGCACGTGCTTGTCACATGCGCACGCCAAGCATGCCGAAGGACCACAAAGCATCTTGCACAGTTCCTCTCGTGTGCAGCACCGTCCTGTAATGCGGTGCATCCTGTCTGTTTCCACTTCGACTTTCAATTCGCGAATCACGCCAATTCAGACGAGCCCTGTCCTCCACCGCTTCTGCTCTGGATAACGGCATACATGAGCGCGCGATCCGAAGGCTCATGTTATTGGCCCACGTAGGAGAGCTGTGCGACAAGATCGCGTATCGCAAAACACATTTGACTTCTGCTAGATCTGCTAGAGTCAGAAATCCACTTCACATCCCAGGCGATGCCTGAAAATAGATCTTGCGCTGAAATCCGTATATGCAACACCTTAAGAAGTGCAGTCGCTTGCCAACAACTACCGTGCCGCTGGTCCTCACCGCACATTTCCACCGAGACTGCCGGAGGGCTTAGATACGGAGGGCTTAGATACGAATGACGGCATGCGATGATCCCTACAATAGACACATCAGTCTGCCTAACTGGCTACAATTCAAGCAACGAAAACTCAATTCAAGAACTCGTGTCCGCCCGTGCATGAAAGAAAAGGGCGAAGGTGCGCTTGCTTGAATTCTGTATTCATGATTAGAAGGGCATTCTCTCAAGCTGTGATCCCAGCATACTTCATCCGAAGATCGGCTCAGCCACATGTGCAAGATACGGATCCGAGCGCGATCCGATAGTTCGTAGGCATAACTCTCCCCCTCTTGCCTCCTTGATGTTCCGTGGAAGTCTACATCAACCTCAATTCCAGTCGCGACGAGCCGCAAAGCTCTGCCGAAGCACTCGTCATTACTGATACGAAACCCGGGTGGGTCAATTTCTGGTCTAATAAGCGGATACGTAGCACGCGTGCAAGACCTAAGAGCATTACGTGCAGAGTAGGCGAGATCTGGGCAGTGAGACTCGTACCTGAGCCAACACAACTCGGACTTTTGCCTGGTCATCTCCCAGAAATCTGGACTTCTGGTCCACACGCGGCCTGCTACAGTTTATCCAATATCAGGTTTCCAATTCCTGATATATTTGTATCTAGAAACGCACTCGAACTTTTCGGAAGAGAGTTGGGTATCGTACGCGAAGCCAACGTGCTGACAAACGAACTTACTACTGTGCCGCGCACGAAACGCTCATCCATGCCACCTCAGCACCAAAAGTCGACCACTGGTGGTGCGACTACTACTCAATTGCAACCTCATCGTCTTTGCCGTTCTTGCCATTCTTGTGTAGACCCAACAACTCCTTGCCTTTGTTGACGATCCCTCCGAAACTGCCCGTCCTACCACCATTGCCCGGTTTCTCTGCGTCAGACTCTCCCCTGGACAACCGCTTCTCCCTCTTCCTCTCCAAGCTTCGATCCCTTGCCTGTTGCGCGCCACTCTTGCCCAGCGTTGTCTGGTTGCCCTCGCCTCCGCGGCCCCAATGATATGTGCCCTGCATCTCTTTTGCGTGATGCACAGGCGTTGTGACGTCTTGTGCCAAGCGCGTCTGCTCAGGCGCATCTGGATTGGCTTTTGCCATGTTGCCTGAGCCTCCGCGACCAGTTGTGTACGTCGATGACTTGATGGTTGGGGTTTCAAGATCAGAGGTGCGCACGGCAGCAGAGGGGCGAGCGTTGACGTTGCCTGCGCCGCCGCGTCCGCCCATGTAAGTTTTGTCTGCGGCCATGTTGGCTCGGTCTTGAAGAGGGTACTTCTGGTATAGTATGTGCGAAAGCTGTTGTTCTACCTGATGGAGTCACAGCTGCGGTTCAATCTGCAAAGAGCTGTCGCAAGAGCTAGTGAAGCGGGATTCCTGCGGTCTTAGTTTCTCGAACAGCAGAATGCGATAGTTTGGGAGGTTGGGAGGAGATGGGGCGAGAGGAATGGGGACAAGGGAAAACGGGCGGATATGGATTGCATCAAAGACAACCAAGGAATTTCCTTCAGACCTCATGATCACGTTGGCGCCGCTCTTGGTAGCGACCCTGTGAGCACGACAGGCGGGCAGCAACAGTGCGGTTGCTGGGCCTGGGGCGTCATGCCGAGACGATCGCTTGACTGGGCGGGGCCTAGGACTAACGTAATGCGACCAGACATGACTTGTGGCTTGCGGGCGGTGGTTGAGCGAACGGGAATTGGGTTTGTGCCTTTGTCCACCATAAAAGGTAACGACATTGAACAAGCAGATGCGGTGGAGATCTGCTCTGTCACATGCAAGACGAGATCTGGAACAAGTGAAGTGAAGGGTTGTCGACTGCGATAGAGATAACAATTACTGTGATAGAGCGAGTCGACGCTCATTGGTGGCGACCGTGGCCAGGGTGTGTGGAGCTTGACTTCGTGACTGTACCTGGTCTCGTGCAACAATAATTCCGTCTGGAACATATACACTCCGAACGTACATGGTGACACTGGCACCAAACACCTTCGCCATGAGTGTGCCAGCGATTGCATCTCGCGCCGTATCGCGAGCCTGGACGGCCAGCTCCATTCGCCCATCTGCATCTCTCATCCACCAAAGTTGCGCGCAAACGAGCTCCCCACCCGCCTCCGAACGCCGATCTACAGCGACGGCAGCCTTTGCAAGAAACACCTGGGCTCAGAGAAGAGCATCATTGCATAAGCCCGAACAGCCATCACCCACCACGATCCACCATGCTGCCCGCCGCGCCTTCAGCGCGACCCCTCGTCCCGCCAAAGACCACCACTTCGACACGCTCAAATTCGTGCAACGTCTCCAGCAAGAAGGCTTCACCGAAGAGCAATCCCGCGCCATGATGGTCGTCCTCTCCGACGTCATCGAAGAGTCCATCCAAAATCTCACGCGCACCATGGTCTTGCGCGAAGACCAAGAAAAAGCGACCTACACCCAAAAAGTCGACTTTGCCAAACTGCGCTCCGAGCTCTTGTCCGCGGATAGCACGGAGTCGAGTCTGACGAGGGCGAGTCATGAGAGACTGTCGAATGAGTTGACGAAGTTGAACAACCGGCTGCGGGACGAGGTGCAGAGGACGCAGGCAAGTGTGAGGTTGGATTTGAATTTGGAGAAGGGCAGGATCAGGGAAGAGGCGAATTCGCAGGACTTGAAGATCAAAGAGACGGAGACGAGGATTGAGCAGGAGAGTGCTGCGCTGAGGGAGAGGTTGGAGGCGGTCAAGTTCTCGACGCTGCAGTGGTTGATGGGTGTGTGTACCGGTACGGCTGCTATTATTTTGGGTGTGTGGCGGCTGTTGATGTAGCATCTGGGGACAAATCCGGCGAGCAGCGAAAGCAAGCGTATAAGAAGCGGCTTTATATGGGCAACTTGGCATTGAGCGACTTCCATCACTGTCTGGTAGCAGGCTTTTTGCCAAACTCCACGATATGACTGCCCGGTGAGAACAAAGTCAATGCAGCACTCCTCCAAATGAAGGCCTTCAAACGGCTGGGTCCGGCGGTCAATTTCAGCCGCTGATCAGCCGTAGGGTATGATGCCTCGTGTCTAATTTGCGGCGCGACATGCTACCACTTCTTCGACTCTCTCGGCTCTCACGGTTCCAGCCATGACAGCCTGGCTATGCTTTCGAGAGCGTGGTCCGTCAATACTGACGAAGTATCACACCGTGGATCCTGGGCTCAACTCATGCCATCGGACAGAGGGATCTTCGCGCACCCCACGAATTGTGTTGGCCAAACTCCCCGAAGAGCTGACGGCTGAGCTCGCAGAACAGCAGCGTTCGTTTGCTGAGTGCAACCTCTCTTTTCGATGCAATCGCCCGCCAAACAACTTCCTGCCCGCATCGATGCGCTGCTTGATGCTCCTCTGTTGCCAAAACTTCCGTCCACGTGATACCGGACCAGGGGGCTGCCTCGTTCGGGGTTCAAAATGAGAGATCTCGTGCTTGAGCAGAGGAAGGTCGCGTTTGACGATCGTGCTAGAAAGGCCCGTAAAGCTACACCCGCTGATCCAGAGCTGTCAGAGCATCTGACAGGGAATCTGTAGTCATGTCCTCACAGGGTGCGCCATCTATTGATCATCTCGGACGAGGCGGCAGTGATCTTCAGCCTCAAGTGCCGGGTCTGCCTTCGCTCGCGAATGCTACGGTCTAGACGGATGATGACCTACAGACGCCAAGCCACGTGCCTGCCCTGCTGCGTCCTACTTGCTCAGACCTCCGTTCAAATCCTCGAGTGGTCCTGTCGCCAAGGCTGGTGGCTCGCCTCCACGCTCAAGAATGTTCAAGCTCCGATGCCAGAACGCTTGCGCTACTTCTCATGAACCGCATCTAGATCAATTGCTTGAGCCCTCGCTATCGAGACTTGGCGTACAAAAGCGGGCATGATCACGCTGTGCGATCATGGAGGATTTTCTGCAGATATCGAATGTTGAGGGGTCAGATGGTCAGATGGCTCAACTCGGGAAAATGCATTTGGTCACGATAAATGCTCATGTACGATTTTTTCTGTGTGGCAATAGCATAGCCCTAATAGTATGCCTCTTGAGGCCTATGGGCTTGTAGGCCCTAAGATTTTGCCGCTGGGGTTCGATGCGGTGGTAACGCAACGATGTCAGTCCGCCCTGTCAATTCCCCCGTCACACTGACTCGCTTGACTGCTCGATTATTGCTCAGGATAGTCAGCACCTATCTCGAGAATCTGTCAGATCACGAGGCATGTGCAGATCTGGTTACACAATGTGGGCCATAGTAACGCCTCCCTCGAAAAAAGGATGTGCATCGACAAAATTGACTTTTACTTCTCCCACGTGCGTGTCTGCAGTAGCTTGTGTGTCGAGCATGAAAGTGGCGCGGCTGCGGCGAACCCGTAGACTCAGCACCTTCGCGCATGCTCAATTGACGTTGTCGTGGGAGTTCGCCTCCCTGCCGAAAACGGCGCGTGAGGTTGCAGAGTCGGTCCCGTGTACCAGGACCACCTATGGATGGGTGACAGGGCACCCACGTGGCCAAGAAATATCCAAGCGTGCAAGCGTGCTCGTGGGCATGACACCAAAGATCCAGGCTCATCATGCGATGACCCCATACAATTCGATATCGCTCAAACTCTGATCGTCGACGCGAGCACGATGAGGTGTTTGCGGCGAGGAGCTAAGATTGGCCGAGGCGCATAAAGCATACGACCGAGAGCAGAGCATCGTCCGGGTCTCATGAAGCACGGAGCGGAGCGACGCCAAGGAGAGGAGGGTTGGCGGAGCGGAATGTCGCAGTCGTGCGAAGTGAAGTCGACCAGCAGATGAAGCACGTTGTGAGCGAAAGGAAGCTGATTTGTCCATTTCAAGTCTCCGCCCAGCTTGCCAATATGCCAAGCACCGCCATCTTCACGCCTGAGACGAGCTTCCGCAGCTGCTCAGCAGCCTTTCTTGCGCATCGCGCTCGGTGCGGGTGTCAAGCACTGTCGAAGAAGAAGACCAGACATGGGCAATTCTTCGCTTTTGCAGGCGTAAGCAATCGCCTAGTGACCAGGATTAGAACATCATCCTGTCCAAGAACGAGGTGATCCATCGCTCGCGACATGGCAATATTCAAAAGCACGAGTGTTTGGGACAGCAGCGAAATAAAGTCCACGCCGCCCCATTGCCGCCCTCCCACGAGCGCTCATGCCGCCAAGCCCATGGCCAGGTGAAGGGTAACGTGGGTAGAGCTCCCACAGCCGAGTGGCATGCAATCGTCGCCGCTAGAACATGGCTGGAACTGGCGACCGTGATGCAGACAGGATCTCGACTGTTGGGGACGATCTCCGAGCAGTGTTCGCTTCACCCACACGGATCCAATAGTATCGGCTTTCGCCGCGTGCAGAGACTTTTGGTGGCTTCGCTATGGAGTGATTGGGATCTATATAGATGCATCGGCTGCTCGCTCGGTCTCCCTTCAGCTCTGCAGGACAACGGTCAACCTAACGAAGACTTTCTTTCCTCGAACAGTATCACTGGCTTGTTGATACCTTGCCGTCAAGATGGTCTTGTCCGAGTACACCTATGTGGTAAGTGCTACATCGGAATCAAACTAGCAATCGATGAATCCCTAACATGTTCCCAGTTCGTGATCGGAACATTCTTTGCATTGCTCGACGCATACAACAATGGCGCCAACGATGTCGCCAACGCCTGGGCCACCTCGGTCTCCTCGAGATCCATCTCCTACCGATGGGCCATGATTCTCGCCACGGTCTTTGAGATGACTGGAGCCATCACCGTCGGAGCCCGTACCGCAGACACTATCAAGAACGGGATCATCCCAAACAGCGCGTTCCGCGGCGATGCTGGGGTTCAGATGCTAGCCTTTACTTGCGCTCTTGCCGGTGCCTCGATCTGGGTCATGTGGTGCACGCGCCACTCTGCCCACGTCTCCTCGACCTACTCCTTGATCTCCTCCGTCGCTGGTGTTGGTGTCGCCACAGCCGGCGCTGCCAACGTACAATGGGGATGGAATCAGGGCAAGGGACTCGGAGCCATCTTTGCTGGTTTGGGCATGGCTCCAGCTATCGCTGCTGGTTTCGGTGCCACCATTTTCATGCTGATCAAGGTCGTGGTCCACATGCGCAAGAACCCCATTCCATGGTCGGTCTGGACAAGCCCCTTCTTCTTCCTCATCGCAGGAACGATTTGCACCCTCTCGATTGTCTACAAGGGTTCGCCAAACCTCAAGCTCAATGATCGCCCGAAGCCGTTCATTGCTGGCGTCACTGTCGGCACTGGAGCCGCGCTCGCAGTCCTCTCGGCCATCTTCTTCGTGCCATTCCTCTACATGCGTGTCATCCGCCGCGATGCTTCGGTGAAGTGGTATCACGTCATTCAAGGACCACTTCTGTTCAAGCGCTCGCCAGCCACTGGTGACGCCGTGGCGACAGTGCCCAACTATGCCGTCGAGCAGGAAGACGACCTGGATGACAAGCTGTCCACCGAGAGCACCGTCGTCGACAGCTCTGCCGTGTTCGAAAAGGGCGCCGTTTCCCCTCAAGTCCAATCTCTCAGCGATGCCGAAGCCCAACAAGCCCAAGCCCGCTACAAGCAAGCGCAATTCGACGCGCGCGAAAAGCTGCACCGCAAGATCCGCGCCGGCCGTGGTCCTCTCGCCTGGGCAATGCGCTACCTGCACGAGAACAAGCAAGGCGCCGGGGAGATTTACGAGGTCAGGAACATGGCCATCGCCCTCAAGCGCATCCCCGCCATGCTCGTCGTCGGTCTCCTGTACGGCTCGCACTACGACATCCACGCCGCTCAGGCCGGCATCTCGGGCACTCCCGAGGGCGCTCGCATGGCTCGTGTCTACTCGCACGCAGCCAAGTACCCCAACGAAGTCGAACACGCCTACTCCTTCGTTCAGGTCTTGACGGCTTGCACTGCCTCTTTCGCGCACGGTGCCAACGATGTCGGTAACGCCGTTGCTCCCTGGGCCGTCATCTACTCTGCGTGGCGGACCGGCGACGCCGCAGCCTCGAAGCTCCCGGTCCCTCTCTGGCAAATCGCCGTCCTGGCCGCGACCATCTCCATCGGCTTCATCACGTACGGCTACAACATCATGAAGGTCATGGGCAACAAGATCACCTACCACTCGCCCTCCCGCGGGTGCTCCATGGAGATGGGCGCTGCGATTACGGTGTTGCTCTTCTCGCAGTTCAAGCTTCCCGTGTCGACGAGCATGTGTAAGTCCAAGCCCCTCCTCACCTCGTGGAACTTCTGCTGACCATCAACTCTAGGCATCACGGGCGCAACTGTCGGCGTCGGCCTGTGCAATGGCACGTGGCGCGCGGTCAACTGGCAACGAGTCGGACTCCTCGTCATCTCGTGGATCGCCACCATCCCCATCGCCGGTCTGATTGGTGGTGTTTTGATGGGCGTCCTGCTCAACACTCCTCACTTCTCGTCTTGAAGCGCTTCGGCGGGAATTCTCGCCACTGCTTGAGGACATGGCTGTCATTTTTGCGTTGGAATAAAAAGGTCGTACATGAAAGATACCCGGAATGATGTTTACAGCAAGCAGGCATGAGTGATGAGATGGATATGTTGTATGAATAATGACTTTCGTCCAAGATCTTGCGCGAGCTGTCCCGCGGCGATGACTCGTGTTCATTTGCATCACTGTTCGCACGGACATGTACCTTCACTTCGCTGACCATGTGTACATTTTCTCTGCGACTCGGCGTCTCCGAGCAGTCGCTGAAGTGGTGTCTTCCAGTCAGCAAGAAGAGTGTATGTATATGACCCATGCGAATTGCTTCTGATGCATCGTCCCCACGGCAAACCCTTCCGACCCGGCGAATGTCAGGCTCGTGTGTCAGTTGCGCGAAACAAGATATCTGTAGCGCCGCATTGCAGAGACACGGAGCAGCATCGTCGTGTTCTGATGCGGTCTGGACATGCTTTGGACCAGGCGTCTGCGCCGTCCATGATTTGAGAGAAGGACAAACACGGGATGCGGTGCGGTGCGGTGCGGTGCGCTGGCGATGTTTTGGTTCTCCTCGGCGTCAGACCAGTTGTGTCAGACATTGGTCAGCCTGCGCGTGTGATATAGAAGAGTGCGATGGCACCCCTTGCCATCAGCGTGGAGCGCCACTGCAGACCGCCGCTGATATATGTTTCGCATGCGCGGGTCGCGGTCGCCACGTCGAAATCTGTTGCTTGATGCCAAGGGCAGACGACACGCTAGGGGTCAGGGGAAGGAGGGAGCTCCGATAAGATTCTTGGTTCCTGTCAATGTGCCTGGATTTCCAAGTTTGAGCTTGCGTGTACCTGTTCCGCCCTTTTCGCGGCCATCTTACTAATGGCCGCTCACGTCGCAGCTGCGTGAAAGCTGCTGACGCCGCCACCGCCACCCGCACTCAGCGTCCGACGTGGCACAAGAGCATCGCGTGCAGCTACAATGTTGATCGTCTGGTCTGACGCACACACCCGCACGCGTTGCTGCACGTGGAGAGGCGAATCAAGGACGGGAAGCTCAGGCGATGGGGTGGTGAGGGAGGTGGGGCGCTGTGTCTGGCAAGCCTTCCGACGTCGCAGGATACGCGATGCGACCAGGATGAGCTTCCTGCGATGGCGAGACTGTACCATCTGCTGGGCGTACATACACCTTCTCACTGCGGTGGCGGACGCCTCCATGCGGGAGGTGGTGCTCTCGAATCATCACAGCAGAGGGGAGCGGGTGGCACGCCGTTGGCAGTCCTCATCTCGCGCGGATGATGATTCCCGCCCGCCCGTCCGTCCATGATGATGATGATAATGATGATGATGTCTCTGCACGACGGGTGGGACGGGGCCGGGCAGAGGAGGTGGTGTTCCTCGCCCAGAGAACGTCAGTGGGCAAATAGACTCGCGCCGGCGTGTCGGTGGCCGAGGTGCCGGGCGCCGAGCCTCATGTCGTCTGGGCCGGCCGTGTGTTGTCCCAATGCCGCCCCGCCCTCTCCCCACGCGGCGAATCAGCAACGGCATCATTCTCCCCAACTATGCAAGAAACGCCTCGCAATGTCCTCGTCCTCGTCCTCCTGCTCGCCAAGCCGCTCTGGCCAGCGCCTCGGGACTCTGCACGCCGACAGCACAGCAGGGCAGACACCTTATTATGCCTGCCCGTCCCCGTCCGCTCCTCAGCGTGCGCACTGTTCCGACTGTGTACCACGGGTTGCGCGTCCTCTGACGCCTCCCAGCGCGTTGATCCCTCCGTCATCCCTGCAAGCACAACACCGCTCCGGGCTCCACACTGCAAGAGGTGTCGGGTGCACGCTGGACCATCTGCCAGACAGGCATCGGCTTCGGGGACGCCTTGCATGAACCACTCTGGTGTACCCAGCATGCATCCGACATGCGTGTGCGGCCTGCATCATACTTGAACGCAGCCTCCTGCGCACCCTCCTCGCGTCGACAGCAGAACCTCTGCTCTATCCGGCCGAGGCGTGTGGGGAGCAGCGTGTGCCATTGACTTCCGCCTTGTCAACAGCGATGCCGCGGCACCGAGAATCATACGTCAGATCATTTACGCTGGACAGCGTGCCAACGCGCAATTCCCGCGGCGAGATCCAACACATCCAGCGCTTCGACGGCATCAACAAAAAGAACGAGAAGTGGGACCATTTGCGCAGGGACGCAGAATTATGGTGGGAGGATGGCGACTGTCTGGTCCACTTGTATGCTGCCAGTGATTCGCAACGAGGACCCAGTCTGCGAATCCCCCTGAGCATCATCCACGCCACCAACAGCCGCTTCCTCCTCCAGCAATGCCAACGCAAAGTCGACGCAAACACCGCTTCGACGAGCGAGGATGACAGTTCCGACAGTGGCTACAGTGGGTCGGCCAATGGCATCACCACCTACTGCGCTGAAGTGCACCTTCCCTCGCCGGTATATACCACGCGATCGGAGGCTCATGCCTTCCATCTAGCCACGAGAAATGTGTTTGCTTTTCTATGCAATGTGCCATTGGTCGGCGCAACCCTCGGACTTGCCCTCACGGAGCTGTGGAGGCGCATAAAGCTGTGGCAGATCGACGACAGTGCCGGCCTCAAGTTCCATACCTATTGTCGAGAGCAAGGCTACCTCAACTATCTCGAGAGCCCTCAGTATGCTGCAGCCTCGCTGTATTTTGTTGAGCAGACCAGGCTCAGGGTCTTGTGGCCGGAAGCTTTCGCCCATTGCGTTGGTATGCACGATCGAATCGCACACTTTGAGGACTATGTTCAGCTGAGCGAAGAAACGAGGGATTTGGTCGCCCAGTCCGCACGGGACATGAAGGCTCACGTCATCCAAGTGACGCAGAGCCTGGGTACATTTCTCGAGGAGGACCTCGGACCCGAACATCTGGGCTTGTCGAAGCCTCTGAGAGACCATTTGGACCGGTTCCGCAGCGCACTGCACTTGTTCTATGTGCACGAGATCAATGGGTACTTTCCACCCGACGAAAACGATCCTTGGGGAAAGCGATTCTGGCGGGCCATGTATGGCGACTTCCACCATTTATACGCATACCTCGCCGACACCAAGTCTACGGAAGATCATACTAGCAACGTGGGATCCCAAGGAGGGATTTGCGTGGCTCAGAACCTGGAAGCGTTCAACTCCCGCCATGGACTCGTCCCTTTGCCATACACCTGGCCGCTTTTGCCCGTAATACCACAGCGCGCTCAGGGTTGGAATTTTGATGCACGAATGGGATTAGGGTCGTTCAGAAAAAGCCAGATGCGCGCAAATGACACACCTAAGCTGTCCACAGAGCAGGCACTGCTGAAGGCGAGCAATCATGCAGATTCTGACGTGATGCGGAATCGTCTGGTTCAGGAGTATGTCCGCTTCGAAAGTGTCAAGGTTGAAGAGAAGATTCCTCCTGCGGAAGCTCGTAAAATCCGGTGGCTGCTGGTGTACAGCGTCCTGCAGCTGCTGATCAGCATCACGAAACCGCCAGCCGAGATCCACGAGAACAGTGGAGCTTCATACCCGCTTTGTGTCCGTGACACAACATGTCCCAAGTGGCCGGAAGACCAGCTGACAGTCCCGGGGGTGGAGGATCATGCTGCGCAGTACCTGGCTGCAGTTGAAGCAGTACGCAAGTCCTTCGAAGAGGACAAGATTTCAATACACCCGGATTGCGAGGCGAGCTGTGCAGCGGACTACTTCTCCATGACGACGTTCTCAAGAAGCGACTCTGGCAAAAGCTCAAGTACTGCAGCACGCGATTCGAGCCCTCCGATGAGACGTGCGTCGACTCTGTCTCGCTCGGCATCGATCCGATCGAGCGTAAGCACGTTGCACAGATCTGTCGTCGGCAGCTTGGCACGAAGAACTAGTTCACGGAGGAATAGCATCATGGCGCCTGCAACAAAGTCGCCTACGACTGGCACCTTCTGCGACACTGTGCATGAGCTACATGGCAGCGAAGTAGAGGAGAAGTCTCCTGTCGATTCTGTCGTAGTCGTCGGACAGATCTTCGCAGAGGAGAAGCCCGCATTGTTTAGCCAGTCGCCTCGATCGAGCACAGACGCCCCAGCGTTGGAGATGCATCAGCTCTCCCTCGGCAGCAGTCCCTTGCCTCTGAGAAAGCTACGGCACACCATCGCACCAAAACGACACCGACGCGTCAAGTCTCGATCGGCACCGATCCCACGCGGGAGCGTACACGTCCACGAGCCAGTTGACAACAACGTGAAAATGGATCTTCCCCAACAGCTCGCCTCCGACCTCAGCTCCTTCGCCGGCTTCGATTTCGACTTGCCACCACAATCTCCAACAAGCACAACAACAACCGAAGAGCCCGAAATTCAAAAACTCGTCGCCTCCCCCACCTTTCACCACGAAACCACTCCAGGAAAATGGGCCAACATCAACACCGGCTGCTACCTCCCCACCGGCATCGGCTTGACCGCCCTCACTCACACCAACATTTCTTCTTCTTCTTCTGCCTCTCCTCCGACGTCACTCCCTCCATTCCGCTCCCGCAACGCCTCGCTCGCCTCCAACGCTAGCTCCATCTACCCCGAACACAGCACCCAAGCCGACGACATTGCAGAGCACGATCCCCGCGGCCGATGTCGCGTGCGGAGCCTCTCTTCTACCGCTGCTGCTTCCCATGGTCATACAGTGGTGGGACTCGAGCAGCGCAGCAATTTCCCTTACATCTCCGTCAACTAGACTTTGTCATTTTGAGGATGATGATTTCCCCCCCCCGTGTTGAGGCAGGCGAGGGGTATTTGGACTGGGCCGACTCGTTGCGATTATGCTCTGTTTTTTTCTCCCTTTTCTTTTGTTTGGTTTCTTCTTCACCATCTTTGAGATACCCCCCTCGAATGAGATTTTTGCGTTAGGTAGAGGTAGCGAAGCATTTATGGGAGTGCAATGAATGAAGATTCTCATCAGAGTCACAATGCGGGATTCTTGAGCTATGGCTGTGCTATGTTTTCATTGATTCGCACCTCGCGTGAATCTTCACATCAGCGACTACGTGAGGTGCAAAATGGCAAATAGAGACCAAGGCGCAAAGTCTCATCCAGGTAGCCCCAATTCACACACCGCAGAGAGCATCAATATCGGAATTGCTGTACTGAGGTCTCTCTTCTATTCTATCATCATATCTACAAAATAGGGTCGAGCACACAACACAGAGACGGCCTTCTTCCGCTCCGAGGCGTGGATCCAAGATGAGCAAAGGCTTCATCCTTCTTGACCTCTCCCCTAATCCACCTTCTTCCTCGCCACGCGATTCGGCGTCTCCGTCTTCTCCATGAAAAACGCCCGCTCCATCGCCTTTAACCCCTCATCGATGATGATGATCGGGGCGCTCCACGCCAGCACAATCTTCCACTCGGGCCACCCGAGCGGGACGATGCCGAAGATGCCTTGCAAGATGGGAGTGTAGAGGAGGGCAAAGTGGAGGAGCATGGAGAGGGTGATGGCGTAGATGAGGACCATGTTTTTCCAGACGGGGAGCGTGAGGAGGGATTCGGAGGAGGAGAGGGCGTTCATGGCGTTGAGCATTTCGATGACGACGAGGATGGACAGGGAGATGGTTGACGCGGTTTTGGCAGAGGAGTCGGAGAACATGGTGCACCCGATTTCTGGGAAAGAGCTCGTGCAGCGGTGGAAGTGGGTCTGAGTGAGAGGATTAATATGGTCATGAGCAGCAAATGGGGAAGAGATGTGAACACTTACGAGTTGATAGAAGGAGATTTGTGGGCCTCCTTCGAAGAACATGAACCACCAAGCGTAGCCTCCCACAGTCGCGAGACCGACATATGTTCCGATGACCATGTAGCGGAAGAAGAGCCAGCCGCCAACAAGCGCTTCGTCTCGCTTGCGTGGGGGTCGCTTCATCACATCGTGATCCTTGGGGTTGAAGCTAAGTGCCGTGGCAGGTAGACCGTCGGTGACCAGGTTAACCCAGAGGAGTTGCACTGGAATGAGAGCCTCGGGCATGCCAAGTGCTGCCGTCAAGAAGATGGAAACGACCTCTCCAATGTTGGACGAGATCAGGTATCGGATGAACTGCTGAGTGTTGTTGTAAATGCTGCGACCCTCCTCGACAGCCGCCTCAATTGTCGCGAAGTTGTCATCAGCCAGAACCATGTCAGCGGCGAGCTTGGCCACATCGGTTCCAGATCCCATCGCAACACCAATGTCGCTCTTCTTCAAAGCTGGGGCATCATTGACACCATCGCCCGTCATGGCGACGACTTCATTATCGGATTGCAGGAGATCAACGAGTTTCGACTTGTGTCCAGGTTCGACGCGGGAGAACAGAGAAGCATTGCGCGCAGCCTTGAGTTTGTCGGACTCGCTGAGCACATCGAATTGACGTCCAGTGAAGCTCTTGCCCGTGAGGTCCTCATCGGCGCCAAAGACACCAATCTGCCTGCAAATTGTCTCTGCAGTATTCTGGCTGTCACCGGTAATGACGACAACACGGATCCCAGCTGAGCGGCATTTGGCAATACTCTCTGCTACTTCTGGCCGAGGGGGATCCAGCATGCCGACGAGTCCAAGGAAGGTCATGCCTTGTTCGAGCTTTATATAGTCCTTTGGCAGTTTCGCCTGGTCGGTGAGGTTACTTGGCACATTGTCGATGCGAGCAAATGCCATCACGCGAAGTCCCTTGTTGGCGAGTGTGAAAATCTCCTGCTGCACAAGCGAGACGTGCTTCTGGCTGAGCTGGACTTGCTTGCCATCTGCTCCGACCAAAGTCTGTGTGCAGCGCTCGAGGATCGACTCCGGAGCTCCCTTGACAAGCAGACGCCGTATGTTGTCTCCATTGACGAGGACAGACATGCTCTTCCGGTCGCGTGAGAACTCATAGGTGCTCAGCTTTTGCGATCTGCTTACGTAGTACTTGCTGGCGTAGTCAGTCTTCTCGACGGGCTGCAGGTTTCGCTTCTGGGAGGCATGAGACGCTTCCGGCGTTCCAATCTTCTCGACCAGAGTTCTCAGTGCTCCCTCGGTAGGCTCACCGACACTCACGTAGTTGCCAGTCTTGCTGTCGTATGCCAATTCCGCATCGTTACAAATCGCAGCGACCTCGGTGATCTGTGCAATTGTCTTGGAGTCGGCAGCCGGTGCCTCGATGACCTTCTCACCGCGCTTGACAACGCCTTCCGGTGCAAAGCTGCTGCCCTCGACCTCGAGTTCTTCAAGTCCAGATTGTGCCTCGTTGATGTAGACGATTCTGTTGACGCTCATCTGATTCGTGGTGAGAGTACCGGTTTTGTCAGAGCAGATGACACTGCAGCTACCCAGCGTCTCTACTGAAGGCAAGCTGCGCACAATAGCATTCTTCTTGGCCATGGTCCGAGTTCCGAGCGCAAGACAGGTTGTGATAACGACAGCCAGGCCTTCGGGAATAGCAGCGACACCAAGGGAGACTGCAATCTTGAGATAGTAAATGGCACCTTTCGTCCACGATCCACCGAAAGAAGCGTCGTTGAAATGACGAATGTTGATCAGCCACACCAGGATACAGATACCAGAGATGACCTTGGCCAGAGTGTCGCCGAAATCGTTCAACTTCTCCTTCAGCGGTGTTGGCTGGGAGATCTGAGATGTGATGCTTTCGTGGATATCACCCATGGCGGTGTTCGTCCCAGTGAGAACGACGATGGCGTGGGCATGACCAGTAACCACAGTGGTTCCGGAGAACAGCATGTTGATCTGATCTTGCTTGACCGCCTGTCTGTCCTTGATTGCCGCGACATCTTTGCCGACGCTCTCACTCTCTCCCGTCAAGATACTCTGGTCCACGCGGAAGGAATTGCTGTTGATGCTCAGAAGCCTGCAATCCGCCGGGATTCGATTGCCCACTGCCACATCGACGATGTCTCCCGGAACCAATTCCTCCGCCTTCAATGTCTGAATCTTGCCATCACGAATGACCTTTGCGGTGTTTGCACTGTACTCTTGCAAGGCGGCGATCGCCTTTTCTGCCGAGCTCTCTTGACTGACACCCACGACGGCGTTCAAAATCAGAATCGTGAGGATGACGGCGGGATCGACGAACGCAGTCCAACCCTCCTCCTCTTCGAAAAGTGCGAGGACAAACGACACAGCGGCGGACCCAAGCAGGATGATGACTAATTGATCCTTGAATTGCTCGAGTATGAGTTCCCATATGGGTGTGGGAGGGTCTTCGGGAATTGCTATCGAGTCTCTGTTAGCATATGCATTTCGTTCCCATTCTTTTGTCTTCCACCATACCATTCTTGCCGTATTTTTGCCTTGCCGCCTCGACGGCAGCCGATGTGTAGCCCGACCCCTCGGTGACATTGAAGTGTTGGAGCACGTCCTGCGGCGAGCGCACAAAAGCGTTGTCCATGATGCCGCGCAAATGACGGCGTGCAGCGAAGATGTCTCACACAGCTGCAGCGACGACTTCTAGGATTCTTCGCCGCTTATCATGTCCGGTCTGCGCCACACTGAACAATCGGGAGCTGGCTGGTCGGATGACAAAAGATCAGGACACGAGAATGGGTCGAGAAGAAGTTCGGCGACCACGTGCGAGAGATGCAGGCGGGAAGGTGAGGGAATCTCGATGTTTCTAGGGCCAAGAGGCCACCTATCGACCAAAACTTTACGCCGCGACCCCACGATCGCGCCTCTTGCATGACGCAGGGTGGCATATGCGGCAGATGGGTGCTTGGCACGGACTGGGAGAGCTGCTTTCCGCTTGCGGATCTCCCTCGGCTTGCCGATGTCCTTTGTTCGTGACCTCGATATCCTCTTGGACATGACTCTCTTTGATTTACACTCGTAGATGTCATTCGCTATAATGAGCGATCGTCTCATGCTAGCATTAAGCGACGCCTCCCATCACACCACTAATAAGACTGATAGAATGGCCATGCCGGAAATGCTCGCTCGACCCAAACCTCTGGCTTTACAAGAGCACGGCAGGGTGTCACCTCACCACCAGCTGCTGCGGCTGCCTGAGCTGAAGGTTTAGCAAGCATGCCAGCCCATACGCAGCCGATCTTCGAGCTGTCGAGAGCTTCAGAATGAGCCATCCAGTTCTGTGTGGCATTCAGCATGTTGCAACATCCCTCGGAGGACCGTCCTCAGAATTTACGTTGGATATCGCAGCACAGAGGACAGTAGTAGTGGCGACGAATGCCACGACGAGCATTTTCAACAGCTCCATATTGCTATCGTGAGGTGTAGAGTGGTGCGACAATGGGAGCAAGGAAACGATTGAGCGCATTGATTCACGACGGCGGCAGGAAGGATCAGGACCGAGCTCGAATGAGGTTTTTCGCTGTCCCTCACAAGAATCACAGGCAGCGACTGCATGTGACACTGGCCTCATTCTTCACTTAGCAACATAAGAACGTGGTCTGCTGAGCACTTTGGTGCCTCGGCTCCTCATAGAAAGTCACGACTGTCATACGAATAATGTTCGTGTGAAACGAGTACCGCTGGTAGCGAAGCAGAGCGACACGGTCAGACGGGATAACGCGTTCTATGATGGAGACGAGGAAGCTCTGGTATTCTATTTACGAAGGCTTGTCTGCTCATATTCTCTGATCTGATGCGCAGGGCATCACAGAAATCGTCTTGCATCAGGTAAGCCCTGCGCCTCGAAGACGTCGGCACGGCACTGCCAGCGTTGTATAGCGAATATATCGTCCTGTGCCGATTGGCTTCCAAGCAATCGATCAGCGTCCATTCCTGCCTAGGCTCATACTCTGACTTATTCGCAGCATCTAAATTGAGATCTCTCGATCGTCAACCACATCATCAGCTCCAGCACCCTCAGTAGCCTCCTCTCCAACCTCATCGCCTTCAGTGCCATCCGGCCCCTCTCCATCCAACGACGCCACCAGCTTGCCGAACACCTCCACCTCGATCTCCCTAGCAAAGGTGTTGACCGTAGCCTTGACCTTGGCTGTGCCCTTCTTGAACGAAGCGTAGAACGTCTGCGTCGCTGGAACCCGCATGTCAGGGTGAGAAGCAGCCTGATAGACCTGGATCACGCCTACGATGCCCAAAACCAACTCCACAACCAGCTCGTCAGCCTGACCATCATTCTGAAGCTTCTGCAAGTAGGCCTTCGCTGGGCCTACGATGTCTGCGGTGCCATTGGCATGTTCGTTGATGAAGAACTCGAAGGCGTCCTTCGCAGCGGCGATCACTTCTTCCTTGGTTCCGTTGATTATAGGAGCATTGTGCACACAGGCACAACGGCGGCTGCGACAATCGTCGCAGGCTTTGGCCTTCGGCTTCTTTCCGGAATGAGTGTGGTCGCGGTGGAAAGCGTAGACGCTGGCGGCTTTGTTGGCGATCGCCTGCGACAGGGTCTGGTTTGTGAGGAGGTGAGCGGCGTCGAGTGGCATGTATGCGTTCAGGTCGAATGTCGCGGCGTCGATGTTGGTAGGAGCCGATGCGCTGGCCATGGTTGTGGCTGTGAGCGTGGAGCAGTCGTTGATAATTGCAAGTGTGTTCTGGTATCTGCGGCAACTTTCAATCAGTATGTGTCAATCCGGTATGATGACTCGTGGGCAGGCTGACATACAAGCGGCTTTACTGCTGTTATCTGACGCACAACAACAGGAGACGGTGATGGTGACTCTTTCTTTGTTGTAAAGGTCGAGGCTGGAAATGCAGCAAAATATATATATGGAGAACGAAGGTGATTGTCAAAGCCACTATTGGGTGAAATTGACTGACAATTCGGTGACCAGCAGCATAGGAGCGATTACGAGTAGCCTATGCCTAGCGTAGGTGGCTAGAGGCTGGCATGGATCAGGTGAAAGGCTCGCTGTAGTGGATTGAAGGAGGCAAAAAGCCCATTCGTGATCGATCAGTGGCAAATTGAGACTGAATGTGAGGTGAGCTTTATGTTAATACAAGAGACCATGCTTATGTACCCTCTAGAAGCTGTTTGCTTATCATTTGATGGCTTTTAGAGTGTTTGTGAAGAGCCTCCAAACAACACGCCCCTTTCTGCTAGACGCTTGAGCTGTGATCACTGTATATCGAGTCTGCTCACTGTCTTCTATGTTTCAGGTTGCAGGAGCCTCCCTAAGTAGAGAACATGGAGTACTACGAGAGGATTCTTAGTCATTGTGTGGGCGAACAGACCGAGCCCTCTTGGTTGTGGAGTACCTGGAGTGAATGCTGGTGGTACGGCTGCAAGCGCAGCCGCAGATTGCTATGTCTTCCCCAGCATTCTGCACTTCAATACAGCCGTGCTCATCACCCAAACACTACCAAAGGTAAGTACAGAATGATTCAGGTGCTCGGTCACGCAGTCCCATCAGTACCAAATTAACAAACCTACGCTTTAGGTCGTTCCGGCACACTGGGAGCAGTCTCCCAACCCTACGCCACGGGCAGCGACTTGCCATTCATCTCATGCAACGACACAGAGTCAGCAGCAGCGTGAGCATTACCCCTAGTACATGATACATATCGCGCAGAAACGCCGTGCAATGCGGTCTTTAGTGCTGTTGAAAGCAACCATCACTGTGCAACAGAACCTGCAGTAGCGTCAGACTGGAGAGTCCACACATGCGCAAAATTCCACCATGCCGAACTCAAACTCGAGCAGCACACTACCAGCAACAACAATCTTCAACGCCATGGCATCCTCGACGACCCGTGTCTTCGACATCCCCGAGCTCTTCGCGGCAATTCTGCTACAGCTCGAGCCGCTAACAATGAAGAAGGCAACGCTGTTGAGCAGCTCTTTGTTCTTCAGCGAGCTGACAAGACCTTCCGCGATGCCATCACCAGTTCCATCCACCTCAAACGTCGGATGTTCCTTGAATTCGAACCGCCCACCGCTTCACCATGCCCGGCTAGCCTCCTGTACATCACTGGCCGCTGGTTCACAGCAGCCAACGAGACCAATGCTGCAGTAGCAGCGGTGTGGTGTCAAAACGACGAATTGGGCTCTCTACCAGTAGACCGCGCTACTACTTCAGTCGCTCGCAATCTCTTCACAGACGCTGGGATGAACAGCGCACTGCCTATAGTCTAGGGAAACATCGAGGGCTCCGATACAGAGGAAGCTGAGGAAGGCTTCCTCGGCCACAAGATCGCGCATGAGCCCCCGGGAACTGCGGGATCGTGGCGCAATATGAAGTTGTGCTCCAAGCCACTGTTGGTCATGCTCTGCGTACACCGGCCCACCGGAGGGTCTGCACTACGCACCTGCGATGCCTTTGATAACTTTGGCAGCGGCACGGAGAAACTGGGAGAGATGTACGATCGTCTGAGGAGAACTTCGAGATTGACCATGGACCTAGCGCCAATGATGCGTTCCCCTTTACGCGCTGATCAGTGGATGACAGCCATGGGTTACAAAGACTATAGTAAAGTATGCCTCTGGCCTAATAGAGAAGAGCTGATCAAGCCGGCTACAGCAGCGTAGCAAGACACGAAGATTTGACGTCATCCGTGCATTACAACGGCAAGGTGGAGGAAGCCATCTGTGTATGCTGCTGCTCTACAAAGATCATCTAGCCTTGCAGCGAGCGGCACCGCTCCCCCATGCAGCACAGGTCTTGCGTAGATGGGGCTTCTTCGGCTGGGGAAGATAGTGGGCAGCACAGTATTGAGCGCAGTACCCAAGGTTTGCGGTTGTCTCGAAGCCTGAAATATTGGTATGAGTGCTTGCACGACCCTCAGATGGCCAGGCGTAGCCGTCTCCTCCTCGATGGTCTGGGTGGCTTCTCTACTGCCAGACGTAGGCAGGTAGATCTTGATTGGCACGTGACGGAGTTCAAGACCGGGAGGGTTTAGCAGCTTGTTATTGACGGAGTTGTAGAGAGTTCTATTGTCTGCCATAGGTCAGCTCATGCTTGCGTAACGCGTCGTTCCCACATACGATTCTGCACTGCCAGCCATAAATTGTCAGAGTCCTCCTTGCTAAGTGACATGACGGTACGTGCAGTTCCGTTCCGCACAAAATCCGCTTCTTTGACCGCGTTGATATACGTGTCTTGCATAGTTCTGCCCTCGGCATCAAGGTGAATGAGCTGATCTTCCGGAAAGTCTGAGTAGTGGATGACTAGCTTCCAGGGGATAGTTGTCACCGCAGACGAGTGCCCGAGCACTCGAGATTCTTCTACGTCTGCCATACCTGGAGGATCTGTATCGAGCGGCTCCGCTCCTGAGAAGAGGTCATATAATAAACCAAGGGGATAATGCCATTTCATCGGCACGCCTTCGAACGAGATCCAGGCATCGTGAGCCGGGACCTCGGGGTCGATCAGGCTTGGCGCGAAGAATGAGTGCAGTCGAGGCAACAGAAAGCCGAGATACGACAGTCGAGGGTACTGCACCAAGTATGGCTCCGACTGATCATAAGTCCTGCAGTCCGATGCTGCCAGCCTGATATCGAGAGCTATAGACCCGCTCCATATCTTGTTCTGCAGCGCGAGTATCGCGTTGCTGGTCGCAGGCATCACCGCAGACTTGTAGAAAATGAACAGTGGCGGACTGAGGCTTCGACCAGCATGGTGATGTCAGTGAGGATCCGACTTTGTCAGTATGTCCACGGCGGAGTAGTCGTCGCAGCAAGCAGTCCAGCTGAGGCGCCGCTCAAGTCGGCGATCGGGGCTTGGCGTTGTCACATGCGACTCTTAATAAGTTACTGGGAGCTTCGTTCGTTCGTGCTGAGAGATGTATGAGCCATCAAAAATGTCTTCCTCGCTACTGCTCGAATCGCCCACTTCTAGCGACCCATCCAAGGCGGTCGCGATCTCTGCACAAGCTCCATCGTTCTTCAAATCTCAGTCCAGCTGGTCGTTGCCATATCCACTTTCGCTCTTCACGAATTCGGAGTCGCAAGAGAAATGGGCCGCATACGAGAACATCTTTCTGTCTGCCCTGCGGACAGGAGATAATGATTCAGCGTACTTGTGCCTCGAGGAACTCACAGATCGATTCGGTCCCACAAATGAACGCGTGGCAGCGCTACGAGGATTATGGGCAGAAGCAACAGCCAAGACGCAGGAAGATTTGGACAATGTGATGAACCACTATGAGGAGATATTGAAGGAGGATCCAACCGTCTTTGCGATACGAAAGAGAAGGGTTGCACTGCTCAAGAGTATGGGGAAGACTGGAGAAGCGGCTGCCGCTTTGACAAACCTGCTGGATACGAACCCGACAGATGCGGAGAGCTGGAGTGAGCTGGCAGAGCTGTACGTGCAGCAGGGACTCTACGACCAAGCGAAGTTCAGCTTGGAAGAAGTTCTGTTGCTGGCGCCTAACGGCTGGAATCTACATGCACGGATGGGAGAAGTGACAATGCTGAGCGCGAATGCGAGTCAGGCTGGAAGCGCAGAGCAAGTCAAGCAATTGAGCGAGGCGATGCGAAGGTTCTGCAGGAGTGTTGAGTTATGCGATGAGTATCTGCGAGGTTACTACGGACTGAAATTGGTACGTGATAAGCCTAGCTTGCAAAGCGGATTGGGAGCGTTTACTGACAATCTGCCTTAGAGCACAACAAGACTTCTCGATGTCCTTTCGAGCAGCAAGAAGGGTCAGATTGCAACTTCGGATTCGACGAACGGCGAACTCTCGCCTCCGAGTATCGAGAATGTGAGGAAGCTGAATGAGCTGGCCACTGCGAAGCTCTCGGAAATCGTGCGAAGGAGTACATCTGGTGAAAAGGGGTGGGATGGCTATAACGCTGCCGAAATTGCCGCTGCGAGGGAGCTAATAGACAAGGATACGCAAAAGATCGCAAGATGAATAGACAGACGATTGATGATAGAGAGAACAGGGAAGGAGCAAGATACCCATTGACACAAATTGAAGCTTAGGAATTTCTAAGAACACAACGCCAGTCTCGTGGTATCTCCCCAAACCAAGATAATTCTGCCACCCCCAACGCCGTTCCATGTTAACGTCTCTGTCGATATCGCTCAAGAAATGGCATGCGCGAACACCTTCTGGGCAAGCTCACTCAACAACCGCATCTTCTCCGGCTGGTCCAACTCCTGGAAGACGCTGTACACCGACTTGCCCCTCTTGTCTCTCACGGCACCGAGCCGATTACCCGCCACAGCCCCAGCGACCGCACCTGGAAAATTGCCCACGATGAAGCCCATCGCACCTCCGCTTACCCCTCCCACAATACTCCAAAATGTCCCCGTCGGTCTGTTCTCCCCATCGGCCATGCCCTCATCACGCATCATCTCCTCGAACACCGAGCCAAACTGCTCGTTGCTAAAGCGGTTCGCGTCGCCCTCGTTCTTGGCTTGTCCGCCGAACATGTTGCCGAACATGCCAAAGGGGAAATTGAAACCTGCCCCTCCTGCGCCCGCACTGGATCCAGCCTCGGGTCGAGGAACCTCTTCGTCGAAGTCGAAGCCTCCTGGTTGAGCCTGCGCATTTTGACGTGTGTTCCTCGTGCCGCCCCCATTGCCTCCGAAACCGTAGAAGTTGGTGCGTGTAGTGTCGTAGTCTCTTCTTCTGGTGGGGTCCGAGAGGGTGTAGTATGCGTCGTTTATTTGCTGGAACTTCTTCGTGCGAGTTTGACGTTCGGGCGAGTCGGCGGGCACTCGATCGGGATGGTGACGGAGAGCCTGTTTCTTGTAGGCATCTCTTATCTGCTGTTGTGTGGCTTTGCTGTCGACTTCGAGGGTCGCGTAGTAGTCGACTGGTGGGGCGGACATTCTGGCCGCTGCTGAGAGAGATGGTTACAGCAGTCAGGCGAGTCAGGCGAAGAATGGGTGTGAGGTCTGTCGAGAGTTTGCTAGGTATAGTAGCTTTGTAGACAGCTTGTGCCTTTGGCATTTGGGGAAAGCTGCTCGTGAAGCGTTATGACGTATGGTGAGGGACGGACGGACTGAGCCTTGCACTCCCTTTGTCTCACATGCTCCGACCACATTCAAATCTGTGAAGCAGAAGGACATTTCCTTCACTCACCTCGCCCTTCACTTCTCCGGGATATGGATGCTTCTCATACGAATGGCTTCAGGTGATGAGTGCGCCCAGCATTCGACGCGGCGCAGTCATCGCTTGTGCTCCCAGATTCGACCCATAATTGCAGACGCTATTAGACTAGCCATTATGTCTAACCCAACGCTCGGACTTCCCAGGATGATAATACATGTTCGACTTCAAGGATGGAATGACAGTGACTGCGCAGTATCAGATGGAAACCTGCTCAAATGCGCGTTGATAGGCATTGCCACGTTATCGGATCATGCGTGACCCATGCTCGCGTCAAAAAACCCAATGAGGAGTGACGCGATCTTGAGCCCAAGGACGAGCCAGACGCACGGCAGACTTCCCGCGCGATTGAGCGACCTCAGTTGTGTTCATGCGCGATTCGCAAGATGCGCAACTGATCGTCAAAGCCTAGGAAAATCTCGCACACTTTTGGACAAGAAACTACCAGATCAGATAACAGGTGGGAGTGAAGGAACATACTGCCGGGTCGGAACCGCGGCTACCACACGTTCATGGTACGCCACGTGTGTGGCTGGCAGACTTTCTGCTTCTCCGCTCTCCTCTCCACACCAACCCGGACAACGAAGTCCGTCTCCAACATGCACGTGCTACTATCATGTTCACCATTCTGGATGCCGCAGATGGCAGTATCAACAGCAATAGACCGAAGACATCGGCTGATCGCGCTTGCGATCAGTGCAAAGGTAGAAAAGTAAGATGTGACATGACTAAACCTTGCTTGACCTGCGCGGCAAAGGGCTTCACTTGTACCTATGATCGAGCCAGGAAGAAGAGAGGACCAGCAGGCAAGCGCATCACGGAGATTCAAGAACATAAGAGGAGCTTGTCCACTGGCGAGAATGAGTTTCCACGACCTGCGTACAACCCTGCAATGAGCGACCTCTACCGGATATCTACCGCACCGTTCGACAGCGAAGACCATCCCGCTACAAATGGCTACAACGGCCGCGCATCGATACCTTGGTCTGCTACGACGCCCTCTCAAGGGTCGGCTGGGTTCAGTCCGAGAGATTTCTCTGATCCCGAATTCCAGCAACAGCAATCGCAACCGGCACGTTCAGCACCTTCCGAACACTCGGCGCCGGGCGCTTCTGTCGAGAACATGATGGCCAGCCCAAACACGTATATTTTCCCGAGTTTGCCAGCAGAGTCGCCCTCCGGAATTGCAGATCCCTTTGTCGCTATTTTGGAGCAGGAATTGCCGCCCCTGGCCGAAGCAGCAGATGTTTGGCCTACAGGCGTCAACGAGACGACTTTACTACCTTGGATCGATGTTTATTTCAAGCGCTTACATCCCACGATCCCAATTCTAAACCGAACCAACATCTATTCTGACATGCTCTTACGAAAACATCGGGTCGATCCGCAATATGGAGCGATGTTGCTGGGTCTGTGTGCATTTGCAATGACCCAACCCGTCCAGATCCATGAGCGAGCTTCGATGCCATCACGATCAGTGCAAGCCCGGATGCTCATGGAGGAGTGTGTCAAGATGCGAGTCGCAGCAGATTTTGGAGAAAATCCTACTATGGAGATGATCCTAACCAGCTTCTTCCTATTCGCATGTCTATTCGGCAATAATCAGCACAGAGCGGCTCGACATCGTCTGAGAGAGGCTGTGGATCTTGCATACTCACTGCGTCTGCACCTTCCCGAGTCATACAATGGTCTGGCCCAGGAAGTGAAAGAACAGTGGTTGCGAACATACCTGGTACTCTCGGTAACAGAGCGAGCATATGCACTGCAGCAAAATCATGCCATCAGCTTTCGTGGTCAGCCAGGCATCACGGCTCGATTCATGCAAGCATTCGATCCCAATGTCACAAGTGAATACATAGCTTCGCTCTTCCATGACCAGTCGGATTCTGTCGGCATGACTGGCCTCTTGTACCTCATGGACACGTTCGATGCGATTGATGAGAGTGTCATGGACTGCTGGAACGGCTTCTGCCGCTTCAGTGACGGCTCGTGCGAGACCTTTGACCGCCGGCGAGCACTGCAAATGTTCCGAGCTCAACGCAGAGCACGAGAGTCATGCATATCTGGTAATATCTCCTTTGCACCTACGGTAAACCCGACGCCACTGGCTCGATTGCTCGAATCACAGCAAGCAGACATCTCTGTCACTCAATTTTGGACACTGAACAGATTGTGGAACCTGTGCTTATCACATCGTCTTCTACGCGAGCAGTCTGATCATGCGGAACTGTGCGTTGACTTTGCTTGTCACATTGCCCATGCAGTACTGAGCTACTGCAGTCAGCTTTCGATGGCTTCTATGGAGGTCCACGGTGTGGGCATTATCGAAAAGGTGTTTGACATGGCCATGGGAATCATTGTCGCTATGAATAATTCCGCGAGCATACACCTGGAGCTGGCACTCTCTCCAATCGAGCAAGACGTGATACCTGGCAGTTTCTTTCAGCAAGGCTATCAAACGACTGTCAGGCAGCTGTTGGATGGTATGAGTAGGCTGATGGGAGAATTCCGTGGGGGCGATCATCCCTACAATGGACGATTCACAGCAGCGCTGCAAGCACTACAAGGAGTTTGAACTGCATTTAGGACGAGGTTTCGAGAGCATTTCGCATCATTTTGCACCCCATATTTGCATGAATTGGAAGCATGTGCATTTGGCATCATTTGGAGGAACGTGCGCGCTTCCTTCATCAAGCATCAAATTGATCCTTCCATCAGTTCCCAGACAGCAAATACCGGCATTGCATCGCCAGCTCAAGGGATGGCATAATAAAGCGAAGCACCCTGCAGCACCAAATCAATCTTGCCCGCCGACACAGCAGCCGGAGCTACCTGGTCCAAACTCAACTTCGCCCCCACCGCGAGACTGAATGTCTCATGATCCAACTTCAACAAGTCAATTGTCGCTTTCACCAAACTCGACAGCTGCGCCTCGTCAAACAGAGGCTTCTTCGCTTCAATCACTTGCACGCCCTCCGGAATGCTCACGCCGACGCTCTTCTTGACATTATCGGCGATGACTTTGGATTCTGCGGATGTGAACCTGGGAGCTGCGTTGGCATCCGCGAAGCCTTTGCGATTGATGGCGTGGACTGCTAGCGCGGCGTCGAAGACGGGAGATGCTTCGGCGATGCCGCCTTGGTAAGCTTGGACGGCCGCGGTGAGTTGTCGGACGGCGGCGTCGATGCCTGTGATGTCGTTGTTGACATCTTGTGCCGTTGCTCGCTTTTGGAGTGGGAGCGATGTTGCCAAGGATGCTACGAGGAGTAGACTGAGCACATGCATCTTGATGATTGATTCTGTTGCCTTCCACTGGTGGTCTGTTATACTTCTCGTGTGCGCGAGCTGGGATGTGTGTGTATTTCTCTTTCACGGGGTACAGCAAGCTGTTAAGATGTAGTGCACACATGCGGGCGTTTCTACGTGCCGAGGCGATCGACATGTGTCGTCTGGTCCATTGGTTCGTATCGTTTATGGTCCCACGCTTGGGGAGGAAAAGCGACCGAACTCTAAATGCGTGCGAGCTCATACGAGCTTAGGTAGGGACTTTCGTACGTGAGCAGCCTTTGAAGGATGTTCGGAAGAACTTGCCCGCGTGGATCGCACCGAAGCGCAGAGAAGCTGTCAATGTGATCAAGCACGACCAGAAGTAGTGCTTCGTGTTGCCTTAGGGACAATCGTCGCCGCTCATTCTTCGGTCGCTACACCCACTCACATAACGCTCCTCCCACCAGGCCCCCGAAACTGCCCTGCTGCCTGAGCACCTCGCACTACAATATTACTCGGAATGGCCTGCAAGATTTGTCTCTCCTTCTTGGAGTCCTTGCTTTGCTTGGCTTCGTGCTTCGACACGATGCAGCCATTTGCAAAACCGCTCTGTTCGCAGCATGACCAGAGGAACCCCTCTTCACAACCCGCATCTTCGATGAGATCTGATATACGGCCGTGTATTTCCTCGTCGTGGTCTGCCCGAAAGTCGCCATCGAAGTCGGCTTGCTTCATACCTGGTAGAAAGCACTTCAGCGGGGACGGATATGGTGCCCCAACACGGCCGCGTTGGATCAGGGCTAGAGGACGCACCATCATGATAAATACAAGTACCCTTGTAATTGTTCTCCACATGATACTCATCGTGGCAATTCTTGCAAGTTTCGTAAGCTTTTCGCTTCAAAGTGGTCGTTACTAATCGAGGAGAAGCGGTGGTTGGCTTTGGAGCTGTGTCGTGACTGTTCATCGGAAGAAGAAGTCTTTTCTCTGCCAGCGCTTGAGCCGCAGGAATCGTCGTCACAAGCTCCACCAGCAGAGTATACACTCTATGGCTCGAAGCAGCGTGGATCGCTTGAACGACTGAAGAGGGTTCCTGCTCTGGAGTGGCTACATCTCGCACTATCTGATGGGCTTTCAACGATGGTGTTGGCGGGCATTATGCATCAGTCCTATGATTAGAGCTTCCGGGACCATTCTCGTTACCGTACGCTGTAGGTGCGTTTCCGCTAATGACAGGTTCTGCAGAATGTCAGAAGCGAACGCTTTCGCAACCCCTATGATTGCGTGACAGACCGGGCATTGTACAATGCGTCGTTGACGAAGCGGACTCGAGCATGAATGACAGAATTCAGCAAAAACTCGCAAGTGAGCGGAATGGATTACGAGACTGGGAGACCGATGCTGACAATTGAGTGACGTTTATAAAGAGCGCTTTCGAACTTGTGAATTGGTGACGCGTTCAAGCCAATGGCAGCCCCTGTCAGGATGTCATCCGCGACTTGTCTGCGCGGTCGCACGTGAGCTGCACCACTTACTCGTGCCGCAGTGCATGTGTACCTAGTCTGTTGGAACGCCCTCGATGTATGATGGGCATCGGCCATTTCCAAAGCCCATCCCTTCACGCACCGCGCACTCTCGCCGCATGACACATTCCGAGTCGACAGCCGACGATAGTTCAGCAGCGTCAATGGGAAGGTCTCCAATGCTGTCACTGGGCTGAATCTTGTCTCGTCTTTATTTCGTTGTAACAATCGCATCGACCAGCAGGGCATCGGCATGACTTCCCTCGCATTTGCGGCGCTCTTCACATGCAATGCTCATCTTATCATACACGAGGCCAGCTACGCTCTAGGGCCAGTGTCCGCTCAATGTCCTCGTCACGCGCCAGTCACGCCTCTCGCATGTGCCTCTAGTACAACGCAGTGACCGATGCCCCCGCACTAGTCTTGTCGTCCCTTCAATAGTCTCTTGGTGACCTTGTCCTTCTCAATGATGTACACGTGCGCACCCCAACCGGAGAGCGCATCACGATCCACTGCGCTCAGCAGAGCCTGTGACATCGTCTCGAAAAGATCTTCGGGCTCGAGATCGGGCTCCCACAGACCTTCGCATGTTCCGAACAGCTGGTCTGAGGCTGTGCCGGACACGATGAAGTCTTTCGCGAAATCAATGCAGCCGATCGAGTCGAACCTAGCAATATCCATCAGTATACAGGTGCATCAGTGCCCTGGCTTCTTGCTATCCCACTTACCCGCAGATGAAAGGCTTCCCCGTCTTCTGGTCAATGCCTGCCACCACTGGCGACACGAACCACGGCCCAAACCTCCTCTCATACAGCGAACTCGATACCAGGTTGGCAAACGTCTTGGGGCTGATGTCTCGCTCTTCACGTAGTCGATACATGTTCACTTTGTATCGAAACAGCTCTGATACTGTGCTGACATCTGTGGCGAGTCCTGTGAGGCCGAGGTAGGTTGATGATCCGAAGGGGAAAATCTTGGGGAAGTTGTTGGAGACTGTGAGCGCTTGGAGACCGAGACGCAGATCGCAAGCGATGGCTACGCAGTCTTTGCCCACCATTGCCACACAGGCGCCGCCATCTGTGGTCTGACGTTAGTACATGTGTCGCAGCTTATCTCAATGATGCGACTGACTGATGCTGAAGGGCGAGGACATCGCTGGAGTTGCGGAGCTTCCTCAGTGGAAGCTGTCGCGTTCAGGTTGGATCTCCAAAGCGGACACTGTCGTCGAGTCGAAGCGGGCGGTGAGCGCAGTATGAAGTTGCGGAAATGAGCGGGTGATGGCGGTGTCGTTGTTGTTTAATGCACCGCAGCTCAAGGCAGTCGAGCTGGCGTACCCGTAGTTAGCTCTCGCGTCCAAGCTCGCGAGCATAACGCGGGTGCTCCCGAGCACAATTCCGTCCTCACCTGGCGACACCCCCGAGGCCGCATTTCCCCTTCCCTTTTACGTTCATCCAATTCACCACAATGGCTGCAGCGATGGAGTCACATATCCGCCTCGCGCAGCAACTACCACCGCAACTACTGAATTTCTTCAAGAAATTTCCTCCTACCCAACTGCGAGCAGCGACAGCGACCTCCGCGACAGTACAAACAACATCCAACACATCATCAGCCGATCCGAATGTGGCAGCTGTCACAGAGTCACTATCACAGACGTCGATGACCGACTCCTCGTCCGGTCTGACCGACAAGAAAAGCCATAATCCATTTCTCCCGTTCAAAAATCCCAGAACAGGGGCCTGGCACGGGCCGACGTATAGTCTACGGCGACAAGCAGAGCTCTATAAACTGGCTCAATCACACAATGTCCTCTCCTTGATGCCAGTCGCTCCCAAACACCCCGAGATCAAGACGCAGAAACGGATTGAGAGGGGGTTGAGGGTACAAGGGACAGGAGAGGGGAAGAGGGTGAAGGGTAAATCGTGGGAGCGACAGTTGAGGAGCAAGCTGGAGGACAGGAGGAAGGCGATGGAGGGCATGAATGCTATGGTAGTCCAATGGAAGGAGAGAGGACATGGAAGAGGGTGGAAGAAGTGGCCGAAATAGACAGTCTCAAATGGATCGATTGGCCAATGGAACATGAAGCGTTTGCTGATGAGTGGATGTACACAAAGCGCCATAGCGGCCTCTTTGTTCAATACTCGAGATATCGATGCGCGCATGAGCAGAAGCAAACAAATTCGGCTGCGGGAAAGTGCCATGGGCTGGTAGCCATAAATACGGCAGATCAAAGAGCGCTGGATGCAGTCGAGAAGATGTCATCGGAAGTCAAAGTGAAGGGGCAGCATGGCCCACGAAGAAGAGCTTGTTCAACAACAACATTTGTATATGCATATGTCATTGCCACTCTATATGAAGCACGAGTGATACACAGCACAACAGCGAACGAGAAAGGAGTCTACGCAGCTCCGACTGCGAGATTTCGATCACTACCAAACTCGTGAAATCGATCGCTAGATGGCACCCTCCGCTCATAATGATAAATTTCTTGTCTGGATTGGGCGAAGCTGCACCAACGAAGATCGCAACAAACTCAGTCTCAAGAAGAGTTCAGACGCAAGATGCCTGTAGTCAATCCAGGACCGGAAGCATGATGTTTCTACTGCCGTTCACCATCGGCGAGGTGAATGCGTGTATGCCGAGCTCCACCAGTGGCGGCACCGACTCGCCACTCTATTCAAATAGATCGACCCGCAGTACAATAACATGCTGCACCCAGTATATTCCGCATATCCTCCCCTTGTCGTGTCTTATTCTCGAGCCTTGCTGGTCGTCATGTCGGTCTCCGGTGGCGCAGCTCCCTTCGTGCCAGTGAGTCGTGAGCACGCAGCGCTCGCCTCGCCAGCATCAGACTCAGCCTTTGAACATCTGTAAGTATTCACACACGTGCTCCATTATTGCGTTTGAAAATTTGTAAGTCTTTACACAGGTGCTCCATTATGAATATGCTAACATGGACAGATCTGCCATTACGCTCGGATTGCCGCTGAAGACTCTATAAATTGAGGGCAGCGATGTCTCGATGCGCTTGTCGCCCGACCACACACTCGTTGTCAACAGCAAAGTCCTCTGCGAAGCGTCCGATAGGTTCAGAGCTCGCATGAACCTGGCTCGCTGGGGTCTCCACGACTCTCAGAACGCCGAACACACCTTGGCGAGAGAAGGCGTGAGGTTGTTCCGATACTACCTTGTGTTTGTTGACTTTGTGTGGGTGATCACTGACGAGGTGAGTGATTGATATTTTCTCCTCATGCGGTGAGGTACACGCTAATTAATTTTCGAACAGAATGATCGGTCTGTAAACCGCCAGCGAAATGCACTCCAGCAGTACCCGTGTTACATGTCGCACTTTTATCTTAACGATGCTTTTGCTTCTGATTATGGCGGCCACGTGCACGCGATCAGACGTAAACTGCAGCAGGGCTACCATGGCTTCTCACTGGAAAAAGTATGACTTGAAGCTTTTGATGCTTACAAGGCCTTGTTCTCCCTGCTACATGATCAGCCACAGCCGCATCTCGACAATGACATTCAAGAGTACATACACCATGGTCCTAATCGCCAACGTGATGGCCTATGCCGAGTACATGACATGCTTCCTGCCATTGCGACGCAGTTCGCAAACAGAATGCTATCTCTGCAAGACCTCTGGAAGCACGTGACGCAGAACCCGGTATTCTATTTCGCGATTGCATCCAAGGTCCGCTGTCCGCAACTCATCGAAGATATGATCCGGCATCTTGTCGGGCAAGACCTGAGCTACCGGACTCTTGTCGGCTTGGGCGTGGCTACGAAGAGAGAAGCTTGTACAGCTCTGATGCCATCTCAAGAGTGTCACAGTCGACGTGTCGAGAACATGCTACACAACATCAGGTGCATTCTCCTGCCAACTTATCAGGCCCACGTAAGCGGCAGTCGACGTGAGCAGGGGCCTGTTGTGCCCTGCATTTGGCTCGATAATAGCACTGGCCCCAAGCCGCACGAAGATACATGTCGCCATATCGCACGAGAGATTCTTCGAGAATGGTTCGATGCTCGCTACTATGGCGAGTTCCGCTGGTCACACGTCAAGTACATTCGAACTGGTACAAAGAACGGTCATGTCGAGGCTGGCTGCCTTCGACAGATCTGCGAAGCACTTGTGACATCGACTCGTCACAACCACGGTCTCAAGCACTTAGGACTCGAAAGAGCACCACATGAATATGCCAAGCTCTACAGTCTCAAGAGTCCTGATGAGTCAACACGTAAGCTGGGTGCGAGTATCGTGAAAGAAATAAGGAAACCGCTGTTCTTGGTCGCTCTTCAGATCACCGATCATCACCCAGGCTCGGACTTTCACGAATTCTCTTGTCGCTATTGTGGCGGGTCCCTATGCAAGACGGCTCTGCACGACTCGGGGCTAGACTACTTCACCTTGATGCATGTCGCACAGGATTCTGTGCCGTGAGCGGAAAGAAGCCGTGGAGGGCGTGGGTTTTGCCCGTTTGCGATGTAGTCGAAGCAAGTCCGGAGTGGCTGCGTCTGGTCGAGGCAGTTTGAGTCTTGGCCTCGCACAGGCTGATTTTTGCAGCGGTATCGAGATGCGAGTTCTCAGCGCGATGAGAAGTTGGATGATGCAATTGAGGGCTACGCAGACAATCAATGGGTATTATTGATGGTTGGATTTAACGTCATTACTTGGGTATTTTTCGTTATGCATGCCAATTGGACCGCCTAACCTCGAACGCGCCATTTCCCTCTTCGCCTCGCTGTATCTCTGAAGCTTCCGCATGTAATCATCAATATCTTCGTGAGACCTCAATCGTATCCCGATGGATTGTGTTCAGACTGCATCAAGGCTGTCAGCTCCGCTTTCACATTCTCACGAAGACAACCCACCTTTGCTCGTAGAGCTGCGACGGTTGCGGCCGCGAATGGCCATTTGCGCGACTATCGCGATCGCGAAGGCAAAAATAGCGATAATGGACACAGCAAAAGTCGCCACGAACAGCTCACAGCCAAGCAATCTGCGACGGCGGCGGCCCCAATGGGCATAGACGTCACGAGGATAAGGGCGTTCGTCACAGCCTTCTGTCGCTGAGCGGTTGAGAATAGCGACGGCCATCATCGCGCCGATGGAGATGAGATCGAATAAAACCGCGCATGCTGAGAAGAAACCCACGCCTGCCGTAAAGCAGCAGGTTAGAGCTGCGACGAAAGAGTAGAGCAGCGTTCCGGCGCCAAGAATGAGCGACGCGAGGTTGTAGTCGCCGAATCGTGTTGCAGTGAACTGTCAATTATTAGCTCCTTTCCCTACGCGCAACGAGTAGGCTGCGACTGTAGATACCCAAGCGAAAACTCCTGTGATGATCGCCGCGCAGCAAAAGGCGAGGGCATAACAGCCGATCAATACCAGGCGAAGGACACCACCTGCAATGGCCATGGTGAAGGCGGTTGTATTCTAAGCGTGTTGTCTGAGATTCGCAAATCTCCAGATATCTTGTCCTCTTCTTCCGTGTGTGAGCTGCTCTAAGCACCGGCTGGAATGCGCGAGCGACAGACCTTTATCTGCCCTTGCGCACATCTTCACATTGCTGGCACCTGGACACATGTCCACCTGGTTACCGTGCATGACGAATGCCACGAGGCGGTACACCGCTGCAATTACAAGCCGCGCTCTAGATCAAGCTGAAAGATGCAGTCTCTGCCAGACCAGGGTCCCGCGGCCAAGGCGGATTGTTCGCGATGCAATCATCTGCCACGTCGTCCTGAAACAGAACACGACCAGGGACGCTCTGCAGCGAACGTGCGCCAGGCAGAGATGTCAGCTCGCAAGGCTCGATGAACAGCCACGATCCGCGCGAGTGTCTGGAGGCTTGGCACCTGGCCGTGACGACGTCTGCTGCGAGCTGAGTGCGCATGCCGATGCTGAGACACACGGTGTTGGTGAGGGGACGGGAGTTTTGTTTCCGCGATCATGGTGTTTTTATTGGCTGATTTAGGGCTTGGACCGCCCACAGAAGGGCTTTTCTTGCGTGCAGGTGTTGAAATATGGAGTGGCTGAGGTGGAGTACCCTTGCAATCTTGTCCGAAAGCTGCCGAGGCCATGGCCGACTTTTCCGATATATCCGTCTTCATCTGCTCCTTCCAGTAGGTCACAGACACCGACGACGTTCGCAGCCCGCATTGCCCGTCACATTCTGGTCGTACAATGGCAGAATGGTGCAAGCGACGCCGTCATGTTCAAGAAACAGGATTGCTGCCCTCCGATCTCTATGTGTCCCCGTGCTGGTTCGGCACCATCACAACCAAGGAGTGCCCTGTTACTGCTGGCGTTGGAGATGGAGCCGCAGTGGCTATACTGACGAGGGTAGAGGTGAGCCCAAGACAAGCGCCAAACCTGCATACGCCATGATTGAGGCGTCGAGCTTGGCTTGAGTGTCTCAGACCAGTTTTCTCAGCTTCTCAGGCGTCTGCAGATGGTTGTGGGGTTTCCTCGCTGACGATAGTAGACGAGGTCCAAAGTCGCCTCTGCATGTTTGTTTTCGTACGCTGCCCGCGAAATGAAATCTTCGACAACTTCAGACCTGGCCGCAGACGAGTCTGTGCGAGCTTGGAAATAGCCCGGCATTGCAGATACCCCTCGGCCCCCGATGACTGCGCATGCCCTGGAAATACTGTACCACCTTCTCCGCGTGATGCATAGCCACGCACTGGCAAGCTCTTGTCTTGACTCCGCAGAGTCCTTGCAGCCTGACAGAGACGTCTGTGGGCGCAAGGGCGTCTAGTGCGCAAGCCAGCCAAGAACTGCACTCCCTTGCGATTCTGACAATCTGCGACGGTGCAAGAGAAGCCTGGCCTCAGCACTGCCACACGTTTCAAATGGCGATACGGCAGCTGCTCACGATTGTGCTCGTGGAGTGCACTGTTGTGCCCTCGACACGTGAGATGATGGGCTGCGCGATCCATTTGGACATCCTTTGAGCCCTCTCACCTGTGCTCTGCTTCTGTGTAGACGATATGATACTTGCGTAAACGATCGCCAGAAGTCACTGCCGAATTGCCGAAATCAAGATCGTCCTTGAGAGCCACCTGCAAGTGTGACGCCGCAAAACATTCCTCCTCCTCGTCGCGCATAGCGAGTTTTGCCCGTCACAATACGCGAGTGTTGCTTTAATCGGATTCAGCTCTTCGCTGTGGAGTTTTTGGTTGGATGCATGCGCTGACATGATGTATTAAAGGTGCGCACAGAGTGGGACGTGTATGAGCAGCGCAGCAACGAGTGTATGTGCATAAGGTCATTATTCTCGTCGAGCATCAGGCAGACTCATTTTTTTTAATAAACTGACAGTGACGTTGAGCGTATAGTAATGAAAGCATACCGAGATTTGTGAGACGGCTGATCTCAAGGACCACTTCGTGGTGCAGGAAGCTGCTTGGTAGACTAGTTAGCTGTCCGCGGTCAGCAAGTTTAAATAACGTTGGAAATTTTGAGAATGAAGCGTGATCCCATACCTGTCTCACGTTCTTTGCCACGTTTTCTTTTTGTACGTTGCAGCGCGGGGCGCTGAGTTCGTGCGTAACGTGTGTTGAGACCATGACAAGCGGGCTCGCGCAACCGCTGTATGCAATAATGGTCGTGAGGAACGTCCTTTAAGCCCAGACAGGGAGTGCTACTTGACCATACACTTCTCACTGAGGATCGCCTCGAACGGCATAGCCAGTAGATGAGATCTCACACTTTAAGGGAACCTTGCGATGCAGCCTTCAGCAGCACGCGTCTTCGTAATTGCCTTTGCAACAGCTCTGAAGAGCAGATCGTGTCTGAGCCCTTTTTGGACGAAGACTCAGAGATGACGAGAACAATGAGCAGCCGCGAGATGCTTTCTGCATAAGACTCCTCTGTGCAACCGGCGCTTTCGGGAATCATGTGAAGACGCCCGGTAAGTTTAGCACTATATCCTGCGACCTCGAGCGGCAAATGCTCCTCGTCTGAGGCAATCCGCAGGCGTTTTGAGGGGTTCCATGTGAACCTACTCGAATCTTGACAGTATATGGGGCTGTAATCGCCAGTGTATTCAAAAATGAATCGCCGCCACGACTGTCACTATGCGCCGCTGGAAGAGTCATATCTGCTCGCATTTCGTGCAGGTAATATCTGCTTGCATGTCGTGCAGGCGAACAAGTCTGAGGATTAGTTAGATAGCGGACAATCATGGTCCCGCACTTCAAAGTACCTCGATAGGCAGGTTTGCCGAAAATTCTTGGGATTCGGCTCGAAAGCTTTCGCGCGTTTGGACGCGAGCTTCTGGAAACGCAACGACTCACACAGCTCACCTCACAAAATGGTAAGAGACGCTGTGGATCACATTGAAATCTTGGCTAATGTGTCCAAAAGTCACAGCAGATCTTCGAAGATGGCGGCGAGCAAGAGAGGGGAGAGCAGGCCCGCCTGAGGCATGTATAACATATTACTGAAGGGAGCTAGATTAGTATTCTGATGAATTTACAGTGCCTTCGTCGGCGCCATTGCAATCGGAGACTTGGTGAAATCGACATTAGGGCCGAAGGGTCAAGACAAGGTATGCAAAGCGGGAAGGGTTGCGATGTGGACAATCATCTGATTCATACAGATCCTGCAAAGTGCTTCGACTGGCGAGATCATGGTCACGAACGACGGTGCCACGATCCTCAAGAGTGTCGCCCTCGATAACGCTGCCGCAAAAGTGCTCGTCAACATCTCGAAAGTGCAAGATGACGAAGTGGGGGATGGGACAACCAGTGTCGCAGTTCTTGCAGCCGAACTGTTAAGAGAAGCGGAACAACTCGTCAACCAGAAAATCCACCCTCAGACTATAATCGAAGGCTACCGAATAGCGAGCACGGCCGCTCTGAAGGCCTTGGAAGAGACGGCAGTTGACCACAGCAGTAAGCCTGAAGAATTCCGCCGGGATCTGATCGCAATTGCTCGCACGACTCTTTCTTCGAAGGTGCTGTCACAGGATAGGGACCAGTTTTCCACCCTCGCGACAGACGCCGTGCTGCGAATGAAGGGATCGACAGATCTGACCCACATTCAAATTATCAAGAAAGCAGGAGGAAAGCTCTCCGATTCATACCTTGATCCGGGCTTCATCCTGGACAAGAAGTTTGGGACTGGACAACCAAAGCGAGTTGAGAATGCAAAGATTCTCGTCGCCAACACATCAATGGATACAGATAAGGTGAAGATCTTCGGAGCCCGAGTAAAGGTGGACGGCACAGGGAAGCTAGCCGAGCTTGAAAAGGCTGAAAAAGAGAAGATGAAAGCGAAGGTGGAGAAGATCAAGTCACATGGGATCAACTGCTTTGTCAACAGACAACTGATCTACAACTGGCCTGAACAGCTCTTCACAGATGCTGGCATTGCCTCAATAGAGCACGCCGACTTCGATGGTGTGGAGCGGCTGGCGCTGGTCACTGGAGCAGAAATTACGAGTACATTCGATCACCCCGAGCACGTGAAGCTAGGGCACTGCGACTTGATTGAGGAGGTTGTGATTGGCGAGGACAATCTGATCAGATTCTCTGGCGTTGCTGCGGGCCGGGCTTGCACAATCGTGCTGAGAGGATCATCAGAGCAACTTCTGGACGAAGCGGAGCGAAGTCTACACGATGCACTTGCAGTGTTGTCGCAGACTGTCAAGCACCCGAAGACAACACTCGGAGGTGGCTGCGCAGAGATGGTCATGTCGAAGGCTGTGGATCAGGCAGCGCAAAACGTCGCCGGAAAGAAGGCATTGGCAGTGGACTCATTTTCGAAAGCGCTTCGACAGCTTCCTACCATCCTTGCCGACAACGCTGGTCTGGACTCTGCTGACCTCGTGGCACGATTACGCAAGGCTGTATATTCTGGCATGTCGTCTTCTGGCCTTGACCTGATGAGACCTGGAGGTGGCATCGCAGATATGCGCGAGCTGGGCGTCATTGAAGCGCACAAGCTGAAGCATGCTGTGGTGAGTTCGGCGAGCGAAGCTGCAGAGTTGTTGCTCAGAGTAGACAACATCATTCGGGCGGCGCCGAGAAAGAGGGAGCGAATGTAGATGATGTACGACTGTCATAAGGCAATGTGCATAGCGCAGGAGTCCGGCGCTACCAAAAACGTATCCTAGATCACTGCATCGAATTGTTCGCACGATTCACTTTGCTGGACAATCATGTTCACAGACCACCCTCGTTCCACGGGCCCTCAAGCACACAACTTCTTGTTCTGTGAGAGGCGTTGTGATGACTTACTCAGTCATAAATTCTGTCTTCGCTAGAAAGGGAGCACTCTCCGACTGGATGATCCATGATTGCAAGAGCACTCATCGTCATCATATCCGAATGTGCATGCTGTGCCGTGGTAGTTCATGAACGCGTCCTGCGGACAGCGTACTTTCCGCCAGGCTTTGTGCGCAGCTCAATGCAATACTTACCTGGCCAGCGACTGTGTAGATGGCATTGTTGCTGGGATGGGTGGCATTCGACGCCCTCACAGGCAATGGTTTCGTTGCCATATGCGCGTTCATTTGTCCGATAAAACGACAACATAGTGTCGTATCGTGCCAAGCCCTAGCGATGCGGTCAGCCGGTCGCGGAAAGAAGGGCACGCAACCTAGTCGGCTCTTGAGCCGAACGCATCACGTTGGGCGGTCACAAGGAAAACGGAGGGCGGAAACGGAGGCAGCAAAAGAGATCTGCTGAGCTGCACCTTGAACATCGGCTGACTGCATATCTTTGTGCGACACGGCATAAACTCTCATCATATCCACCCCAGCTCGTCGGGTCAACTTTCTTATCTGGCTGCAGCTCTTGTGAAACAAAGCGGCGATAACGACACAACCAAGCCACAGTCCTATATGCCGCAGCGACCTCATCTACTCCTCCAACCATTATACAACTCTATAGACGACACGCAGGACGACGGGTGAGAGTAGGTGTAGGAGAGCATGTCAGATTCTTCCAAGGCCAGGCCGATTCCCTCTGGCAGTTTTCGGGATGCAGACACGCAGAGCTTCGCCAGCGGATCACCCTCGAGAGCCTCGAGGACGGCAAGGTTAGCCGCTACACCCGTAGTGGGCTCAGCACGTAGCGGTCACTCTAGATCCACGAGCCGGAGTCAAAACCAAGATGTGCAGAGCAGCGGGGAGCCTCTTGCTGGTGCATCTGGGACTTCGGTGCCCGGGCCGGGACCAAGTTCGCTGTCTCAAGCACTGCGAGGATCTCGTGGGCAATCACCTGGCGGCTCGTCGCAGCAGCAGATGAGAGAGCCGAGAGGGACAATGAGATATGAGAGTCCGAAGGGCGATGACAGAAGTGGAACCTTCACGCCTGCAAGTGCTGCAGCACAGCTCGGCAGAAGTCCTACACCGAAAGAGGATATCGAGGTGTTGAAGAGACACCTGGTCGGACCACAGTCAGGCTCTCCCTCGGGGTCATTCCGTCAAGGAAGTGGATTTCCGGGCGAGGCAAGCTCTGCTGCACAAGAGGAGGAATTTTCAAGTCTGCAATTGCAAGGTGGAGACACCACTCGGCATATTTACAGATATGCAGAGAAGAAAGAGCGAGAGGAGCAAGAGGCGGGAAGACTGCGGAGAAGTATGAGCTATAGCGCTCCCAAGACGAACAACAAGGATGACGACGACGACGATATCTCATTCATTCAGAAGCCGGGTGGATTCAGACGAGACCACATTCGGCGGAGAGACGAATCTGCCGCACCGAGTTCCAGTGGTGCTCGCAGACAATATGGCACGATCCCTCGTGGCCGCAACCCTACAGATCCCGAGCCACCCCGACGGCAGTTCGTGACCTCAAACTTCATTGAGTTCTTGACTCTTTACGGCCACTTCGCAGGAGAGGAGCTGGAGGAAGACGATGAAGTCCTGGATGCTGACGAGTACTTTTCCTCGGACTACTTCGAGGACGCTACGACTGAGGGCGACCGAGATGAGGATCGAGACGACTGGGGCGAGGACTCTACACTGCTACCTGAAACTCCCGGAAAACGTCGCCGAAAGCGAAAAGTGCGTGAAAAGGGCAAGGGAACTCCCTTTGGCGCTGCAATGCTGCTGCTCAAGTCTTTCGTCGGCACTGGTGTTCTGTTCCTTCCGCGTGCATACCTTAACGGCGGGATGGCATTCTCCAATGTGGTGCTCCTCATCCTTGCGGCTCTTTCCTATTACTGCTTCATCTTACTGGTTTCGATTCGCCTGAAGATCCACATGTCTTTCGGCGACATGGGAGGCAAGATCTTCGGCAACTACTTCCGCAATCTGATCAACTTCTCCCTCGTGATCAGTCAAATCGGCTTCTCATCAGCGTACATTGTCTTTGTTGCGGAGAACCTCCGAGCATTTGTCCTGGCCATCACACGCTGTAAGAAAGATATCGATGTCGGATTCATGATCCTGATGCAGATGATCATCTTCCTCCCCATGTCGCTCTACCGCAACATAAACCACATTCAGAAGATGGCCCTTCTCGCAGACGCATTTATCCTGCTCGGTCTTTGCTACGTCTACTACTACGATGTCCGCACCATCGTCCACCAGCACGGCGTTGGCCCCGGCATCAAACAATTCAACCCTGAATATTGGACCCTTCTCATCGGCACAGCAATCTTCACCTTTGAAGGCGTCGGCCTCGTCATTCCTATTCAGAGCGGCATGGCCGAGCCTAAGAAATTCCCCAAAGTCATGGGCACCGTCATGCTCATCGTCACCGTCGTCTTCATCTCTGCAGGAGCCCTCTCTTACGCGGCCTACGGCGAGAACACCAAGACCGTCATCCTCCTCAACATGCCTCAGGACAACAAAATGGTCAACGCCGTCCAGTTTGTCTACAGTCTTGCGATCTTGCTCAGCACACCGTTGCAGATTTACCCTGCTATTGAAATCACCAGCCAGCAACTCTTCTCCCGAACAGGCAAGTATAACCCTTGGATCAAATGGAAGAAGAACATTTTTCGCTTCTTCATGGTCGCCCTCTGCGCTCTCATCGCCTGGGCCGGAGCCGGGGATCTAGATAAATTCGTCTCTCTTGTCGGTTCCTTTGCGTGCATTCCGCTCGTGTATATTTATCCCGTACGTCCTCTCAACCCCTCGTGCGCTTCATAGAAAAAGAGATCTTTTGCTAACATCCTACTAGCCTCTGATGCATTACCGGGTCGTGGCGACCAAGACGTGGCAGAAAGTAACGAATATCTTATTGGTGGTCTTTGGTTTTGCCATGATGTCGTATACGACTTCGTTGACGATTGTCGCGTGGGCGAATGGGCAGAAAGATTCTTCGCCCGGATATTGTGATCCGGTCAATAAGGGCGATGCGTTGTTGTTGCCGAGATTTGGATGAAGAAAAGCAGAGTTGCCGATTCGTGCTGTTGAAGAGATGGTTGGGTGGAAGTGAAGTTGCCAGAGCCGCACAGGTCGCTTTCGGGGATGATGAGAGATGCTGTGACGTGGATCGAGATGAGGTGATGTTGCAAAGATGTTCTTGATATTGAGAATTCGCAAAGCGTTGGCGCAGCAGTGGAGAGTTGGGTGCGGTTTCGACAGAGAGGAGCACATATGTAACACTATAGAAGTAGAGCTCAGGTGTGTCGAGAGGTACTTCGTCTGCCAATGAGTCGTGACGACCGTATGTAAATGCCCAGTTCTGAACCCCGTCCTCTATTGATGCTCCTGGCGTTTTGATCGCCGCTTTCAAGTATAGTCTACCGTGGTCGCCACCTCCATAAACATATGACAGCGTCTCTAATCCTGCACACTCTTTCCCGCTGCCTTTGCGTCCTTCGCCCCCTGGTCCTGCGTCCTGGTGGTCGTCTCTTTCACACCGCGCTTCTCAAACTGCGCCTTGACATTCCTGTACACCTCCTCCGGCTCCGGAGAAGCATCGACTTTGACGACCTTGTTCTCCTTCTCGAAGAGCTCCACCACCGGCATACTCGTCTCGACGAACGTGCGGAAACGCTTCTTGATGCTCTCCTCGTTGTCATCTGCCCGCCCACTCGTCTCCCCGCGGTGCAACAGACGCTTACGCATCGTCTCTTCCGGGCAGTCGAAGAAGAGGGTGAAGGCCATGGGACACACAATCTCCTGAAACTTCAACGCCTGATCCATCTTGCGCGGGAATCCGTCAATCAAAAACCTCCTGTTGCCCGTCTCGTTGATCGCCTGCTTCATGGCATTTTCCAGCAGCTGGATGGTGACTTCTTGCGGGACGATCTCGCCTTCTTTGATGTAGGTCTTGATCAAGTCGCCGAATTCAGAGCCGGCGCGATCTTGCTCGGCGCGGAGCAGGTCGCCGGCGGACAGATGCTTGAAGTTGAAGTCGCGGACCAGGTTGGCGCATTGGGTGCCCTTTCCTGCTCCCGGACCGCCGAGGACGAAAATGACGAGGGCCTCGTCGGGGCTTGAAGGGGTGATGGAGGATTTGAAGAGGGGTGAGGTTCGCTTGAAGGACTCGAGGTCGGGGAGCGCGGGCATGGTTGCGGTGGGCCTCTACTGGTCTTTGGGACGATTGGAAGGGTGCGGCCACTGGTCTTTGGATGCCGGGGCGCGGTCGGGCAGCTCGTAGGTGTGAGCGGGAGTTTGACCGGCGCGCTGTTGAATGAGCACGTTGAAGGCTACGGTGCCAAGGGCGAAGATGGCAATGAGAGGGTAGACGGGGAGCTGATTGCCGCGATTCTTTTTGGGCGGGGCGGCGCGGGGGGCAATGGGGGCGGGCGGCGGAGTGGTGCGCGAGTCTTGCAAGAGACGATGGCGGAGGGACAAGAGGCGGCGTTGGTGATGATGGAGGCGTGGCAGACGCGCAGTGAGCAGTGCTGGGCGTGATAATGCGAGAGACATGGCGGGCGGGAGCAGTGGAAAGTCGTCGTGAAGCTTGCAGCAGCGGGCGACTTTCGGCGGTGAGCTCACAAAGCTCATCCCCATCGGCCGTCTGTCTTGCAGAGCCTTAAACGGGCCAGGAGGCCACCACCTCGCCTTAGCTTTTCCTTACTGCAATTGCTTATTCTCTGCTTTTCTCCGCCAAACAATAGGTAAACTTCTTCGGCACATTAGCTACCTAGTCATGGTAGAGGTTTTGTCTTCCTAACTATTTAGTAGATTTCGGTAATTCTCTACTGCTAAGAGCACCGAAATTCGGAACTTACCAAAAACCACCGATACACCGTCTTAGCACCTCGACTTCCAATTTCTCGACAAGGGCCTCCAAGCCCAATTAAAATGATTGTCGCTCTTAATAAGTGGATTCTGTGGAGAAATCCCACTAAACTGTGTTAGCGCTGAGGACACTCCGAGGTACGAAGACGCTGTACGCGAGCAATGCACACATCTGCACTGCCCTCATTTCGAGGTCTGTTCGCATCGATGAAGGACATGCTTGAGGTCACCCCCTAACCGCACAGGCGAGCTAATTCGCGCTTGGCAGACTAGCATGAGGCATGTCTTCAGTGCTTGTAATTCCTGGCCAACATAATGAGCATGCTACCAGAGTAAGGAAATGAGCAAGTTGGTGCCCTCGCACCGATCGAGGCAATGCATGGACGAAGAGCACTGATGAGCGTCTACATCCCGGCTAGCGTCTGTACTGCTGGGGCACCCTACTGGCCTCGATTGATAAAGGCATAGTGCTCCATGTGGCTGGGCACAATCCCTAGAGCCCCTCTAGGGTCTTGTTATGCAGCTCTCGATTGACATAATTAACTACAAACACGATCGCCGAGCAAAATCAGACGAGCAAATTCGGCAATCGCCTGTCGATTCTTCTCATGCTCTAATGCCCGCAGATTGGGCAGCTGAAGGGACGAGGGACAAACGATGACAGAATCCCAAGGAAACAGCCACCCAGCCGCTAGCGACAATGTTCTGTCTCGCCTTAGGTTTAAGCTCGCGCTGCTTCCTTTCCAGAGCTCAGACCTGGCAACTCTTTCATTGTCAGAGCTTCGCGGGCGGAATAGCATCCGTGGGAGGCCGCCTGCAATCGGTCGATGCTCGGAATAATATGCCAACAGAATCACCGGTGAAGCGTAGTAGTCGGTACGGAAGATATAATACAAGGCGTCCGAGGCACACTGTCTTGCCTAAGACAGATAGCCAATGCAATCTTGAAAAGATGATAGAGTCAGGGTAAGCAGGCATGGTGCCCCGACGCAGTGCTCCGTGTTTGGTAAGAGCCATGCTAATGCTAAGATATGATCCTGGTTAGGAGTGGTGTGCCTGCTACCTTGCTGACTACACATGTCATTCCTCTCGGATTTGACTATAAAGGAGTCGGATGCCACACTGACGATCACTCCACAACTTCCCTTCTGCATTTATTAGCTCGTGGTAAACATAACACGCTCCTTCGTCGCTACGTCTGTACTCTTCGGCGCCATCGCGTCCGCTCTTCCTAATTCCGGCCCTGCTGACTTTCCATATATCGACAAGAGCTACAGGTGTGCTAACGGCTATGGTGGCTTGGATAGCAAGGGCGATTAGGTGAAATGCGACAGCGTGCATTACTACTGGCCTAACGTAAGAGCCGGACCACCTAATACAGCGATGTATGTGCTAAACGATCCCTAATTAGCCATGCACTCCCGATCAAGACCTAGGCGACAGATGTGATGTCTACTTCCTATATACCGGCGATCAGAACACGCCAGATCTAGATCTTAAGGATCGCTGGGGAGTTCCGTTCTGTCGCCCCAATCGTGATCCTTATAAGTCCCCAACTGGATATGAGGTCGGATGCACGGTATGTTTTTATAATGATCTCGTGCCTGTTTTAGTTTAGGTGCTGACCGCGAAAAGCTCCAAGGCACTAGTAAGGACAGGCTGAAAAATTTCGGCGAAGAGTTTATTAAGGCAAATGCTGACGGCATCGTCAAATTCGTCGACATCTGTCTAACTAGCAGCGACGTCGCTAATGGCTCATACCAAGGTACGTTTATACTACCTTTGTTCCCTAGTTCGTGTAGCTAACAGACCTGCAGTCGAAGTGCAATGCGTTGATATCGAGGCATGCAAGGCTAACGGAATCACTTCTACCGGAGTCTTCGCTTATGCAGACCCATATCCAGCGTGTCCTGGCTACCCGAATGACAAGGGCACAGGACCTTCGTAAATGCTTAGAGTGCGTCTTCGAGCCACATATATAATTAGGCAGGAGGCACAGTGAGTCATTCGCATTCAGTTCTGGCGGTCTCGACACGCACGCGACTACGCACTAGTTGCAGACTTCGACCAAGCCGACTATCAGTAGCTTGTTCAACTTCTCCTTAGTGCTATTTCACCTTGACAATCGATGTTCCATATTATCTAAGTCCCTGGCGTGGTCAGCTCCTGGCGACGATCTGCGAACTTCTCTGTTTGCCTGGAACATGCGGATCCAGCAGTGCTTCATTGTGCCTACTTCTCAAAGCAAGTGAGATTTTTCGCGAGGAAGCTCGGGGCACAGAGTTTCAAACCCAACGTGATCCCGGATTTGACAGATCACTCGCTGTTCGCATTGGATTTGATCAAGTATTGCAGACTGCCAGATGCATGTTGACGGATAGACAGCGTCTGCCAGGTCAACGAGAAACCAGAACTGAATTGTATGATCGTTGCGCGGGAGTGATCCGTCTCATTCTCGCCAAGTCAGGTGCCTTCGAGCGCTCCTGCAGCTTGGCTCATCTCAACAGGTACCACCCACTTCGGCCAAGTGCATCGCGCGCTTTACGTGTGCTCCGTCACGTCTCATTGTATGGTCTCCCCGTGGACACAACATGGTGGCAGGCAGCAAAGTTGCCAAGGGTAGTTCAGGCGCGCGCAGATTTCGTCAAGCGAGCTTCTGCTGTTGCAGAGGCGAATGGAGACTTTGAGAGTGCTTGATGGTTGGCAAACGAGTTCACCAAGGACCTGGACCGCGGGCACGTGCTTGATAGGAAGGCTGCTGAGGCACAGCTTGGCACGATTCAGAGCATGGTCAAGGTAGGGACTGAAGAGCGTAGCAACCAAACTTTCAACGTATTCATCGATACTCGGACTCGAGTTCTCCCGCCTATCTCATCAAGATCTGTTGCCTGAGCATGAAACAATAGGGTATTCCATGAAGTAGACAGAACATCAAGCCAACCTCTCACCAATACGGCACCGGCGCCGCCTTGCTGCAAGCCGTAACAGTCGTCACACTCTCCGTCGGACACGCACAAATCCCAAACCCACTCTCCTTGACCGTCGTCGTCTTCAGTCTGCATCCCTGACAATCCGTCAACGAAGTCTTCGTCGTCGCGTACGTGTGTCCGCAGTCCCCGCACGCCGGTTCCATTTCAGTAATCGTCTTGGTACACTTGGACCTATTGGCAGGTGTGGTTGTCGTGGGAAGGCTGTCGGTCGGTCTTGGCGCACAAGCCGTTATCGTACTGGTGAGCGTTGCCACGGTTTCTGGGGGCGTGGCGCAACGGCAAGCTGGGAAGTTGGAGGCTGTTGAGAGGGTGCAGCTGCCGCAGTTGGTGTAGGAGGTTGCTGTGGCGCCGGCGATGTCGCCGCAGCAGGTGAAGGATGTTGGAGTGTAGGTCAAAGTGCAGCTTGGCTGTGATTGTTGTGATGGTAGTGGGCCGTAGCCGAGAGGTCTTTGTGCTGCTGCGAGGCTGGCGAGCGTTGAGAGGATTGTGACGGCGAGCATGATGGCGGTGTCGTTGCTGAAGTGTTGATTGTGTGTTGTAACTTCCGATCCTTCGTCTCTTGCTCGAAACTTATAGAACTTCGTAGCTATTGCGTAGTGGTGCAAGGATGTTGCACAAGATGATGTTCAGCCCGTGTTCTTATTCCGCCGATGTTCTTGGCGTGCGGTCAGGGAATCGTGAGATGTGTCAGTCCTTAAGCTCGTTGCGCTGTTCATGCATGCAACTGCATTCTTGAGTCGACGAGTGGGGAAGTCTTCAGGTATTCAATAATGAGGCCAGCTGCCAAGCATGCGTTGTGAGCACATTTGTGCTCCTGGAATAGCGTAACGGTGGCCCCTTGGTTCACATGTAGATCGCTCTATTGGTTGGCGGAATGCACGATGCGCAGCAGGAAAAAGCATCAAGTGCTACGCTGGTCAGACCGCTCGCTCCACTAGTCGAGTCATGCCACTCATAAATCGCCTGTTTGGGCGTCTTGAGGAATGTTTCAGTCCCCGTGATCAACACTACTGCTCGCATTGATGTTACGCAGGACAAGCCGGCCGGTGCTTGGCGAGAATGGAGGGAGAATTTGCGATAGCATCACTGCTGGAATCTGCTTGTCAGTCGCCGTGTCTCACGACGATGTTTATCTCCTTCCTCATTGAGCTTGCATTGTCCGCTGCATCAAGTCACTAGCAGCTTCAGTTGTGTCTCAACGCGTCTTGGCATCATCTCGGAATGCGCGTGGCGAGACTCGCCGGGATATTGGAACGCCGGCCAAAGTGAGCAGTGGAGTGCTGCCATATTCGCGGGACTATCATACCTGATGCGCCTATGCATGCTTGCGCAGGACTAGAGGCACCCTGAGATGAAAGTGGTCTTTTCGCACAGTTTGACCACGTTGCCGGTCTTGGGCAAGTGCAGGACTGCCATGAAAGTCCATCGATGTGTGTATGGTCCCGCGCGGCGGCGAAGTAGAAGAAGATTCAAGGCTCGGCCATGTGTAGGGCAGGATTGCATGAGATGCGGCTATGCATTGTGCGACGCGAGTCGGAGTTGCAAAAGATTTGGTCCCTGGTAAGGTACCTAGATGCTCGCTTCCAGGTTGCTACCTTGCTACTACTGTATGTGTGGTCTTGGCACCAGGCCCTCGGAGCGTCTCGGACAAACCTGCTGATGCAGCCCATGGCACGCAGCCCGTGTTCTGCGTTTGCGTCTGGCAGCAATCACCGAAAGAATGGAATTCGTTGATCCATCATCTGTCGTATTGACTGGTAGATAGATGTGCAACTTCGGCCGGTTAGACGAGCATCGATTGTGAGTTTGCGTCTGAACTGGATCTGCTATGCAGAACCCACTTCTCGAGGATTCTTGATATTCTTATGGCCATCAATTCTCACAATGGCAAGGCTGGCGGACTAGGGTCTTTGATGACATATGTATGTCGTGTCATTCAGTCCTGTGCTTTTAGCATGCATCAGGACTGGAGATACGGTCGTGCAGCTTTCACGGCACGGCTACTTCTCGAGAAAATCTTGACGATGGGTGCCATGACGAGACATTCAGGGTGATCGACCATTTGAGGCAGGTTAGGAAATCACATTTCATACAAGCAAAGTAGAGTGGATGCTATGAAATATCTCAGTCTATTGTAGATCGCGTAAAGTGGTATCTCGGTCTCGCTCAAATGGCTAAATCCGTATCGGACATTCAAAGTAACAAAAAAAAACAAGGGAAGTTCATCAGGGAACGTGCTCGGCGATCAGCATGCGGTAGCAGTGGTGACTTTCATTGCCGGTGCAGTGGATGGTCGATCCTCCATCTCAGCTCGTTGCTTAAGCAATGCAAAGCCCGAAGCACTGAGGGCATATCTTTTGTGCCCCAGCGCTGCCCGCTTGCTTGCCGCAGTAGCTGCAGCAGCACGGGCATTGTTCTCATCCGATGCAACCTTTCGCAATGTCTTCTCTAGCAAAGACTTGCGGAAGCTTGAGTGTTTTTCGACCACTTTCTCGGCGAGAGGCTGCGTAGCCTGGCGGTTGTGCTTGTGGAATGATATTCTCGTCGCTTGTAGAATGACACCGGAGTCTGGGCGATCGGAAGTCTGCTGTAGAGCGTTGAATTCCAGTTGCGCGGCAGTCAGCGCCCGTTGCGCATCGATATCGTCGATCACACGGCTGAAGTGTGCATCGAGAGACGACATATCAATAGCACTGTCGCGCTGACTCGAGGACCATCGCGATTGAGAAGCGACATTACTGGCAATCGCGAAGTGCGGAAACATCGATTCATATGTGCGCTTGCAGTCGACGAGGCTCATGTGCGGATCCGCCGATGCATTCACTGTTTCGGCGAGAATGGCTGCGACAGTCGCACGATGAATGCGAAATTGGCTGAGCTCCCACGACCAGAGATGCCTTTGCATTAGAGCGTGGTCATTGATGATGGACGAGAGGTTGTATGTGGGTGGATGATGACCCGAGCATTCACCGTTGTGTTTGAAGGTGAACCCGCAGTGCTGTGTCAGACTGGCGGACTGCAAGTGCCTATTGAGATCCTTCTCGTTCGCGAAAAAGATGCGGCACTCATCGCACTTGTGCTTCTTCTCACTGAAATCAATGGAGTGCTGACCCAAGTGGTGCTTAAGGTCGTCGCCATGAGAGGAGAACTCATCACCGCACAAATCGCAATGAATTGTATCTGGTGATGAGATAGGTCGCTGTAAAAGCCGTGTCACGAAGTGCATGGTGCGCTCGGCAGCATCTTCAACTTCTTCGGCGTTACGAATCGTGTCGTGCGCGCTGGTGGTGTTCCAGGTATGATCGCCATCTATTGTCCAGTACTTTTGTGATGAGGACTGGCTTTCTACGGCACTACTATCAGACTTTGGATTCATAGTTGCCTGTACAGTGCTGTCGCACCCGCCTAGTCCGGTAGCAAGATGCTTGGGAAGATAAGTTGAAGGAAAGCTGATGCCACACTCAGGGCATGGCTCCTTATCATCGTGATGCTTGACTGTGATGTGCCGTGCAAGCGCTTCCTGGGCCGAGAAGATCTTATCGCAGATGTGGCAAGGATAATTGCTGACGCCAGCACACAGTCGAATATGCTCCGTCAGCCGAAAAGCAGTGGAGTACGACTTGCCACAAGAGCAGCAGTGGCGTCCGGATAGGTCCCGTCCCAGATCACAGTGAAGGTTCCGTATGGTCGTTGAGCCTCGTGGGCTCTCGACTACCTCGTCCTCCTCCGAAGCGAGTGATTCCTCTCCAGACAAGAGCTGAGCGGCAATGCGATGGAATTCGCTTGGGTTGACTTTCGAGTTGGTTGTTGAGAAGTGGAAGCCAGGTAATAGAAGGTTCGCTCGATCAACGATCTCCATTTGCGTTGTGTTCTGGGTTGCACTGTTGGTGTTCTGACGTGAACGTGATGTTCTGCGCTTCCGACATTGCACTCGGATGTCGGCGAGGGGCCAGTTATGCTCATCCATGATGATTGCATTGCGTTTTGGTGACCTCGACATCGTTCAGGCTAGAAAGCTAATTCCGTTTCGAGAAGGCAGATGAATGTCTTGGATGTCATACGGTAAATGACGTTACGCCAGTGTTACTGTTCAGTATCTGGCCGAGTCGAGCGATAGACTCTATGTTATTTCGTGTTGCGTAGGATCAACGTCGTCGGTAGTCGACTTGGGCTAGATGCTAGAGGCCAGAAGCAGAACGAGGCCAAACCTTCCTACCTATATTCGACTGTTCCCCTCAGCTCCGCCAGCATGCACTTCACGACTATGACATAAACTTCAACACGCAGCTCACCTGGAATCGCGGTGTGCCGTGGTAACGTTGTGCCGTTGATCCACGCCCTCGCGCTGATCAAAGACTTTGGGTGGGACTAGTGGGCCAGGTAAGACAGATGAGTGAACCCGGCCTTTGCACAAGTTTAGTAGCCGTTGAATACTGATTGGCGCCTTGCAGGATCCTTGGCTCTGGAGCGCACTGGCCTTTCAATGCTGGAAGCAGACTAGCACGTGGAGTCACTGTGTAACGTGACTGCTTGCCGAGGCCCGAACGGGCTGATGTGGCTTCCCATCAGTGTAGCCTTGGCTGTTTCCAGCCTACAGCCAACGTTGAGATTGTCTGAAGCGCACCATGGCGCATTGCGAGGAGTCGCAACGTCGGGCACGGCGGCTAGCAGCGTTCTCGTGGAAGTACAGGAAAGCGTGATGTCGTTGGAGGGGATAGGCTGGGCGCGGTCTGTGATTCACTGGCCTCCCGAAACAGTGTCGGTTGTCATCGTAGTATAGGATCATGATCCAGTTCCATGCGACACGGAGGCGGCGCGTGGTTATAACGTCGACATGCGACGATGTCTCGTGGTGACGAACATTTTCCCCCTCCGACGTAGGCACTCGTCATGCCGAGTGTCGTGCCGCAAGTGGCCCGCGGCATAGGAATCGCGATGCAGAATGCAGTCGGCTAGCATCCATCGTCGATATCAATGAATCCCGGAGCTCTCGCTCGTACATCCCAAAGGGGTTGCCAGGCAACTATGCCAACACTCGAGGACTAGGCATCGAATGCACGTCTCGCCGGCCAACGTTGTCCATGAGGGTAGCGAGGACGCAAGCGGACCCTTGCCACCCAGTGACGGTGATGCGTCCGAGCGTTCGGAGCATGCATGGCGTCCTGCCACATCCAGAGCTGACCACATTCGGCGGAGAGCCGAGATCACGCCTCTCTCGGTGAGCAACGCACATGTCACCACCGTTCTGGCTGACAAGGGCAGTCTAGAGCTCGACGAACTTCAGGGTCCGGTGCATGGCGTATTGTGCAATCTCAGAATGTATTGTGCATGTGCACTATCTCAAATGCTTCTGCGCTAGGGTCTCCATTTCCCGCGAAGCATACCAAGAATGATATCCGGCAGGAGCAGCTCGCAGCACGCGTGAGGCGCGCGTGTCCGCTCGAAATAGTCCAACGATGGCGACATCGAGATTCCGGGCGCGCAACCTTGCAACTGTAGAGCCTCATCATGACTCTGTCGTCATCTTGAAAGCATACCACCGATGCGTGAGATGGATATGCGAGATGCCCGGATGAAAGGGACGGCGACCATGGCAGGCGGCCGGGTTCTGCGTGCAGCCGCACCTGGCTTGCTGCTGTCACAGCACAATCTTGCGGTACAGCTTCATCACTACGCAGAGTTCCATACCATCGCTCGGCCCGCTGGCCGAGTGTACCCGGAGGCTGTGCGGTTTCTTCGGCGTTGGAAGTGTACCTGCTCCGGATGTCAGCTTCCGCAATTCCGGTCAGGGGAGCGGCAAATGTCAAGCCAGCGATCGAGAACCTATACTGGCCATCGAAGAACGCGGGCGTCACGTCTGCATCCCTTCTCTCTGATGTGCTCGATGCGATGCGTTGCCGTCGCGTTGACGATGAATGCTTGGCGATGTAGACATGCTGAGGCCCGCGCCGACGTGCCTAACGCTGTCCTCGACCAAACACTTCCCACGTCTCCCAAACTCTTCACCCATACGGCCGCCACATACGAGATGCAACGACTTTCGCATCGGACATATGGCGAAGCGTCTCTCGTTATCGACGATGCTAGCCTACTCACATCGCTGATTCGCCCTGCTTTTGCTGCACCCCTGTACCGCTGCATTCGTCTAGCAGAAGCGAGGAGACACTTTGAGACGCGAACCGAGGAGTTCCACTGTTCGTACTTCACAGAATGCTGTTCAACGCTCAGTCACCAGTGCTTCTAATCTGGAGTGCGTTCGGAAGTGGAAGCCAGGACGCGCGACGAGCGGCTTTTGCACGCGATCGCGTCGCATCGCGATGGGACAGATATTGCCGATAGCAAGTGAGGCGACTGGGTCCGCCGGCCGGACAGTCGCGTTGTGATCCGGCCTTCGTGACTGCGCGAATCGTGAATGTGTTCGATGAGTGAAGCGATATTGTATCCCGCCACGGAGCTGTTCGGCCCGAGCGACCCTGGTCTGTAGAGACCACACGTCCTTCGTAGCCTCGCGCTGCGAGACTCAGTAACGCCACAGATGGCGAAGACACTGTGATCAGGTGAGCTGTAGCGAGGCAAAGGAGTCTGGCTTGGGAACGGATCGTCATTGAGGTGGTTCGTGATGGCCTGTGAATGTGGCAATGGCCTGAAAGTGGAGCCTTGGAATGTGCAATGCTAGACCCGTATCTACAAATGCTAAAAGGTCTTGGTCTAACTCCTCAATATCAGAATCATCCGAACGCCATCGCTAAGCTGTGGGTATGTTGTCTGTCTCATAAAATTTCTGTCGGTTATGCCTTGCTCGAAAAGCGTCTCAGGAAGCCGCTCTTCTGCTTTCTCTCAATGACCTGTCCGTCGACAACATCAAAATCATTGAATCTGCGAGCTGGAACTTTGCTGGCGTACAAGACCTCAATCTCGATATTGCTTCTGTTCTTGGTCTCGGGTTGGAAGAAGTAAAGTCCAGCCATGATGAAAAGCTCAGCTCCCACGAAGAGGAACATCACCTTTCCACCCCAGTTGAGCTGATCCGGATTGATGAAGTAGGGGAAGACTGAGCTCAGCATGAGCGCGGTGAGCTGTTGGCAGACCAAGACGAAAGAAATAGTCTTTGGTCGACATTGCTGGCTTGCCGTCTCTTGTGCTACAGCCCATCCGTAACATCCCACGGTGGCTGTATACAACATCGACCACGTGATCATGAAGGCCAAAATCACTGTGACTGCAGCGCTATTGCTCTCGGGGGCCATTGAGCAGCCAGCTATCAGGAGCGACCAGACCATGAGGATGGATCCGCCGCCAATCAGGCCCTTGCGGCGAGGGACGACGTCCGAGAGACCGACCGCGACGAAGTTGGACAAGAACTGCAGCGTCGAGGAAATGGCTGTCAACATGAACGGATCAGCCTGGCCAATGAGCTCGAAGTAGTAGGTCTGGTATGTGTTGGCAAAGTAACCACCCGAGAAATTCTGCGACTGGAGTCCAAGGACGGCGACGAACGTTCGCGAGCGGTTGTCCTTTGAAAAGAGCGCCTTCCAACTGGTCTGGCTGACACCAGTGGCAAAATCCTCATCCTCATGCAATTCCTTCTTGATTGTCGTGATGACTCCGTCGACATCAGCGTTTCCCCCGTAAAGTTTGATGACAGCTTGGCGGGCTGCATCATCGCGTCCTTTCTTGATGAGGTATACAGGGGATTCCGGCAAGAAGGGAAGGCCAATTGCATACAATCCTGGGACCAGGAAGGTCATGCAGAAGGCCAAGCGGAAGCTCCATGGTCCCTCAATCTTCGATGATCCGTACCCAGTTATAGAAGACATGAAGAAACCCAGAACGATGACCACGTTGGTCAATGAGGAGAAAGTGCTTCGAAGATAAGCCGGTGCGTTCTCAGTAACGTAAAGTGGTGGGGTCGCAGTAGACAGGCCGACCGAGAGCCCGAGCAGGAGCTTCGAGACGAAGAGGACCGGCAAATTTGGAGCGAATACCAATGCGAAAGATGAGGCTAAGGATAAGGTGACCGCAGTGTACAGTAAGGCCTTGCGCCCTACTTTGTCGGCAAATTGACCCGCTGCAAAGCCTCCAAAGACCTAGGAATTGATCAGCGCATGCTCGAAACGAGACATCAACACGTCACGTGCATCAGAACTCACCTGGCCGATAGTCGAAGCTGCGTTCCAAAGTGACTGCCAGCTAGAATCTCGTTAGCATGCTTCTTCTATGTATTGAACATATCCGAATGTTGTGGCGAGGGCGCGGACCACGCCGGATGAGCAGATGTCAAAGATCAGACTACCCAAGTGCGAAGAGCGGACTTACACAGCTGGGATAACAAACTGACCATCCTTCCCTTCAGGGTGATACCATTCGCCATACACTTCTCTGAACTCAGGAAATGCGATAGCGACGCCAGACAGACCGGCATCGTAACCCCACCCGAAGACGAGAAGCATGCAGTACAGCGCCCACCAACAGTACCGGGAATCAGCCTTGATGGCTGCCCAAAGCTGAGCATACTGCTGCTTCACAGTCAAAGCTGTCCGGGATGTCGGCTCCACGTGGGACGAGGTGGGTGACATGATTTCGGCTTCGACGTGGACCGCGCCGGTCTTCTCGATCTGAACCTCTTTCATGGCTGCCGAGGACTTGTATTCAGACAACTCCTAGACGGTCGATCTTGTTAAAGATGTGCTGAGATGTGAATCCCGGAAAGAGTGAAGATGTTGCTGACGCTGCTGGATGAGGCCCTCCCAAGAAGCATGGCAGACGACATGTTAAATATCAAGCTCAGACATAACCGTTAGGCTCGTTCGGCCACGAGGTTGTCGCAACCGCGTGGAGTACATGCAAGTCTTCCCGGTGGGTGGCGTTCCTGGGGTCGGAGCAAGTCCGCAGAAATTCTTAAAATAGCGAGTATCGCCGAGACTGCTGCGTACGACGAGGCACGAGTATCTCCGACGACACGATCCTCCGGAGGTGCCACTGGGGATGCTCCTCCAGATTCCCTGAGCGCAGTGCTCCCCACGCGGGGACACTCTCGGCATATGATCAATGCTCATCGGAGCCCCCAAGTCGGACCCATGGTGGAACTGCGGCATCTTTTGTGATGACACGAGGAATGTTTATGGGAGCTTCGAGTCCCTGAACTTGCATTCTGACAACCAACAACTACAACAGGAATTTAACATTGCCGCTATAAGATGGCAGATATCAATTCGTCGAGCAGCTCGTCGGCAAGTCTGACGCCATCTTCATCCTTGGAGCCAACCACACCTCATTCGACTCCTCTAGAGACGCCAAGCGAATCTCAAGACAAGCAAGATTCTTTTGGTAGACATGAACGATTCAGCAGGTGGAGGCCTTCTTACCACTTCATGGCTACTTCAGGCTGGATGAACGATCCCTGTGGACTTGGCTATGATCCCAAGACTGGACTGTACCATGTTTCGTACCAACAAAATCCAAACGGCGTTGATTGGGGAGACATTGCGTGGGGCTCTGCCACGAGTGAGGATTTGATACACTGGACACACAAGATCACGCCTTCATTGTCTCCTGATCGTCCCTACGACAACAAGGGTGTCTTTACCGGATGTTTAGTGAACGCCCGAGACGAATCATTGACTTACGCATATACATCTGTCAACTGCTTGCCCATACACCATACACTCAAACACGTCCGAGGATCTGAATCGCTGGCTATAGCAAAGTCCTTTAATGGTGGGCAGACATGGCAAAAAGTCGATGAGAATCCAGTGTTACCTTCAGAACCAGAAGGTCTTGAGGTGACCGGATGGAGGGATCCCTTCGTCGCGGCATGGGCTCGCATGGCTCGCTTTCTCGGCATGAGCGAAGCAGATACACTCTTCGGCATCGTCTCCGGAGGCATCCGAGATGTGACGCCGACGACTTTTCTGTATGCGATCGATGCAAACGACTTGAGTCAATGGCGTTACATCGGTCCGCTGACCAATCTTGGCCTCAATATGCGTCCTTCACGATGGTCTGGAGATTTGGGTCAGAACTGGGAAGTGACAAATTTCACCACGTTGCGCGACGATCAGGACGAGGCCATTGAACGAGACTTGCTCATAATGGGCACAGAAGGCTGCTTACCCAGCCGTTCCCCTTCAATTGCAGGCGCTCTCGGACCTACACGCCCAGCTCGCGGTCAGCTGTGGATGGCGGGCAAACTGCGTCGACCGGAACCTAAATCATTCTCCGGTCCAGTCGAGATGACCTATGACTATGGAGGGCATGTCGACCATGGATGCTTGTATGCCGCAAACTCCTTCTATGATCCAAAATCACAAAGACAAATAGTCTGGGGCTGGATCACCGAAGAGGACCTCTGCGACGACCTTCGACACGCACAAGGGTGGAGTGGTCTGTTATCAATGCCTCGCGAGCTGCGAATGCAGACACTACAACACGTCGTCAGCGCGTCAAACTCCGACCTTTTCACCATCACGTCAATCGAATGCAAACCCGACACCACCAACTCCTACACAATCCGCACCCTCGCCAGCCAACCCTACCCTCCCCTCACCTCCCACCTCCGCCAACACCCCAACGTCACCTTCTCCCAGATCTCCCAACGCGACCTCCACCCTGGCGTACCCACGGTAATCTTCACCTCCCCGCAACCCCGCACCACCCACTGGGAACTCGACTGCACCCTCGCAGTCTCCCGCGGAACGCAAACCCTCGGCGTCAGCATCGACCACTCGGGCGACTACACGCGCAGCACAACCCTCTTCTTCGACCAGCTCACCGAAACCTTCACCATCAACCGCCCCGCCTTCCCCATCCCCAACTCCTCCGAACTCATCAACAGCGCGCCTGAGCACGCGCCCCACACATTATTCACGATGCGCGATCCCGCGACGGGGAAATTGGAGCAAGAGCATCTGAGGATGCGAGTGTGGAGGGATAATTCCGTGCTGGAGGTCTTTGTAAATGATCGCACGGCGATTTCGACAAGGATCTATGCGGCCGAGGAGACGCTTGGGATGCGGTTCTTTGCGGATGATGTGGTGGGAGGGATAGCGGATGTGCCAAGCCGGGTGGTGGAGGCGAAGTTGTGGGATGGGATTGGGATTTGGTAAACGATGTGATGATATTCTTTAAATGACTGGCTGTGAGCGGTTGATTTTCAATAGATGATGGCATGTAGCGATATGTCAAGGCTGATCATGAATGAGGCGACTGGTCAATCGAGCTTGTCTTGCGGTGAACTACGATTCCAATTAAACTTTGGTTCCAATACATTCGTTACAATTTCTTCGCGCGGATCAAAGGTTGCACTTTTGACGGGTCTTCAAATCCGTAATGCAACCTCCGCATTTCAATGATGTTCTCTGTACTCCGACTTGCTTCCAGACCTTTGAACGTCGAAGCCCCATCGCGAGTCGCTGGAGGCTCATCGTCGTCTGCATGCGCCACAACCTCTCCGTATCGTACAGGTTTGCTTCCAGCGCCCTTGACCAGATCTTCGACCTCTGCGTTCGGGTGCTCTTGCGCCAGAAGAGGGGCATTAAAGGCTTTTGCCGTCTCAATAGGACTCATTGTGACATTTCTTCCTAGCAGCCAGAACTCGTTATATGTGACCATGACGAGCGCCATGGCGATGAACGTCAGCGCAACCGCTCCGACAAGATACTCCCAATGCGAGTGGTAGACTGTCACAGTGCGAAGCTCCGTCGAATCGAGCAGGTCCTGCATCGTAGAAGAATTGCCCTGAGCCAGAGCAGTGCGGAACATGAGGTCTCGAGCTTGCTGGAAGACGTAGTCTGAAGGATCGGAGAACTTGGCCTTGCATATGCCCATGGTGTACGAGTCGACTGAAGACATGTCCATGAATTGGGTAGCGAGAGAGCCGTCTGACGTCAACGTGTAGCCTGCTGCTCCCGAGAACGAGATGTGTGTGGCAGCGTTGAACTTGGAGGACAATGCGTACGCGAAACCACCCAATGGTGAGCCGATACCATACATGTTCTCGAGTGGGAACTCGGTGAGGGACAGTATCTTGTCATCGAATATCTTCGAGCCTGGCTTCAATGCGATGGTTGACTTGTTGCCATCAATTGTGACCGGGTACTGAACCTTAGCCGCGCCGATCGTGCAGTTCCTCACTTGGAGTTGGCCCCGGTCACAGTCATCATTCGGCTTCCACTGCAAGTTCATCGTAAGATTCGATGCTGAACTCGAGCTTCGGTAGAGCTCCAGTTGGAACAAGTCGAGGCCGACCATGGACGTGTTCCTCAATGTTCCATCCGAGTTGATAGGTGTGATGTCGAATTCCGCAGTGCTAGCATGACAGCTGACTGCGAGGCCGGCAGCCTCCACATTGCCATAGCAGATTCCGTCTGCAGCACACCCAGTGTTGTTGGCGTAAATCGCAGCACCAGTGCCCCAATCTTGAGCGACAGGTGCGAACTTTGGATCGAGCGTGGTCACTGTGTATGCTCGTCCAGAAGTCCAGCCGGTGGGACTTTGCAGGCTCGTTACAATTGGCACGCGCGCATGAATGTCGTTTGAAATGTATTGTCTCACTTCCGTCGTGATTGATGAAGCTCGCTGAAGCAGAGGTCCGTTGATCGGCGTGATGGCAAGGAATAGCGCTGCGAACGAGATGTAGTTGAAGTGTCGTCCGGCCAGAAGTGCTGCAACTGGACTTGTCCCATGATCCCAGTACCGATGTAAATCTCCTAATTGTGTTCCTTCTTTCAAAGCTTGTCGCCACCAGTAAATCTAAAGCAACAGATCAAAGTCAGCGCTCATTGCCATTGAGACCAGTCCCAAAGCTGGGTGCCAGAAAGTTCCAGAATTTGGCTTCCTCCTCCATCTTCCGTACACTCCGACCAGGAACAAACGACCCATCTCAAAGAGCAAGCAAGTACCGACTCACCGTCAATCCTTGACTAAACGCCGCTGCCAGCAGAATATTCCCGATCGTATATGCCATGGACAAGTACAAACTCGGCGGATACTTCCAATTCGTAATTGGCTTCCCATTCGACGACACCAGAATCGCAATCTCCACAATGCCCGCGCAAAAGACTCCAAACAGACACGAAAGGCCCGCCCAAGGTATTCGTCGCGCGAAGCCAGGTTGCCATGAGTAAATATTATCTTTGGTCATGATTGAGTCGTGGTCGCGAGTCCCACGGCGCCGGGTTGTATATTTTCTTTCGTCGCCGTGAGGGTCGTGGGAGAGATCGGTAACGGAATTTCTGGCAGAGGGGAGATCGCTGTAGCTCGCTGTGGTGAAAGGATTGGATAAATCGGTCGCGCCAGGCGATTTGTTATTTCGGGAAGAGGAGAGCATGGTTGCCTCTTTGCTACCCTCGCTGTGCCAGTATCAAAGCGTCTCCCTTGCTAGGTCTGCTAGCGTTGATCGTCGAAAAGCCTTTTTAGACGGGGAATCCGAAGTGGATGATCACCAGCATGGCACCAATCGCGGAATGGACAGGAGAGATAGCTAAGAGCGAATAGATCAACTGCTGGCCTCGTGATCCATCAACCAGTCACGCGTGTATCGAATCAAAAGCCTGCAAGTAGAAGAAGTACAGAGAAACACGAAGCAAAGAGACCAAAAACCCACGCTCGGTCGCAGATCATCCTACCTGCATGAGAATTGTCTCGTCAAAACCTCGCCAAGCAAGCTATTCACACCTTCCCTAAGTACCAAGATTGACTAGGGAGACCAAGTTCGTCCAGGGTCTTATTGGCGATGGACGAATGAAGAGGTATCAAAAACGAGCGTAGTTCTGCCGATGATGTAGATACGAAGTGCTAGCTTCGGCCGTCGATGCAAGATCCGAGAGCGATGCCAACTGTGATTGGACGAATTCGGCTTTTTGCCACACCTATTCTCTCAGAATAGAAATGGCGAACATGACTGACGGCAATGGGTTTGGGGGTTTTGCATTTGCAGCTGGTTTGCATGGAGATGCCGCGTCGACACTGCGAGACCGCTCTGCCGGAAGAAGGATAGAAATAGTAGTGTGCGCATCCGGTATGAAGACGCGGTTGTTAGGGCGAAGCATTCGCGCTCTCTCGTCACTACAATTCGAGTTCGCAACCGCACATCGAGGCATCACACGCTTTTCACTGCTCTGTGCAGCTTCAATTCAGGTATTATGCATTTAATGGTTTGATACTAGTCAAACACCCCTTCCTCACTGGCAATATGGTATATACAAATGCGGACCAGTCTGCGGCCATGCTGCCCCATCCCACGCTATGCGAACTCTTCTCGTACACGGTCATTACAATATCTAATTCATGCAATACGTCCACTTGGCTGACGCGCGTTCCTCAACACTCACGCAGCGATGCCATACATCGGCGCTCCATACAGAAGAGCAGCAAAGTCGAAACTCTTGGGTGCTACGCCTTGGTGATCTCGGAGTCATCTGCCGCTTGGTCAAGCGCTCTTTCTCGCGAAGCATCGGCTGCATCAAGTTTGGCGTTCGGGTTCGCGTCATTCAATATCGGTGGCTCTGCTGTGGATGAGCCAGTCCCAGAACTATCCTTCGGTCCAACTCCGTCATCATGTTTGGTTTCACTCCCTCGATCGCTGAGGCCTGTCATGGCCATGGCGCCTTCCTTTTCTTGCAGTTCTTGGGCCCATGCCACTTTCTCCTTCTTTAGCATATATTTGGCATAATAGATGGTCGCGCCGGTCCAGATGCCTGCCCAAATAAAAGGTACACTCCACCCGACCACGTAAGCAGCCTCCGGATGAATGGTGAAGACAAGGATTGTGGTCAATGTGGCCATGCCTTCGGCGCCTACTGCCCAGAAAATGCCAAGTCTTCGAAGAAGTGATCGAAAGACGTGAGAAGCTTCATAGCGACGGTTAAGCGCTTCGCGATATTCCGTCCCTCCGCTCCCATCCACAGCGATCACGTCCTCGATCATACTGTAGATTGCTGGTCGAAGCTGAGCACCTTTTGGAATAGAGGATATTCGGACTGGTGCCGGCACTTCAAAATATCGCAAAATATCAACAACCACGAGCTCGGTGCCAAAAACCCACAACATAGAGGCGAGCGGCATGGAGAGGAGTCGAATGGGAGGATTATCGGGAATCGTGCCGCTGGGCATGCTGTTAGCAGAATGGACACGAGCGAGGCACAGGAGACATACACAATCAGCTCAACCATGATGATGACCCATCCGAGAGAAAAGTTCCAGTGAAACCAGTCCAGATATTTCCTTCTCGCTCCAATCACTCTGCAATTGCTGTCCTTCTTCCACAGTCGCCAGAAGCGGACAATGTATTCGACGATACTGACACCTCCTAGCGCAGCCGTGACAATGGAGAAGACGGCATTGGGCGAGAGTCCGGTCAAATACCACAAACAGAAGTATAGTATGATGGGTGCGGCAATGCAATCTATTAATATCATGGTCCAGAAGAATGCGATGAACCAGCGCCGCTCCCATAGGTCGTAATTCAGCGGAGGCGGCTCGAGAGCATAGGGCGTCTGTGTCTCCTCGGCAGTTTCATAGTGCTCCAGCGCCTCGAGACTTGGTGCGGTGGGATCTGGAGGTATCGAGCTATGTGTTCGATTCGCATCCGGACTGAATATCTGCACCGACGAGCGGCGTCTCGACATGGCGAGAGAAGGGCGGCCGTATGGACCATCGCGACGAATGTCAAAGTCCTGTGAGGGCCGCGGGGCAGCGCGCTCTCGCCCCATCGTTGTACTGCGTCGAGGCACCGTGGGCTCCGACTCTCCTCTCGCAATTTGCACGCTCTTGCGCGGCTTGGACGTGGCCGGCGTGGTAGGGACATTTCCGGCGGTGCTCGCGCTCCTCACGTCGGCGGTGACTTTGCGGTTGACGACACTCGTATCGAGCTGGACGGAAGGCCGCGGGGGCGCAGGCTGATCAAAGGGTCCATCGTGCCGCTGGTCGAAGTCGTGGGCGTTGTTGGGCTCGTCGGCAGACATGTTGGCGCCAATGCGTCAAGCAGCGACTGGCGAATGCTTGGGTCGGGGGTCCAGCTGCCGGGCTGACTGGTGATGTTGATGCTGGTTGCAGCCGCACGGTGACGAGTGCATTCCGCGGCGGTGGATGGCGGGATTCAGGGGATGATGAACGAGAGTAGGCGGTGCTGTGAATGGAGGCCAGGTCGACAGAGGGAGGAGCGAGGGAGGGTGAGATGTTGGCTGCCCTTTTCCGAGCGCACGCAGAGGCGTCCGTGGAGCGAGAGGAGTAATACGGCCGTCACCAGCTCCGGCCGCTCCCAACTCACAAACGACGACGCGCAACGTCATCGCCAAGCCTGAGGCACGCTGCACGCCGCTGACAAGCACACCACCTACTCCCCTCCTCTCCCCATCGCATCATCCTTGAATCCTCCAGCAGCTTGCCCGCGGGTGGGCAGACGCTTCATCCGCACTGCGTACTGTCGAGTGCACCCGCCGCTGCATCGCCATGGCATAAACACCAGCCTGTCCACGGCCCCGTCTCACCATGCGCTGCCGCTCCTGGTCCGCCCTCCTATCTCTCGTGTGTCTTGGCCACGGACGAACCCAAGGCCCGCTGCTCCGACATCCCGACCATCGCCAAGTCAGTGCTGACCTCTTCTCGGATCTGGAGGAGTTGGCACGCATTGTCGACATCTCCTACTGCGTCGGGAGCGCCAGTTGGGGCATCTCCAAGCCCTTCAGCTGTCTCTCACGATGCAGCGACTTTCCCAGCTTCGAGCTGGTCACCACCTGGAACACCGGAGTCCTTCTGAGTGATTCTTGCGGCTATATCGCGCTGGATCACGGCAAGGGACGCATCGTTGTCGCCTTCCGAGGCACCTATAGCATCGCAAATACCGTTGTCGACTTGAGTACCGTCCCCCAGCAGTACGTCCCCTACCCGGGTGAGGATGACGATCAGGCATCCACATTGAGTGCCTCAGCAGGGCCAAAATGCTCCAACTGCACAGTACACATGGGCTTCCACTCTTCGTGGCTGAACACGAGAAAGCAAATACTGTCTGACATCCAAGCACAACTCTTCGTGCATCCTGACTATCAGCTGACCTTGGTTGGGCACTCTCTGGGCGGAGCAGTCGCAGCACTAGCGGGCTTGGATCTGCTTGCGCGCGGGTACAAACCAGTCGTCACGACGTTCGGTGAACCGAGAGCCGGCAACAAGGGCTTCGTGAATTACATCGATGAACGCTTCGACCTGAAGGGAGCCACTCCCACCAACGATCTCAGCATCAAATATCGCAGAGTGACCCATGTAGATGACCCCGTCCCCCTGCTGCCTCTGACAGAGTGGGGCTACGATATGCATGCGGGAGAGATCTACATCTCCAAGCCAGACTTATCGCCTGACATTGCAGATCTACAGCACTGCCACGGAGACGATGATAAGAACTGTATCGCCGGTCAAGACTCGACTTTACTGGCATCTGTAAGCGATGAAATACACGAAGCCACCACCGAGCCATGGGGCATTCCTGCTCGCTACAAGCTTTGGCAACTCTTCTTCGCCCATCGAGATTACTTCTGGCGACTTGGATTGTGCGTACCAGGAGGTGACCCACTTGGCGGCGGTGGGAAATACGGCGCTCAACATCATGACCTATGAGACGCATGGTTGACACTGCGGACAAAAGATCGATCGCCGCAGGAGGACTGTATTGACTTGCGGCAGGTCAAAGCGCATTGTCACCACACAAAGCCATCCTCACTTTTCCCCATCTTTGTTGCACCTACTAAAAGGAAAAAGCTGTTGCACGAAACTTTGGCACGACTCCCATATGATATAACTGCAGGAGCCGCTGCTCCACTTTCCACTTTATACACACGTTTCACGATTACACGATGATGTTCGCAACCACTCTGTTCGCAAGCATGCTACTGGCTGGCCAGTATGCTACGGCAGCATGTATTCCACCTCACTCTTCGGAACCGACGCCACAAATCATCACCGTCACCCGCGTCGTCAAGACGGCTCCTACACCTCCCACCACATCACCTTCATCGATGGCCGGAGCCCCAAGTTCTATCATGCCACAGGCTTGCTATAGTGCCGGAGGTCTCCTCATTGCTTGCCCTCGACCGTCACCAAAACGGGACATCGGCGACATTATCCTCTTTGGCGGTCTGGACCTGCCAAAGATTCTCACTACGACTCAGGCTCCAGATCCCACTCCCACCACTACAGAATTCTGACTTAGTCTGTTGTCGTCGATGACCGTCGTGTATCTTGCCGGTGATGGACCTGCACCTGGAAAGGGGTGGTAGTGGAACCTCTCATTGCGGTCTTGGTGAGTCGGCTTCCTTTGAAGTTTTGCTGCCTTGGACAGCATATATCCTTTAACATTGAATAATGAAGTTGGCCTTTCCAATTATCTTTTTTCTCATTTCTACCGTTGCAACTTCCACTTCTCACACGTAGCCTGCTGCAAATTGAAATGCATAGGTCCGTATGGCAAGGGTCGCATGGCGGTGTCACAAGCTGTGAAGCCTGCAACGAGGCACCGAACCGCTTTCGATTCACTTTCTCCTTACAGGAACGAATCCCCACAGGTAGGCCGTTAGGGACCAGCGGTGCGGTCCAGCAAAAGAATTACGGTACATTATTTTGTTACCATTCCTTTGTGGCACGAACGACCACAGATACGTGAGAACTAGGCATCCCGTCCGCTCTGCCATATATAAGCACGTAATCGCTGGATTAGTACTACGGTGGGTGACCACGTGGGAATCCCCAGTGTTGTTCGTTTTGCCTTTTGCCCGCCGATGTTGGCTAGTGAGAATGCTCCCCTCGTCAAAGCAGTGATTGTTTTGCCCATGGCCTGTGACCTCTCCACTTGTCCCGTGACATGGCTCGTAGATATGCACGCGTTGGTGGTGAGCAGTTTCTCCCTCGTGGGCCTGCATTCAACCTACAGTACAGGTATGTTGTCGTTCTCGGATCACAAAATATCTCACGCGAGTTGCATATGGCACTAGTTTGATTTGACATCAACGAGAACAATGACAACATACAGGGTTGAATCGCTCGCAGCCGTCTGATTTCGCTGCAGAGGCCATCTCTCGAGCCCCGCGCATCCGTCTCACCGGAAATCCCCAAGACCACCAGATGGCGAACGAGAAGCGTTTTCTTCACTCGATGCAGATGATCATGCAAGCAAGCTCGCATCACTCTGCAGCCGAGTCTGAGTCGTCTCGAATGCATGGGCGTTCTGCAGAGAAATCCGAAGGGTACAAAGATGTGAGTGAGAAATGAATATCATCACATTCTAGCTTGATCTCTTTCGGCATCGATGCGAGCGCGATTGATGTCTGATTGACTGATGATGTTCACAAAGTTGTCTTCTCCAAGGAAATGGTCCGATGGTTGGAGGAGATGAGTACAGCTACTTGTCCGGATTCCGGAATTTTACGGCATGCAGTCAACTGATCAAGACAATGCCGACTTGGCTGAAGGTTCCATCCTATATTGAAACGAGAAACTTGGAAACTTATTCAGGTTTGAAGAGAAAGCTGTAAGTTTCGACCCGTCTTGGCCCGTCCATACCAGCCGTGAGATGCTCGAAGCACTGTGCATTGGCTAAAATGGCCGCTCCAACGATCGTGGAGTTGCCGTGGACCGCAATGAGTCGGGAGAAAGCGGGTGAGTGCATTTGGACGATACCATTGAGTTGGTCGACTGATGCCTCTTCTGGGCATGGCACAGGCACCGTAACTCAGTTAAGAGTACAGTAATTGCCATTGATGCCGGTAATACCGCAACTTTGAGGAAACAAGGGATTACCACCACGGCTTCAGCCGGAGACTCTCTCTCCCCTCCTCTCCAGGAGACAAGCATCATACGTCTCTAGCAAGAGGGCGTTGGAAGTTGGAGAGTAGAGACTTACCGTCCGGTGCAGCAAGGCAGCCCTCCGGTGCCGCAAATTGAGTTCACGTGAATCCGTGATGGCAAGCCTGCTCAGAGCGTGCGGTGCTGTTGCAGCAGCCGCCGCTACAGCAGGGACTACAAGTAAAACAGATGTCTCCAATGCCTCGACATTGCTGCACCAGGACGGAGAAGGTCATGCAAGAGATGATGAAGGGAAGAGTGGAGTATTTCATGGTTTCACAATTTCAGAGGGATGCGAAATGAGTAAGTGGTGTTCCGCAGCGAAGCTGCGAGGTGTTGGATCAAAATACACGTACGTGGGCAAACATATTCACGGGCTCGGTACAGGGGAAGTGTGAGCATGGACGACTCGTATCCATTCATTGATATACTAGTGTTGTTAAATTTCAGGGGTTTGATCGCTTCGTAGTAGATTCCGGTGTGACTGCCGAGGAAAGCTATGAAATCGTAGCCCTGTCTAATACTATAGCATTTTCCCCACTAATCTCATGGAAAGAAATGCTTGTCCAAGGCCGCCACGGCCATGAGGTAGACGTCACATGTTGTTGAGTATCGAGCTGTGCCTTGGCTCGTGCGGAAATGATCGATGGTGAGTGAAGGCAGTGGAGCCTGCGTAGAGTGATGGTCGAGCTGTTCGACACCTCACAATCTATACATATGCATACATCCGCTCACCGACCCAGTAAAAGTGACGCGGCAGAACGAAATCTTAGGCGACCAAATATAGCAAGAGCAGAAAGCTGAACCGGGCCATTTCTCATTCTTGCTTGGCCCTACAAATCGGACACGCATCATTGGTCTTGAACCAAGCTTTGACGCACTTCTCATGGAAACGGTGTTGACACAGCGTGGTCAGGATGTATTGCTCCTCGCCGAGCTCCCCATACGAGCACATGCAGATCGGACAATTTTCCTTGGCGTACTGTTGATGCCGCTTCACCCAATTCTTGTATCTCGACTTTGCCATGTCATGGATGGCTTCCTTCGTCGTGGGAATGGAAGGGTTGCCTTGTTGCATTTCCTCGAGTGTGTGTGGAGGAATGACCTCCCAGCCGGGGTCATCAATCTCCTGAGTGATTTGCAAAGGACTCGTGGCTCTCCGTCGGTGCTGCAGGTCAGGAGGGATGACTTGCCAGTCCGAATCGAGGTCTTCAACAATAGTAGAGACGTTTGTAGATTGTGGCGGGCCAGCGGTCGACGGGACCAGCTCCGGAGGGGCGGATTGTAACGTCGACTGTGCGCGAGGTGTGCCCCGAGAAGGAACTGGGAACGAGTAAGGGCTACTGTCGAGCGCCGTACGGATGGTACCAGATCCTTGTTGAGAGCGAGAAGATACCAAAACGGGCCTGCTATGCCTTGAGATTGGTGGTGTTAGGTTCATCGGCCGGCTGCGCTGGGTGGGAGTGGCCCCCGATGTCCGGCGTTGTCTTTGTGTCTCCAACCCAGTCCCAGCTCGACGGGTCTGCTGAACAGGCACTTGTGTTGCTGCTGCCAATGAAGTCTGAGAGTCGCCAAAAGCACGACCTCTGCCGTGTCCCCTAATGATCTCGAGCTGTTGCTCAGTGCTTCTTCGTTTGGGATGGGCAGGACTTGAGCCTCCTCTCAATATCAAGTGCTGAGTATCACATGTCTGGCCGATCAATGTGTCCGTGTGAGTCTGCTGTTGACTTCTGCTACCGAAGAGCTCCCAGTGATCGGAAATATCTTGCTGCAAACGTATGATCGATTCCTTACAACTGTCAGTCACCTCCATCACAAACTTCGCAGGCGGCTTTCCATGTAGAACGCTTTCTAGCGTGATGAAGTTAAATCGTTCAAACTGCTGATGTGCATGATTGTTGTAGCAAACAGGGCAGATCACGAGCACATCATGTCCTTCTGACACATGACATCGCGAGACGCGTAGCCTTGATCCGGCATACAATAAGGACCGCGGTCCAAGAATGATCGCAAAATAAACATTCACGGCATTCGACGTTCGTAAATTTGCCAATAGAATGGTGCTTGTCTACGGTCCCTCCTTTAGGCGGTATGGTGCGATGATTCCCCAGGCCGGCAAACGGTAAGCCCCAAGTTTGCAAGACTTTGCCCTCGGTCATAATGTTGAGCGGCTGAAAGAGAGCGTAGTCATGCTACTACCCACGCCATCGGGATGCAGCAACTGTGCGCCCGGCTGTAAAGTTAACATCGAAGGCGTTAATGAGACCATGTGTATTCCATCTTGTGCATTGCTATCGGTCTGCTCACATTCCGCGGCGAGCACGGTCGTGCACGAAGCGAAGCACGTACGATCTCTTCTGGCGAGGAGCAAGGGCCCAGACTGAGTGTTACGCAATTCCTGATTCACTACCCGCCAAGGCACGTTTCTCGTCTTAGCGCAACAGTCGATGCAGACACATTTGACGCTGCGTAGAGATCTTTGCGACTTCTATTCGGCTGTTCGAGTCGATCTGTAGCTCTGAATCTTACTCGCTGTCGTGAACATGTCTGGCAGGCAGACGTGACCCATGGTGAACGTTCCTGCAGATGACGGCCACGGCCAGGCCACGAGGGGTGCATCGTGTCAGAGTATGTCTGCAATACATTATCAGAGGTACTATCAGGCCATGGTATGAGGGGTCTTGGTAGTGGGAAGGGTGAGTGTGCTTGACTAGTATTGGTCAGCCTCGTAAACGGTCAGCGCTACACAATCTAGGCGAGCCCAGACCGCCCAAGTCCATTCCAGCGTAGATTCTGCCCCCAAAAAACCTCGTACGGGGAGAAAAGCCACAGTGATGATGAGCGTGTTGATCCGGCAGTTGTCGGAGACTTCATCTAGCGATTCCACCATGGGCTGGTTGTATAGGGAAGGTGCGACGACCTCTTCCCTACCAACACCACATACAAAGCCGACAGAATCTGCACAGACAATAAAGCACAATACATATCTGCACTCAAAACGACCGAAATCATCGAAACACCCGCCAGAATGCATGCAAGCTCGATCCTCTTCACTGCCCTGGGCAGCTTAGCAGCCTACGCGCAGAATTACAAGCAGTTTCCCAACAAGGTCTCGTGCGCCGGAGCAGACTTCACGTCTGCCGAGCTGCAGTCTGCTGTCACAGGACCGTCCGGTGGCTCGTCTGAAGATAACGCAAACAACATATCTTCGGTGTACTGCGGTGGCCCCGCATTCAACGGTATTCCGGCGTACGACGTGAGTGCCTCGAGTTGCAGTCGTCCAATTGTGATGGCAGCAGCTTTATGCTGAATCTATCCCTACAGACCTACGTCGGCGCAAAGAAGACGACCATCCGATACGTATATCAGGCCTCGACCAATACGTACTGGGTTTGCGCGGCGTACGCAGATCTTCCAGCACAGGGCTGGCCTCCTGCCTGCACATACGCCTAGAGTCGGAGCTATCAGCCAGAGATGGAAATGAGTGACTGCTATCGATTCGTCGCGGAATGATTTCGTCCGGTACAGGATAACGCCGTATCTCTGAATTTGACACACTGCCGCTTAACAAGATTCACGTGTTCGATACCCACGTAACCGAGCTTCTCCGTCGACGTACAATTGCTGACCGAAGAGCGAACCGACTAGGGAACATGACTAGCTTGACGTTGGGCAGCTTGTCAGATGCTGCTGGGCGAAAATCACGGTTGTTTGTTGGCGAAGCAGACAGCCAGCGCAAATGAGGACACTTTCCGTTTGATGATGGCCCGGATGGCCCATGATGCCTGTGCGACAGCATCGCTGAAATGAGAATTAACGTTGACAGCGCATCCCTCTTCCTGCCCGGCAAAAGCTCGCATGTTCTTGAGGAATGATTCTTACAGCCCGATCCTGACTACTATGCGCGCTCTTGACGTGCAATAAAACCACCTGACGGGAGCACACCAATTCGAATCTGCTATGAGCTGCGAGCACGACTCCTTTTGAGCACGACTCATTTGAAAGAAGATGATGCCGGACCTTTGATCGTCTCCGTAAGGCGGAGGAGGAGAAGACGGTGCTGACAGGGTGAAGTGAGGTGCGGATTTGGTGCCAAGCTGGCCCTTGCTCCCCGAATCGTCGCCGAGAGGCTGAGACACGACACGATTCCACTCAACTCCCACCACCTGATGATGCTTTTGACACACAGCCCACCCCCGCCAGACAATACATATCGCTGATTCGCGCAGCTGTGCAAGCACCGCAGTGATGGCGGCAGAAGCATGCGCGCCACAAAGTACTCTGCACAAGCTCACGACACTATTAGGTATGCGGGCGTGGGCTCGGTGGATGTCAAGCTCTACCGGATCAGCCGTTCACGCACATCGTACGCTTTGGGACGCTGGGTTCGGCTGGGCTGGCACCGCTGTGAGCTAGCCCGCAATGGCAGCCTGCAGAGGTAGTCATGCCGGGTCGAAGTCCACCCTGAAAGACCTGTCGCAACGGCTTCCCACGCGGTCTAGATTACGGCGTCTCATATTTTCCGGTGCTCGACCCTGTGAAGCTGTCCCTTCTTCGCCTGCTGTGCGAAGGCCGTCACCGTTCGAACCACGGTTGTGCCGAAACTGCTCCAACTCTCGTTCCTGGCCAAGTCATTTCGAGCGCCAGACATAAGCGGCTGAACTCTATGCACTCTTCTCGGAAGACTACCGAGAACACGAGACTCGATCTGGACACCTCTGCTCCCAATGCAGATGTTTCGATGCGAGCAACCGTGACTCCAGCTACAAAAGCTTGCAGATTGCTGTCAACCTTTCCTCAGCGACCGCATGCGAGATGTGTCAGTCCGAGGTCACAAAGGGTGTTGAGATTTCATCAGTTCTGCATGGGGGCAATGGTCGGGAGTCGAGTCATTGGTACGGCACGTGGAAACGAATCTGGACACCACATGCAGTCCACTTGGAGGACTGAAGCAAGCCACATCTCGGCACTATCGCAGCGTACCTCACATTTTGGGTCAAGTTTGACGATTCTTCACCTTCGGCGCGACTGTTCACTGCAGCAGTGCAGCCTACCAAACTCATCGCTTGATGTTGTGACAGCGCGCTGCCGCGTGGCTAGGTCCAAGTATGCGATGTTCCTCTCCCCTGCCGTTTCCGTTCGTGTCGAGCCCTTCATCTGCTGTCGAAATGTTATACCGAATGCTTCCTTTGCTGGCATTTGCAGCATTCTCGTGCTGCAATGCAGATGACAATGTCTCAGCAACGTCGTCGCTGAGTGAAGTCCTCGCAGCGCACCAGAATTTGAGCCAACTACACACCTTACTGACCGAACAACTGCCCGAGACTCTGAAAGCGCTCGAAAATGGCCACGATGCTAAATTCGATCCGGTCACATTGCTGGCTATGTCAAACGCCGCCTTCGATCGGGTTCAGTACAACCCAACTCTGAGCGCCATCTGGGCCAACAACGATACGACCGAATTATCTCGAGTTATTGCCTATCATACCCTTCCTGGGAGCTGGACTCCGGAATCACTGAGCACGAATTTCACGTTTATTCCTAGCCTCACTTACGGGACGAACTTCTCGAACGTCACTGGTGGACAAAGAGTGGGAGCTGTCTTGCAGAATGGTAATCCAGACACACCAGAGTACAAGTACGAGATGGTGTTTATAAGTGGCACCGCCGAACGAAGCGTGGTCTCGGTTCAGGACATTCCATTTGCTGGCGGGTATGTATCCTGATGCGATGAAGCGCACAGCAGGCGCGTGATCAGAATTGCGAGCGCTGACCTCTGTGGGCAGCATCATTCAAGTGATTGACAGTCCTCTGAATCCGCCTGCACCGCTGGTGCCCGTGGCTGAAGATTTCAACTTGGCAAACTACCCGTATGCCATCAATTCGTTCCTCGGAGCCCTGTACTCGACGCCAGATACATCTCTGCAGTCCTACCTGAATGACACAGCAGACGTGACCATCTTCATCCCCGCAAACATCGCATTCGAGACCGTGGCCGGTGCCATCACCAGCATGTCTAATCAGACTCGATTGGACTTGCTCAAATATCACGTCCTTCCGGGTTCCTCGCTTCCGAACGGCGGACCTCTTTACTCCTCGGATTTCCGAGATGGAGCCGTCATCCCAATGCTCGATGGGCAGAACACAAATATGATGTTCTATCCAAATTCATACTTCTTGAACTCGGCCCGCATCGTGCAATCAGACATCATGATCTACAATGGTGTCATTCACGTTATTGACGTTTTGCTGGATCCCGAGGATAAGGATGTCAAGCCGGACCCGACAAGCGCGACTCAAGCTCCAGTGTTGGCTGCCCAAACGAATGGAAATCTCAACATCAGCCAGGCACCGTTTACGACCTACTTGCCGAATTACATCCCAACGGACGTGCCGACTACGAGTAGTTCTATGAGTATGCCAAGCACAACATCGACGTACAACCCAAATGCATCGTCGAGCTCTGACGCCAGATCGGAGAAGGTAAAGGGCACTGCGTGGATTGGCACCGTTGCATGTTGGCTACTAATGGCTGGAAGCACTGCATTAGCGTGCCTTGCATTGTGACTATGATGTTGATGATATACTTGCGACTTGGTGGGCATTTGTTCGAGCGTGGAGTCTGTGTTTTCGATGGTAGCAATTCGTGTGTTCAAAATCGTCTAAATCCATGCGTCCTTCCATTCAACCCGGTTCCATTGGCACATCTGGAGCACTGCAAGGTGTTCTTACGCGGTCTGTAGGTCAAGACAGTCAGGCCGAAACTTGCAGGTTTGCAGCAAGCTTGTCCTGCTGCACGAAGCTACGAGCCGTCGAGCTGCAGCGAGCAAGTCATGACAGCCACACTACGGTGAAAATCGGGCTGGCATTGCCGTTCATCGTGGCGCACCGGCCACCACGAGCGAGTTCTTGGAAACGATGAAGTCTGGGAGCACATCATATCGAGGCCATGATATCAGAAGCGGAAAGTGATGAGGCAAAAGGTAGAAGCTGTGCCAAGAGAAGCGCAGCGCATGAACTGGCAAAATGTTTTAGCGCGAGCCGGGATGATCACCAGTCAAAGACCACCATCAGCATGACCGCACTTCATCTCACGACTCTTTAGCACATTCAAACACGACCAGCCCTGCGCCGCCAGCCCGTCATCGGGGAATAAAGTTCAACTCTAGTTCGAAGTTGATCATATCGATATCGCGCCTCCGGCGACGATTCTCTCGTAATTCATTCAATCATACATTTCGCTGCCCTCACGATAGTCGGCCCAACGAGGACCACTGCTCTCATGATGGCGTCAAGACCAGGAATCTCGAAGTGTCACCCAAAGCATCACACCATTGCACATTCAATCGCCCATCTGGGCTGACTGCTCGCGCCCAGAGCTCAATTTCTGGCTTCAACTGCACCGCCTCGACTGCAAACCTACCCACAATCTGATACAGCCCGGAATCAAACACAATCTCTGTCGCATCTTTCCTCATCGCAGCATCTGTCGAAGTCATGGTGAAGAGATATACCCCCGGCCCTTCCTCCGCTGGTTGCCATGGCCCCGCGACCTGTCTCGCAACTAGTCCATACCGATGCGTCCGGTTGACCTGATTCGACTTCCACCGCGCTCGCAGCTCCGCGCGGACACTCTCTGTGCAGTACTCTTGAAATGTCTGATTCTCCCGACAAGTATTGTATCGCGAGTACATGTCGGCAATATGTGCGGAGTCTAGCCCTGCAACGAAGTGCAGTGTATGATCTGATGAAGTTATGTCACTGCATGTGACCCAGCGGTATGCCGGACCGTTGCCTAATGAGCCGTCGTACTTCGACATGACGATTGAGAGCTCGAGGTCACACAGAAAGGTCTCTTCTTCGCCCCAGGTTTTGGCTTCGACGCGGCGTTGAACGATGGGCTCCGCAATGGAAAATTCATCGAGGAAGCGAGCATTCTGCAGAATGTTCGGATGTTGATATCGAGATGACAAGACTGTGCGAATGTGCTCGGCAATCGATCGCTCTTCTTGTTGATGGACTTCGTAGATCGGCGGGCCGCCGTCTTCGCTATTCCAGGCTGTGACATCAAAGTGATCAGTAGGGACTGTAAGCTCCTCTGCGAGTGCGGCATTGCCATTTCGGTTCGTCAAGAACAATTTATCGCCTCGAAACACGTAGGCTCGGATGGTGAAGCTGAAGTAGCGAATCTTTCGCGATTCTTGCTGGCCGCTCGGACGTTCCCACTCATGCTGTATGTGCTGTTGCAGAAATTCTGTAGGCGTGCGCTGGAGCCAATGGCGGCTTGTTGTAGCGGTATTTTGCATCGGCTTTTGTACGGCGTAGCGTTCCCTTTTTCGTCTTTCAGAAATGGTGACGCCCATTCTAGGCCAATGTTGATCGAAAACAGATTGTTCGAACGTCTGCCGGCAGTATGTCTCTCGATGATTCGATCAAACAAGTCTTCCAAAAGATGTTATAGGCAAAGGGTGGGTCTATCTCAAGTGGTGTAGCGACCAATCCTATACCAAGAATTGTGGGTCCGGGGAAGTCGGGGAAGTTGGTATTGGAATCTGGAGAAAAGAGAACAACTTTGCAGGTCTTCGACGGAACAATCTGGCGGCACGCCGGTGTTTATATCGAGATGCTGCCATATCTCCACGCTCCATATATTCACCCCACCAAACGACGTATCGTGTCTGCCCAGCGCTCTTGGCTGGAGCAGCCCTATGAGGCTGTTCCTGTTTCTTCCGATGCGGCGCTCGAGTTCCTGCAGTAACCTTAAAAATGCCTCAGTCAACTCATAGTCTAAACGTTCAAGCGATGCTGGTCATCTCCCTTGCACGGTACTCTAGCGAGACTCCGCAAGCTTCTTTCATGCGCCGAACCAACCACAGTCGCAGCATCGACCAACGAGCTCAGACAATCCTCCCGCATATGCACGCCGTGCGGCAATTGGCCTTCGAGAAGGCTTCCTTGCTTGTTCTCCGCCTTCTAGCTTGTATACCAAGCGATGTTCAGCCAATGTGGGATCAGGTGGTTGAAGCCACCGGGGCAGAATCAAGTGCTCATGCACTACAGCTGATCATAGCCTGCACGGACGATCTTGGGGCATGAGAACGCACTCATCGACGCGCCCCGCAAGCATGACGATGTCTCCATCATTCCGAAAGCTGCCGTTCCAACTTGTAATGACGTGAAGCAAGCTGAGATCCTCAGGCGAGTCGCATTAGAACGAAGGAGCACATGTTCGATAGCTCACACTTTCTTGAATGTGACAGCGGCACTCACAGAGCGATCTTCGTCCAGGATCCGAGCCACCTTCGACCGTGGACGTGATGTCAAAGATACTGATAGATGTCCGCGCCCGCCAGCATGACGCTCCATGCATAGCCTTTGACATTGATCCGAAGTTGCACAGTGTCGACATGCGCACTCCTCAAAGGTTTCCACGCCCCGCTGAAGTTCTCTGATCAACACACTTTCGACTCACAAAGGATGTAGAGCTGTTCAGAATATGTCTCATGAACATATTCGCGCTTCAGTGAAGATAACTCAATCTGTCATTCGCGAAGCATCTCCTCCAAGGTATTCTTGGAATATCAGGTTCGCGGTAGAGCTGAGGTAGGGTTGCATATTTTGGGCGGGCTGCTGCTTGAGACGCGCACAAAGCTCGGGCGTTGTGCAAGTGAACGCAAAATGTCTGTGCGTGCATGTCCATTGTCGTTCACTAGAACGAAGCTACTACTCAAGCCTAACAAAGTAAAGACTTGCGATGAGAGAGTCGCCGCACGGCTCTGCCAATGGAGAACAAGATGGAAGCAGTGTGCCGTACGACTCTCAACGCTCCCACCCACTGGCTCCACAAAACCCCGAACGAGCTCCTCGACTACTTCGCGAGCACGCCCGTCGCGGCCAACACGGAAATTCCAGACCCAATAATCACCGCACAGGTCGATGCGTCCTCTGCGGCGCCTCGTTTCCTCGACATTCAACTCCACATCCTCCACATGAACAAGATCTACCAAGTTCAGAACCTCGATTGGACCTTCAGCGCTCCAACATTCCGTGTCAACACTCTTGCCAACCCGGATGCAAGCTGGCAGCCGCTGTCTGAACTCATACTCGAGGTCCTCCTTCCGCATGCCCTGGAAGGCAAGTTGCTCATGCCGGAGTTCCTTGAAATGGACCTCAACGAGCCATTGATGGGGCTGGGTGGTGATGCGGACGCGGGTGAACAGAGCGCGTATTTGGCGATTATGATTGGCATGAGGGGAGCGGATCAGAATTGGATGTTGGGGGGTTGGAATATGGGTGCGTGGATGGATGTAGCGAGCTGTCCATGGGTCGGAACATATTTCGGAGGAGCTGCTATGAGTAGAATGGCCTGCATGGACAGGGGCCGAGGTAGGCCAGAGTGAAACGTAATCAGTCGCGCAGCCATAGAACAACGAGGGCACTGACACTTGATCCCCCGCAGAAATTGCTACCGAAAACCATCGCGACCGACAACTTCTTCGAATCATCCGTTGCCTCGGCCATCGACTTCGACTGGCAGAGCTGATGCAGAGAATGCGCCATGTCTGCGTCGCGATCGTGGAGCCGATCGATCATGACAAGCCAGCTCACCCACGCGCAGGCTTGCTGCTCATGCTCGTGTCGCCTGGCTGGATGGACCGCATTAAAGCGAGTGACAAAGTCATGCACGTGACAGCACTGGTGACTTACACGTGGCAGGTGGTAGGATGGATTGATCGTAGACCAAGGGTAGAAGAAGCGGCCTTGATGGAGACGGACTGGGTGACGAAGATGTTCTTTGATGAGTCCAGTGGGCTGAGCAAAGGGGCGTGGTTGGACTCGAGGCACGAGGATCCCGCGGAGTTCTTCCTTAAGACTGAAGCGGAGTTGCCTGCAACCTCCTGTTGGGATCCCAAGACTGTTATGCCAACTTAGGTAGGAGACTCTCGAGGTACTCAGGTGACTGCGAGAGGGGCAACGTGTCGCTGTGTATCATCATGCATTAGCACACTCGTCGCCAGGAATTTTGTCTTGTTCACACCTTCACTTCTTCACCTCTTCACTAAGGCTGTTCTGCCCCTCGCGTGCAATTTGCTCAACTTCTCGATCCTCTTCTGTCTGGCGCAGTTCCTCCTCCACAATTCAACGTTCCACTTTCCCATCTCGCCAACCTGCTGAGGTCATTCAGCCATTCAGCAGCACTAATGTCGCACTCATGGCTCAGCAAGACACCGCAACAGCTCCTCAAAGATCACTTCAGAGCGCATAAGGTGTTGTACAGCAGTATCAGCGTCTCAGTCTACATCATCGACTCGAAGAAAGTCTTTCTGCTCTCCAAGAAGAACTATACAGACGCGATCGCCACTTACACTGTCCCTGAATTCCGCCTCTCCGCCGCGACAGAAAAGCCCCAACAGGCGATGGAAGCCCACGCCTTCAAGCTGATGCAACCATTCATCGAGTCTCACACCCTCCAACAAATCCACCTGGTCGACCTCGCCTTCGACAAACCCCTCTTGAATTCCGTGGATCCAACATCAAAGAACAATCACCCGACCCTCCCCCTCACCCTCACCATCACCGCCACCAACGGCCTCTCCATCACCCCCTCCTGGATCCAATCCACCTTCCCGTCCTACACCTCCAGCGACTTCATCGACGCCTCGGCCCTGCACCACCACCTCCCCGACCCACACCAGCACCTCTCCTGCCGCGCCGCCCTCACGCGCCACAAAAATCTCCTCCCGCGCCTGAAGAACATCCACGGCGCCGGCGTCGCCGAGACGCCCGCCTTTCGCGCCTACTGCATCCGCGCCCTCACGCACGAGATTCGCGCCATGGAGCTTCGCACGCGCACGTCGCTGGCGCAGGGCTACTTGTGTTTGTACGAGGAGGACGGGAAGTTGTACCTCGTGCCTGTGGCGGACGGGCAGGAGATGCGGTCGAAGAGGCAGGTCTATCGCGGGGGCGAGGAGTGGGAGGTGATTGGGAAGTGGAAGGACGGGGCGAGGGAGGAGTGGGGGGCGGCGGGGGTGACGAGGCCGGTGGGAGATTTGTTGCAGCTTTGGTGGAGTTGTTTTGGGGCTGAGGGGGCTTTGAGGATGGAGTGGGTTTTTGGGGTGGGGAGCGAGGGCGAGGGGTGGGAGGGGAGGGAGTGGAGGGAGGATGCGAGGTTGGGAGAGGTCGGGGGTGTGCCGTCGTGGGCGCGGCGAGGACTTGGTGGGTGGGTGCTTCAGAGTGGAGGAGCATGAGCATGGCAGGTGGAGACTGAGAGTGCTGAAGTTCGTGGGATGTGCATCAATGCGCACTGCTTCTCGAGAATAGTGCCCCGGCCATACTCGTGGTTGTGTCATTAGCTATGTGACCCAAGAGCGAACTTGACTCGCTTCTGCTGCAACTTGTCGACGCCACAGCCCAAGAGGTACTCCTCGATCCCGCCATAGTCCCTATCCACTGTCGCCATGACCTTCTCAGGCCAGTCCGGAGGGCATCCAGCAAATTCCTCACCCAGCCCAATTTTCGCAATCGCTTCGATCCGCTCCTCCTTATCACTCGCCAAGCCCTCTTCGCTGCGCAAGTAATCCTCTGCAATCGCAGACCTGTCCACACCAAGCAGCATCGACACCAGCAAGATGACCAATCCCGTCCTATCCTTACCTTGGGTACAATGCACCAGCAGCGGATAATTCTCCGTCCTTGGCAGCACATCAAAGACCTGCTTGACCTCTGCTTTGCACAGCTGCAGGCTGTCCTGCGCGAGGCCGACGAGTCCGCGGGGCTGCATGACATTGGTGCCGAGAATGGAGATGGCTTCGGTCCTCCAGCCGAGGGTGTACCAAGTGAAAAGCTTGGCAATGTTGGCGTAGGATAACTGCCAGATCAGATGGCTGGAGTAGGCGGAGCCGTTGAAGTTGATGAGTTCGTATGTGACGCCTGGCACACGCAGGGGCTTCTTCGGGTCCGTGTGGTCGATGTGGCCGTGGCCGGCGTGTGGTTTGCCCGGCGGATCAGGTGCGGGCGGTACATTCAGGGCATTCTTCCTCGTCACTTCGCGATGCTCGGTGTCGGAGCGAAGGTCGATGATGGTCTTCAAGCCGACATCTGTTGCGAGATGATGGCGGTCGACGGGCGTGGCATCATCTGGGGCGGCGGAGCGATAGAGAAGGCCGGGGCGAAGCTTGGCTGAGCCGGTGCTCAAGGCTACATCGCGGAAGTTGGCGATTCGCTGGAAGGGGAGCAGTTCTTTGCTGGACATCTCGTCTGATGCCCGAGTAGCGTATGATCATGTCATGAGACAACGATCTGTGGGCAATTCTGTGACCTGATGATGCCGTGCGTGCACTAGTTACTGAGGGTCAAGACAGCTCTTTGTGCTCTCCCCAAACTTGGTTACTCTCGAAACTGTGGCTGGCCTACAACATGCAGGCGTGACGAGCAGCGACCGGGCCTAAGCACCCCACAACGTACATGCCTGTGTGAGGTGAGAGGCGCAGCAACACGACTGGTTTCATCGATTGTGCCGATGTCCGTCCCGATTCTTGTGCCGAGGACTCGGTGGACTGGACGGCCAGGACACGGCGCAGTGGGTGGCGCGAGGCCGGTGGCGGTGCATGATTCAAGCTCTGCTCCACATCCTGATCTGGATCCTGGTTGGCGCAGCGACGACAACAAATCCTCCGGTGTCTAGAACGTCGGTCACACGCTGTGGAGGGCATCACTCCTAATGGCCTCGCAGCACTGCACATCGGATGTAGATCTCCGATACGGCAATGAGGACATCTCGGCTCTGCTGTACGCAGGAAAGGCATCACCCACCGCATCATTATTGTGCTCGTGGCCGAGGCACGCACGTCGCCGAGCGGACTGACGTAATTGGGATTGATGACGTCCGGATCTCCCAGGCGCGCCGTTGGCTTGAACTCAATCCACAGCACAGCACGAACAATCAAGTGCTCCTCATCTCCCACTCCTCGCCTGCACCTGGAGCCCATCGCATCCCAGCCGAACGCGCGATATGCAGCGCGGAATCTAGCTACTCACTGATCGCCAGCACCACACACACGCGTCTCCACTCGTCTCACCACTCCATCCTCATCCACCGTCGAGCGGCGGGCGAAACGGCACGCGGCGAGAGCAAGCATGGCAGCGGTGACGTCGAGCGCGGATGCGCCGCCGTGTCCGGATCCGTCTGCGCACCAGCATGACAACAAACTCGCCAGCCAGGCCTCCACCGCCGCCCTGCTGGCCACGGGAGCACACCCCGGCGGCCACACGCGGAACAGCTCGATCCAGAGCGAGAGCATTTTGGGCCCGGACGGCAGACTGTCGTCCAAGAGTACGTCTTCTCGCTGCCTCGCGCCCTGCGTCAGACCTCTAACCGTGCACTCGCGCAGGCGCCGCAGCGTCGCTCAAGTATGCGAACGCACAAGACCTGCCGAGCTTCCCCTCGACCGGCAATGTGTCGGGCGGGGCGGGGAAGGCAGCCATGCTCGCCAAAGACTACAAGATGAAGGAGCTGTGGCAGCCGGAGCAGAGCGCGGCAGGCTCCAAGGCCGCCGTGCTTGCCGCCGGAAAGGGCGGCAAGGTGGACTTGTGGCAGGCAACCGCGAGCGCCGAGGGGCAGTCGGCAGCGACGCTGGCCTTTCGCAACAAGGGCTTGAGTCCCGAGGCGTACGGCGGCAACAGCGCTGCGAACAAGAACAAGGCCCTCTTGGCAGCCACCAAGTCCACGCAGCAGAGCAGAGCACGAGCGACCTCCATCCCCTCCGCGTCCCCCGAGCTCTACCCAGATCAGGCGAACTCCAGCCGCAATGCACTCAACGCGGCCCGGCAGTCGACGCGGGATGGCTGGAATTCCGAATCCAACCAGGCCGCGCGCGTCACCCATCTGGGCGAGAACGTGAGCGGTAAGATGTTCACCAGTAATCCAGATTGGCAGTACGACGAGGACAAGCACCAAGCTGCCCTGCGTGCTTCTGCAATCACCATGGCACAGAGCTTGTATGCCAACCAAAACCGCGACAAAATGCTGCTCGAGCCGGACGGGTCCGATCTCGCGGGTGCGCGCTCCGCAGCGCGCAGTCAAGCCCTCGCACATCCCGACGTCAAGCAGGAGGCTCTGCAGTATCTCAGCTTGCAAGACCAAGCACACAGGCTGGCAGCGGAGAGACTGGCAAAGATCGACAAGGACATGGAGAGCAAGCGCTTCCGGGAGCACTACGGATATGGTGATGACAAGTCTAAGAGACTGTCCTCCCGCATTTCTCTGCGAAGCTCCAACAAGGAGTCTCGTGGCAGACAACGAGCTTCCAGTGAGGGAACCCGTGGCCGGTTCGACTCCGACTCCGACTCGGACGACGAACGACAGGCCAGTCGCATTCGTGCGCAAATGGCCGGCCTCAGCTCTGCGACCCGACAAGTCGATGCCAAGAAGCAGCAGGAAGATCGTGCAAAGCTGCTGGCAGTCGCCGAGAAGAGAGTGTCTGCTCGCATGCAGGACATGGACTCGAGAGTATATCGTGATACTGGCAAGGTCTCTCCTGCCATGATCGAAGAATGGGAGGCGAAAGCTCGCGAGAAGGCGGAGAAGGATCGCCAAGACAGAGCACTGAATCCAGGCAAGACTCACATTGGTGGTGGCCAGTTCATGGATCAGAAAGACATTGAGGCCATCGCAGCCGCCCGGCTGAAGCCAACACTCGACGAGATCAGTGCCTCTGCTGCAGAGAGGCGCCAGCGCGACGAGGAGCTCCGCATCGAAAAGGACAAGCAGCAGACTGCTAGATTGGAGGAGAAGATCGAGCGACAGAGAGAAAAGGATCAGCAAAAGGCCATTAAGAGTAAGTTGCGACCATTGCCAAGTGTAATCTGTGCTGACTGAGAGATCAGACGAACTCAAAGAATCTTCGAAACGAGAGAAGGCCGAAGAGAAGGCGCGCAAGGATGCCGAAAAGACTCGAGAGCGAGAGGAACAGCGCAAGAGCCGCGAGGCCAAGCGGGACACGGCTGACTCGAGTGTACTCGCAGCTGGAGGCCTGGACACCCAGAAACAGGACGAGACTGCCACCGCCGACGGGCGAGAGAAGCATCAATCTGCGCTCGCCAGGCTGAAGGCGAAGTTCAGAACCACAGGCTCGCACGAAAAGCCCACTGACAAGGCTGACGATAAATCAGCAGCCACTGATATCGCCGCAGTGGGAGGGGAGGCTACTGGTGTCGCTACAGCCGCTACCGTTACAGACTTGGACAACAAAGACACTGCGGCTCCAACGCTTGACGCCCAGCAGGCCTCTCATGCCGTAGCCAAGGAAAAGGACGCGACCACTGGTGACTCGCCACAGGAGGCTGAGTGGAAGGCCGGAGGAGCTGCTCCCACAGCCGCCACGACTGTTGTACCTACTGTTGCCATCGAGCACGACGCTTCTGACTCGGATGCGGATACACAGCAAGACCCGGAAGACGTGAAGCCAACCAGACCTCCGTTTGCTCAGACTGGGAGCGTCTCGGGGTTTGCCAATGATGGCGTTGCTATCACACCAGACGGTAGCAAAGCTGCGACTCTCGAAAGACACATTTCCAACATTTCCGACAGCGGATCCAGCAGTGATGAGGATGACTGGAACGATGAGCGACCAGCCCCCGCAGCAGGCGCTGTGCACGACCAGGAGCCAGCTGCTGTCATGCTTGCTTCTGCTCCCACAACTCCCGGTATTGCTACGCATGAGACGATGAACATGCCGCGTGAACAGGAGCCGCTGGTCGCGCCACTGGCCGCAGCCGGAGCCACAGGTGGGACCAGCGTTGTGACTGCCACCGAATTGTCAGCTGAACATCCTCCCAGAACCTTGACGGATGTCTACGATGACAAGACGCGGGAGCTTGTAGCTGATCCACTAGTGGCCGACAAGTCCGCCTCCGAGGACAAGACGGCAGCTCCAGCTGTGGTCGCAACTGCCGAGTCCGCCGCGCACGACCACCAACCTGCTGAAGCTCCGGCTCCGCAGACTCCCAGCGTGGCGATAGATACTTCTGGTCCTGATACTGCCTCAATGGTCGCGATCCCGCCGGCTTCTGTTACGTCTTCGCCTACTACAACAGGTCAGACACTTAAACAGAAATTGCAGGGTGAAGAGGACCTGCCAGCCGTCGTTGACACGCCCGGGCACAACAGCAACACGGCTTCAATCCTCGCAGCGCCGACGCCGGTACCAACGGTGGAGTTCTCAAAGACAGACGCCGAAAAGTCCATTGGTGCCTCAGCTGCCAAGACTGAGGAGAAGCACGAAGGGGAGAAGGATAGCAAGGGTGTCCGCGGCTTCTTCTCAAAGTTGAGAAACAAGTCGCGATCAGAAAAGTCGCCGGGCGCGATTAATGCAGGAAATGCTTCCAGCTACGATGATGCCACGTCCGAGAGTAAGACTGAGAAGAAGTCGGCTCACGAGTCCACGATTGCCGGTCAGACCCCAACGCCAGGCACTGTCAACAAAGGTACCTACAACAAGGCTGCCACTCAGGCTGCCGTCCAGGAGACTCTGGTCGAGCAGAAGATGATTCCTCCCGTCGACACTGGCGCAGAGTTCAATCCCAGCACAATCGCGCACACTACCGGCACAGAGGCACTCCCTCTCGAAACTACCACGGCAACAAGCGCCGCTGAACCAGACTCGCCCTCGTCCTTTACCCGCGGTGACGCCAAGCCAACTGACCTCGACGACGTTTCCTCGTCCGGGGCCGACGAAGACGACCTGGCGCGTGGCCGCGGAAAGCGCAGTCTCGCTAAGAAATTGGGCTTCGGCCGCAACCACGACGCCCATGTTAAGGATGGCAAACTTCACAAGCCCCCGCCACGAGGCGAGCCGAAGACCAGCTCCGAGGGTAAAGCTCCTCGACTGAGCAAGTCCACAGACGATGACGAGACCGAAAATTTCGAAGAGGCGAGAGATCACTTTGATGAGAGTCTCGCTCCGCCACCGGCTTTTGCAGGGCAGGCCAAGAGTCAGAGCCCAGTGAGAGAGACGAAGTTCAAGGAGGATGTTTGAAAAGCAGGAGGAATGGAATGATAGGATGACGTTACTTGATATATTCAGTTCGGACCGCGCGAAGATACCACTGCTTTTGTGTCTTTTTTTGGATTTCAGGTCATTCGTTACTTGCGGCAGGGAGGAGGAAATACAGAACTGAGGGATGCTGGGAGACAGTTGGACAGTGCAGGAATTGGATAACAGAATGATGGATACTCAGAGCCGATATGACGGGATGTTGAGGATGTAATGGGTGGCCGAGGGGAAAGGACGACGAAGTCTGATGATTTGCGTCGTGGTTTATGTTTGAATGTTTGATTGCGAGTATATATACGAATTGAATTGTTGCTCACTGCTCTCCTCCTCCTCTTCCTCCTCCTCCTCCTCCTCCTCCTCCTCCTTGTCCTCGCCCGTCTGCTATGATACTTGCCATCGAATTGTCAGGCCACCACCGGCTGAGTTTATGGTTCTGACGAGCGATTATCTTTGCCAGCAAGGCTGCGTGTAAGATTACGTCTGACACCTCACATGTCGTTACCAAATCACAATCCTCACCGTCAGCTCTTCTCTCGATTCTTGAGGCTCGCCTCCCTCAGAAGCTAAGTTCTCGCAGTGGCTGATAATGTCTCGTATCTCGTCGTGGTCTCGGACTGACTTGCATGACCGTTGACGGGTCCGATGAAATCTGATTGAGAAGCGTGTTTATCTCAGCGCGGGAAGTCGAAGGAGGTGGTCGATTCTCCTTGTCGGCGTCGGCGAGATCGTAATCGAGGTCAGAGCCGCTGGGTATGCCAGTCCTAGTCTCGACTGTCTGGCGACGTGAGGAAGGAGCCTCAGGGCCTTCGATCGTCGGGCGTTGAGCCGGTGTCGCGCTGGTTCCATCCTCCTCCTCCTCATCATGATGATCATCAGAAACTGCCTCAATAACCTCCCTCTCCTCCTCCTCAAGCGCCGCCATCTTCTTCACAAACTCCAACTGCAACTCCGCCAACCACTTCTTCAGCCCCTCGTCATCCATCTTCCCATCCCTCGCTTGCCTCAAATGCTCCTCCAAGTTCAACAACAACTTCCTCCTCTTCGCATGTACCACTCCCATCGAATTCTCTTTCCGCTTCTGCACTTGGGCTTCGATCAAATGGCTCACACGCTCCGCATGCCTCATCACATCCGCCGGCAGCGGCAGCACCTTTGCGAGCTGCAGACCGTAATTGTGTTCTTTAATGGTGCCCGAGGCGATCTTGTACAGCATTTCCATGCGGTCAGGGGTGGACATGTCGACGGCGAGATGGAGGCTGACGACGCCGTTGCGTTCGGCGAGGATGGTGGCCAAATCGCGGAAGTGTGTGGCGAACCAGATCAGAGCGCGGGATTCGACGAGAGCCTCGGCGATGGCGAGGGCTATAGCGAAGCCGTCGCGCGTGCTGGTGCCGCGCCCGAGTTCGTCGATGATGACGATGCTGTGGCGGTCGATGTTCTTGAGGATGAAAGCCGTCTCTCGCATTTCAGCCGCGAAAGTCGACACGTTGGCTTCGATGCTGTCGTCCATGGACACTCGGGCAAAGAGTTGGCGGATGATGGGAAAGGCTGCGTATTGCGCGGGAACGAAGCTGCCAACCTGGGCCATGATGGACATGAGAGCGATCATGCGGATGTAGGTGCTCTTCCCGCTCATGTTACAGCCTGTGATGACTTGAAAGCGGGTCTGCTGGGTGGCGTAGACATCGTTTGGTATAAATTTGGTCTTGTGAATCTTCTCCCGGATGGGATGTCGTCCAGCGCGAATCGCCAGAGTCTTGCTCATGGCAGGTCTGCTGTAATCTTGGGACGTGACGAGTTGCGCGAATGCTGCAAGCATGTCGAGCATTGCAATGCACTCGCAGATCTTGAACAGGCCAGACATGTGTTCGCGAATGCTGGCGATGAGTCCCTTGACTAGGTTGTCACTCATCAGCATGACTTCGGAATGCGAATCTCGAACTTTTTGGTTGCGCTGGACCAGCTCTAGGGTCTGACACTCGATGTAACCCTTTGTCCGGTACAAGTTGATGAAAAGAACCGGCAAAGCTCGATCATCGAGCTCGGTTTCACGGATTCTCAAGAAGAAGGCGCGTCGACTGTCGAATTTCGTCTGAAATGGAAGGTTGTGGTCTGTACATAGGTCGGAGATGTACTGAAGTGTGTCCGTGGTCGCCTCCTTGTACGTCTGACGAGCCACGTCCAGCAGACCGTTCACACCAGCTTTGACAGAATAAGTTCGCTGATTCTGCAAGTCCAGTGGCTGATGGGCGTACGTGGTGTCCTCGTTGATGCTGTTTGAGATGAGTTCGATCACCGCCTCAACATTTTCCGGTGCGGTGATGCGCTGTATTTCTCTGAGCATCTCACATCGACACCCGACGAGTGCTTCCCACACCGCTCGAATATGGGCGATGAATTGCTTGAGCGCAATGACGTTGTTTATCAGCTGTTCTATGTCTTGCAAATTTGGTTCTCTCGCGGTGACGATCAATTGGGTCAGGATGCGGTCGACGTCCAAGAAGGGCTTCAGAGCTGTGCGGACGGAGAAGAACATGTTTTCTTTTGTGCTGAGCTCCTCGACTGCATCATAGCGCTTATTGAGGGTATCTTCATTCGTCAAGGGTTGCAGCAGATTGCTCCTCAGCAGTCGCATTCCCATGACGGTCAAGGTCTCGTTCATTAGTCCGAACAAGCAATGCTTGGACTTTGGATTGCACAAATTCTGGACCAACTCCAACGACCTGATCGTCGTGAGATCGATCATCATTGATCCTTCTGATGGCTCGTACTTGATACGAAGCGAATGATACGGGAAAGTCTTCATCATTCCCAGCTCCGTGAATCTCAGTGCAGCAGCAAAGCTGCACACCGCGTAGTAGTTGCCATTGACAGCAGTCTTGATCGCTTCGATGTCGTCGGAAAAGCCGAGCTGCTGAATGTATTCAAGACCAACCGTTTCTGCCCAGTACTTGCGGTCGAGAAGGGTGAGGTTGCAACCAATGTCGTGGAGATGCTCTTCGATGATCGAGAACAGCTTGGACTTTGGATTGGCGGCAGTCGCTACGATGCAGATGTTGCTTGGATTGAACACCATGAGCTTGTGCACAAGTTTGACATAAGTTTGGGTGTCGCTGAATTGGCTGAGCACTGCTTCGCAGGTCTCTAGGTTGACGAATGCTATGCCGACGGTTGGCGCCACGCCGCGTGACTCGCTGACGGCACAAATTATTTCTTGATTCTCTACACCCAGCGTCGAGACGCCAGTGCGCGGTCGGGCAGTCGCTGGTCCACTGCCACTGAGGGCCCCAATCCGTGATTCGGTTGTGGTGTCATTGTACTCCAGGGTTCCATCTTTCTGATCACGGCTATCACGATCATACCTCGTTGTCGTCTGCTTCGATATGCCTTGAGGAGTGGGTCCGTCAGACGCTGTCTGCTGGCGCGAGACGGTACGTGCATAAGATGTGCTGTCGCTGGAATACGTAGACGGTTGGCGACTGCGTGCTCCTGCCATGCTTGGGGATGGTATCGAGCAGACGCGAGTGACGAGAAGAGTGGAGAGATGCAGGCGACGGGTGAGTAGAGCAGAAGATACGAGGAATGATGGAAGCAAAGTAGATGTGATTCGGCCACTTGCCTTTGCATTTTGGCGAGGCAGGCGCGACTTCCTGACGGAAGAGCGTGTCGTGTTCAGGGCAGGCACGACCCAGCGGCCGCAATATGAGCCATGCCGCTCCACTGCGCGATCCTCAAGCTCCGAGCATCTCGAGCCCGGAAAAGGTGTGCGTTTGAGGACGCTGCGACCGTGGGTTGTTGGTGCCTCCGGAAGTCCTTGCTTGCTGCAGAGGAGTTTGACTTGCATTAGAACACTTCACGAAGCGACCGCGACTTCAATAGGCGTGTTGGGCTTAGACTAATGCCTCCAGATCCTGACCGCTTTATCTTCTCCTCCGCTCCCAACTCGCTCACCATCCGGGCTCCAGTCAACGGCAAAGACCCGATCTTGATGACCAGGCAGGTTCTCTGCCAGCTTTCCTTCTCTTACATTCCAGGCTTTTAGGGTGGTGTCAGCACTCGCACTGACCAGTAGCCTTGAATCGGGCGAGAATGCTGTCTGGAACACCGGCCCAACATGACCTCGAAGGGTTGTGATGAACTTTCCGTCCTTGGCTTGCCATAGCTTGACGTGGTTATCAAATCCTGCGCTGGCAATCAATACGCCATCAGCTGAGAAGGTGACATGATTAATGGCTTTCTGGTGCCCGTGCATTCTCTGTATGGGCTTCGTTGACTGCAACGGGTGGAAGAGGAACATGGTCATGTCGTCACTCACAGTGACCAGCCTTTCCGAGCCTGTAATTCGCAATGTCAGCACCTGTATCACATTGAGGGTAGCGGCGCTCGATTGGAAGAACTGCTCACTCACCTGTCCCAGCCAAGACGGCATCAAATCGCTGCTTGGCTTTTTGCCTCTTGCCATCCACAGTGTCCGGCACCTCCTTGCTACCCTTGTGATCAAAGTATCCAGTTCTAAGAACAAAGTCTGTCGAGAGCGCAAGATGATTGACCCAGTGAGCATGCGCGTTGAGCGTGTGCACAAGCGTGCCCTTGTCTGCATCCCAGATCTTGACCGTCTTGTCGCGTGAGCTGGTGTAGATCCAACCTGTCCCTCCCCACTTTACACATGTCACATGCCCTTTGTGTCCGGTCAGCGCCTTGTCCGTATGTCCACTCACTGCATCCCATATTCGCACAGTAAAGTCCTGTGAAGCAGAGGCGAGCAACGGACGTCCAGGATCGCGACTGTGATACGGTTGCCATGCTATACTCAGCACTGGCTTTGTATGCCCTTTGAGCGGCCCTCCAAGTTGTGTGCCCTTTTTGGGGTCCCATAACCGTACTGTATGATCGTAGCTTCCTGTCGCAAGTATCCCTTCATCTGGCGACCACGCAACTACCAACACCCAGCCTGTATGCCCCTTCAATGTGTGCTTCGGTGTGCCTGTCTCGCAGTCCCATATCCGTGCTGTTTTATCACCAGACCCAGTCGCCAGCCACGAAGATGTCGCCGGATTGAATGCTGCGCTCAAAATTGATTCGCCGTGCCCACTAATGCTCGCTGAGCACCTCGTCACAGGCTTGACTTTGAACACCGCCTCTGCGCGAAAGGGGATGTTCAGCGCCAATTCTGTCGTTGCCGTTCCATCCAGGTAACGTCTAATGACTTCCTCTTGCGAGAATTCTCCACCTCTATCGCCGTAAGGGTTGTAGAATCGATAAGGTAGACGATCATCCGCATTCGTATGACCAAGCAGGGTATTCAGCAGTAGCGACAGGTTCTTCGGCGACAGTTGTGACAATTGCACAAAGACGGGCTCGCTCGCAGGCGCACCGGTGTCTGCGTCGAGGAATTGGACTCGCTGTTGAGCATCTGGGATGGTTTCCTGTGTTGTGTTGATGGGCTCGCGTGCTTTTGCAGCGGCAGCAGTCTTCTGACGCTTCGATGGAGGTGGTAGCACTGTCGACATGGTGCTGGATGCTGTGTGGGTGCGAGTATGAGCGTGTTGCCGATCGCGACTTGTTCTTCAACTTTTCGAAGCATTTTCGGCCTACCTTCCCGCAATGTTATCGATAGGCAATTGTTCTTGCCTGCAAGCAATTGTGGAGCCGGGATGGAGGCGCCAGGTCTTCTGTTCCGAATCTACTTTTTGCATTTTACACACGTCCAAGCAACACTCTTATATCCGCAGATGAGGGCCGTCTGTATTGCCGAGACGGGTGATTGTGTCACAAGACTCAAATTTACGCTCAGCCACAGATGCTCGCACGTTCGATGATCGAGTTGACAATCTGAGAATTGGTTTCTGAAGTCGATTATACACAAATCATTGATCATGGGTTTCTCTATATTTTCGGGAAGCGACAGCCAAAATCCTTCTCATTCTATGCACTGATATATCCAACGCCGACGCTATCAATCAGATGTCAATGTATTTCTTCCAACCAAAGCCAAAACAAAGGAAGTTACCAAGTACAACCAAATTACGTTCCCAGACTTCGATCGTCTAGTGAGGTCCCATGAGCACCCAGTACTTGATATCCTCATAGTAAGGCTGCACCTTCTTCCACGTGGCATGCGACTCTGCGCGCCACTCTCGCAGCTTTTCGGCGACTGCTTGTCGCTTGGAGGACTGGGATGCCACTTGTGTGCTCATGAACTTGTTCATGGAGGTAAAGGAGCTGGTCTCAGAAACATTATCCATGGCAATGCCCTTGCTGCCGACAGCGGCCTCTTCGCGCACAGATGTCGTGTAGGAAGATGTTCGTGATGAGTCGCTAGATGTGTTCATGTATTTGCGGTTTCCTGGGTTGGTTGGCGAGGTCATGAAGAAGGTTGTTGCAGATGCCATTGTGTCTTGTTGATCGTTGCTTGTTATTGAGAGGAAATATTCTCGAGATATGTCTCGCTGTCGTACAAGATTTACTTCTGATGTGAGATCTGACAAAGGTGAGTTGTGCTGGCGATGCTGATGACAGAAACAACAGAAGACCGCACCGAATAGCACTCCTTTATACCACAAACCTGCGCCATGACAGCGATGACTCTACATCACGTCTTTGTCATGTTCCGCCCCTTGCAAAGCACAATTACTTCGAAAGGCGTGTCAACGGACATGTAGCTCGCCTTGACTCAACTTACAGGTATATTGTGACATAAGGTTTGACCGGCAGGGCGTGAAAAGCGGTTGCGGAACCCATACACGGATGCGCTAGTTGGTGCTAGGGCGCAACTTGTCGAGCCGATGTCACATGCCGGGACAAAATGATTGTTTCCCACTTCTCAACGGCGACTGTCGCATCGCGCGCGTACTTTCCGTCTGTGCTCGAGCATTGACACACTTTTCTCAACGGAGTCTTTGCCGTTAAAGGTGGTTGATGGCGAATGTGCATTTTTGGGTGGATCATGTTGGACGCACAGTTACTCCGAATCGACGTTGCGATGAGCTTACTCCGAGGTTGTCATCAGTGATGCATCAAGGGACAGGAATGCTTTAGGTGCCAGACCGGCGCTGACTGTGTACAAGTGCATAGAGCTCGATCTGACTATAAGGCGGCACTGGCATATCCAATGCCAACGCAGATGTCTACGTTGGGCTCAGCCCATAGTCTCATTGACTGCTGCGCTCCAGCACGCAGAGTTTCGAGAATCGCGAAGGGCTATTCGTGTTCATCCCAGGTCATACAACTGTGGCCTTGCCAAACATGAACTTGAACTTTCGTGCTCGTGCCGAATGCTGACCAGACTGTGTGTCGACGGTGCGGGGGATCGCAAGAGGTCCGAATTGCTCTACGCAACGCTCGAACACAAGTGACAGCGCCTCAGAGTTGCACGAGAGCATGATCAGAGCCGCGATCCGTCAGACCGCGCGCAAGATCCTTTGGAAGATCCTTTTGCCCTAAAGTTCGCACGGGATATTACCACATGGTAAGATTGGTCTGCCATGTGGTGCCTTATGGACATGCCGGTGCGTGTGTGGTCGCTTGCTGTCGCAAGGGCGTGAAGGATGCAGACTGTGTAAGCGCAGGCTGCTGACAGCTCCGTCTGCACTGCGCACCTTCGATCGTCCTCGAGGCCACCATCAACCACACCGCCAATCTATGGGGTGCTCGCCGGCGTAGAGTGATGAGCTTGTGTTGCCGAAACTTATCTTAGATCGCATCCAAGGTCTTTTGCAATCGTACGGTCGAGCGTTGGTACCCAGATTTTGCATTGATTGTCAATCAATGTTCAATGAATTTCAATCGCCATCAGGACCCAATAATATTTCATCGCCGTCGCGATGCTCCTCGGCAATCCTCAGCTGTTCATCCATCTCTGCCACTTCGGGATCGACCTTGTCCCCGAGATCTTTCGATTGAAGAAAAACTCGTCCCTCCAGCTTCTCGGGTAGATAGTCTTGCACTACTCTGCCGTCCACGAAATCGGGATTGTATTTGTAGTCCTGGCCATAGTCGAGCTCTTTCATGAGCTTCGTGGGCGCGTTTCGCAGGTGTATCGGTACTGGTAATCCGGCAACACCGGGCTCATTTAACGCTTTGTAGGCAGCATTCAGGCCACGGTAGGCTCTCACTGACTTGGGGGCCAGGGCTAATGCCACAGCACAATGCGCGAGGTTGATGCGGCATTCCGGCATGCCAATCTTCTCCGCTGCGCTGTACGTTGCGGTCGCCAGCGAAAGCATGGTATTGTCGGCTAGTCCCACATCCTCGCTTGCAATGACCACCATTCGCCGTGCAATGTATAACGGATCTTCTCCGCTTTGCAGCATTCGAGCCAAATAGTAAAGCGTAGCATCGGCATTGCTGCCTCGCACTGATTTGTGGAAGGCAGAAATGGTGTCATAGTGCTGGTCTCCGGCTCTGTCGTAAACCAATGTCTGTGTGAGACTCTTTTTAATGTCATCACTTGTGGTGCCTGGCTTGTGGCATAGATCCAATGCCAACTCTAATAGATTGAGGCCAGTCCGGGCGTCGCCGTCCGCGAAAGCCGCGAGATAGCGAACGAGGGCGTAATCGTCCTCGGTCAATAGATGGAAGCTATTATCTTCGTCATTGGTTGTCTCAACGTCGCCGTCCGCAGATGGGCTGGGGGATGGCGTCGGCAGTCCAGGCACTTCTCTCAGCAACGCCCGCTTCAGGATCCCAAAGATGTGCTCATCAGTCAGCTTCGCCAATGTGAAGGTCCGGCACCTGCTCAGCAAAGCATTCACCACTTTGAAGCTCGGATTCTCCGTTGTCGCCCCGATCAGTGTGACCTGACCAGCTTCAACAGGCCCAAGGAATACATCTTGCTGACTCTTGCTGAATCGATGAATCTCATCGCAAAAGATGATCGTCTTCCTCCCAGTCAGACCCATCTCATTCTTCGCCTCTGCGAATAGCTTTTTGCATTCTGCAACACCACTAGATGTGCTATTTATCTCCACGAATCTCGTCCCTGCCGTCTGGGCGATCAGCCTCGCAATCGTCGTTTTGCCTGTCCCTGGCCCACCCCAGAGTATCATAGATGGCACTCGATCGGACACGATCAGATTGCGTAGCACTCCGTGAGGCCCGACCAACTGCTGCCCAGCCACTTCGTCTAGGCTTTGTGGGCGCATCCGTTCTGCTAGTGGTTTATGAGCATCTTTCGCTCTCTTCGCGGGAGGCTGCGGGTCTTCAACGATGGGTCTCGGACCCGAATACACTTCGTCATCTTCTCGCTGTCTCTTGACTGGGGCAGTACTCGGCGGAAGTATAGACGGTTTCGAGATAGGCGTAGGTGCAGCTGGTGAGAACGACGCTACCTCATCATGTCTGAAGCTGGCATTCTTCTTCGCCGCTGGTGTGAAGAAGGCTGCCGCCTTAGTGCTCTGAGCTTTTGATCCATTGGCTTGGGTTGCCGCTGGAACTTGTGTCGCCGGGGGAGAGTGGCCTGCGATGAAGTCGTTACAGTCCGAATCAATGTGCCTGTTGATGTTGACTTCTTTCACCGGCTTGCTGCAGATAGGACACAGCACCATTAGACCAGTCAGGTGAGAAGGTGTTCACTGGTATGTTCTTCGCTACTCGTATCGCGTCTGGGCCTTCGACGCGACGATGACACAACACGCGCCATCCGCGCCAGTGCCAAGAATGGTGAAGGCCTATACAAGTTAGGGGTCCATTACCTCAACCTCGAATTTTCTAGTGATAAGATAAATAGTTTAGTTCTATAACAGAGCTCTAGTATCAAGCTTAAAAAATAGTATTCCTAGTATAGAATGCGACAATAACATAAAATGCGACGACAGTATGGCAAGGCAAGTACAATAGTTAAGAAAAGCCAAGGCGAGGTGGTAGCCTCCTGGTAAATACGGCGCTCCATCCATGAAGCCGATCTCGGCCACGCATTTCTGTGATAAGAAAGCCAGATCCGCAAACTTTGACTGACCAGGCAGCGATGATTCGGACAGAAAGACAATCACATTGTTACATATGCCGCTCCAATTCTCTATCAGTCGTGAAGACGTTACTCATGATCATGTCCCAAAACGCCGGTGTCGTATCCCCTTCCCGAGAACTGCTGGTGGTTTCGACAAGCCAATACATTCGCAAGTTCCAACTATAGCTTGGACGTCCTCACAGGATCCAACAGGGTTTTGTACTCTGCTCTCGGCCAGTCGGGATTCAATGAAGGATCTGGTCGCTCACGATCCCACGCCCACTTCTCCTTGAGCTCAGGCTCCAATTGTCCCTCCAGCATTTGAACAATGTATTTGCCGAGGACGGGGAAGAACTTCCAGCCGTGGAAGTTGCCACAGGTTGCCACGTAGAGGCCTTTGGCGCCGCTGTGAGGAGAGATGATGAAGTCGGCGGAGGTGGTGAAGGCGTCCCTGTTGGCGGAGCAGGTCAGCAATTGTCTCTCACACGAGTCTTATCATCACAAGGTGATACGTACCAGCAGACTCTGTACTTGTCAAACTTCCAGTTCGCACCTTTTTTGCCATAGAAGACATTGTTAGCATGGTCGATGTCGTGCTTCATTCGTTTCGAGGTTTCCCATTGTGCATAATCCGGCTTCGCGGGTGGCGCAGAGATGAAGCGGCCTGGAAGGACTTCTGTGTTGTTGCTGAAGATTGTCTGACCCCACCATTTGAGCTCTCTGTCCTTTGTAGGTGGCAGACTTCCGATGAAAGGACCTGTCGCTGCGGTGTAGCCTTGAACACCGACTGGCATGTCCTTGAAGCTAGAGTAGTCCTGATCGTTGAGTGTGGTCATGCCGGTCGTGATGCCAGCAGCAAGAATGCGGTCGCCAGCGCGCAAATCCCAGTTGCCGCTCGTGTGAGCGCTCCATTCCAAGAGCTTTGATGTGAATGCACCAGTGCTGAGGATCGTGTGGGTTGCAGCCAACGATGTGCCATCTGCCGTCCGGACACCAGTGCACTGTCCATCGCTGCCAAACTGTAGCGTCTGCACGTCTGCGACAACGTATTCGACACCGAGCTTGATGCACTCCTTTGTGACCGCTCGCAAGCAATCTCCGGCCGCTGCCCAGCCACTGGTTTTGTTGAGCAGGACCTCCTTGACACCATCGTAGTCTGCCTCGTTGAAGAGACCGCCGAAGAGCTCCTTGGCTTCTGAGATTGAGATGGCCTTCAGATCAGCCTTGCGACCCAGCTTCTTGTAATTGCTCAAGACATCCTGCGCGTAATCGCTTCTGCATGCCCACCAAATACCAGTCTGGTGGAAGAAGGGCTTGTACAATTCTTCCGAGTTGAAGATGTCTTGCGCCTCAAGCGCCAGTCTGCAGTACAGGATGTCGTCGTAATCCGCTCGCACCACCTTGTTCCAATCCCAAGAAGCCGCTACTCTGCTCTCTGCGTCGTAGGCATCGCGATCGACAACCGTGACCGAAGCATGGGGATACTTCCGGATCAGATGATACGCTGTGGAAACGCCAAAAACGCCAGCTCCGACGATGAGATACGATGCGCTGCCTGATGCCATTGCCACTCCTTCTCACTCAGTCAGAACGCTGGGAAACAAGACTACGCCATCATTCCCGCGACCGGGCACAGGGCCATATATTTTGATCTTTCACAAGCTTGACGCGCCCTGCGGACGTGAATGTGGGGCTTCTAGACTATGGAGCGGGGTGCCATACCCCATTTCAGCAGCGTTCTCCGTTGCCAGCGGTCAACCAATCACGAGTGACAGGTCGCTCCGCCTTAATCGGGTCATGAGCAGAGATACCGCTTGCCTTGTCCACAGCTGGTAAAGACGATGCGATGTACACAGGATACGAAGACAGATCGTAGTGGCAGCATCGCGGCCGCGACGGTATTGTCGAAAAATGGGTCTAGATCGCCAATTCGAGAGCATCACATGATCGGGCGTGTATATTGATTCGACCATCCTTATCAGGAGAAGACTTGTAGTTGTTAGACTCGTAGACGACTGCTCGCTGCGAATATGTTCATGGACTAGATTTCGTGAAATGTTGCAAGTATGTACTTGCCGTGGCAGTGGCAGATGGGAGATCGCCAAGCGCTGCGGATAATCTTTTTGCCTTGCATATACAGTCATGCAGACCAGTCGTACAGACAGCGGCAGCATGACCTCAGCAGCAGTCAGTATTGATAGAGCGGCAAATTACTGGCGTTGAGGTCGAAGAAAGCCTCGCTGGATATTGATCGAACATCCAACATGTCCCACCCATCCAAACCACAAGTCCGGGTCGGCGTAGGAGTCTTCATCCTCTCCCAATCCTCCTCCAACCACAGCAATACCTCTGTTCTTCTTGGCCGCCGAAAAGGCTCTCACGGAAGCGGCACCTACGCCCTACCGGGTGGCCATCTGGAGTTCAACGAAAGCTTCAGCGCGTGCGCTACGCGTGAAGTGCTCGAAGAGACGGGTCTGCACATCCAAGAACCAAAATTCCTCACTGCGACGAACGACATTATGGTATCCGAGGGGAAACACTACGTCACGATTTTCATGTGCAGTGCGCAAGAGGATGAGGGCCAGGAGGCGAGGAATCTGGAGGAGGAGAAATGTGAGGGATGGGAGTGGGTTCGATGGGAGGAGATTGTGCGGTGGGCTGGTTTGGAGGAGAGTGGTGGTGAAGGCAGAAAGCTCTTCACGCCGTTGCTAAATCTGGTTCGGCAGAGACGTGACATCGTACCGAGATATTGATTGTGGTCTGGGCGAAGTAGCCGCTCTAGTGAACGGATGATTCTGGACTCCTTGCCTGGTTGGCCTTCGCGCGGCTCCGTCGACATGGCTCGTGTGTTACAAGCATCAAGCTGTGAGGTCCTGAACGCTCATGCGGCATGCACAAGATTTTGAGATACCATGAAGCTAATGTGTCGGAATTTGCATGAATTGCATTTAGACTGACTGCTCTTCCTACCTGCCATTAGTTAGGCTGTAGAGGTATCCAACCTTTCAGCTCAACTGCATCTTCATGTTCATCAATAATTTGCGCTGTCGGTCTTCTGGCAGGCAATGCCGGCGCCTGCTCCCTATTTCCTACCGAGCCCATGCGCGGCCTCATTGCGGGAGCTTCACCCTTCCAGGTATTGGTCTTCACGGGTTTCCTAGGCGGCGGAGGTGCCGGTGCTGGATTACGTTTCTCTATATCTCCATTAGCTCGAATTGGGGGCGGAGGGGAGACAACACTTCTGGCAGTGTTTGATGGGATGTTGTTCGCCCGTCTGGGTTCGGGCGGCGGAGGGACAGACTTCACCGAGGGTGTGATGGATGAGGCGCTGGATGCCGTCCGGAGCAGATTGGGTTTCGAAGGCTTCGGCGGAGGAACAGGCTTACGTAGAGCCTGCGCAGACTGATTTTGACAGTCATTGTCGACCATGCCGTCCAGATTCTTTGGCTGCACTGTTTGTGTCGGCTGCGTTGGCTTCAGGGTTGGAGGCAGCTTCCTAGGCACAATCTCGCCCTGAGATTGACCAGCAGTCGGGCCAGGCTGCGAAGCGCTGCTAGCGTTGCTGTAATGGCTTGAAGGCCTTGATGAGGGTGTGGATCCAGGCTTCTCAACTTGGACCCAGTCCGGCTCACTCGTAGCCGAAAACGGGTTGGAAGAGCGTGCCGGATTCAGGACTTGACCTGGCCCTGGCGGCTGCACAGTCGATGTCGCCGGCATGCCATTGTCTAACCACCATTTTCGCTTATCGGAGCTGGCTGGCGGGAGGCCAGCTTCGACCGACTCATATCCATAAAGTGATTCGTCGTCGCTATCTGCAGTCGCACCTGCGGTATGGTTGCCGACAACAGCTCGCCGCTTGGCATACAGTTGGTTGCTGATGTAATCCTTCTTCGCTTGATCTACCACACTAACAGTGCAAGAGAAGAGGGCCCAAACGGGCTTGTGATCGGAGAATCTCAGGGGCGCCGAGTCGTAGTAGAGCTGTCGGATGTTGTCACCTTTGGTCAAAATTCGATCACACCAAGCTGGTATGCGAGCCTTGTCAGATGTATCGTACTCGTCCGTACCGATGTTAAACTTGTACGTGGGCAGAAACTGCGGCGTCTGCTCAGAATAATGTGGAAAGACCTTGCCATGTACCATCTGCAAATTCAACTGGTCGTTCTCGTACAACTGTCCGAGATCTCGTTTCTTGATCAGCTGTCTGGCGCGCTCATTCTCCAGGCCAATTCGATAATTGAAATCACCGAACCAGATGACTGTTTTGTGATCGTCGATGGACCTGTTGTGTTGGAATCGCAAACCTGAGGCGATCGTGCGATAGTCCTGATTGCGCTCGTCGTAGTTCCCAAACCCAGCTGCCAAGTGGGCGGTAACCAAACAGATAGACGTGTCTGCGAACTCCATACGAATGGCCACAGCTCCTTTGTTGCCAGCCATGCCGCTGAGTCCAGTCTTCTTGACCGCGCCCTCAACATTGCGGATCTTGGGGACGATATTTGCCTTGACAAATACAGACAGTGATGCCCCTACGAGCTGCCCGCCTCTCAGCATGACATATTCTTCATGGCCTCGTTTCCTAGCCTTCCTGTTCAACGTGTCCCGAACAGCTGTTTCCCACATTGAACGTCGCACAGGGTCTGTCGACAAGATCTGGTTGACGTCGAGATCTACAATCTCTTGAAAGGCTACCGCAACAATCTCCGGCGCCCTAAATTCGTCCTCTACGTTCGGGCATAACCAAGGGCTGAGATCCTCTTCAATGCCGTGCGTCTTGCCATTCAAATTGAATGTTCCGACCCAGATTTTCATCTTCTCAGAGCTCGTAAATTCCGGAGCTCTGCGATTCAGCTCTCCCACCACCCAATCATTGATCGGATCGTACAGGTGTACTGCTGTTTGGCCGACCAGCCGGCCAAGAAGCATGTCCATGGTAGTCTGCCGGCCTTTATCTTCGACGTTATTGATGTAGAACCTCTGAGCAGATTTCCTGATATCAGCTAGAGTGCCCGCCAACGACATCTTGCCAGACCTTGTGAAGGATGATTTGAGAGCACCAGTTCCAGCGTATATCTTGGACAGCGCATCACCATTATCTGCCCAAAGCATGCCATGCCTTGCCCAAAAGTCAGAAGTCGGGCGCTGTTCACCCTGCTGCATCAGGAATATCTCGAATGCAATCTGCGAGATGATGGTCTGGACAAGATTTGTGCGATCCAGACAGTCCAAGCAATTGGTCCGAAAGACTCCCGCTTGTTTCAAGATTTCATTCTGGCCGAGAAGAGAATGCTTCTTGCCATCCTGATTGACAATTTGCGCTGTGTCCTCTGACAGGTAGTATTCAAACGCAAGTGCGGCCTTCTCAATCCATCTTCTGATACCGCTCGCAGCTTCATACCCGTTAGGTCCCCTCGTTTCGGCATGAAAGTCGTAGTTGACCGGAATGATATGCCGATGCTCTGATTCCGCATTCTTTGTGTGCTGATTGAGGGCAGCACTATCGATGTGGTGCATGTACTGCCTGGTCAACTGCAGTTCTTGTGGCTTCTCTTCACTGAGTAAGTTGACCACGACAATATCGCCATAGATCTCGGACAGTCTCTGCATATGCTTGTCAAAGGCAGGCTGCGTCGCTTCTGTAGATCTTGTCACCTGGATTTTCTGTTGACCAGGGAGACCAGACGACTGCTCCCAGAATAGCGGCACGCTGCCTCTGCATTGGACGTACGAAAAGCACAGATGGTCTGTCGTGAAGATAGTCTCAGTCTCCGAGAAATTCGCCACGTTGCCGTCATCATCGATTCCTCTAGCATTGAATCTAGTGCCTGCTCTTCGACACGACAATCTGGAGATCAAAGTCATGTTGCTCGGGAGCCCTCTATTCTCCCTTCTCGCAGGCGAGCTTGAAGGTGGAACAGGTATAGTCCCAGCAAAACCTCTGATTGCCGAAGTCAGAATTCTGCTCGCGTCCAGCGCCTGCTTCTCCCTCGTGCTCAACCTGCTACGGAAATCGACCAGCGGTTGGATCATGTACGTGTTCCAAAGGAAGCCCGCATCTAAACTGTCAATAGATATTGTGCTCGCTTCAGCTGGCCGATCCTGGATCCGTTTGGTCAAGTCGAAATCTGCAGAGTAGTAAAAGGTCCCTCCAGAAAGAAGCTTTTTCAACGCCATGCAAGGATGCTCGAACAGAGGCTCTCGATGTCCTCCATGATCAAAGCCGTCCGCATCGAGTGAGTCCGTTGGAAAAGGATTCACCTGATCGTGCAGCAGATGATCGTACTGGCTCGAATTGAGGCAATGGAACTCGACACTCAGAATGCGGTTCACTCGTTCGCCGGGCCTCGCTTCTGCCACCTTGGAGCTGCCGTTAACCACACACAAGAACACATCACCATTGATGGTGACCAAGCCCAGCGTGCCTTGTATTGATAGGGACGACAAAGTCCGATATCCATTCATGTCGTGTTCTCCCCATGGAGAGAACTCGACGATGCACCGCGGCGTGTCAGATTCAGAGATGGAAGTCGATGAGCCGAACTTGGTCTGTTGTCCCGTGGTAGAGAGGCTGTGTCGGAAGATCAGGACATGTGAGTCGGTGGCCAAGGCGATGGCCCTCTGCGGCCCATCGCGGAGGAATACGCGGATTGCCATTCTCGTGCAGGCTCATGTCTTCCCAGGTGTCCTCTATTGTCGCATGTCGAGGTAACAGGTGGTTTCTCAGATTGAGCTTGTCAGATGTATGCCGAAGGTATGCTGTCGCAGGTTCAGACTTTTGGTTGCGACTCGAAGCCTGGAGGCTGTGACGACGAGGGAGGGAAGTTGTGCAGGTGCACCGCCACGTGGCGTCACAGCCTTTGGGCCTTGCGAGTTGCAGCTTTTGGGGGCATTGCACGCCATCGCAGATCTCTCTTACTTCTCAACGCGAGCTGTACCACGCAGTACTGAAACAATGATCGAGCCTTGCATTGCTGAGTCTTCAGGTGAAGGCGCGCACGAGAGAAGAAGATGCAGTCGTTTATTAACACATTATGTATTCGTTGCCATCGGCCGTAAATCTCGTCTTGTAAAAATCCCAGCTCGGTCAACGTCTCGCCAAAAAGACATGCTCTAGTGCTCAGGACTGCGCAAAGCGATGTTCAAGACTGAATGTCAACAAGAAGAGCAACTGCGGCAAGTAGACACCTCATCTCCCCACTTCTGCCCGACCATGCAGCTCATCATCGCTTGATCGTAATCCTCAATTCATGATCGATGTTTCCTTTGGGTCCAGCGGAATCTCTTCTGCTGCTCACGCTTCTGGTCCGGCTGTAGTCTCTCACAGCAGGCGGGGGCGGGGGCGGGGGAGCAGGAGCGTCAACATAGCGATAAGTCTCCCAGTCGTCACGTGGGCGCAGATACCGTCGGATCTCGCGTTCCTTTTCATGCATCGAGTACACGGACGCGTAATTCGACTTGGTACCAGACTTGGAGCCGCTGCTCGAGCTGGCACTACTCCCACCCGCCTCGCTCTCGACTTCAATGTAATTAGATTTGGACCGTGACCCAGCACTGCTGGCAGGCGGGGTTGGTGCCTTACCCTTCGTTCCGCTGGGGGCAACAGACGGTGCCTTGCTCTTCGCGGCCTCGGGTGCGGCACTGGGAGCTTTGGACGGGGCTTTGGACGGGGCCTTGGAGGGTGCCTGAGATGGAGCTTTGCTCTTCGCGTCGGCCTCGGGTGCCGCGGTCGGAGCCTTGGAGGGTGCCTTGGAAGGTGCCTTGGAGGGCGCTGCTGACGGGGCCTTGGATGGTGCCACAGACGGCTCTTTCGGAGGTTCCTCGGGCGGAGGCGCTGCTGAAGGGGCTTTGGATGGCGCCCTCGTCGACGGAGGATGGATGGAGATGGGTGGCGGAGGAGGCAGCTGGCTCATCGGCGGCGGTGGGGGAGGGATGGGCGCTCGCCGGATGTACGTGCGCTCTATGCGGCGCACTGGTGGCGGAGACGGCGAATAGCTGCGTCTGCTGTACCTTCTCTCCGTCCTTCTCACATATCGCGCCGGTGGTGGCCGGTATTCCTCCACGCGTCCGGGCCAGCACATGATGGGCGTGCGCGAGATGGATCCTCCTGCTGACTCTGTCTATGGGATGGCCTCTAGGTGACTGGTCCGGCAGTGTTCCAATGGCCTGTAGCGTGTGGAGCGAGGGCAAGCGAGGGCACGAGAGGAGGGAGGACAACACAGCACCTACCGAGCACACGGGGCGTGCTGGACGTATTAAGACGCATTGGCGTGCAGCACGAAGCTCTCGTGATACTCGCTCGCCCACACATGGATTGCTGGTCTCGCGCTCAGAGGGCAGAGCAGGAGTGATGACAGCCTAGTGCCGGCGGGTGTTGGGTAGCCGTCCGACTCGTCATGCCCAACGGCGCCGCCCAAGACATCCAGAGCAGCGTCTGCACAAGCGATGCGGTCGGTGCGCTGTTCCTTGGTCGCTGGCATGCGCGGCGCAGACAAATCGCCGCGCGGAGCGCCGATCATAGCGTCGCAGCGTGGATGAGGCTTGCAGATCGGATCGCCCTGTGGTGACGGCCGGTCGGCGACAGTCGGCGCAGCGCGTGCTTCCCTGTCCCCAGCCAGTGTCCACTGACAGCCCAGCGCGCACTCGCATGACCGACGTCACTCGCATCAGCAGCCACACCTGCCTCCTCCACGTGTGACAAAGTTTATTGTTGTCGTCCGTCGTCCATCGTGGACACGGAGAGCGCACCCGGCGGCGCTCTGGGGCGAGCAGCATCACCACCGCAGCCGGCATGAGCGGTCGTTCCACCCCCGCGCTGACCTCCACCGCCTCCAAGCGACACTCGCGGAATCCCTCGACCTTGGACGCGCTCAAGAAGGTCCAGATTGACGGCGGCCATGGCCGTGCCAGCAACCATGTGCTCTCCTCGCTGCGCTCCACGCAGCTGGTCGACTCGAGGCCCCTGCTGCCGGCGGAGCTGATAGCCACCATCCTCGACTATCTGCCCGTGTCAGATCTATGTCGCTTCGCCCGCGTGTCGCGCAGGCTGCGCGAGATGGTCTACGATGACACGCGCTGGATCCAGAAGCTTCATGCCATGGGGGCGTGGAATGAGCTGGAGGCCCGACAGCGTGCGGAAGAGAGTATGAAGAGGAAGACGGAAGCCCAGCAGGGAAAGCGCAGCGAGGAGTCGCGCCGCACGGGGGCGCAGCAGCCGAGCAGTGCCAATATGGGTGCAGCCGAAGGCCGTGGGGTGACCATGTTTGATGCTGGCATTGAGGAGCAGCGATACAGGAGCACCGTGGAGCAGCAGCAAAAGCCTCTCCCCAAAAAAAGGGGGACGCTTGCGGACGGCTTTGATGAATTGACGTTGGGTGGTGCACCTGCTGCTCCGCCTTCACAGGTTCTGCAACAAGCGGATCCGCAGGCAGCGCTTCATGTGTTCGAGCGTGTGCGGTCAATACGCGGCTACGCGAGACAAGAGTTTGGTAAGATATATGGCGCCCTTGGCCCCTTGTACTTGGATCTCTCAAACTCCAAAGGGCATTCAGATGCACAGATCTTTCGCCTGTATCGGGACCCCGAAGAGCAAGCTCAGATACTAAGAAATCTCAAACGCTTCGCGCAATGCGATCTTGCCAATGGGCGTGAGCAGCGCGAAGCGCGCCTTGACTCCATGATTGGCGTGTTCGAGAGTGCTGTATTGCAAGAATTTGAACAAAGCTTTGCTGCCGACGACGTGACCGGACGCATGCGCCGCTATGCGCATGTCTTAGTGACTCTGAACGGTGGGCATGCCGCAATCAGTTTCTTCATTTCCAGCCACGACATTATGGCGCGCACAAAGCAAATGGGTCAGCCGCTCGACTGCCTAGAAGGTTGCGCTGCGGGGCATGTGGATCTCAATCCATCGCAACGATTCTTCGACAGCTTGACCGCAGCAATGGTTCAGCAAGCAAGTGTCATTGATGCAACGTTCCCGCCCGAAGTAGATGTCCTCACTCCGTTCTGGCACCGATTGTGCGATGAGGTGATTACAGACTATCTTGTTGCGCTGTTCAAAGAAGCACGCTATCGTGGCCGCGAAACGTATGTCAAGGCCGTCGCAGGCACCTTCGGGCAAGGACTTCGTCTAGTTGCAGCCCTGAAGCCGACAAAGGCGTCCCCGGCTGACTTTGCCGAAGCGTCCAAGCAGGAGTTGACCAAGTGCTTCGAGAGAGACATGGACCAATACCTTGCAGACGAGTTCGAGGTTTTCCGCTCAAAGGCAGAGACGGAAGTGGGCAGGTGGGAGAAAGAGCTCTCAGAGCAAGAGGCTTCGACAGATGCCTTCTTCATGTCCAACATCAACCGACAGGCTGCGAAACGTGATTTCCTGTCATCTTTCAGGAAAGTGGTGATGATGCCCGTCAACATGTTTCCCGGAACATCGACGCCGAAACCTTCCAATGTGGCCACCCGCTCCTCAGCTGCAATCGACTTGAATGCAGTCGATACCTCGTATGCCGGAGGGCGCCCCGGGTCTCCGGCATTTGGCGGGTCGAGGCCGGGCACACCAGCACAAGAGGCGCCCACCACGGAGCTGGCTGCGAAGGCTGCCATCCTCAACTCACGCTTGGAAGGAATCAAATCGCTCTTCAGTATCGATGTTGCCTTGAATTTGACCCACTTGGCGAAGGGCTCAATAGAACGCACAGCACTGATGGTCCAAATGGGAGGGAAAGATGGTGAAGAGGCTAAGAAGCAATGTTCTGCCATTTTTGTAACTCTTGTGGATATTCTTGGTACGAGGCACGTTAGGAGCGGCTTTGACAAGGCCGTGGGTCATCTCGGGCAGTACAACCCACGCGAGGTGCGCAAGTTCAAGGAGGAGAACAAATCAACTGACGATGCATCGGCCGCTCCGCCGCCTCATGTGGGCGTAGAGCCCTTGATAACCTTCCTCGAGCTCGTCAATGTCGGAGATCTCATCCAGCAGATGATTGACGTGTTCTATTCACAAGAACTGGTCACCGCGAAACTCATTGATCGCGATGATTTCCTGGATCCTGCGGTCAAAGACAAGAAGAAGTTCGAGCAAATGCTGGACGAGCGCGTGGCTGCTGGCTTGAACAAAGGCATCGATGTCCTCATGGACGAGGTCGAGTACATTTGCGCGACCACGCAAGTCCCCACGGACTTCAACCCAGATCCAGACTCAGGAGTTGTGGACATTGGACCTTCCAAAGCTGCAAAGCAGATCGTCGACATGGTCTCTGGCCATACCAGCATGTTAGTTGGCAGCACCGATAAGAACATGCTGGACGTATTCAACCAGGAAGTCGGTCTGCGCCTGTTCACTGCACTCTGCAAACACTTCAAACGACAACGCATCTCTGTCGATGGTGCGATTAGACTCATCTCCGACATCAACCACTATGCCGACTTCATCTCGACTCTCCGCCAAAAATCACTGTTACCCTACTACGAAGCCCTGCGCGAGCTCAGCGGGATTTTCCTCGTGCACATCGACCCGCCTGCAAGCTACTTTGCTGCCAACAGTAAAGGGAAGAGAGGGAGCATTCTGGGTGGAGGGAGCAAGAACACGAATACCCAGGCGCAGGCGAAAGAGTTGGCGACCATCATTGCTGATAGTCAGCGCTTTCGCGGCATCTTTCCTGCCGAGGAAGTCTATGAGTTTGCGGAGAGAAGAGCAGACTGGTACATGGTCAAAGGCGATGTGGAGAGGGCGATGTATGGCGTGGGATGTGTGCTCATGTGAGCATGAAAATGGGGTTTCCAATGCGGTCCAGAACGCCCAATCTGGGCTTTTGTCATGGATTAGATCACCCGGGACTGCTGCGCGGGAAGCCACTGAGCCGCAGAGGGTGCGTGTTGTGGTGGCACGCATCACTTTACATATCTAGACCACATCATGATCAAAACGCCTTTTGTGCTCCACACCACAGCAGCGCCGACAGTCCGCCAGATCGCTATCGTACATCTCGTTTCATCCAAATCCTGCACTGAATCTCCTATCCGTGGAGGATCTGAATTTTGCTCTTTGTAACGATCAAGTGCCTTGGCGAGGGAGGTCCGCCGCGTTCCCTTTGAAACAGCACGTGCATGCTTCTCTACAGAGGCCTACTGGTCCCAAAAATTACCCAGATGGAGGATGCCTCCAACTGTTTTCTTTTCTTCTTTCGCCTCCCGTGGGGGGGCGTCTCGTTCTCAGAATGCGATGAATTATGTCCGCGCAGCCAGATAGTCTCGCGGGCATGCCCAACTCGTTCTCAAGTCAATGCTGCAATGACTTTTGCGTCTCCATGTGTCTGCTCGGTTTAATGTAGACGCAGCGATTTCGCGGCGCATGTTGCCCTGACATCGACGGAAATTGCTGGGCGAATGAATGGGCTTCGAAGAGCTTTCCTGGTGCTTTGGAGCTGGCTCGCGAGGAAGTATGCGGCGAGACCTCAAGGCCCCTTCCTCAGAGACTCATTGAAGGGAAACAAGTCCGCGGTGGATGTTCATGGTCGATCGCTTCATGAACTTTACAGCACTCTGCATGTTGACTACATTGTTGATCATCTGCGCACTTCAGTCGTGAAGCTCGTGCTGGTGCAATGTCAGAAAAGGGCGACTCAGAAAGGATATCGCTGGTCGACTCACACGTGGACGACGGGACGAAGAATAGCTCTGTCGCGCTCCAGGCCAGGCGCCGCGGTAACAGTAGGCGGCTCAGCTTCTAAAGGTCGCTGAATTAATTGATCGACGAGCTCATCCACCGCTGACAGCGGAATTTCTTGAAGTTTACGACGGTGATCGGAATTTACAACAGATCCAGCAATTGAGACATCTTCAGAGTCGACTAGCACGGCGTCGACTGGTGCTGGACTGGCTCTCACGAAGTCGACTGTTGCAATAGTGAACAATAGAGTGCAATATATCTTGGAAGAATACATCGTCGAGGAAGGGTTGTCGCAGTGCTGGGAGGAGTTCTTGTTCGTCTATATCCCGAAAGACTAAGAAACGGCGCTCAAAATCTGCACGGGAATGCGGATGCCCTTGATAGCAAGTGAAACGAGGCAGCAGGAGACGACTGGTGTGATCCCCAGTCACTGATGGGAGTGCAAGCTCGACTATCACTTCAAGGAACCGGTCCGGTCTTGTTTAAGAATTCTCTGCAGCAGCGATCGCGAGCGCCTACAGTGCATGCCGCTGCAAATCTGTTGGCTGTCGTGTCGCGGAGTGATCGCAGCAGTGGGTACATGGCCCAAGCGGCTACCCAGTGCTGAACGCGTGTCGCCAGCATACAAGGAGATGGATGGCGCGGCATCTTGTGGCCGGCGCTTATCATACCGCAGGCGGATCGAGCTTGCACTATACGCGTATTAACGGGCGATTCATTGAAAGACTGGACGAAAATGTCCAGGCACTACGATTCCTCCGCGGAGCTGTTCCTTGTCAACGCGCCAGATGTAGAGACGAAATTGAATGGCAGCGGCGAGAAATTGGAGCCTACCTTACCACGACAACCAGATTCTCGGAATCGGATCACGGCTCGGCATGGTTTGATCCGATGCCTGTGACGCGGGTCATGCGCGCGAACACTTTCGGGCTTCGAAGCTGTGACGCGGTTTTGAGGTTCGTGATTGCACATTCACCATTGCCTCGACTGCCGACCCCTGGAGAGATGGACATCGATGTGCCCCCTCCCCCGCCCAGCGACATACCTCCACCACCGCCTCCTCCTCCCGCTGAAGTGCCGCCTCCACCGCCTCCACCGCCTCCACCGCCAACTTCTGCCGATTCCACAGTACCTACGCCGCCTACAAATGGCAAAAGTGCGCCCTCTGAGCCGCCGAAAAAGCGCAAACTCCTCACGACACCGCCGCTGAGTGTTGAAGAGCTTTTAGCTCGCAAAAAGGCTCAAGATGCAGCTGCTGCGAAGCCAAAATTCTTATCGAAGAAGGAGCGGGAACGACTGGCGCGGGAGAAAGAAGCGCGAGAGACGGCGACTCACTCGAAATTGACGCCGGAGAACGCCAACGGGACTGGAAATCCTCAAATTTCGAAAATCCCTACTGGACCGAGAGGCAGTGGCAGCAGGCATTCGCGAGCGACCGTGGATCTGGCTAACAAGGGCTACGACATCCAGCCTCCGCCTCCACCGCCCAAAGATGTTGCAACTTTCAAAAGCCGAGGGAAGTCCGAGAATAAGACTGTCGACGAGACCACGAAGGTCGCCGAACTCAATAAGCAGCGATATATGGGCGCAGATACCAACACATCGACTTTCTCGGCGTCCAAGAAGCGGAAGCGAACTACCGAAAAGAAATTCAATTTTGAATGGAATGCGGAGGAGGACACATCGCCCGACTACAATCCAATCTATGCCACAAGATCAGAAAACAACTTCTTCGGCAGAGGCCGGTTAGGAGGGTTCGCGGAAGATGCTACGGATGCACAAGCTCGTGCCTACGCTCAGGCAATAGCCGAACGTGATCATGAAGCAGGGGCGCAACGTGCGGCACAGATTCTAGAAATGGAACGGAGAAAGCGTGAAGAGGGAGGGAGAAACGGGATCGACAAGCACTGGAGCGAGAAGAAGCTCGAATACATGCGAGAGCGCGACTGGCGTATCTTCAAAGAGGACTTTAATATATCAACTAAGGGCGGGTCAATACCGAATCCGATGCGAAGCTGGGCCGAGTCTGGGCTACCGAAACGACTACTGGATATTGTCGATCAGGTTGGCTACAAGGACCCTTCGCCGATCCAGAGAGCCGCTATTCCAATAGCCATGCAGTCACGAGACTTGATAGGAGTGGCTGTGACAGGTTCTGGAAAGACCGCAGCATTCTTATTACCCCTCCTCACATACATTTCGGAGCTACCGGCACTAGACGAGATGACAAAGAATGATGGTCCGTATGCAATCATTCTTGCACCTACACGTGAGTTGGCGCAGCAGATCGAAATCGAAGCGAAGAAGTTTGCAACACCTCTCGGATTCACATGCGTCTCACTAGTGGGTGGACATTCAATAGAAGAGCAGAGCTACAACATGCGAGACGGAGCTGAGATCATCATTGCCACACCGGGACGGTTGGTTGACTGTATCGAGCGGCGCGTGCTTGTGCTGTCGCAATGTTGCTACGTTATCATGGACGAGGCCGATCGCATGATCGATCTCGGATTCGAGGAGCCAGTCAACAAAATTCTCGATGCTCTCCCAGTAACGAACGAGAAACCAGACACAGAAGAAGCGGAAGATGCTTCAGCAATGGCGAGACATGTGGGATTGTCCAAGTACAGACAGACCATGATGTACACCGCGACTATGCCGGCTGCCGTCGAACGAATAGCACGCAAGTATCTTCGGCGCCCGGCACAAGTAACGATCGGCAACGTGGGCGAAGCTGTTGATTCAGTTGAGCAACGAGTCGAGTTTGTTCAAGGAGAGGATAAGAGAAAGAAGCGTCTCGCCGACATTCTCAACAGCCACGAATTCGCGCCACCTATCATCGTCTTCGTCAATGTCAAGCGCAACTGCGACAACGTCGCTCGTGACATCCAGAAAATGGGCTACACCTGCGTGACTCTGCACGGTTCAAAGACACAAGACCAACGTGAAGCAGCACTCAAGTCTCTACGAGACGGATCCACAGAGATTCTCGTCGCCACCGATCTGGCGGGACGAGGTATCGATGTGCCAGATGTCTCGCTGGTCGTCAACTTCAACATGGCCACTAACATCGAGAGCTACACGCATCGCATCGGTCGGACAGGTCGTGCCGGCAAGACGGGTGTCGCTATCACTTTCCTTGGCGGGGAGGATCACGACGTGCTGTATGACCTGAAGCAAATGATTAGTAAATCTTCCATCTCGAGGCTCCCTGATGAGTTGCGAAGGCACGAAGCCGCTCAGAGTAAAATTGATCGGAAATCAAAGGGCAAAGCGGAGGAGAGTAGTGGCTTCGGTGGGAAGGGTGGGTGGGGGTCGAAGTAGATGGGTGTAATGAAGTGGACGAGTCCTACCGGCGAAAAGACGCGGGGACTCTGTATTGTTGGCGGCGGCGAGGGCTTCTGATGCGAGGAATGGCGATTGTGTACATTTAGTGACACTTAGAGAGTGTCAGGTGCTAGCTGCTGTGTCTCTCGCGGTGTAGCGCGGTCAAACGCTCCACGGGTGAAGACGCCCGATAGAAAAGTCCTGCAACGTATCGGGAAACTGTGACACAGATCCATCGCTCTGATCATACATTATTGACAGCAGTGCCAGATATGCCGGCCGCGAGCCAGCCGTTTCCCACGACGGCCTCGAAGCACAATCATCTATCTATCACAACACACTCTACATCATACAAAACAAAAGCGGAGATGCCGTAGTCCTCTCTAGATACACCCTGTCCTTCTCTTTTGCTTCTTATGAAGCCCCAACAGCAGCCAACCCCTGCTGCGTTCCTTCACCCTCCATAAGTGGATCCTCATTTCCCTCCTCCGCCCCCTTCATCCCCATCTCCTCCACCTTCCATTGCCCCTGAGACAAAAACTTCTTCCCCTCTTTATTTCCCAAGACAGCGACATATGCCTCCCTTTCAATCTGTTCTTCGAGCATTTCAGCCGCGAGGGTCAGGTCCTTGGGCTGCACATCGAGTAACCACTCTCGCCTCTGCTGTTCCTGCTCGTATGTGATCCCATTCAGAAAGCGCGTCATGCCTTCTTGCGAGACGCTGACAGGGGCATCGAGTTTCTGGAAGACAGAGAGTTTGGCTTCTTGCATGTCGCGGTCAGTCCAGGTCTGGCGGGCGGCCCATTGAAGAGCGGATTTGTAGATAGAGATCGTGTTGTCCGGGTTAGGGTCGCGGTAGGAGTACATGCCGAAGGTACCGGTGAGGCCTGAGGAGGTCGCTCCCCCGCCGTAGGCTCCGCCCTTCTCGCGAATCTCGGCGTGGAGGTGACGGTGGGTCAGGAGTTGGGAGAGGACGGCGATGGGTGCGGTGAACTGGGAGGTGTATGGTCCTGTGGGGACGGTGAGGGCCGAGTAGGAGACTTGATACGGAAGGTCGAACATGATGTTACGGTGCGTTGAGAAGTCCTTCAATGCTGGGTCGATGTTGGCATCGGGCAATGAGAGCTTAGCCCCTGAAACACTGCCGAGCCAGGAGTTCAGGGCAGACTCGTTCGATGTAGCGGCATCAGTACCGCAGGTAAGAGCTGCTCGCATCTTCCCCTCGCGGATGCTTTCGACTACTAGATATTGTATCGCCTTGAGCTTTTTGATGAGCTCCGCCATGGCGTCTGGACTCTCCTCTGCGGCAGCGAGACTGGTGATGAGCTTGACTTGAGTGATGCCTCCGATCTGTTCAGCAATCTTGCCTGCAGGCGAGACTCCAGCAGTGGCATATCGCATAGCATACATGTGACCACTAGCGGCGATACCGTCTACGGCTCCGCTGGCGCCCATCTGTAGTAGCTGCCGAATCATCTTGTGGGCATTGGGCGAGTCAAAGTTTGTTTCGAGCAGAATCGTCTGTATCAAGTCGTACATGGCCGGCACGTTCGAGTCGAATGCCCGACCGCTGATTGAGAAGCCTTCCTCGACCTTGTGGATGTCATGCGGCGACGTGCTCGAAAAGTGGCCGAAGCTGATGCCACCAGTTTTGAGCTTCATTTCATCCTCCAGTTGACCCATAGACTTTGACTTGTTGCCGATTCTCAACAAACTGTCACAGAACAGTGGCACAAGCATGCGCAAATCGCTCGGAAGGTCTTTGAACAGCGCAAGTGCACGGAAGTACGTCAGACCGTTCGTGGGTGCTTGGTGCCATTGCAACTTTACACCGTTGTCGACAGTGCCATCCTTGAACACGACCTCCTTTTCCACACGAGGAATGTCTGAAACCTTGAGGGACGGCAGAGAGTCGACAGATTCGGTGTGGCCCGCATCCTGCTCCTTGACAAGGTTTAGCTCTCGCGCTCGAAGCTGTTCATGAGCTTCTTCCTCGCTTGAGTAGCTCTTCAACGCTTCTTCAATCTTCATCTGCAGCCGTGCCGCCTCCTCGGCAGCAATATCTGCTGAGTATGTCGTGCTTGGTTCCATGGTGAACGTGAGCGTTCTGTCATTGAGTAGGTACTTCTTCAGCAGGCCTTCCAGGTATCCACCCTTTGCATAGTTCGCTTTGAAAGCATCGACGACCTTGTTGTACTGCAATGACTCGAATGGATCAACACCATTGAACCATCCGGGATTCAGTCGCGAGATGATGCCCATGCCAAATGCGGCTTTCTTGTGCTTCAGTCCGAGCTCGAGTTGATGCAAGATCCCGTCTACCTTCTGCTTTTCTAATCCCTTTGCCACGCTTGTCTCTATCGTCTGATAGATGACGTCTTTGATCTTTGGCATATTCTCTTCCGAGACCCCGTTCAGACCAAGAGAGAAGATCGATTTGCAGCCCAGCGGCATATAGCCCGTGTTCATTGAAAAGTCGGTTCCTAGTCCAGACTCGATCAGATTCTCATAAAGCGGAGAGCCATACCCGTCCATTAGCAGACTGGTCGCAATTTGAAGTCCGAATGACTCAACCTGGTCGGTTCTGTCGGTCGCGATCCAGCTGACTGAAGTCTTGTACTGCGCATTTGAAGGAGTCAAAGGATCAACAGGTCCCTTCACGACGACGAACTGAGGACTGTCCAGGACGATGGGTGCTTTGATGTCAGTGTCCACTGCTCTCTGGTTGAACTGCGACAGCTGCTCTCCGAGAAATTTGAGATGCTCCTCGACCGATTGATCGCCATATGTCAGAATCTTGCTGTTGCTTGGATGATAGTGCTCTTCGTGGAAGGTTTTCAGCCCTTCGTAAGTCAAATCGGTCATCTTCTGCGGGTCACCTCCGCTGTTGTTGATGGCCGGCATGATGTGCTCCATGAAGCGGGTATAGAAGAGATATGTCGCGTCCGACATCTGTCCCTTCATCTCGTTGTACACTACGCCTTTGAAAACCAGATCGCTACCCTTGGCGTCTGTAGATGGTGCTTTAGGGTTCTCGGGACCAATTCTCCATCCTTCCTGGAGAAAGTCGATCCTCTTCAGCAATGGATGCAGCGTGGCGTCCAGATACACGCCCATCAAATTCTTGTAATCCTGTTTGTTAGTCGTTGCAAAGGGATAGTATGTATAGCTGGAACTGGTCATGGCATTCATGAAATTTTGCAGGGATCGGGGAAGCATCTTGAAGAAAGGATCTCGCACAGGATACCTACCATTCTATCAGTCTACAGTCCTGCATGGCCCGCGCATCCACTGCACCTACTTCTCCGACCCGCAGAGGGTAACATGTTCGAGGATGTGCGGCACGCCCGTGGCATCGGGCGGATTCGTCTTGAAGCCAATGCTGAAGACATTGTTCGTATCGTCTCTTGCGATGTGCAGGTAATCCGCGCCAGTCTTGTCGTGGGTGAAGTGCAGAGCGGCGAGTTCTAGCTCGGGCACGTTTTCTGCTCGGCGGAGAGTGAAACCGTGGAGTCGGTCTCCCGGCTGCGGATAGTGCTGCAAGTCGGTCACAAATGCATAGGATCGCTGGAAGCGCAGACGATGATACGGAGCAACGATGCGCGGCGATCGCGCAGTCGTGCGCAGTGTGCTCAGCATGAGAGCGAACGGGGGCGATGATGGCGATGCAGAAGGAAAGTCGGAGCAACGAAACGAGCGATGGAGGTGTCGTCGATGGGGAGGCCGAAGTGGTCGTGTGATTGGCCGGAGGTGCAGACTGTGCTCGTCCACGACTCTGTCTGCCTCTGCTGCGGCTACTTGTATACAGGCGAGTCGAGGAGTTTCGGCAGTGTCCCTATTGTTAGAAGAATTTCCGGCTCATCTGCTGCTATCGCCGCCGTTGTCCCATTGCTGCAGCTCGGCGTGTGCTGGGCAGCCATTCGCAGGCTTCATCTCTCACCCTTCCTGCTCCGCCGACCCTCGTCTCTTCCCTCCTCAAGAGATCGCCGAAACGCGCATCGATACCGGCTCCTCCCTGGCCTCGACTCCTCCTCCACTGACCGCCTCGCGAATCTGCGTGCTATCATCCGCGCTGGCGTTGACCCCTTTGGACCCGACCGTGCGGCGCTGATGCAGCTTACCGACCAAACGCTGCAATCTCTGCCGTCCCGCCGCTCCACCCCCCGGGCGGCGAATGGCTAGCAACCTGCACACGGCGCAAATCCTCGCGCAGAAGAAGAAGACCGACAAGTACGAGGCCGCGAGAAACGGCGCACGCAATTCGCAGGGCCAGCAGATCGAGACGTATACCAAAGGCGAACGCTTCATCAAATATCAGGAATCGGTCATGAATGCAGTCGCCCAGCAGCAACACCAAGCCCAGCCCTCCGCCCAGTCCTCCCACCGGAACTCGCCCTCCATATCCTACGACGCGCCGCGCGATGCACCCACGCCTGATGCAGCAATCGCCGCTCCCCCTCCCCCTCCGGTAGCGGCCATGGCAGCGAAGGGGAGGGGCAAGGGCAAGAAGGGCAGCGTGAGCTCTACCAATCCCTCCGATGCCCACGCCGCGCTGCTCTCCAAAATCTCCCAGCTCGAGTCGACCACGGCGGAGGATGCACATCAGAATGCCGAAATCGAGGCGGAGGTGAAGAAGGCGAATCGCGACTTGTCGCAGCTGCTGAACACGATGGAGCCGCATCACAGCAAGATGGACATCCTGCAGAAAAAGTACAGCGATTTGCTGGCCGATATGAAGCGGACGGAGAGGGAGCATGTCAAGGCCAAGAAGCGCGGAGACCAGCTGCAGAAGGAGAAGGAGGAGGTCAGCAAAGAACGAACGCGAGAACGTGGGTTGAAGGAGAAGCTGGAGAAGCTCAGCCGGGAGTTGACGCGCGAGAATAAGAAGCTCAAGGACGACTATCGCGAGCTGAAGGAGAATGCTGCGAATCGGAATGAGGAACTGCACCAGAAATTGGAGAACATGGTCAACGATGTGGATGAAGTGGTGTCGGAGAAGCGCTCGCCTGAACGGCAGACGGCCGAAATGGAGCAAGACAAGCTGTTTCGGGAGAAGTTCACGTCCTTTCTACATCAGTACGAGCTGCGCGAGCTGCATTTCCAGTCACTCTTACGCGTCAAGGAGCTGGAAGTGCAGTATCAGATCGCGCGGCATGATCAGTTGAAGAAGGCGCAAGAGAGTGAATTGAGTAAAAGTCACCAACTAACCCGCCAAGTGAGCACCTTCAGTCAAACGGAGAACGAACTGCGCGGCCAATTGAACGTCTACGTTGAGAAGTTCAAGCAGGTATGTCAAGACTTCTACCAGCATCAACACGCAAAAGTGCGTTATCGCTCCCCCTTGCCATTTCCAGCTTCGCTGCTACATGACTCGCTGAGTACAGTTTTGGTCGTTGCTTGGTAACTGACTGACCCCAAAGCAGGTAGAAGATACCTTGAACAACTCCAATGACCTGTTCCTCACCTTTCGGAAGGAAATGGAGGAAATGTCGAAAAAGACTAAGCGTCTCGAAAAGGAGAATCTTAACCTCACGCGGAAACAAGAAGCGACCAACAAGAACATTTTCCAGATGGCCGAGGAGCGTTCGCAATCGCAGCAGACCATTGACCGCCTGACTCGAGAGAATGAAAAGCTCAAGAAATTGTGTCGAGCGATGCAAAGTGGCGGCTATGGCAATGCGCAACAAATGGCGCAGCAAGGTCATGTCGGGCAGCCCGCAGACGATTTTGATGACGGTCTGGAGGGGGAGACGGAAAGCGAGTACGAAGATGACGAAGAGTACGACGAAGATGAGGGCGAATACGATGACGACACCGAAGAAGAGCCCATGGACGAGCATACACGAGTATATGGACCTCCTCCTCCGCCACCTCCTCAGACGGAAGTTGTGAAGCCGAATGGACAAATACATCGGGTTACCGAGGCCGAGCAGCGCGCGATGATGGCTCCTTCGCATCGCGCTGCACTGGAAGCGCAAGCGGTGCAAGTCAATGGCAACGGCTCGAGGCATTGATCGGACGCCAAATTCTGTTGTACAATATACACATGCACTGCTTGTGTGCGACCTGCGAGGTCTTTGTTTTGAAAGGTCCATTTTTGTGCGACCCCTGTACAGCAACCCAACAACAATGATTTCAACGATGTCCGACGAGCACCTAATGATCGTCATCAAGTTGCGATGCAACAAGTCACGCGATCCTCGCGAGAGTCGTACAGGTACGTTCTGCCTCATCACGCTTTTCCTTTCTTACTTCACACCTCCATTCTCTCCTCGCTCTACACGCACGCGCTGCAGAACAGATTACACGCCTACTGCCCTCCCTCTTTCCAACCAAGAGGGGTCTTCCACGGCATGTGAGGTCACTTTATCAAGCGCAGAATAATGGTCTCGCGTCGAACCCCTTCTTTGGCCTCCGCCGATGGTGGTTCGAGCAGGCATTTTTCAACATCTCGGATTTTCAGACCCGCTGTTTCCCTTGCGGTCAATGGGTGGCGGACTAAACTTCCGAGGACATTTTTCTCCACATTGTGGGTCGTAACATAGATCATTTGTGTGGCATCCCCAGGCTGCGTGCATACGCTGATCATCATCCTGTGGGGATGTTAACACAGGGACGAGCTCACTGAGAAAGTGTTATTGTGGCTCGTCCTGGTCTCCCTGCCATTCCGCTGCTAGACGCCGAATATTGTGACTACTGACATTGGCAGACAGAAGCTCTCAAGGCAATGCGCTGAGGACATTGTGTGCATACTTCACTGGCTCGATGAATGCACACATTGGCATGCCTACGAAGGGAGCTCGCGCATTCTACTGCGCTTGTTCAAGGGAACACATCACAAGAATTTTCGGGCGTCCGTTGTGCCAACGTTTCACTGCTCCATCCCTCCAGATGGGGAATCAGCATTCCATACTCGATTCTCCCACGCCCAGGGCAGTGAATAATGCTTTCTCCTGGTGAAGAATGCTTCCATTGGCACATAAGTACTTCATTAACAGGCCTGATGGTCTGAATTCTCTTCTCCCAACCCACAGCACACCTATCTGCGCCCGCACCTGGTCCAAAACTTCGCAGATCAGACCAGAGCACTTCCGAATTGAACCAGCTCAAACTTCGACGGCAACCACCCAAATGTCGTGGTGGTACTATCCATCTGGGGACTCGGTCTTCAGCAATCCTCCTGCAAAGTGCATCTACTGCAATTTCGCGGTAGGTCGTCATCTGAATTGCATCACGAGGCTCACGGTACGAAGAGATCGATAATGTATTGAGAGATCAGGTCGGGGGTAACAGAGATGGAGAGTGATGTAAAGAGAGAGGATTGAGGCAGTCGACGACTTGTGCATCGATAGTATTCGGTTCACAAGGACAATGATAAGAGCCTCCTCGACACGATAGACTGTCGAAGGATCATTCCAAGAGGCTGCACTTGACGCATGCGTGTCTACTGTATGTTCTGTATGCAACAAATACATAAATGTACACGTGTTTGCCTGGGACAGAGCGGCCTGCTGCAAGCCTAATCAATCTATATCACAGTACTCGGCGTGAGCGTAGCTATCGTCCCTTTCTTCGCGATATGCTCGGCAGTGCGCGCACTTCCATTCGGCACCGTGGGCCCTACCGCCGTCGTCCACGGCGTCTCCTCCCACGGCTCATGCTCGGGCGACTCGTACCCCTCGTCGACCAGGCCTCTTCCGATTGTGCCTTCTCTCCGACCACGCTTTTCGAGCCTGGCGATTGTAATAATGACGGGTATCGTGAGGCAACCGGTGACCAAACTCGCAATGTATCCTTTGTGGTAGTTTGGTGCATCTGTGACGGGGAAGAAGACCAAGGGCCACCAAGTGACAAAGGCAAAATCGAAACTGTTCATGAATCCTGTCGTAATTGCCCGCAGCTGTAGGTCGTGTCCGGTCAAGTCGGCCATCCAAGAGTACCAGAGAGCTTGCGGCGCATACGTGGTTCCGAGGAGGTAGAAGGCAAAAAAATAAATCCAGTCTGGTCCGGGGTCAGACACTAGAATTGCGCTGGAGAGGATGAAGGTAAAGCCGATGGCCAAAGAGCATCCATAGCGAGATTGGACTTTATCACTGATGTAGCAGTATACGAAAGTCGCCACAATGCCAGTCGCGTGCACCAGTGTCGGGTAGTTGTTCTGCTGGATGACGGTGTATCCGCGTGAGGCCATCCACAGGGGCATGACGTTGTTTCCAATCGCTTGCACCACGAGGGAGTAGAGCATGAAGACCAGTGGTAAGAGATAGAACTGCCAGCTCAGCAGGACTCGACGCAGAACACTCCAATTCCATTCTGACTTGTCCACGACGCCCAGCCTCTTCGCCGCAAGCACCCGTTCCTCCTCAGTCAGATATCTCGCGGCCATGTGCTCCGGCAGATCTGGAATCGCAAACCACCCAAACACCGCAAACGGAATCGTCATGGCTGCAACGACAACAAAAATCAACCTCCACGCCGGCAAATCCGTGTCTCTCCCTTCCAGTGACTTGATCAAAGCAGCTTGAATCCAGCCTCCGGCCATCTGTCCCAGATTGCCGAAGCCACAGAAAACTGCCGCTCTCGCGCCGAGTTCGGACTGCTTGTACCAAGATCCATAGATGAAGTGCGCTCCGACGTACGCAATGGCAGAGAAAGCGCCTTCAAAAGCGTTCAGCACGAAGATTTGCCAGACCTTCTCCACACGAAAGGTCACAAGTGTCAGAACACTCCAGATGGTATTGGCCGCAACAAAGACATAGCGAGGTTTCGCTATCGTGAGGAGAGATGTCGAGGGGATTTGGAAGATGGCATAAAAGACAAGGTAGATTGTCGTCATGTAGTTGTAATCTTTGCCCTAGGAGATACTCAACGACGTGCATTTCACTGGTTGGGGAGGTCGTGCACCTTACCTGGAAATTGAGATCCTCTTTCATGCCGCTGATGTAGGCTGTGCTGTAGCTGGATCTGTTGATGCCGAAGAGGAACCAGATGATGGAGAAGTAGAGGAGGAGAGTGAAGTCTAGCTTGATGAGGAGTGAGCGTTCTGTGCTTGGTGGACCCCATAGCTTCGCTATCGTGGTTGGGATGAAGAAGCTGGAGCCTGAGGACTTTGCGGGTGCGTTTTGCGTGGCATCTCCATCATGATGTTCTTGATTCTCGGCAAATCCGTTGGGTCGCAGCAAAGGAGAGCGTTCAGACGCCATTCTTGATCTTTACTTCACCAGAGATATTCAATCGGTCGATGTTCCAGAGTGCCCTGTGCCTCGAACAACAGCGCTTTGCTCCAGATCGGTGCTTTCGACACGTCTTAGTGGAGCATTATGAACTCTCACCTCGCAATGCTCAGACGACGCTCATCTCCAGTATTCTGTCGGCAGGTCCATCAAGTTCCTCCTTGGTACCTTGCATACATTATGACTTTCACGCCGATGACATAGATGAGGTGTCGTTGGCGTGCTCTCGGGCCACTCGGCCGAGGCACTATGTCTTGGCATGACCAGGTTTTCGCGATGGCTAGACTACTACTCTACTGTCTCTTTCGCTCGCGAGATGCTCAGCGTCGCTATGCCTCAAATCCAAGTTCAAGCGACGTATGAGACTGATGGAAGCTATGCGTATGCTTTCCTGCGCTTCTCAGCGCGTCGTAGCTTACTGGGTTTTTCGGAATATAGCGGAATCGCTAAGAACCTCTTCCAGCGCGTCGCATTTCTTCGACCTCTATTAATAGGCTACGTTTTATCCAGTATATCGTCCTAGTTACTACGTAAATACTAGATTTACTTATTTTTGCTGTCGATCCGGCGCAGCAATAATGCCAAGACTTTTGTCGCAATATTTATACTATCTAGATCTCTATAAGTAAAAGGACTTAGAATATTAAAGAAACGCGAAATGATAGCTTATACTATAGTTAGATATATAGCGTAGTTTTAGGCTATAGATATATATATTACGTGCGCAAATAGAGGTCGAAGAAATGCGACGCGCTGGAAGAGGTTCTTAGCGATTCCGCTATATTCCGAAAAACCCAGTACTCAGCGGCTTGCACACCCGATGTTGTACAGAATCAGTCCGATGGATCTGATTGCATTGCAGTTGCCCGAGCTGACACGATTATACTGAGCTGAACAAGGCGCGCAATAGAGTCGAGCTGAGATTCTGCAACAAGGATGCACTTCCGTGAATGCATAAGCAACCTACCGGATTCTCGGCGGCAAGTCTCCAATGGTGAGCACAAATTATTTCAGGATGAGCCGATGGGATACGGCACGCAGCAGAGTCACGACAGTACGACCCAGCGGATCCATTGATCAGAGCTATGGAATCTTTAGCTGGCTCCGGCAAGACTGCCCTGAATGTGAGCCGCGTCGCCACATTTCCGGGCTCTGCGGTACGGGTAATACCCACATTGCCTCACTGCAAACTCTGTATACGCGCGGTGCGATCTAAAAATACACAGAGTTGATGTTCGTCGGTGTTGCCGGGCGCCATAGTGCCTGACGCACACTGATAGATGCCCTAGAACACGAGCGATGATGTCGGTGGCATAATATGCAAAGTATGTATAAGCGTCTTCACTGTAACCTAAGATTAAATTTAGCACATAGCTACAGCACAGTGAAGCCGGCCTTAGAATTTTGGGTGGATCTGTCTCGCGCTAGAGCTGTTCGCGCACTGCGTAGCGGCCATCAGATGCTTCGAATTTGCTTGATGGACCCTGGCGAGTCTTCGGTAATAAGATCTATGTCCGTCGCACTGATGGAGTACAAGAAGTGTTGGTGTCCAGCATCAGGGCAGTACGATATCTGACCAGGTCCCTTTCTATAACGATATGCATTTCTCGAACAGGGCCCTTGCGGCTTTGACGATCCTCGCCGAGCTATCTCATGCCAGACCAGTCGACAGCGACTTGGAAACACGGCAAGATACTGAGTGGGATGCGATTATCGTCGGAGCTGGTCCAGCCGGCATTGTCACTGCAGATCGATTGAGTGAGGCTGGCAAACGAACACTTCTTCTTGAACAAGGTGGAGGGTCCTACTACTCCACTGGCGGACGCGAACGACCTTCTTGGCTGGACAACACCGACCTTTCCCGAGTGGACGTTCCAGGTGAATACAGCTCCATCTTCAGCGGCAACTCCGCTCTGCTATGTGGCAACAAGCAAAATGGCGCGTTCGGAGGCTGCACCATTGGTGGTTCCAGTGCCATTAACGCAGAGCTTTTCATCGAGCCTCCTGCATCGGACTTTGACACTTACTACCCTGAGCAATGGAAGTCAAAGGACATGAAGAATGCTATTAGCAAGGTCAAGGCGAAGCAACCTTACACCAACACTCCTTCTGCTGATGGAAAGCGTTATATGCAATCCGGATATGAAGCTTCTCGGAAGTGGTTGGTCAATGGTGCGGGACTCAAGAATGTTGCCGTCAATGGCAAGCCAGATGAAAAGGATGGCGTCTTTGGCAGAACCAACTATGCTTACGAGCATGGTCAACGAAGTGGTCCCGGCAAAACCTACCTCAGCTCTGCGCTTGCCCGATCGAATTTCTCACTGAAGAAGAATGTTCAAGTCAAACGTGTTCAGCGAAACGGCAGCAAGGCTACAGCTGTTGAAGCAATTGTCAACGGCAAGACGACGACGTTCAAGCTTTCTCAGAAAGGTCGTGTCATTCTTAGTGGCGGCTCATTTTTCAGCCCTCAATTGTTGATGATGTCTGGCATTGGTGATCCAGCCTCATTGACCAACCTGACCTCGAACAAGCTCCTCAATGTGCCACCTTCGCAGTGGATCAACAACACCGCCGTCGGCGACCATCTCTACGACAACCCCAACACCTTCATCGTCCTCTCCGGACCGACCATCCAATCCTACACCTTCAGCTACGACTCCCCCATCCCAGCAGACAGAGACCTATACCTCAACTCCCGCAGCGGCCCCTACGCCAGCGCCGGCCCCACCGGCGTCCTCTGGGACCTCGTCTCCCAGAGCGACAACTCCCACATCGCCGTCCAAGGCACCATCAACGTCGCCGGCTCCTTCGGCTACACCGCCAACAACACCATCACCCTCAACCTCTACGCCACCTCGGGCGCCAAATCCAAATCCCGCATCGTCCTCGACGACAAAGGCCTCCCCGGCCCGGCCTCCGACTTCCTCTTCACTCACCCCGCCGACGCCAACGCCGTCGCCACCGTCATCGCCAAGCTCTTCCACGCCCTCCCCACCACCGGCCTCACCCCCCTCAACCTCCCCGCCGACGCATCAAAGGCGCAAATCCTCCAGTACATCACCACGCCGTCGCCGTACACGAAGGGCTACGTCAACCACTGGAGCGGCAGCTGCAAGATTGGCGCGTGCGTCGACGTGAATACGCGGGTCCAGGGGATGGAGAATTTGCACGTGGTGGATTCTTCCATCACGGAGGCGTTCACGACAAATCCCATGTTTGGGATTGTCGCCGTGGCTGAGAGGGCGAGTGAGTTGATTTTGGGGTTGGATCACTAAAATGAGCTGGTGGCTTTTTTGTTTTTCTTTTTTTGCTTTTTTGTTTTCTTTTTTTGCAGCGCGTGTGTGGAATCTTTGAAACGGATGCATACTTTTTTGGTACTTTTGGGAAGCGTTCGAAGCGAGCAGAAATTGTTCAAGGAAGAAGAGAAGAAGAAGAAGGAGAAGAAGAGAGAAAAAGCAGGGTGAGGCATTGTGAGATTGGATTTTGATATGGACAGGTACAGACTGTCGCAATGCCGGAAGAGATCATAACCGCTTGTCGCGGGTGCAGTGTAGAGACAAACGGCAGAGAACAGGATAGTATGACACGCCAGGCATGAGCATACACTGACGCGTATTGAGAAGCATGATATGATTAACCAGCTCTTCTATCCTCACTCTTCATGACCTTATTCTCACTCACGCTGATCTGGTTCTGGCGCCGCCACTGCTGCGCCTCCTCCCCATTCTCATCACCGCGAGTCGCAACCGTGGATCGTCTTTTGCAAACAGGCGGGAGGGAAGAAAGGACTCTGCATATGGCACGACAGTCGAGGCCTTTGTAGTTATTGCACTGTAGTGAGGGCTCGAAATCTGCTGCCGCAATTCTCGTCCTGAAACACTGTTGAGATACTCACGATTACCACACTGGAAGGGGGTGTGCAATTATCGGGGCATGTCAGCTACAACAGGCATCTCACGCGCGACGGCAGGATGCACGTTGACAGCAATCTGGAATGCGTCTCTGTTGCCACACCTCGGCAAAAGACCATGCCCTCGGTGATCTGCTTCAGTGTCCTTGGGAGCATGGCACGCATAGATAGTGTTTCTTGTCCCTGTGCAGTGCTTGGCTTTGCCACCGCAATGATGAGCCAAGGTGGTCTTGCGCAAGAGTTGCATACGCTGTACATTCTCAGGCACATGCGACTTTGTGGTGCCACTGCGACCAGCGTCGACCATGGGGCTAGAACAAGGCGATCGCAGCAATAATCAGCTTGCGTACCAGGTCGCCTTGCATCCTGCTTTGGTGCCTGAATCAAGTCACGCAGACGATGCTGTCACAGACAATCAAGAATCCCACGTGGATGGCGTTCTTAAGATTTCCAAGATGATCCCGGACAAATCTTGGCCTCTTCACCCTCAGGCTAAGGCAGCCCAGCGAAAGTTAGGGGGCCGGAAGCTGTGTCGAGCGGAGGATCGAGTGCTCGTCAGGACCTAGATCGGGGGTATCGCGTGAGTCTAATGACAGAAAGGGAAGGATAGGGAGGGCAGAGTGCGCAGAGCTTGTGTCGAGGCTCGGATCATCGCAGATGTCTCGGCGCAGGGCAGTCCTGATGAGCGCTTGTCTGTGGCGCCCGATGCGGATCGAGTGGCGGGAACCGGCGCCAAGGCGAGCAGCCAAAGTCTGCCGGGTCTTGCTTGATACGTGGTGGGAAACTCGTTCTTTCCTCGCCTGGAAGCACTCTGCGTGCACGTGAAGCTGCGACGTGTGGGTTGACCGGCTGAGTCAAGCAGGATCGGGCGAGGATGCTCGCGTCGTCGTTTACGCATCATTGCCAGGGTCGTCAGGTGCAGTGATTCGCAGAGCTCGGTGGTTGACAGTGGAGCCAGGTGAAGTCGGGCAGGTTTTGAAGCGGACACACCCACCGGGCGGCCAGGATGGCTTGTCGTGCTTTGCTGGTTTTGGAACGTGGATGACGAGCTTTGCACGCGGGGCAGCAGCAGCATGCCTGGCGGGCGACGGCAGCTCGCTGTTCAATGCTCCGCCCGTGCAGAGGGCAGGTGACGCGAGCGAGAAATGCGTGAGACAGGCGTCGCGATAGAGGCAGGCCATGATGCGCCACGCCTAACGAGCAGCGTAACGCTTCGGCAGGTCGTGTCGGCTCCTCGGCGCTGACCACCGCCTCTCGTCACTTGTCCACTGTACTGTATGTCCTTGGCGGGGGAGGGAGGCTGAACGGGGAAGCAGCTTGCGCCACCAGCGCGAATGCTGCCGGCGCTGGGAGGAGGGTGGCGCGGCGGGGTGACGTCGCGAAGGCCGCCACAGCCGGTGGGTTCGTGGTGGCACCAATGCCGATGTGTAGAAAAGTCCCGATCTCGTGGTTGCGCACGCACGGCGCTGCTGCGGGGGATCGCGTGGATGGCTCTGCTGCTGAGTGGCAGACGCGCACCTCACACCGCGAATGGGGCGACGATGACGGCCATGGGCGCGCGACGGGCGTTCATCAGAGGCGCAGTGAGGGATTGACTCGTCCGGCGTCATGTCTGGCCGCCGTTGCGAGGGAACGGAGGGTGCGCGGCGAACAGAATGGGAGAAGGGCTGCTGATGCTGCGGATGGGATGGGCGAGCGAGGCGCTCTCTTGCTTGGCCGGTGACGGTGGTCGTCGTTCGCGGCGCACTGCTGCGCCTCCCAAGCGCAACCCACATGCACATCGCCCATGTTCCCAGAAAGCCGAACGCTGCTCGCTCGCTCGCTCGCTCAGTCACTCTCACTAGCTAGTGACCGCCGACGGACTGCTGCGCGCGCTGCATCTTTCCTGTTTCTGCTCGCCCGCCCTGCTGCGCCGCTGGCCTTCTTCGACACCACCACCACCACCACCTCCTCCTCCTCCTCCTCCGTCACCGCCATTGCGCTGTCGGTCTAAACTCTCGGCCTGCGAGCTTCGCCACCCGCCGCCCACCCATTCTCCGCCACGCGCCCCGGCTTGTGGACCACGCAGACGCCACCTGAGCATCGAGCCCACACGCGCGAAGCAAGCTGCTGCTCGCCAGAGCTGAACACCCGCACGACATTCCATCGCTGGCCTCGATCAGCTCGACACTCTCCTCCGCTGGCTTCGCCGCCGCGGCGCGACCGCCACAGCATCGCCCGTCCCCACGCGTCCGCAGCATTTCTCTGCGCAACTACCGCTGCAGCGTGGGCCGACGTCGAGCATCATCGCCTCCTCCAATTCCCGGTCGCCGCGAGTGCCAGCCGCACCCGAGTGCAATTGCATTGCCACGGCTGCATGCCTGCCTCGACCCCGGTGTCGTCCCGTTCCTGTGTGGTCTTGCGGTCTCGCTGCCCAGTGGAGGTTGTGGAAGGGCAGCAGCATCTGCGGCGGTGGAGAGGATCAAGGTACCCGGTGGGTCTGCCCGGCGAACAACGTTTGGATGGCGGCGCACACGACCAGCTCGTGGGAGAGGCAGCCACACGAGGGCCTGCTCCCACTGAGACTTGCGACGACGCTGCACGCTGCACGCGCGATGAGTGTCGCGGGCAGCGCAGCGCGTGGCCGGCGTGTGCGCGCATCCCATCGTCATGCGAGCGGAGACTGACGGCGCGCGCAGGTATGAGGATTTAGCAAGCAGCGAACACACACATGGCAGCTACGACGCGTGCCACGACCCCTTCATCCTCCCCCCTCGCTCCCCCCTCCTCCACCACCACCACCACTACCACTGCCGCCACCGCCTCGGCGCCCCTATCGCGCACGCCTCCGTCGCTCTCCTCGGGCCGCCTCGGGGCCGCCGCGCTGGGCGCCCTCGAGAACTCCAACTTGCTGCGGCCCAGCTCGCAGAAGCCTGATCCCCGGGCGAGTGCCTCGCCCAAGTCCGACCAGGCGCATTTGTCGCCGCGAGCCACCGCGCTACCGCTGACGGGCGCCGCTGCAATGGCGGAGATGAAGCGGCGGCGGCAGGCAGAAGGCTCGCGGCAGACGAGCCCCAATCCACGAGTGGCGGCCATGCAGTCCCTGCTGGGAACTGGAGGTATGAGCAGACCCACTGACGCACCTGCACCTGACAAGATGAGCTCGCCTTTGCGCCGGGTCGCGGAGAAGATGAATATCCCTAATAGTAATGCGCGAGCAGAACAAGACCAGGAAGTGAGCCCCGTGAGCCTCGGCAGTTTTGGCTCGACAATAGAAGGCACGGGGGCGGGCAGTGCCATGACCGCGACTGCAAACGATCAGACGTCATCCAACTTCGTGGCTGAGCCGGCGGACCTGAACGAGGGTTCCGCATACTCCACCCACAATGGCAATTTGGCCGTGCAAGACCACAACGACAAAGGCCTCTCCCTGTCATACCCGGGCCCGCCGCAACAAGATGGGCAAGACAGCGGGCCCTCACGCAGTATGACACTGCCCGGCGCTGGAATGGGCCAGAGTAGCCCCCGATCTCCTGCCTCAAACAAAAGGCACAAGTGCCCGTATTGCGCGACCGACTTTACGCGCCACCACAATTTGAAATCGCACCTCCTCACTCATAGCCAGGAAAAGCCATATGTGTGTCAGACGTGCGCAGCGCGCTTCCGGAGACTGCACGACTTGAAGAGGCACTCCAAGCTTCACACTGGCGAGCGACCGCACACGTGCGACAAGTGTGGCCGCAAATTCGCCCGTGGGGATGCACTGGCGCGTCACAACAAAGGACCCGGCGGTTGCGCAGGTCGACGTTCAAGTCTGGGGGGGGACGACGAGGATGGCGAGGGGTACGAGGGCATGGATGGCGTCGAGTATGATGTCGATGGTGTCGACGAGCATGGCCATCGCAAAGGCCATAAGAGGCAACAGCTCGAAACGCCGCAGGACGCGGATAGGTCCGTTTATCGCCAGCACTCGAGCACGTATCCGCCTGCACCGCGCCAAATCCAAGGCAGCATGGGTCCACCACTGGTCGTTCATCCGGGTGGTGCAACATCGCCACGCGAGATGTCTGGACAGTCGAGTCAAGCGGGAGCTCCGATGAGCACTCCCTACTACGCGCAAGGTCAAGTCTTTGCCGAGCCCGGGCTCATGACTTCCTCGCCAAAGCCACTATCTCCGGGACAGCCGCACGACCAGCATCGCTTGAGTGTGGGCGATGGGAGCGCACAGCTCGGCCGCAACAGGTCGACGAGTCTGACGACGCAGTTTCAGCAGCAACATTTTGGGCGTGGCAGTGTTTCTGGGATCCGATCTCCGCCACAATCCAACAACCAGTTCGCTCCGAACTCGAACCAGGTTCAGCCACCGCACACCATCTTACCCCCACTGAGCAGTCAGCCACAGATGCGTGGCGGCCTACCACCTTCTGCACAGTCGAACATGATGCAGGCGTATCCGACCACTGGATTAGGATCCAACCCGGGCAGCCTCTCTAGCCACGGTCGGTCGTCGGGGAGCAGCATGCGGGACATTGCTAACCAAGGTACGAACCAGAGCACGGAAGACATCTGGGCGTACGTACGCACGCTGGAGCAGCGACTGAGTCGCATGGGTGACGAGTACGAGTTGCGCATTAGCCGCATGCAGGAAGAGATCATCTCGCTCAAAGGACAACTTGGGCAATTGTCGAATCAGGCCAGCTACAGCAGCGACATGGCTCGACAGGGCCCTTATCCATGACCAGCTGAAATGTGGTCTGGTCATGCAGACCGTGTGTAGCACCCTCTGGAAACACTGGCCCCATACATCAGCAGTAACACTGTATAGTACGACACTCCATGGACGTGCACAGCTCAAGCAACATTGACGGAGCGTGCCATCGCATTAGACCCGGCGCATTTTGACGCCACTGAGATGCATTGAAACGAGGGCGTTTGACTTGGCCATGGACCAGCTTTATTAGAGGCAATGACGGTTGGAAGCCGAAAAGGATGTGTATATTATGGGAGGGATAGGCTGCTTTCGCCCAAAAGTGAGCACTTGAGATGTGGGATTTTTGGCGTTTGGTCAAAAATACCCCCATTCGCTTCATGTTGATATTTGTTCCTCAGAGAACCACGAGACTGGCGCATGGAATCTGTAGGGACTGAGTGGACATTATAGAAGAATATAGCTAAGAGCACTTGACCCATTTCTCTGCCGACACCACCGGCTGAGCGTGGCGCGCTGATATTGTACTCGAGTGACAAAGAATGAGTGCATGCACGATGCTGCAAGGATCCGTCAGCCTGCATGATCCAGTGCAGCTGATCGCGACGACATGCTGCTACTTCGATACCCCTACGGCGAGGAGAAGACATTTGCCTTGGTCCCTCATGGCAGGCATGCCAACTCATCAGCAGCGACTTGTGCTGGAGGTGAGGCGCAAGATGACGATTACGATGCTGAAAGGCAGAAACTCCGACGGCGGTCATCCAATCGGGACCCTGCGCCGCTGTGTTCCTTGCAGTCGACCCCAAAGCCAAAGTTGCCAAAATCGAACCACTCCTGGTCGCGGCATCTCATTCACTGCATTTCTCAAGTCGACGACCATGAAGAGCGGGGTCATTCTGCTGAAATTGAAGTCGTGAGAAGCAAAAGGCTTCGCCGCAAGAGAGCGTTGCAACGATTGGCACAGTTGAAAGGCGATAGCATGGCGCAAATCCTAAACCATCGCAATGGCAGCAATACGACCAATGGAGACAGGGTCGACAGGCATTGTGCGACAACGAACGGACATGGGCATGTCAACGGCCACGACTCTCGTCTGACCGCAAACTGTGTTTCCCATGCGAGAAGCATGCCCTCCGACAACGACGACAGCGACTCTCGCACCTCCTCTCCCTCCCACCACACCACCACCGGCTCCTCCGCCGCCATGCGACATTCACGGAGCCCCTCCAACCCGCTCGCCCCGCCCTTCATTGTCTCCGCGCCCGGCAAGACCATCGTCTACGGCGAACATGCCGTCGTGCACGGCAAAGCGGCCATCGCCGCCTCCATCTCCCTGCGATCTTACCTCCTCGTCACCACCCTCTCCAAGAGCCAACGCTTCGTGAAGCTGCAATTCACCGACATTGGCCTCGACCACACCTGGCAGATCAGCGATCTTCCCTGGAAGGAATTTGCGCCCAAGAAGAAGAAATACTACGACTTGGTCACGAATTTGGATCCCGAGCTGGTGGACATCATGCAGCCGCATATCGACGACATCTCGCCCGACGTCGAGCCGGAGAAGAGGAAGATCCATCATGCTGCCGCGTCGGCATTTTTGTACTTGTTCCTGAGTCTGGGGAGCGACAAGAGTCCCGGGTGTGTGTATGCGATGCGGAGTTGTATCCCCATTGGAGCGGGGTTGGGCAGTTCGGCGAGTGTGAGCGTGTGCATCGCTGCGGCGCTGCTGATCCAGTCGCGCGCGCTGTCAGGACCGCATCCGGACCAGCAGAGTGAGGAGGCGGAAAAGCAGTTGGAGAGGATCAACAGGTGGGCTTTTGTGGGAGAGTTGTTGATTCATGGGAATCCTTCGGGAGTGGATAATACCGTTGCGACGAATGGACATGCGGTGCTGTTTCAGCGGAAAGACTACACGAAGCCTCCGAGTGTGTCGGTCATTCGAGACTTTCCTGAGTTGCCTCTGTTACTGGTCGATACGTGCCAACCGAAGTCGACTGCTGCGGAGGTTGCCAAGGTGGGGAACTTGAAGAAGACACATCCGATGGTCGTGGAAAATATTCTCAATGCGATCGATTCGATCACGAGGAGTGTCTACGACCGACTATCGAGCGAGGACTTCGATTCTGCCAGTGATGAGAGCATTCAACATCTGGGAGAGCTGATGAACATCAATCATGGCCTCCTGGCGAGTCTGGGCGTTTCACATCCGCGATTGGAACGCTTACGTTACCTGGTCGATCAAGCTGGCGTGGGTTGGACGAAACTGACGGGAGCAGGTGGCGGTGGTTGTGCGATTACTTTGCTGCGACCGGATCTTGCATCTTCGACTGCCAATGGCCATGGCTCACAATTGAATGGAGATGCAAAGTATAGCAAGGATGGGGAGAGGCTGAGTCCCATGCAGGACCTGGATCAGAGTTTGAGGGAAGAGGGCTTCATCAAGTATACTACGACTTTGGGTGGCGACGGTGTGGGAGTGTTGTACCCTGCCGTCATTAATGATGAGGAGATTGACCTGGAAAAGTTTCTGACTGTGCAAGGGCGCGAGGGCGTGGAAGATTTGGTCAGCGAGAAGGGTGAGGATGAGGTTTGGAAATATTGGCGCCCGTGAGGCATTGATGCCGTTTGTGTGGGATTCGAAATGACGTCTCGTGATTGGTCTTCCAGCGATCAATGAGGGAGACATGAGTCGCGGTTATGGTTATGGTCTGGGTTGATCTGAGCGAGCGAGTCTGGAGTACTAAACTGTCGGCGTACAGAATCGTAGCAGGAAGCCGCATGGTTGAGGGCATTTGGAATCATAACAGGACCTCATGGTTGACCGCTCTTGTAGAGCTTCTGCCATGTCCATCCTGCTTCCTCCCGTTGCCCTAGACTTTGTCGCAGTTAGGGTGTGTGTGCCCCGACGCAGGCTCCGGTAGTTGATGGTGCATTGCTATGCTACACGTTTTGGGCGCACGGTGACATGCTCTTCGTCTCCCGGAGCTTCCGCCATCCTCCTCTTTCTCGCTCGTCTTCAGGCCTCCTAGTCGTCTATGCCTCGTATCCGGCGTCTTGCCTCGTATCCGGCGTGTTCGTTCGTTTTTCTCTCGCCCACGTTATAGTGAAGTACCTGCGTCAGATGTCTAACAGTACTCTTACCGAGTGGTACTCCCGGTTACACTTATAGAGTCAATGTTGAGCGACAGCTCATACGGATATTGTATCTGTGCATAGCTAGATCGAATAACACAATTCAATTTGACAGCGCGTGTATACAAGGCGGTCTTATGTCGCGTTGACAATAACGTTAATAATAAGTGCTTACCCTTCTGTTTCAAAACTGTACCATGTAATCCGCTAATAAAGCTCACTCGCCCAGCTGACCTGTATATAGGTAGTGGAAAAGAACGCATAAGTGGTCTGAGTCCCAAGTCCTTACTTTCTTTGTCCACCTCTTCCAAATGGCTGACGTCGCACCTCCGACGCAGCAGTTGTTACGCACACTGAACGACAACGGCGATGAAGTGATTCCCATGTGCTTTTTGGACGATCAGCCAAGCAATCGAAACATTGTGGTGAATTTTAGTCTACGCTTTGAGATCACCTTAAATGCACAAAAATTGGAAAGCAGTTTGCAGAAGCTGACCACCATAGGAGGTTGGAGAAAGATTGTAAGTGAGGACTAGCTGAAGAAAGCGTACGATGACGTAATTTCTTCCTCTGACAGGGTGCTCGGCTTCGATTGAATGCGGTGAGCAATGGATTTACATGGTATGTCGAGCACGACTAAAGTGCCGGGCATGGCGACCTAGGCGACGGGCCGACTGGAATACCACGTCCCGTATAGTTATACACCCCAACGCCCTGCGTTTTTGTTTTCACATCTTGCACTACAAGAACACAGCATCTCCGACCCTTCCACGCCCGCGTCTCGCCTTCCTGCGCCCCAGTTGCACCATGCTGGAACATTTTTGGATCCAAGTGATCTGGTCGACCTAGTGTGTCATCCCGACCGAGGTCAAAAATTGCAGGACTGGCTCGAGAGTGACCTTCCTCAGCTGGCGATTCGTCTGGTAACATTTCGAGATGCATCGTTGCTCACTCTCAGCTGGCTTCACACCTTCTTGGATGGAGTCGGGCAGGGCGAATTGTTGAGGGCATGGACTGCTGTGCTAGAAGGGCACGATAACAACGTCAAGCCATTATGTGCTTACAACTCAGATCCGATCGAGGGACTCTGTTGGAGGACGGCTGGCAAGAGATATTGCTTATTTGACAGGCTGATGGGTGAGTATGTGCTGTCTACCTTTCGGAGTAGGATCCTTCGGGTTTTCGATAATGACATGAGATGCTAGACGAAGTTCAGTTGGCCAGATGGGCGGAGAATTCCCGTCCATATGTCACGTCTGCAAATCCGGCTGCGCAACGGATCATTTCGATCCCCGAGCGTGTACTTCGGGGCCTGCACGAACAGGCCAGCACTTGCGTTGCCAACGCGCTCGTAGACGTCGTCGCGGATCGGCCTTTAAGCGACAATGACATATTGCTCGCTTGGACTGCACAGGTCATGGCAGTCGCTGAGCGCTGGGATCATAATCGCACCGCATGCCTTATAAACGCGTTCGATTTTCGCAAACAGGTGACTCATGAATGCGAACTGACCCGAGATCAATCATACTTGGGCAATGCCGTGCTTGCGTCATGGACATTCCTGCCTGTGCATCAGCTTGTGACACAGCCCATAGCCACGACGGCTAGGCAAATTCGGGCGTCTTTGGAGTCACAGCGACAGTCGGATCAAATTGAAGCACTGTTGTCACTTCACTGCGAGTCAATGAAAAGTACAGGAAGGGGAGCATTCTTTGGGTACGAAGACATGCTCATAATTCCATGGACGAACTGGTGCCGGGCTCGTTACTTCGACCTGGATTTCTCGCACGCTGCCAATGTGCCAGTCAACTGCCCCAGCAATACGAATACTAAGATGGGCAGGCCATCCTTCATAAGTGCTTTTGGTTCACGGGTGAGTTAGGCGTCGGAGGAAACCCATCTACTTCTAACCAATTCGATAGCCGATGAGTTGCCAAGGAGCTGTGTTTGGTAAGGACGACTACGGAAACTGGTGGCTTCAATTAACAATGAGGGAGACCGCGTGGGTAGTAGTCAAGGACTTGCTTCACTCGATGGGGACAGGCGAACACGTTCCGGCTTGCACCTAATGCATTGCCTCTGCTCAACTCCATTGTGGAGTAGCGTTCATTAATATGCCATGCTCCATAATCCAGCGGTTCACCTCCCGCCCATCGAGATAGCAAATCAGGCTCGTCAATACAGGACGCAGTGCGCACGCGTTGCACCATCGCAACCAACGCTATACGTCCACTACGGGTGAGCTTCCTAGCAGATATTGTACGTAAGCGTCTGCAGCGGTTGAGACTGATAACTACTCCATCTGGCGTCAGCCGTAGTGGCTCGTGGAGGTCGAGTGCGATCCGTACTCACTTGAGACGGATTTCGTGGAATTTGAGGTAATGAACAACTGCCTGTTTGTTGTTCATTTCTGCCGAGATACCCATAGAATGCTAAAGAAGTCGCAGCGGCAATTCGGTAAGCTGAATTAATAATCAAGAGTGAATGCAACGAGTAACGTATCCTATCGTCGCGGATCGTTGCCGGTTTGAAATTTTCCGATGCTGCAATCCAGCGAACCCAAGAAGCAAAGGTGATGCTTCTTCGACTCGGTCGCGATGAGCCTGCTTCAACGCGTTTCGAATGACCCTAGTCTTTGTATTTCGTGCCGCTCGGTAGGCTTCCTAGTCGTCCTCCGTATGCTCTCGACTAAATCCCCGTTTCAGACGTTTTGCCTCTGCGAGGACCTTAGAGCATTGCGTATTCCATCCTTATCTTATTTTGCTCGACAGCGTCGTCTTAGGTAGAGCCCAATCGGCAGCCTCGTTAATTGTCGTAATAATTTGCTCGACATATCTATCTAGAGCTGCCTTTGTTCTCGGGCGTTGTAGCGGAGGGAGCGTCTTCTCGAGTGCCTCGTAGTATTGCTTCTTATCGAGCCTCTTCTAGTTCCTCCGTGCTGTTTCTGTACGATGCGGGAGCTGTAGGTCGATAGTCGTAGCGATCGGAAGATAGTCTAAATCGTGATCTAGTTCGTGGTCCACCTAACTGCGTACTACCCTATCTATAAGGCCTATAGTAGCGAGACATAGGTCGATTGTAGTTTAGGAGCTGCCTTCCTTATAAGTAATAGTTCCCGGTATAAATGTGTTCTGCAGTATATTTTGTTCTATAATTTTAATTAGTTCTATAGCTTCAGCGTCTGCCCGTACGATGTGCTCCCCTCCCTAAAGAGTATAGTAGAGGTTGAAGTCCCCTACTACTATATATTCGTTGGCAGGAGATCTTTCGAGTAGTCGCTATAGGAAAGACAGAAGCCTCGTCCGTTGTTCTATACTGCGAGGCGGGTTATAGACATTAATTCTCTCGAGGCTCCTTAGTGTTTTATCGTCTCTAGACTGGAACGTAAGCGAGCAGATGTCTTCGCTATGCCGATTAAACCGCTACTAGGCATAGTCGAGTCCCTTATAGACGAAGAAGCATAATCGTGTCGGCCTTCCCTCCGTATCGTTAGAAGCATAGCAGAGATAGAAGATGTCTTTCGCCGGGTAGTGTATTGTGTTTATAAACGGGTTGTTCTACGGTTCTTGTATAGCGAGGACATCAAAGTCGCCGATTTTGGTATCGCGCAGTAGCGTAGCTATGACCGTGTCCCGTACCTTCCGGAGGTTGTACTGTAATATGCTGAATGTAGGGTTCCTCCTCATAAGTCGCTCTCTACATCGATGTCCATTTGCTGGCCACTGTTGCGTCCCATCTTCACGAAGCAGCCGTGTCGCCATTGCCCACCTAGCCTCTCGATCTCGCGATTTGGGTAGCCACGTCCGCGGCGCGGCCAGGTCGCGCAATCTTCCAGGTCACGGTTCGACCACTCAATCTCGCAACAATCTTATCATCACAACCTGTTCTCGGGATAACAGAATTGCAACACGAGATCAGAATCAGACCACTTTCGCGAAGATCGAGATGTCGCAACTAGTGCCGGGAAGTGAAGTCTTGAGGTCAAGTTTTGGACCTCTCGGTCACCGGCACTTCCTCAAATATCACTGGTCAATGGCGCAGGGCAGATCTCATCACTCCCGGGCTTACGTCCGCTTTCAAGTGCAACGTCGAACGACTGTCCTTGTGACAGGACACGGCAGCTGACTGAACCTGGTGAGTGGACCGGACAAGGCGACAGAGAACGCATCAAGTCTCTGGTACACTTGCTGTCACATCCGGGAACCCGTCTTCACGTCAGTCCAACCAAGTCACGCCCTCTTGGCAAGGGCAGAAACAGCACTTGCTGTACCAAACCCGGCTCTATCAAATGTGCCGAGCACATCACCTTACTGGACCCTACTCCGCATACGATTCGACGAGAGGAGTTCGAGGGCGTTGCAACATGCAAGCAGTCGAGCTGAAAATGTCGCCATCTCTCCACAAACGTGTACGCCATGTGGTTCTTGTATGCGAGCAAGGCTCCCTTGGCTCGTCCATTGGCGACATGGGAGCGTCATCATCCCGTCCGAAGGCAACGCGATCTGGCGCTTCGCCCGTCGGCTATGCTCGTAAGCGCTGCTCCCGTCAGCCTGCTTGTTGGCAATACTCTGCGCAGACTGGATACGGGAAGAAGGCGTCGACAACCAGGCGTAAAGAGGCTCTTCCCGCACCTCGTGTGCTACAGAGGCGAGAGCAGACTACTGGATGCGTGCGTGCTGTTGGTTCCGGCAGCTGCTCAAGCTATTCCTGTCCTGAGCGTGACGCTCAGGACGTACCTATTTTGTAACTCGTGACGCGCGCCTAGCGTCCTCTGTCTCTTCCGCGAGCGGGCACCGCCAACCGGGCCTTGGTGGATGCAACGTCCTTGACGCCGCTCGTTGTATACCTGAACAACACCTGGCTTGCGAGCCGTATGCACGGCGCTTGCGATCAGCATAAAGACGTGCTGTGCCTCATGTCTGTAGCCGTCTCTCGTCACACCCTGAGACTGTTTGACTTTGGAGCGTTGGCTCCACCCGAAGCTTCCTCACCACCGGATCCTGGCAGCCGCAGCAGCTCCCTTCATTCGTCACATCACAAAAGCCTTCCCTCGCCCCGGCCGACTCTCCTTGCGCTTGGGACCTGCTAAGGGCTGACGATCTACGTGCAAGCATCTTCCAAGCACCAGCACCCACGTTTCGCGGTAGAGCTGCCACCCTCTCAGCCCATCGGATCCGCCGACGACACTCATTCGTGTGCTGTTGTTCTCGTTCAGACAAAGACAAGCCTTCACCGGTCCCACGCACAGCCAGTCGTTGCGGAGCGTCCGCGAAGAAAATTAGCCGCCCAGTTCCTCCGCGCCGCCAGTGCAGAGCCAATCATCGTCGACGGAGGCACACGCTAAGCAGAACCCACGCAGTTGGCACGCTCTCCTATTGGCCCGCTCTCTACTTCACCTCACAGCCCTTGTACGTCAAGACGATCGAGTGCTGTGTGTACGCGCCGCACCAAGAATAGTTGGGAAGCGCTTTTGCTGCAGCATTCTGTCCTGCATGTCCCGTTGTGGGCAAGTTGCAATGTGCTTTGAAGCACCGGTGGACGTCAGGTAAGCATCCACACCAGCGCCGGAAGATTCGCTTTAATCCCATGGCAATCTCCCTCTGGAGCTGCCGCTCTTCTCCCGCCTTCCTTCACCGAGCATCGCTTACACTGCTCGTAGATCTGGTCTCCTGCCGCCGTTGTCGTCGTTGTTGCTACCGATTCATTCACTTGATTCTTCGGTCGCTTCTGCTCGCAAACGACGGCATACCACCATGGCTACCGCAACTTCCTCTGCCACCATGGCCGCAGCTGGCTTCGACAAAAAGTCAGTCATCAACACAGCATCACTGCCGACCCCAGGATCTGGTACCTTCCCGTCAGAATTGGTGAGCCCCATGGTGGGCACTCCTGCCTTTGGACGTAAGGATGACGCTCTCCGGACTCCCATCACTCCACCTTCGGCGTATCTCGACTTTCTGAAGAACTTCTCGTCCGTGCAGACTCCCATCTCTGCTACCAGCACCAAGTTCAGCTTCGGCGACAAGAGTTTCGACAGATCATTCGACAGAAGCAACTCGGATCCTACTGGTACTAAATCGACAATCACCCCGCCAACATCGCAGCCTCCTCTATCGCGAAACCCATCTCACGACTCGACTAGCAGCGAAGCGAGTGCCGCAACGATTGCAAGCGCGTTAGCGAGATCGGGCAAGAGACCAGAATCTCCTCGCGTTGTCATTCCACCTTCGCCCTTTGCCAAACCCGCACCACGATCGGCTCGCACTCCTCGACGACTACACATCCCCCAATCGCCCTTCTCTCCCTCTCTCGCTTCAGCACAATCAGTGCCGTCACCATACAGCAATACACCCAAGAGCGCAGCCCCGTGGAGTGCATCCTTCTCTCCTCGCGAGCCGCACACAGAAATTGGTGGACCATCTGGCAAAGTCCATGTCCGCCATGTCGTTACACGAACAGTGACCTACTGCCGCACCCCACTCGAGCCTGCTCCCAAGGGCAAGCGAAGAAAGATTGAGGCAGACGATGATGTATCGTCGTCCAAAGCCTCGTCAGAAGAGCCGACACCATCGATAAAGGAGGAACGGATCGAGACTCTCGATGAAGAGTCGTCAACTTCGCCGCCAGCGTCGATGACATCTGCGTCGGAATTCTAGCATGCCGACATCACATCGAACACTCCACCGTGATTGAAGTGTCAGCTTCCAGCAACATCTTTCGGTCCTTCTACTCACCAAGCGACGACTATAATGATCATGCGACACGAGCATCACCACCCCTCACCCCAGGTCACTGCAGCAAGTCGCACACTGCGTAAAGCGGCTCATCGCTGCGTTTCCCTTCACGAATGACGACGACAGATACCACTTCGACTGGTGTTTCTTTTTTCTTTGCTTCTAAAAAGCCTGGCGCAAGAGAGGCGTTAAAAAGAACAACCATCGCAGTTGGCATCAGCAAGCGAACAACGAGAGCTCTATACGATTACGATGAACAGCTGCACTCCACGGCTTGCGGCGCTCAAGGAGTCACTGTTATTTTGAACCTATCTATTCCTCTACTTGCAGCTCTGACATTGCATTAGCGATGACTTTATAGCTTTTTCCCTTTACTATACCTTTGTAGACAGAAACAGAACTCGGAGCGACGAAACGACAGTGGAGACAGCACGACAGCACGATAGTGCCTCCGTGCCAATGATATCAAAAATGGCAGCTCAGGAAATCACCATGCTGTCTCTTTTCACATTCACAGACCTTCATGCACAAGACTGCAAGCTTCTTCTTTGAGTCCACTCGCATCCTCTTCCATCGTCCTCACTGATATTATTACCATCTCTCGGCCCCAGGTCTTGCATCCGTGCATGATTGGCCCGGAGCAAAGATCGACGTCTTGCGTCGAACAAAAAAGATCTGAAACGCTGCTGCCGCGATTCGATCATAAAGAAAGGGTCTGCGCCCGGGCTCTGCGTTTTCGCGCCCGGAGGAGATGCTGTTTTGAGATTTTCGGACCCGAGGCAGAGGATGGGACATCGACCAGCTGTGCGTTGTGGGTTTCGATGTGCGAAGTAGTTAGCAAGGATCGTTTACGGGAGGCTTGAGCGTCGACGGAACGGTAGGTACGTGGGGGGAGATGGTACGGGGGACACTATCTTGGAGGGCAATGTCATCGCTCTGGTGGCAATGATGCACTCTCCTCGTTGCTGCTCCTTCGATGGACGTGATGATCACCGCTTGATAGAGGTCCAGCACCGCGACGTGGAGCTCAGCGCGCGAAGCCCGAGATTGACGGGTCGCTGGTACAGACATGCAAAGGCATTCCCGCTGCACTACAGCTGCGTGTTGTCACGCGCGTGGCTGCGGATTTGCGAGAACGTGACTCTCGCATCAAATGTCATCGTCAGGCAAGGCGTGCGACCCGCTGACTGGCGTGTGGTGCTTTAAGGGCATCGACGCGAAAGAGTCATCGCCGTGCGCGACGACGCGCACTTGTGCGTCCACCGCCCATATGCAAAGCGATAGCCGACTCGGAGCACGTTGCAACTTGCTTGCCTGGAAGAATAAGCATGGAGAGGACGGCAGGCAGCTTTGTAATAAGACGTGCGAACTCCGGCGGTACAAGGAAGTGGAAAGAAGAAGTCCGCTCCAGAGCTCGCGGTGATCATGAGTGCTTCTGGCACGGCATGAATCCTTCAGGAGCGGAGTTCGGACTGAGTAGATCCCGGAAGGACTCGTTCTGCTGTGCAAGCCTGGGCTTCGGTGCATTCGAGGCTGTCAGAAGACACCGCGAGACGAGTTGAGGGTTCAGCGCGTCGGAGTCGGAGAGACTCAACTTCAGTTGCATTGGGTGGAGCGCCAAGTGCGCTGGAGGTGGATGCCTGGTGCCTGGCGGGGGAGCTCAACACGACATGGCTCTTCTCGCGCCAATGGCTCACAAGGATGGAACTCCGGCAACCCTATTTCCTGGTCCACAGACATCATTCCGCTGCTGATGCCTGAGAGTGACCAGCGAAACGATTGATCTGCGGTGCCCAATGGCGGCTGAGCATCTTGTGACTCTTCGTTCTGACGGTGCAGGTGGCATTGCTCAGTACGGGCAGCAGAACACGTCCTCAACGTTCAGCCAATTGTTCGGAGAGCAGGTCTCATGATGAGTGAGAGATGGATGCCACGTGGTGTCCGGAGTGAAGAGTGCGATGCTCGGATATCATCACATGGCCAAGAACTCTACAGTACAGGCTCATGCGAGAAGCGCAAGGAGCAGAGCCGGTTCGAGGGATGAGCGTCGCCAGCGTGGCAGCGCGGCATCAATCCGGAGCCCCCAGCCCGGTCATCACGGTGAGCAAAAGGCGTTTAGAGTCATGCTTTGTCAAATCCCTTCAAGGTTAGCGTACCCATGTGGTATGCTCGGAGTTCAATGTTTTCGCTTAGGGAGCCAATGGCTGCCAAGCCGCCAGAGACCTTTGATATCAAAGCTATAGTGCTGCCTGACGAGGAGTCGAAGGTCAATGGCTGAGGTGTGGGAATGCATATAAGCAGCAGGGAGGTCCTGTCGTTTGGTCCCCTCATCACAGCATCAGTTCACTCAAGCATCTAAGCATTAGATCAGATCAGGACCACTCACAACTTGATCAACAACTACAATTCACTCCAACCTTTCTCCCAGAAAACAACCCATACCAAACCACAAAAATGCAGCAACACTGGCCAGCTTTCACCAACTTCGCCGCCGACCAACAGGCCGCGGAAGCACAACAACACTCCACCAAGGAGGCCTCTCCAAAGCAATCTGTCCAGACATATGAGAAAGAACTCCAACTCAAGAAACATTCCAAGGTGTCCTCCGTCAAGTCATTCTTCACCGGCAGCAGCGGCGCATCTGACACCACATCGATGACGTCTCGAAAATCGAGTCCCTCGTCGAGTGGCTCATCGAGATACCAAGCTCCGCGTGCTGAGCAACACAAAGGGCAGATGAGGATGAACTGAGGAGGGAGAGATGACAAAAGGGTACAATAAATTTTGATGATCTTTGAAGCGACGATGCCGTTGAACATTTCTTCAGCGTCATTGAGAAGGCGCAAGAAGCCGCAACCATGGCGGGGCACGGGTATAAATTACAAGGCGTTTGGAGTCTCCTTTTTTTTTTTGAAGAATTGGAGTGCGACTCATGCTTGATTGATATTGGGACTCTGCAATGAGATTGAGAAGATTTGGCTATTAAAAGCAGAAATTTCCAAATTTGGAGAATCAAACTTGTCGCACACCAATAGTTAGTGCCTTGAAATCGAGACGACCTTTGCAAGAGCGAATCTGCCGGGAGACTAGTTTTCCGAAAGATAGCTTGGACGACCGTCATGGTTCTCATGACCTACGTGAATCATCGTGAAACACAGTACTAGGGCGTTACTGAGCTCTGATGTCTGCCTCCAGTAATGTCAGGCCCCCCATCAATCAGCACTTCCGATCCCATCTCGTCGCTGCACCGCTATTCCGCATCTCCCCCCAGCTGCTCACCACGCACCAGATGGAAACTGCACCAGCGCCTGAGCGACGTCTCTCCGCTTCCCTTCCGCGTCAACCGCCCGCTCCTTCTTGACCTCCGCCAGCAGCGCCCCCTTCGCCTCGCCCGTCTCCTTGTCATTGAACACCTTGCACTGCTCCAGCATCGGCAAGACCGCCTTCTCAAGCCTCTCTTTCGCTTCCATCGCAGCTTCACAGACCTCAGCGACAGCTTCGGGATCCTGCGTCTCCATCTCATCTGCGTTGGCGAATCTGTTGTCGAAATCGTCTAGAATCGCATTCCGGCTGGCCTCGAGCCGAGCTGTCACTTGGCGCATCCATTCGCTCCTGACCGCGCGAAGACTGGCCTCGGTACGCAGCTTGACGCGTTCGAACAAATTGTCCGCGCCATCTCGCGAGACCTTGTCGCGAAGCAGAAAGATGCGATCTGCCAGCGCACTCTGGCCTCTGGCAGTCTTGTCTGCCCGGGCCTTGAGTTTCGGATAGTCCTTCTGAGACAACGCAGCCGCCTCGACGTAAGTCGAACGCAACTCTTCGCGCACATATGACTTGTCGTCGTTGAACACAGCAGCTCGTTGCACCGAATCGAGGAAGTTCTGCAGCTGGTCGGACAGGTCTTCCACCACGTCGGTTACGAGTTCATCTTGTTCGTTGGTGATGGTTTGCTATACATCGCCAACGCCACTACTCAGGCCTGAGAGATTGGGATCGTCCTTGAGTTGCTTGAAGACATCATCATTCATGTTGTTGACCAGATTTTGTGCGAGGGAGCCAAGGCCAGATTGTAGCTCGCTGAAAGCGTCAGCAAACTTCTGTGCGAATATGTTCTGGATGGTGTGCGTCCATGAGATCAACTCGTTCTTCTGTGGCCTCTTCCACAGACCGAATCTCGTACAGAAAGTGTGAACGGTACGTGCATGCCACGTGACCCATTTATCCATCAGCTTGCCGGCCTTTAGAATTCACTTTGGTCGCTCGTCATGGTCAAAGGCCGCCGCGAGCAAGTCTGAGCATTTGCTCCTCAGCTCGCTTCGCAGGCTTCTGATTGCATACTCGATGCCGTTGTCCAGGACATTCACGATCCTGTCACGTACATCTTGATGCATTTGCCCCGGAGTCTTGGTAAGGATGTTGATGACGGCCTGAAGTTCAGCAGGAAGGCGCACCGTGCATATGCGCCACACGAGATCGAATCGCTCTATTGCTGGCTTCTCGAACAGCAATTGTGCAAGGGCAGGCACACCAGAGTCTTGCAGCTCATACTCGGGCATGTCCAAATCGCCGTCATAGTGTTTGTCCAAATCCTTGGTAGAAACAAACAGTACCTTGAGATCGGGACCGTGTTCTGAGCGGGTCAGCTTCCGGAGTCTGCCTCGCAGCTGTGATTCGATCTTCTGCTGTTCGGCTTCGATTATGATGCGATTCTTGTCGCGGAGGGCCTTGGCTTTGCCTTGCTGTAGCTCGTTCGGCTCTACTTCGAAGTCGCTGAGCTTCTCAAACTCTTTGGCATCTTTGAGACGCTGTAACTCTTGAAGACGATTTCTATGCTCCAGCTCGAAATTTTCAATGCGAGCTTCCGCAGCTGACAGTCGTGCCTGGTCCGTAGCGGACAGCTTCTTTCTGTCGGTGGCTGACAGGTTCGTCTTCAGACAGTCGGTCTTGGTCAGCACAAGATACGTGCTGTTTGCTTTTCCCAGTGAGATACTTCGGCTCAAGAGATCGTTCAGAGTCTGTGACTCCACAATGCGGAGGACGTCTGCTACTAAGAGGATGATGCCGGCGTTCGCGAGATATGCGTTCGTGTTGTGAACCACAAAGTCGTTTGTGTCGGCAAAACCTGCAGTGTCGCCGATAGTGACTCCCATTTCGAGCAGCCCTTTGCTCTCGCAATACACCACGGCTTTCCGTACCAACGGCCAGAGGTGCTGGCACTTCTCGTCCGTGCTTATCGGTTTGATGGTCCGGTACATAGCAGCGTGAAGTTCGTCGGCATTATTAGCCTTGCAGACCTTGAGATCTTGAGTGGCTCCTTCTACCTCCATGAACTTGGCGATAGCATCTTGCAAGGCGGTGATAACCTCTTCCAACTCAAGATCCTCGAAGGCGACACTACCATCGAGCCTCGCATCCAGGAACTCTTTGAACTCGTCAAGATCTTGCACTTCGTGCTCTTCAGCTTCGCCTTGAGCGGTAAAAGATAGCGTAGTACTATAGAGCATGGTGTAAAGCATGGAATAGACAGTATCGGATTTGTTGCGCTTGTCTGCTAGGTCTTGAGCATCCACCTCTTCTGGGTCGTCCGTATTCTGTATCTCTAGCTCCGAGTAGGTGTGAATGGTCCGCAAAAAGTCCGTCAAGCGCACCTCAATTTGTTCAGAGTTCAAGAAGAAGACCTCGAGAAGAAACTTGGGGTCCTGGTCATCCTTTTTGCCGCGAAATTCGAGAGTAGTGTTGGTGCCGCGGTCAGTGTCACTGGTAATGGCGGCACCAGGCAAGCGCAAAACTGCGTTAACCAGCGAGGACTTGCCAGTGCCCATGGCTCCGACACAGGCAGTGGGTCGGGATAATGGATACTGAGACGTCAGGTCCTTGATCGTGTTGATAGTCTCGCACTTCTTACTTGTTGCGGCATTGAGGCGACCTTTGCGTTTCTCAATAGTCGCGGATAAATCGTCGCAGATGTTCAAGACTGTCGCCTCTACAAGTGGCACGTTTGGCTGGCACCAGGCAGCATGCTGGTGAAGCTTCGAGTCGCGGTCATGTCCGCAACGTGGCGCGAAGTCGGCGACAGCTTCTGCACCTTGGTTGTTATCGGCGGAATCCACCAGCTTCAAGAGTTTCGTGAATGGCGTGTGAAGTACTGATGTATCGACTGCAGGAGATCCGTGCTCTGGAGTTGAAAGCATCGCTGGCCGCTTGAGCGGATTCGCCATCGATGATGGAAGGGTTGTTCGTTGTCAGAACTGAATGGTATGTCGAGTTCTGAGGCGATATGATCTAGCTCTGTCCACATCACAGGTCCGGTGCAGTGGGCGATGCGTACTGAATTCTATAGCCTCCGCGAAGACAGCACTCCAGCGAATAGTAATCGAGGGCCATGACGGCATGCCGAGTGAATGCCTATTGCGCGTTTGCAGGCAGCAAATGCGGTGCGTGAGAGCTCTTCAAGTGAGTGAATGAGTCGAAATTTCCCGACCTGAGAGGTGTCGAGCGAGATAGCTTGCACACGCGCGAGGAGTCTGCAAAATGCTGTTCTGTATCGAACTGCTGCGTTAGCTCAAAGCGCGAGAGAAAATGCATCCAAGCATTTCTCTAGCGCGCCCTGCATGTCTCCGTTGTTGTCGACATGTCTCACCAGCTTTACCTGTCCCAGATGACATCTTGCAGTCGGAGAAAAGGGTATGGGCAAGGAACTGCCAATAGCACAAGTTTCCGACGATAAGCACCAGGTTGAATGGTGCTACGTAGCAATCACACAGCCCAGAGGGGCATCCTCATTGATCATATCACAAATGAAAAGCCCCAACCACCCTGAGCCATAGCCAAGACATATGATCCACATGACGCTGTGTCTCAAAATCACAAGCGTCAACTTTTCCCTCCCATTGCAAGATCATCGCTCGCGACCCTTGCAGTAGACGAAGTGAGCCCCGTTGCGAGCACCGCACGAGGGACATCTGATGAGGGCATCGTCTCTGGCGAGTTTGTCAGAGGGGCCATCGACGTGCATGGCCATGTCGCTGGGTTGAATGGAGTGAATTGCTCGAAGTGTTGAGGGGTTGCGGAATTGCTTGCTTGATGATGCAGTGTGTTGCGAATGTTGGCGACAGGTTTCGAATGTTACTGGAGCAGAAGAGCTTTGCATATCGCACGTTTTGATACTACACCCGAAGTCGTCTTCACGGCATCGATATCGCAACTCTCTTCACCGGGTCGAAGGTGTAAACTCTTCACGAACGCTCGGCGGCAGGCACTGACAACATCGGAACGCATTGTGCAGGGAACCACGTCGATATCAACATCGATGCTGTATGGAATGGAGCGGTGACGATGGCGACCTCCGACCTTGAATACAGCGGGAGCCGTACAGGAGACGGCTATCATCGCAAAGCATAGTGCAAGGTGGCGCCCAGAGCTTCCAGTCCATGATAGATCAATCTACTGGCAGTCATCGCTTTGTTGAACATAACTTCACTTGCAAGACTGACGTGGTTTCGCTTCTACGTCGCCTGTTCTCTCCGCAGCAGCAGCTCCTGTAGAAGTTTACGAGAAGATGTGAGCAGAATTGAAGATCTCTCGCACATACCTCTGTCGTGCAATCTGCGGCGTCTAACAGCTGGCAGATGTGACCGTCGCATCGGGATGATTTCGAGGTTCCCCCAGCGTTATGGTGAAAAGGACAGCTAGAAGCATCGAATTGGATCTTTGCCGGGGAAGCAATCTATTAATTCTTGCACGAGCTTGATCCGCAGGAGAGGATTTCCCGATCTGGCAGGCAGAAGTTAGAACAAGCTACGAAGCTTACGTGCATGGGCTATCCCCGATCCCGAAGGACCGCGGATTCGTCGCCGTGGCCTTGCCCAGGATGAGGCCAGTGAACCGGGTTTCACCACGTGCCTGCTACCAGGTCCTGGTCGGTCACTCTGAGCCAAGGGTGGTGGGATGCAGCCAAGGACTTCTGCGTCCAATCTGCCTGAATTGTTTTCAACGCACTGCATCATATCAATCGAGACATGATGTGACTGCAGACACTTTGCAGTGGACACGAGCGGGCGCAAGCGCCTCGGCTGATTTGTCCTTCCCACGAGCTTTGCAGAACAAGCATGTTTGGCAAGTGAAGTCCGGGCCGCCTGCGTCTGGCGCTAGAATTGCATTCAACGACCAGCCTGCATGGGTCTGTGAGAAGACGTGGCATGTCCATCGTGGCCTCTTTCTCCCAAAACAGCGTCGGTGCTCACACTGCTCGACCTTCTGGACATATTTCCCGCCTGGGCAGCTGCGCTAAATAAGAGGGCGGTGCGTGGCAGATTTGTGCTCATCACCGCTCTCCAGCTATAGCAGGGGCTGGCCGCCGTGTCCGTACTCACGCCGCCTCGGCCTGAGATAGCAGCGCATAGCTGTTCTTCGCTCGTATTCGTACACGCAACATGTGCTTCCCACGCGTCCACGCTTGCCGAACGATCGATGACAGCTCTCGAGACTGCTGGTCCCTGCGATGGCCAGCTCCATGAGCATGGGCAGGGCTAAAAGGGGCGTCGCGGTAAGGATATCCTAGCTCACACAGTACTGAGGACGCTGTGGGCGATCGCGATGGTGTGACGCGCATCATTTGACCGGCAAAGCTGCTGCGAGTCGCGGGTGCGCCGGGGGTGGTCGCGAAGAGACGTCTGGCATTGTCACGTCTGACCGACTGGCATAGCTCTCTGTGTCGTCGAGGGCGTGGACCAACGCTCTCCGTGCATCAGAATCGCGCCGGCCAGCACACCACAGGTCATTTGCCTGTTCGGGAACAAGTGTGGCTCGCAGATCGTAAGATTAGGTGGGTGCGGGCACGTGCGTGCGTCAAGTGATGATTTCGAAGGCCACCAACTCACCTCTCTCTCATCAACGGGCGAGGGCATCATCATCAGATGCGTTGGTTTCAGCGCCAAAAAGGCTGCAGGGATCGCTGAGCTCTCCCGGCAGGCGAGCTCGCGTCGTGCACGGGCTTGGCGGGATGGTGAGATTCACAAGGGGATGTGCCCTGGGAGCGTGAGAGGCGGCGCTCGTGGTGAGATGTCAGGGTGCGCTGCCGGGCATCCATCGATACTCATTGGCGGCAGCCTTCGAGACAGCGTGACGCGCAAGAAGAAGAATGATGAGAGGTGTAAGGCGGAAGACGAACGTGTACGGTGTAGCAGCCCGCACCAGCTGAGCTCCCCTGCTCCGAAATGCTTCCCAGCCTGTGTCGGCCGCACATGGCACCACTTGCCCTCCGCAAGCCAAGCTCTCTCCTCGTGCATTCTTCATGATCAAACCGCCTCCCGCACGCCCGCGCGCACCGAAACATGGCCCCAAAGCACCGAGACAATCGGTCGGCGGCGCGAGAGCAGGTGTGCCGTGGTGCATGAGACCCTGCTGCTGGCCGGCGATCGTACCTCGCACTAAGCTGCCTTGGGCCGCACGATTTCAGATCTGAAGGATGCGGTGACATGTCCGCACATTGCATTTCGCCAGAGCCTCCTCGCCCCATGTGTTGGAGCCGAGGGCAGTGGGCACAGGGTCGCGGAGCCGGCCACAGCCATTGGCAAGCCTGCCCACGAACAAGGCGGAGCGTGAAGAAGCTCGGCGGGTTCGTATAGCAGCAGCAATCTCGTCCCATCCGTGACCCCCCGTGGCCGCTCGTGGGTGTTGTGCGCCGCACGCACACCGCCACCATCGAACGAGGGGACCCAGCGCCCGTCGACTAAGGTTCGCGCCAAGTCGAATGGGATATCCACTCGTCATGGTTGGGCCAACTGGCCTGGTCGGTGTCGTTCGTCTCCCTCTCGCTCTCCCTCCATCGCCAGCACCTCGCCCTCCTCACAGCCCCCAACTCCCATCGCCCCGGCTCTGCGCTCACGGAATCCCCTTCCCGCGTCTCACCCGTTTCTGCATGCCTGCAGCCTGTCCGCGAACACTCCCGTCCTCCCGCGTGACTGCGTGCCAGATGGTATAGAGTCAGTTCGAAGCTCCCCATCCGCACCCCGGACACCCAGCCCGCAATCCCAAACCCAGGAAAAGCAGGTGCCGCGTTGTTTTACCTTCGCCCCCAGCACCTCTGCGCCACGGACAAGGAAACATGATAGCATAAAAGCGTCCGAGCTCATCCACCTGGCCGTGTGGTCCTGCTGTGGCCTGTTCCCGGAGCTGTGCCTGATTCTGGTCTCTCTGGAGTCGCTGAAATAAAAGCCCCCGGACGCCCTCCCTCCTGCTTGCAAACTTTTTCCGCGCCTGCTCTTGCCTCGCCCCGTCTCTGCGGACGACACGCGGGAAAGCGCCGCCGATCGAGCTGTGTGCGTCGCACCAGATCTCGCGTAACCTGCCGGTAGGTTGGCATCGCCCCCCACACAAAGAACAAACACCGGAAAGAAAGGCCACGAGCTTACATTCCGTCTGCAGAAACGCGGCATTTCCCTGGCACTTCCTCTACCACCCCTCATGAAGGGCGTACAATCCTCCACCATGGAGAAGGTCCTCGAGACCATTGCTCCCGAAAACGGCAAGCCGGTGCTCTGGGGCGCGCACAGCAACAAGGCCAAGTGGGAGAGCACCATTGGCGTCTTGACCCTCATCCTCGGCTGTCCGACGCTGTGCCTGCTGAACTGGATCGCGCTGGAGCAGTTTGGTGGTTCTCTTGGCCAGGCAATCCAGACAGCCCTGGACCATGGCCCCATATTGTACCTCCTGGAGAACCTCCCCCGACCTTCGCAGGACGTGATTCTGGGTTACGCCGCGTGGTTGCTGTTCCAAGCTTTCCTGTACGGCTTCCTTCCCGGCGAGATCTGCTACGGGCAGAGGACGCCTGCAGGGTACCAATTGCACTACAAGGCGAACGGTCTACTCGCATGGACCATCACGCACGCTCTGTACATTGCAGGATCGTGGTATGGCTACCTCGACCCAGCCATCATCGCTCGCAACTGGGAAGGTCTGCTCGTGGCAGTCAATGTGTACGGCTTTGTCTTGGCCTTCCTCGCACAGATCAAGGGCCACTTCTTCCCCTCGCACCCTGAAGACCGCAAGTTCAGCGGAAGCTGGATCTACGACTTCTGGGCCGGAGTCGAGCTCAACCCACGATTCGGCTCCTACTGGGACTTTAAATTTTTCCACAATGGTCGTCCAGGAATTGTCGCGTGGACTCTGATCAATGCATCGTGGGCGGCGTACCAATACCAGACTTTCGGCTACGTGACGTACTCGATGATTGTTCTCAACATCCTGCAAGCATTCTACGTCGTCGATTTCTTTTGCAACGAGAGCTGGTACACCCGAACCATTGACATCAGCCACGACCACTTTGGCTTCATGCTGGCCTGGGGAGACGCCACTTTCCTGCCAACCTTCTACACTCTCCAAGCACAGTACATGGCTCGCTACCCAACTCATCTCTCCGAGCTCCAAGCGCTTGCCATCCTCGCATTGGGTCTCAGCGCATATGGTGTTTTCCGCTCCGCCAATTGGCAGCGCGACTACGTCCGCAACAAGCGTGGCGAGGCACGCATCTGGGGCCGCCCAGCAGAGTTCATCCGCTGCAAGTACCAGACGGCCGACGGCAAAGAGCACGAGAGCTTGCTGCTCACTTCCGGTTGGTGGGGAGTTGCGAGGCACTCGAACTACCTCGCAGATTTGGTCGGAGTAAGTCTTGCCATGACGGACTCGGTAATTACACGATTCGCAGGCTAACCTCAGCTCTCAGTGCTTCGCTTACTGCGTCACCTGCGGCTTCAACCACGTCCTCCCCTGGTCCTACCTCTTCTTCATGATCGTCCTCCTCGTCCACCGCGCCAAGCGTGACGAACGTCGATGCCGCAACAAGTACGGCGAGAAGTGGGACGAGTACTGCCGTGCGGTGCCATACACCATGATACCCGGCATCTTCTAAACGTGCTGTTGTGTTTTCTCATCCAAGCATCTGGAAAAACGGCCCACCTCGAGCGAGCGGAGGAAGGCTGTTGGTGTGTCTTGCTGGGGCGTGTGTTCCCGTCTAGAGCAAGGAGGAACAATGTGGGCGAGGGAACATCTTCTGATGAACTGGGAATGCATTTACACAAAGTACAACAGAGGGAGAGGGGCGCCATTTTACATGATAGAGCCGTCGTGGCGAGGCGATGAGAATCGATTTTTTGTTTTCATATCAAAAAGTAATTGTGTCCTCACTGCTTCTTGTCACGCACTGCATCGGACAAGCACTGAACCTGGCTCCCTGTATGCAATGATGGACTCGAATATATGTACTTACAAAGTCAACATGAAAGCTCAAGGGCGCATCTCCCAGCCCTACCTACCAACTAATAATATTCAATCTGCCACAACAACACAGTACCCAAGCACACGTCAAGTCTACAAGCGAAGTCGTCCGTCACCCGGCAAAATACGAAGAGCACTAATAATAATCATGACTAGCGATCGATCAACACTCTCCCCCAACATCCGAACTGCTGATGCACATGCACGTAAGCGACAAACCAGGCCTGCCTGCCTGTCTGCCGGTTATTTCAGCAGCAGCAGCAGCATGGCAGACCAGGTCCCGAGAGCTAGCGGTACGGAACATCTCACCACATCTCACTTGCGCCTTCATCATCATCAGAGGCGAATCATTCGCAGACTACTCCTGGTATGTTGGTAAGCTTTGGAATGCGCTCTGGCGTACTGGACATCATACAATCTGCGCGAGGTCAAGCGAGCCGTGCGAGCTCGGTTGGGCTGGGCTGGGCTGGCTGGCTGGCTGGCTGGCTGGCTGGTCTCGCGTAGCTTTGTCGCATGCATGCATGCATGCAAAGACGATGGGCAACCGCCATGCGATCTAGAAAGGCTTGCTTGCTGACGAGTTCGAGGCCTCAGCCACATGGCTGCTGTTGTTCGTTCTGACGCGTCGACGCGTCTCGTCTGGACATACACACACATCCCAAAGTCATTTGTACCTGAGTATTTCCAGCTGTGCAGGCATTGTGGTGAGGGAAAGAGTCGTGACGCGCGTCCGCCCACGTTGAATCCCGGCTCTCTTGTGTGGACATGAGACAAGCAAATGTTGCACAACGCTGAGAGATAGATGATGGGATGGGGGACCGGGGGAGCAGGGGGAGTGTGCTCGGTGGCTTGGGTGCGGCTGCTGCCGGGCAGCTGTTGGGGGGCTATGGATCTTGATATCGTGCATGCTGTGCATGTGGCTTGTCTCCAGGACAGCTCGGAGAGCTACGAGCGCGGCATCAGGACCGGCTGGCAACGGCGGCTGAAATCGCACTGCAGGTCTTGCCTGCTGCGATGCGGTCGGGTAGGTTCGAGTCTAGGCACCTACGAACACTGTGGGCTGGTTAGGCACAGGGCAACGAGGGCAGTCGCGATCGGCTCTATGTCGTTAATGCTCGAAACCCACATTTGCGCGATGGACATCATTACCAGGGACGAGGCTCGTGCTGACGAGCACGTTGGAAGCGCGTGCTCAGTTGGGCAGAGTCCAACAGAGGTACAGTTGGAGCTCGGGATCTTGTTGTGTGATCCATGCATCCACTGCTCCGAATAGGCTGCGAGATGGTGCTGTCGGGCCAGGTTACATCGCCCGCAATGCTGCTGCAGCATCCAGAAGGGCCAGACTTGGGCTGGACGTGCTGCTGCTCTAGTGAAGGCTAACACTATTGCGGGGCGTGGCTAGGTTCTGGTCCTGGGGTGGGGCGCGCCGAGCACAGCGTCCATCATCAGAGATTCGCAGCTGCAAGTAGTGGCCTGGCAGCATTGTACCTGTGGCGGCCCAAGCTGGCAGGCGCAAGTCACGGCCAGATGTGATGGAGGCGAGGGGTTGCGAATGGCGAACGGGCTTGAGTCCGCAGGGTCCGTGATAAGGTGCAGATGGCGCGGAGGCGTGGAGGAACAGGAAGGCGTTTCAGCAGTTTGAGTTTGAGGGAATCGGCGATCGATCAGCCGAACGGGGTGAGCATTTGGCGGATGAATAACGTGGTGTGCAAGCCAGCTCGGCCGTGGGCGGCAAGCAGTGGTGCAAAGGAGCTTCACGCCGCTCGTGCACTCGGTCATGCCGTTGCCCGTGCAACGGAAGCTGAAGCTGGACGGACGTTCTGCGGCCATGGATCCGGTGCGTGATCGGACGGCGACGAGCATCATCACTGTGCGAACTTGCGTGTGCCAGTGTCGGTGGTCCCCAAGCGCTGCTGCGTGTACGTGATGAGACCGGTCTCGTCGGGATGCTCTTCGACCACGGTCTAGACACGGTCTTTGTCCAAGCGCGAATAGCACACTCTGCTCGGTCAGATTGCGCTAACAGAGGGCGGAGCGCGGGGCACGACAGATGAATGATTCTGGTGGTGCTGTGTAGGCTATCGCGACGGACACGACGATGTCGCAGGCGCAGCTGGGTCGTTGCACCCGCTTCCCACGCCCGCGCCCGTCCTCTTCACGTGCCTGCGAGGTCCAGGAGACGGGCTCTGGGAAGGTAAGCTGACGGCAGGGAAAGGAGGGCAGATGATCGTCATCTCTAGATCGGTCCAGGTGCAGCGCGCGAGACCGGCGCGACTCACCGCGCCGTATCAGGAGGGGGCCCTGTGGCCTTGCCATGGCCCCGAATGCCCTCTGCACACGTCTGTTCTGCGTACAGCGAACACCATCGGTCAGTGACAGCGGCGCTGCTGCCGCCGTTCGCGATGGCGACGTCGACAGCTGTGTTCTCTCGCTGGGCGTGAACGGGGGACAGAAGTGGTTCTCCTCAGCCCGGCCGCGGCCAGGTGGCTGAGCGGGAGGCTGAAGGCGATGGTCCCGCGAAGTCTGGAAGCATCCACCGCGCGCTCAGGCTGGCCATGACGTCGCGCACCTCTGCACCTCGCTCCAGCCTCTTGGGAAGCGGAGGCAGCGGTGCGAACAGCCCGAGAGCAAAGTCGCCCCAAGAACAGCCAAAGCAGAGAGCGGCGCCGCACACCGAGCGACGCGTGCGTGTGCAGAGGGCAGCGAGGAGGGAGAGGGATGGAGAGAGGGGTGCGTGCGGGTGTGCTGGACAAGATGGTCGTTTCTTGCCCGTGGACCCACTCGCAGCTTACCAGCAGCGTTCGTCCAGACGGTCCAGGCCCAGCCCAGCGCCAGCGTTCGCCGTGCAACGGTGGTGGTGGTCTTCTGCTGCGCGCGCAGGACGAGAAATCGTCCCGGCACCCGCTCTTGCTCCTGCCAAACGCCTCGCACCTGCCTGGCCCGACCTTCGTCGTGCACCTCCGACGACAGCAACACCAGTCACCCCCACCGCCGCGACGCATTCCGCAGCAGACGTCCTTCGAACACCACCACCTCGGGCGGAAGTCCCCTCCGGCCGCGAATGCGGGTCTGACTAACGATCCAGCACCGCGCGGAAGACAGTCGGCCATCCCCGTGACGGGCGGCAGAGCAGGACCTCTGTCTGCACCACCGCCGCCGCCGCCTTTCAGCACCTCTCCTCCTGCTGGCCGCCGCAATTCGCGAATGGTCCGCCGCCGGACGACAATCACAACACGCCCTTCACAAGTCCACCCCGAGGTCAGCGCCTGCGCAGAGGCGATTCAATGGTTCCGCCAAGCAGCCACCAGGACCTGCCGGACTGGGAATGAGTGGCGAGGAGCCCGTGATGGAGCGTGAGACCATCTGTTTCCCGCATCATGGCACGCAGACGGTGCTGCAACATGGCGACGTGGGTTTCCAGGAGGAAACCCATCGATGGTATTCCATTGCAGAGAGTACCGCGTTGGAGCGCCTCATCGCGTTGAAGGTGCAGCTGCGCGCCACTGCCAAAGATGCCTTTTGGCCAGCAGTCACCGAAGGTCTGTCGCAGCTCTTGGGCGCCAACATCTGTTTTGTGATGAAACGAGTCTTGGTCGACGACCAGGACGTCCCCGTGGAGATGCCTCCCATTGGCGAGAAAGGCAGCTGTTTGATGGCCGCCGCTCTGCATTATCACGCCAATGATGCCTCCAAGAACACCGTCAAATCCACCAAATTCCACGCCTGGGGCTGTCCGTGTGCTTACATGCGACACGACAAGGTCTTTGTGGTTCCAGAGAAGCTTGGCGACTTCTTCCCCAACAATCCCAACACTCTGCCCACGCCATGCGACGCTTACATTGCCGTGCCCTTGTTCGACGAGGGCAAGTGTTTCGGCCACTTCGGTGCCATGTGGTCGGCGGAACGCGCTGCACAGCGGCAGCTCTCCTGGCCAGTCATTGAGCTTTTGATGCACTCTCTGGAAGACATGATCTGCGCAAGGTTCTTGGAAGGCGCGAACTTCATCTCTCAAGCCAAGCCTGCTGCTCCGGAAAAGCCTCGGGTCATTCCACACGATGCAGTGACGATTGCACAGTCGCTTCGGCCATATGCTGGCAGCTTGTCGCATGAGTTGAGAACGCCAATGCAAGGCATTGTGGGCATGCTGGATGTCATGTACACGACTGTGGAGGAGTGCGTTGATTCGTCCACGGACCCTCAGTTGAGAGCCGTCTTCGAGCAGCTCAAACAAAATATCGAGACGGTGCAAGACAGCTCACGCAGGGCAGTGGAGGCTGCAGACAATGTCGTACACGCTTATGATATGGACATGTCCCTTCCCGATGCACCAGCTCCTCTCCTCGACGAGCCGTGCGATTCGTACTCACCTTATTCGGTAATGGCTGAGAAACGACCCGATATCCTCGTAGCCGGTAGCAACTTGCCTCTTCACCGACCGAACAAGCGACGCAGGGACGATGCGCTTCTCCAAGGGGCACGGAGCGCCAGCGATACCACCGCATATTCTAACAAGGTGCCTCGACTCAGCACAAGCCAGTCCGCATGTGCGCGCTGCGCCGGCGATAGTGAAGAAGCCAAAGCTGGCTTTCAGGAAGCTGAAGATGTGCAGAGGCTCGGTGATATTACCACCAAACCGGCCGATGCTCTCCAGACAGAAGTCGTTGCTCTTGCCAACTCCGCTGCGGCATCAACTGCTCGAAATATTGCTCCAGGTTTGCGACACACTGGTCTACGCGAGCTCATTCAGTATGTCGTGAATGAAGGCCTGAAGGTTGGTGGACGACCTGACTCGACCGTGTGGAATGAAACCGAGCAAGGTGGATTGATTGAAGTGCGGAACCGAGGCTCGAATGGACAAATAGGGCAAAAGTTGATCCAGTGGCACATTGATCCTGCCGTCCCCACTACAATGTTCATTGATGAGAAGGACCTCAGCAAATTGATTTCGTGCGTATTTCTGAACGCACTGAAATTCACCGACACGACGGATGGGCGCATCAAGATCACCGCCAAGATGAGCAAGAGCAGACGATTTATATCGATCAGGATCTCTGACAACGGTCCCGGTATCCCAGCGGCTTTCATCCCACACCTCTTTAAGCCATTCTCTCAGCAGAATGGATCCATCACGAGATCGAGTGAAGGTCTCGGACTCGGCCTGCTCGTAGCGAAGGGAATCGCAAGAAAGCTGGGAGGCGATCTGAATTGTACGAAAGCTGTCACTGACGGGCCAAACCATGGCTCGGAATTTGAAATCAAAGTGCCGCTACACGCAGGTGAGACCATTAGTCGGCCAGGTTCTCCCTTTGCGTCCCCGTTGCCGCGCAAAGCAGCGTTGAGCAGTATCCAGTCCCCGCAGATCCGACCTCTGTCATCGATCCCGGGCAGTCCCCGCGCTACTTCGCGAGCGCTGAACGAGTTGCTGGGTGAAGAGATTAGCTTTTACAGTCAGGACACGACCAATCTAGGCGCTCCAGCAACACCTCCATCGCCACGATCGCGCGTTGCGAACATCACGTTCCCTGACGCTGCTCTGTCCAGCGAAAGTGATAGCTCTTCCGACGGCCCTTCTCCAACCACGACAGCCGCTTCGACTGTCGAAATTGTGCGACCACGACCTCGCACACGGATCTCCGAGTCTGGACAGGCCATTGACCGGGAGCTTGCCAAGAAGCATCCCCTCACGTTTCTCGTTGCCGAAGACAACAGTCTGAATCGCAAGATACTGGTGAGCATGCTGGGCAAGTTCGGGTACAAAACGATATACGAGGCCCATGATGGTACAGAAGCCGTGCGGCAGATGACGACCTTGACACAAAAGGGTCAGAGTGTCAATGTTGTGCTGATGGATATCTGGATGCCACTCATGGACGGCTATGCGGCAACAGAGAAGATCCTGGACATGGCTGGCTCCAAGAAACCTACTGTGTTGGCAATCACTGCGGATGTTACTGACGGGGCAATGGAGCGAGCCGCGGAAGTCGGCATCAAAGGCTTCATGTCAAAGCCTTACAAGCTGCATGACCTGCAGCGATTCATACTGGAATATTGTGCAGCTCATGAAGCAGAGGAGAACCCGATGCTGCCCACAATCGCCGTGTGAAGAGAACAGCCGGGTTTTGATCGGATGCGATAATAAAATGATGGATAAGGCTGGGTGATCCGAGCCACAATGACTGATTGAGTCGGCAGCGCCGATCATCGATGGACTCATCTTGGAAGGCTGTCGCGTTCTGCACCAAGGCAGGAACGATATATATACATATAATTTCATGCGAGATGAGTGAGAGGACATGGATGAACATGTCTGAATTGGCTATACCCCAGAGCGACACGATGCGGTCTTCAGGCTAGGATGACTTTTGTACATAATATCGGAGACTTACAGAGTGTCTTGGGAAAGCTAGATAGAAGGCTTTGACAGCTTCTTGAAAGATATTGAGAAAGAACATAATACCCTCCTGCACCTTGGCAATAGTAGTTTCAATTACTGCCCGTCTCTCATGGTTCAGATATCTTCTTACCTCTGTCTTTGGCTTACAGAAGATGACCGTACGCTCTCCTCCACTCTTCTATGACCTCTATCGAAATATTAGAACCGCCGCAGACCTCAATGACAACCTTTTCATCCGGTCTCGGCGCCCTCCCTAGCACTTTTTCTAGCCTGCCTCCATAACACAATGCCGTGTTGACGCCGCACGCAGCTTCGACGAGAATCTTCTCATCGTCCCATAATCGCACACATCCCATCGCGGCTTCGGCGTCACTGAGGACGCAACTCTTCACTTTGCCCCTCTCCAGCCCTTGACTCGCGAGCTCGAATGCCTTGTCACAGACCCTCGTCGCTCCCAAACTCGTCGCCATCGACGTGATCCCATCCAAAGTCACCAACTCCCCTCCCTCTATACTCTTGGCCAGAGACTCGGCGCCTCGCGTCTCCACCACCACAATCCCCGTCTTCTCCCTCCACTCCCCACCCAAGCTCTCCAGCCCCAACGCAATCCCCGCAAACAACCCCCGCCGCCCGCCGAACACACAATCCAATCCGGCACGCCCGCCCCCATCTCCCCCATCTGCCCCTCCATCTCCTGCACCAAACTCCCATGCCCCTCCCACACCACCGGATGATCAAACGGATGCACCCCCACTGCCACCCCGCCCTCCTCCTCCTCCACCCGCTTCATCACCACCTCCCGCATATACGCATCCGCCTCTTTCCAACTCTTGCCCTCCTGAATCACAGCCTTGGCGCCCGCTTCGCGCAGCTTGGCCATCATGTGCGGCTTCGTGCTGAGCGGGACGACGACGGTGCAGGGGCGGCGGACAAAGTTTGCCGCGTGCACGGCTGCGAGGCCGGCGTTGCCGCCGCTGGAGGAGAAGAAGTGGAGGGCGCTGGGGTTGGCGGCGGAGTTGTAGTGCGCGAGGATGAAGTGGCCTAGGCCGCGGGATTTGAAGGAGCCGCTGGGTTGGAGGAAGTCGAGTTTGAGGAAGATTTTACTGGCGTAGGGGAATTATTGGTATGTTGGCTGGCTGTGGGGAGGAGAGGTGTGTTACCATCCTGCTGCTTGGGATAGTTTTGCGCTCTCGATGAGAGGGGTTTCTCGCCATGGTTTGTCAGTTGGAGGGGAGGTGGCGTTGGACTGGGCACTCTGGTGGGGAGTCGACGAGGCGGTCATCTTTGTCCTCGTGGGAGAGGGTAGGAGAGGAAAGAGTCGGAATAACAGAGCTCTGGAATCTATGGTGAAGCTGAACTTATCTGTATGGCAGCAGCCGAGTGACTCTGTCAAGCGTAGGGCGCTGATCCTATAATGGCATTCTACAACTCACTTCCACGACCTTCGATGCTGCATTGTCAACGTGTTATCTTGGGTGCAGCGGGTGCAGGATGCTCGTTTACCGTGTGGTGACACATGCAAAGTGTTTGTTCTCCACTCGCGCTGCCGCTCCGCGTGTCCTACGCCTCGAAGCACCTGCAGTCTTGGCTGCGACCATCATCTTCATTCCCCACGTCGACCACATCTATCACATCTCAACTTTCGCAAACAGATGCGCGACCTTTCTCAAGACTTTGCCTGTCCTCGATGCAGACTTGCCTTGAGTCGGACTCAAGCAGAATGTCTTCGCACCGTGAAGTGTACCTCACCGGCGAGCGTGACATCTGCTCCTCCGAGACATTGTTTGGTCAAGAGCTTTGCAGAAGCGGCATGAATTTGCGCCCATGATGTGGCTACCCATCTCGAGCATGTGCCGCGAGGCGCGCCTGTTTGCTGTGCTGCCCCGAGCGGCTAGAGGGAAGGCCGATTGCAGGATGCGGCAATGTCAAGGGTTTGCGTCCAGCGCCAGGGATCTCTTCGAGCAACAACAAGGCCTGGCTTAATCGAGAAGAGCACCTAAAACAGAAGATCAGAGTTTTGCGCGAGGCCCGGAACATGAAAGAAAAAGGCCGGCTTGCCGCTAAATTCCACCGTCCACCGATGTCTGCTACCGACTTACAGGCAGAGGCTGATCTTCAATATATGCGGCCGATCCAGGTTCTACAGCGTTATATTAACACCGGTCAGGTCTCATACAACGTCTTGCGTATGTGCCTGGAAGCGCAGCATCAGAAACCCGGCACAATGCCACGTCGGAAGCGTCTAGATGTTTACGCTGCGCAGGGCAAAGATCAGCTCGCACGTACCATCCTCATACACATCTTGCACGATCTGGCACAGTTCGTACCATTCCTCCATCGGGAACGTGAGGCAGTCGATCATCTATGCCTTTATGCTGTCGTAGAAGGTCTACAAGATGCCTTACTAAAGCTCATCCAGATACCTCTTCAGTCAGAGCACACTCATCTCTGGCGCGAGAGCGTAGCTTCGTCCGCCTGCACTGCACACTCGCTGCTCACGATAAATCACTCCGCTGACGCCATGCTGAACTTCTACTTTGATGCGGCGCAGGTAGCAGCCACGAGACGTGCCGAGCATACCCACCGGCCGGCTCGGTGCGGAGCTAGCCCCGCACTGACGGACTTTCATTCCAGCTACTTGCCACCCTCGTTGTTTCAGATGCTAGGCAAATTGTGTGACGCAAATTGTGTGACCCACGAAGGCCGCTGGGTTGGTGGGCGACTGATCCGGTCCTCTATAATCGCTTCGTGGCTCACTACACGGCATGCATGGGAGAACTCGTTCGCACCGAGTATCTCAGCGAGGGGGAAAGAGATCTTGTTCTTGCGAGGGTCGCATTGTTTCATCCGAGGGGATTCGACGAGACACCAGCTGTGAACTTCTTCGGTGGTTTTCTCAGCAGGGAATGGGCGCTTTTGCACATGATCGTCGCCCGTTGCTGCCCGATCTGTTACAACAAACGATAGCAGATCTCGTGAGAAGAACCGCGGACGTTGCAGAGGCCAATGGTAATCTGAAAGTGGCTCACTGGATCTTCGAAGAGTTTCAGCCCGAGTACATGCGTGCGAGGCCGGTGCCATTGAAAAGTGCTGAAGGTCAGCTTCGCGATGTCCGCGCGCCTACAACCCAGCAGTCGCAACTCATTCGCATAGTCACTAGGCCTGGCGGACCACCGCGAGTCCCAGTAGTCAAGGCAGGACGAGCATTGTGAACGCCTGCGTCAGATCTTCCAGATCACGCGCGATCTCTTCAGCACAAGCTCAACGCGCACCCCACAGAAAGAAAGGACTCGACCAGATCTGGCAAAAAGGGTTTCGGGCGCTGACTGCAACGCTGCCGGACCTGGTTATGATCGTGAGCTCGACTACCAATCTGCCCTTGACCGTGGTTGGGCTTAGGCGTGCAGTTGATGCGAGCAAGCAGTCATGGTGTGCGTAGTTGCAGACACTGTCCCCACAGAGCCTTCGTGATCTCGGGTGAGAGCATGACCCGAGAAGTGCGGATCGCTCATCCTACGAGATGCCCTCGTATCCATTGCGACGCTGCGCGTCCGCTCCTTTGACGAGCTAACAAAGGAGCGTCTCGGACATTCTCATGTCAGGTCAGTGGGGATTGTTTGAGCCGTGAGGCATGCCGGCAAGTAAGCTGAAGTCTTCGAGCACCAGTTTGTCGGGCGAATCTGAGCAGTGCTCGAATGATAAATGCAGCCCACCGCTTCAACATGCCTTGCAGTGTAGCGACAGAATGATATTTTGCAGGTACAGCTCGTCGCCTGATCACACCAAAGCCTGCTACGATCATTCGTAATTCATCGTCACTTCCCTTCCGGCGGCTTCAATCTATCCATGTATCCTGCGAATCATGGGCTGTCTCATGCCTCATATCTGCATGTCAATCATACCAAATCGCATTCATCCCAAACCCGGGCTCCTTGATATCCAAATGCGCCACTCTCCCCAAGAATTCATCTTTCCATCGATACACCTCCACAAAGCCCTTCTCATCATCACACAGCGCAACCCACTCATCCGACCACGGAAAGGGGCTCACAGCATTCGAATGCCCTCCACTCGTTGGTGTCGGGTTCAGACAGATCTGTCGCTCAATCTCCCCTGCTTGCCCGAGCTTGAACGCCGCCATATAACCCGTCAAATCTCGGGAATTGGACCGCGCTGTCGCGAAGAGATACTCTCCCGACGAAGACGTGAAGACGACATCGCTGCGGTACATTTTCGGAAACGTCTCTCCCATGCCCGGCGGGATCAGAGGGTAGGATTTCCTCGTGTCGACGGGGAGATGTGTGATGGGGTCGATGACGTATTGGCACAAGCGATTGCCGGCTTCCATGAGCACGTACAGGTATGCGTTGTTGGGGGAGATCTCGACCCATCGGGGGTGGTCGTTGGAGGCGGGAGCTTCGATGCTTCCGACGAGTTCGAGCGTCCCGTCGGAGGGGCTCTTCTTGTGCGTCCAGATTTTGTTGGACCACATGTCGGCTGAGTAGAGGAACTCTTCGTTGGAGTCGAAGACCATGCCGTGGATTGCGGAGCATTCGTCTAGAGGCGCGTTCTGAATGTTGTCTTTGAGAGCGCCAGTTTCATCGACGGAGTGCACGTTGAGGAACCCGGCATGGTCGTAGAATGGATTTCCGTAGACTGCATACGGAGGTTTCTGTGCTGCAAGGACGAAGATCGCCCGCGTTTTTGTGTCTGGCGAATTTGCCTGAGGATGGCCGCCCATGGGAATGGATTTGGAGTGGACAATTTCGGCGGGCGAAGTTACTTGGTAGGAGCCCCATTGCTTCATCCCAGCTCCATAGATGTTTTTCCGAGCATGCTATGCCATCTCGTCAGCACTATCAGCACTGCAATTGCTTGTTAAAAACGAAGCCTACATCGAATGTCATCCATGAGATCGGTTGGTCCTCCGGAATTTCAGTGCGCTTGACCAATTCCAATGTGAGCTTCTCATCGTCGAATGCCACGGTGAAGATTGCCCCGGGCGGCGTCCTAGATCACCGCATTGACTCAGTCTCGGAATTCTCTGCTTTTGAATTCTAGACGCTTTGATCTCCAGTCTAGACTCTCTGACAGCGCATGTGTCAATCTACGATGCCTCATATGGACCCATTCGTCCCATTGCAGCGGGCCGCCGAAGTTTCCCCCAGCCCAATCATGCGCACCCTTCTGCTGGTGAGGAACAAGAGCAATGCAGGAAATCGGCGTCGACGCTTCCGCGAAAGCGAGGAGTCAGAGGTGACCAGGAAGAAATGTCCACGTACCATGTCCCGATCATGAGATGGTGTTTCATGGCGGCGATTGTGCTCGTGCTGAACCGGCGGGAAGCAGAGAGGGTTGTCTGGTGAAGGTGTCCAAGACGGCGAAACATCAATGGAAAGGGAGAAGGGAAATTGGACGCTGCTTACCGGTGCAGTCGTGGCTAGCTAAATAGTGGATAATCTCTTAACCGCATTTTGATGCCGAAATAGCAGAGCTGGAGAGGGCGTGGAAAGCATGTTCGGCTCTTGCTCCACATATCTTCGTGTGACGAATGGCGCGAACCGGCAGCCGCTAACCCTAAACTACGCTTCAAACTTTCTGCCCTACCCGCCAAGCCCTGTCCTGTGCGTCTTCCCAACCTCTCCACATCGGACGTGCACCTGCAAACAGCCTGGACAGCTGAGGTTTGCAATGCCGTGATATATCCCCTCGACAGTCGCGTGCCCTCTGTCCACCCGGATAACGTCACTCTCTCTCCTCTCCCTACCACGAGCAACCACCCAATCCGACCAACAAACAAGCTCTCCCACCCCAGCCAACTAGCACCTCTTGTGCAAACGCCCGACGTGTACCACCGCCATTGGACCACACATCCTTGCACAAAGCACGACACCGACGCATAAGAAAAAAAGACTATAAAAGAAACAAAGCTAGCCGCCCACCATGGGTCTCTTTGGCGACACCAGCGGCAACGGCAAATCCTACTACACCTCCTCCACCGAAGCCTTCCTCAACCCCAACGCCGGCCATGGCTCCTCCTCCCGCCGCGGCGTCTCGCCCGCGCGCTCGACGCGCAGCGTAAAGACCTCTGCTGGCGGCTACTCCGTCCGCCCCAGCGCCTCCAACCCGCACTCCCGCCCCTCGTATTCGCGCAGCGCAAGCGGTTCAATCTTTGGGAACTTTGGCGGAAGCAGTAGCAGCACCTTCGGCGGCGGGGCGTCGCGAGGGATCTTCAGCAGTGGAGGCAGCGGATCGTCGTATTACAAGCGCCGGCCGCGGGATGGATACATCAGTTATCTGATGCACAAGTTGCAGAGGATGATCAAGGAGTTGTGGCAGTATGCGCGGAGACATCCTGTGAAAGCCTTCTTTGCCGTCGTCGTGCCGTTGATGAGTGCGGGAGGGGCAATTGCGGGTGTGTTGAAGCATTTCGGGATCAGGATGCCAATGGCATTGGGAGGTGGGTCGTCAAGAGGATCCGGCAATGGGTACTATGGGAGTAGAGGGTATGGCGAGGAGGCAGGTGGGTTGATGGGTGCGCTGGGTGGAGGGGAAGGGTTGCTGGGTAATGCGGGAAGCCTGCTCTCGGTAGCCAAGATGTTCATGTGATTGCAAACGCTGCATTGGTTTACTGGAGTACGGGTTATGGTTCATGACAGTGACGAAGGAAAAGTACGAATATTGATATCAGACAGAACGGGCGCGAGCTTGGTGTAGGCACTTGTTTCTGTAGTTAGGATACCCCTCAATTTCGACCAGATAGTGCGATACAAAGCATCGATCCAGCGTGAATCGCCCGCGACTTGCTAATCACCTTCACTGCCTTCTGTAGGCCCCTCCGGAAATCGCTTGTGATAGCCTCTCGAAGCCACGAATCTAGCCATTGATCCACCAAAGACTATGGCATGCTTGGAGCATCGTGCGATGTAATCCGCCGTGCGCTGTCCATCTGCGCCCAGGAACGGAGTGTGATCAGTGTCTACTAGCACTTAGCCTGCATTCCTCTGTGTTTGCATTCGATCATCACGTACCCCAACTCACTACATCAATGACGACGCCGGCTGCGGTGGCATTATCGAAAAGGGCCTGCTGATATGGTCTTGGCAAGGCTCGGTCGAATTTACACGTCAGGTAGAATGAAGGGATATGCGCATAAGCAGCAAAGGTGGTGGTCTCGGTGTAAGCTCTCCATGACTGGGGTCGGATGAATTGAGCATAAAACGCAGCGTCGTCCGGCTCTGCCTCATGCAGCTCTTGGAACAGGAAGGCTGCCGACCCACTGCACACTGCCATTCCGGGAATCAATGTCAGGTCAAAATGAGCAGGGACCTCGCCTCCGTATTGCTGCAGGCACGTTATGCCTGACAAAAGCGGCAGGCCGTTGAGGAAAATGAGGCCTCTGACGCACGCGTCTGCACCAATAAACCTGCGTGTCTCGACATCGAGACCTTCGAGGGCATTGTTGACGGGACAACCGGCATAGCCATGTGCCACGACGATGGCACTGCGTCCTCCGGCCAGGACCTTCAGCACGGCTTCACGGACCTTTGCGGTGTCTTCCGAAAGTCCGTTCGGCGGCGTCCCTGGATCTTGTGTACTGGGCAATTGCACACAGATCACATCGCACTCGCGCCCGAGTCGGAGATGGTTCGCGAGCGGTATATAGTGTTCTCGCGAGAGGAAAGAGTCGGTGACGAGAATATGAGTAGTGCCACCTGGTCCTGGCCGTCCATGCCACTTCAATAGTGGCATCTTAGGTTCGAGACACCCAGCGGGATATCCCACCGAATATCGCGATGATCCTGTCGAGCATTCCGGGTGATCTAATGGGGCCTGCAGGTAGGTGCCGAGTGGCAGTGGTGCAGCAAAGTTTGTCACTAGCTGTTGCAATGGCTCTGTCGCCACAGTTTGCGGGAACAGTGCCGGTTGCTGTTCTATGTGCAACGGCAAAGCTGCAGCAGGGTCTAGCAGCAACTGAGGTGGGGATTCTGTCGCCTGTCCTTGCAGGAACAGGGTCGCTTGCTGTTCAAGTTGCGACGGGAAATGTGTATCAGGATCGGGCAACGAATGAGGTGGTAGGTCAGTCGCCAGTACTTGTGGCAGAAGTGCCGGCCGCTGCTCAACCGGCAACGGCGGGAATCGAGCACTGTTTGGCGGTAGCAGAGCGCGCTCTATCGCCGTTTCTATTGGAGCGAAAGACTGCTGCTGCTGAAAGACAGGCAAAGACGCGCCGTTGAATGGTCCCGGCTGCGGTGGTATTGATGCCGGCCAACGTGAGAGGGCCGAAAATGTGAACTGCTGCAGATCGAGTGGCAAAGGTGTATCATCGATCGGCGCTTGCTGCAATGACAGGACTGACGAAGGATCTGGCGAAAAAAACGTCGAAGGCTGCTGGGTTTCCAATGGTAAAGTAGCATTCTCGACAGGCACCGGTTGTGGTGCCGGTTGTGTTGAGGGCCCTGATGGGTAGTATGGGGACAGCTGCTGCGTGAATGCGAATGGCGATGGCCCACCCGTTGCTGGCACAGTTTGCGGTGCTTGCGATGTCGAGATGGGTGGCGGATAGTATGGCGAAACCCGCTGTGTAAATGCGAACCGCGATGGTCCACCGTTCGCAGGCACAATTGGCAGCGGTGGCGGTGGTGGAGCAGGAGCAAGTATAGGGTAGTGCACTTGTGGTGGAACAGGTGGAGGTGGTGGGATCTGTGCCGGTGCACTTGGAGCAGGTGCCAGTAGTTGAAACGACCGTGGCGGTGGCGGGATGAATGTAGAGTACGGCAGTGGTGCTGTAGCTACCGCCGGCAAAGATTGCTCTCCTTCTGTTGTCGTTCTTGTCGACATCCCGGCTGCCTCTCCAATATAACGTGATCAGTCGCTGCATGTAAGTAGCACCGTGACGCCGGTCCTGGAACAGACGGAAGGCTTTTGCCAGCGTCGCTCAAAGGAAGCGACTCTTCGCCTTCGGTTGGAGCTTCCTATGGTGGGCGAAGCCTGGCGAGGGGGCAGGTTGGTCAATTGGTCTTGCATGTCTCTACGTTAAATCGGCAGATGATCAGACGGAGGAAGTCATCACTCTCGGAGATCAGCTGCAATCCACGATGTTGTACTGCAAAAGTGAGAAGCTTCCAAGTGTCTGAAGAAAGTCAAAGCGCATGCCGCTTGATTCGTTCCCAGACCGTCCCGCCGTAGGTATCATAGTTCATTAGCTAGCCCTGCCAGCTCAGCAGCAAGTCCCGGACCAAGTATCAGGGCTAGAGAAGAAGGAAAAAAGCATTACATGAATAACACGATCTCGCCACGCGAATTCCTCCTCAAACGTAGAGCTTTCCAGAGCTCCTTGTCCTCTTCTTCTTTCTCATCACTACGCAGAACATCTCGCTCTCGATGATATCGCTTCAGGACCTTGTTCATCGATAGACCGTGCTGGCTCTCAGGGCCTTTGTTGATGAATGACATGAAGAGTTCCGCTCGCTCATCATACGTAACCATGGCATTGTTTGCGTTTGGTTGAACAGAGCGGGGTCGGTCGGGGTATTCGATGGCCTTCTGTCGGCGACTGCTGACACGAGACCTGTCCACCGACGAGACTGAGTCGTCGCGGTGACCTCGGCGAGATTTCTCGTATCGATCGTGGTGCCTCTCCGATTTCCGTGAAACTTCAGGACTTCGGGAGCGGTGGTGCTTATCCTCTTTGCTCGGAGCAATCTTCGTAGTTGTGCTGTAGGAGACATAAGAAGACTTGCGACGATCATCCTTCATGCTCTTGCGATCATCATGATCCTTCTCGCGCTTACTACGCTTTAGCGGACTGATTGGAGTCGGCCCGGCATCGATTCGATCATTCTCGAAGAAGTCTGGGTCGGTGACCAGCCGCTGCAGACCTCCCGTCAGACCGGAATGCAGGTTTCTCCCACCAGTAGACGGTGGTGCGTCCAGCATAACATGGTCGCCACGGGATACAGGTCTCTTCGTACTTGAAAGGTCCAGCTCTTCGACAGCTCGTTTCCTCTTCCTTTCCGTAGTCCCCTTGTCCTTCCTCTGCTTTCTGTGCTCCTTGTTTGCAGGGGTCACGAATGACTGCTGAGATTCGGTAAGATTGTTGTACGAGTCGAAGCGTTCCATGCCAGTTGGAAGAGGAGCAGATCCATACGACCACCCGTACTTCTGGTACTGCGAGCCATCGCCGTTTGAATACTGGGAAAACTGTGAGAACTGCGAATCGCCCCCGTTGGTGTGGGTTGTCGCTTGCTCAAGCATTCGTCGCTCGTCCGGTGCTCCTAATTGTGCTTGCTTAGGCGTCGCATCGCTGACGAGAAAATCAAAAACATTGACACCTTCGAGCTCGGCGTGCGGATCGGCAGCCGGAGGTGTTGGCGCTCGTGGAGGCACATCGATCACTGCCACAGCGTTCGACTCCTCTCCTTCACCTGCGTCTTCGACATATGCGCCTCTTGGAATCATGGCTTGACTGTTCCCGTTCACTGACTTGCGCTTCTCGCCCTTGTTGCCCTTCTTTTCCTTTTCTCTATAGAGATGTCCCTGGTACTTTTGCGCCTCGCTCATACAGGACGTGTGGTTTTGAAACGAGCCGTTGGGAAAGGTGGTCATACACTGCGAAGATCGTTAGCAATGGGACTCTTGTTTCCAGAGAAGGCTCACGACATCAAGGCATGTGACTGGCGCTAGGCACTTGAAATAATGACCAGAGAGCTTCTTCTTGGTAACCACATCTCCGCAATTCTAGTGTATGACATGGGTTAGTGATCGAGTTGAAAGATGATCGGTATAGCATACCTCGCACGAAAAGGACACCATGGCGGGCTCCTACGGGCGAGGACAGGCCTGCGCGGTTATAACACTGGCGCGACAGTCAGGAGGTATGGGACACGCGCCCGCAGTCTCGCGTCTCGAGAAGAAGATTTGCGGCACTCCTCTTCGGGGATAGCGTGGGAAGGCCGAGGTGGGAGGCTCCAGCCTTCGAGCAAGGGCCTGGCCTGCGAGTTGCGCCAGAATCCGGATATTGTTGGTGCTTGGAATCTTCTTGGGAGTTACTTGATTTGACAGTCTGCGCGTCGACTGTCACCGCCGGGGGCTTTTGTAGTGCTGTTGGGCCTGGTTCAAGGCATCGATAGTACGAAGTCGTCCTTCGCAAGGCAGCAAGGCGCCCACTTGTGGCGGGAGGCGGGAGTATCCGCAGTGAGACAGAGGGGTCTGCTGGACCATTTGCTCCCAGTGTCTGCTGAACCGACGCGACATGCACGACATGCATAAGCGGCCGCTAGATTGAGCGCGTGCTCCTCTACTCAGACACCATTGCGAGTGGTGCGGTCACGATGCCTTTCATGACGTGCATACAGATCGACGTGAGGGTGCTGCAGATGAGCAATGTGCGCATTCCCACCTACGTACATGGCATTGCCCCCGTGCATATTTGACGAGCAGATGAGACAACTGAGCTTCCTAATACGTCGAGCTCATGTGCCACGTTATAACACTCGCGAACTTGACACGATTATCGCCGTCTTTACACTCCTTCACTGCCCGGCTTGAAGCATTGGGCGGTGACTCCGGCGACATCGACTGTCTTGAATGGAGTCTACCAAGTCATTCATGCAAGCAGTCTCAACCATGATCGAGAGCTCAAATCAGGTCTCGCGTCCCTGGGGCTGTCTGCCGAAACCCACAAGGAGACTCTGGCAGGCCATCGCTTACGCAGTACCAGTTCAGTCTGCCAAGCTGCCAGTGCTGTTGGCTGATGGAGGCTCAATCGTCAGCTCCAGTACAGCTGTACACATGATCGAAGTAGGCAACAGCAGATACAGCTGCTTCATCACGCCGTGGGAAGTTCGATGTGAAGTATTCAGAAATATCAAGACTCGATAGTTAGAGCTCACGCGAGACTCGATATGGGATTCGGTAAGATAATGAGCGTGGTATGTAATCTTTTGTGGTCGATGACCAATCTTCTGCGGGGGACTATGGGGAGGTCGATCCTCAATATGGTCTAGTTCAATGGGCACATGGGACTTTCGCAATAGAGACCGCCAGCTTCTGGAAAGGCTTCACGCACCTTGGAAGCACTCGAGAGACGAGATGCGTCACTGTTCATGATCTCTTCGAACAGCTCACCGAGGTATCTCTTTTCTGCTGTCGCACACCGTGATGGTAGCCCTGGAGATGCACACAATCGAAGTGTGGTTCTCGTGCTGAGCCCCGATCGTGATTCGGAGCTCCTCGCAGTATCCAACGGACAGCACAAGTCACCTCGAAACTGTTCAGTTGGTCGTGAACGCCTTTCTTGCATTTTTCGCGGTGCCCAGCCCTGCACAGCTGCGGTCAAGAAACATGGACTCCGAATTCGCATCCTGTGCAACTGCGCCTGGAGGAGACCCATCCCGAGTGGGAGACTATTCTGGACCTTTGCCTTGTGAGACCTGCACATAGTCCTCCCACTGTGCCCTCAAAGCGTATTTCGGAGCTGACTCCATTAGGACCGTACAGAAACCTGACCTAGAACTCATGCTGAATAATCGTGTGAAACAGGTCAAGTGAAGGCGCAAGAATAAAGAAGGCGTGCGCTATAGACACAGATCAGGCCTCCCAAGGCCATCCACACGACGATGCCGAGTGTGACGCGATATTTCATCTCCAGCACCTGGGAAATTTGCATTTCCGCAATGCCTCGTCGTTTCCATGACAGACGCGGGTGCCAAGTGGTGCCTCGGGCGTCCTGGTATGGCTCGGCGCCCGCAATCCAGCCTCCGTCGCTTACTTGTGAAGGCTGTGCCTGGTGCGAGTAGCGCCACTGGCGGTGTTGTCGCTCCACTACGAATAAGGAAATGATGAAGCTGAACACGCTGAGCGGGGTGAGCACGAGCTGTATTACCGCTTAGCATGTCAAGCCGGGAAAAGACTTTTCTGAGCTACCTTACGTCGGTGAACAGCGAGGGGCTGTCATTGTTCTCGTCCGGAGATGGCGTCGATGGCTGCGTGGTCTGCTTGATCACGTCGTCCGACAGCTCGAGGAACGGGTCTGGTTTCTGTTTCCTGTTCTCAGGGCGTCGCTTGTGTGACTTTAGCCCCTCGTGAGCTCCACTTGTCGATTCCGGCATGGAGGTTATGCTTCTCCAAATTTGGCTCTGATTCGGTTCTGCGGGGGCGCTGCTGTGTGACGAGATCAACTGAACGGGGCCGCAGGTTGTGCAAGAGAGTGGGTGTCTGCCTTGCGTTTATTATGGTGGAAGATCTGTTCTGATAGTACTGCTGGTGATGATTGCAAGGCAGATGGGCGGGAACCTCATCCGGGATCCTACGGCTCACTGAAACTTGGCATGCTCGCATGACATTGGCCAGACACCAAAACACGTTGACAGTTGTCACAGAGTGCAGGGTCCCTCTGCTCGCCAACGTGTCAATGGGATTCTGTGGCTTGTCAAGACTGTGACAAGGGGTGTCTCGGCGCAGCGGCTCAAATGGCTTCTCAGACAGACAGATCGCGCAAAGCAGATTTTGCGTCATTTCATGCACAAGGAAACATCCCTGCGACGGCAGCAATATGGAAAGCCGCTCATGTCCGGCTCGGATCGAAAATAACATCCCCTACACACTTTTAACGTCGGTCTTACCAAGCTCAATTGACAATGCAGCAGCTGTCATTGCGTGTCTCGGCATTGGCTGGCGGTGAAATGGATCCTCTGCCGCCCCGACCGCAGGCGTATTGGTGAACTACCAGGCTCGCGGGGAAACCGATGAGGCGCCTGCGAGGCATTCCAGCCGAGGTCCAGCAGCCTGTGCAAACTGCGGCTCCTTCGCTGACTGAAGAGCCACTGGCCGTGGTAGCGGAAGGATGAGCACCGAAAGTTTATAGCCATGTCACAGCACGGTAGTTCCGCGCATGCTTTTGCATGCACCACGCTTGTCGAGCCGCTCAACTGTGCTGGCTTTTGTGGCATTCTTGCTGCCAAGCTGTGTTCTCTGCAAGCAATCCGAGCAGTCTTAGCATGCGCTCGAGAAGCCCTGTTGCAGATGAGGTTGGAACCAATACATGGTGGATCATCCATGGAGAAGATTGCAACGCCCCATTCCGGATCTGATGTGCCGGCGTTTAGGCCAAATCGGCTCCGTTGACTTCATCTCGAAGGAGGTGCAGGATACAGAGAGCTGCCAAAATAAGCCCAAGTAGCCAATGACTGTCGTCGAGACCGACGATGATGGAGAGCATGCACCACCGCGCCACGGCGGAAAGCGGATACGACTAAGCACTCTCGCCGATCTATGCCAAAGAAGGCCAGTCCCTGCTTGCCTATCGAGGTTTAGAGGAGACGTTTGAAGGCGGACCGTGCACCGAATCGTTGTCTCTCTGCTTGTGCCTAGGGCCATTGGAGATGCACACCGGACCTCTTGCGCAATACCCTCACGAATCGTTTGCTCTCCCAGCCATGGCAAGCCACGCGAACGGATGCCGAATGGTTCAGCCCGTCGATCTGGAGCTGAACGCACTTGTCAACCACGACACCATATGGGTCTGTGTTGGCACCAAATTGTCCGCCACCTACCCCCGATTGTATCACTTGCACGAATGTATTGAAGCCCTGTGTTCCGTTCATCTTCGAATACACTGCCATGAGCAGCGCAGCGATAACAACCCCTGAAGCCCGATCACATATATTCTGCTCGGATTGACTTTCCACAAGTACTATTCCTCCCACAGCCATTGCCGATTCCTTCGACCTATCTGGAAGCAATAAGTATGGTCAGTCAACGTGCTGCTGAGCTGTCCAGAGGCCAGACGTCGGCAAGTGGGCCAGCCTCACCGGCGTCTAGCCGCTCCGACAGTACGTACTTTTAAGCTTCAATCACTCCCCCTCAACAATTCTTGAAGACCCAATGTCTGCTGATTCTGATGAGTCTCCAGGCAGCAAAAACCCAAACAGTCCAGATGGCATCGACTTCAGGTTTCTCAACTTCTCACATCCAAAAGACGCGAAGAATGCCCAGACGAGAAGGAACGTACGCAGCCATGTAACAACGAAGCAGCACGAAAAGCAGCGACAAAGGGTTGCAGAGCGCGCACGACAGTCTGGCAGTGAGAGTCAGCATCCCTCTCGCACTTCGAGTCTGCGAAGAGAGCGCGTTGGCTCAGCAGAATCTCCCATCCAATCTCAGTCAGAACCTGAGACGAGCAGCCCTGAAGCTTCAGCACCTGCCTCTCCAGTCACCTCGACGTCGCCCATCAATCCTTTAGAGCTATACCCAGAGTCATGGCACTCTTCTCTTCGCCCAGTCATGGTAGGCAATGACGCGGTCCGATGGAGTACATGATCGATGAGCTGACTTGGCGAGCAGGATCACTATCGCAGTTTCATGGCCGTGGATTTACCGGAGACAGATACCTCTACGAGAAATGCAATCCAATCGCATCTGCTCGGCTTGGTGTTGACGGACTCAGCATCGCTGCATGCACTCATGCTTGTCGCTGCGACTCATCTTGCCAAGCTGCATGGGGAGCACGCGCACAATATCGACGTGCTGCAGCTCCGAGGAATGGCGATTCAAGAAGTGAACCGAGCAATGACTGATCATGGCGCGCAGGGCCGAGCGACCAGCGACAGCATGATCGCGGCTGTAGCCAAGATGGCTACGTTCGAGCTCTTGTTCGGTCAGCGCGAGATATTTCACACTCATATGACTGGCCTTCAACGCATGGTCAGCTTGCGGGGAGGCCTACCTGCGCTTGGTGTCGGTGGTCTGCTGGAGCGGTCACTGCTCTGGCTGGACGCGAATGCCTCCGAAATTACGGGCAGTGGCCTCTACTTCCCTCCGGCGGTCTTCGCTTCTACTTCGAGTCACCCCTTGCCGAATCGCAGACTATTTATGATGGGACCCCAGAATTAGTCTCCGCGGACATGGGTTGGCTTTGATGTATACTCAGCTCTCGCCATTCACGGTCAACGAATGGTGAAGGTCTCGACCGCGGAAGAGTGCAGGGGCTTGACTGGTATCGTGCCATGCCGCAGAACGGGCGGTAAACCCGAGTGGGACTACCACAATCTGGTCGGCGCCTGCTGGTATCGCGAGCAGGTCTCGTCTATGCAGTCCAGCGAAGATTGCATACTGGACGCTCCTGCATACCAAGAAGGGAAAACACACTCCCTAGATTTGCAGTGCGGAGCGCATTTGCCTCGTCACCGACTCCGTCTAGAGCATGACCCCATAGGCCAGACCGCTTCGACATACAATCTTGCCAAGTCGGGCCACCAACGAACAGATTGACCATCAACAATGTCGTCAGCGCTCAGGGCTCGGAGCTTCCACGAGAAATTGCGCTCTTCATCAGATTCATTGTCCTTGAGCGTTGCAGTTACGCTGGGCTTGATCACGGCGCAGTGCTGCGGCAAAAGGAGTAAAAGCCGGTCGCGACCACACGAGCGATCCGGCACGAATCAATTTTCGAAGCGAAGGGGCGATGTCCAGGCTCAGCAATCGCGCCAGGCAACATCAACCACCTTAATTATTAATGCAGAGCTCAGCCTATCTCATGTTCGCTCGAATGATCCTCGGTGCAAGCCACAATGCATTTCACTTGCTGTTCGAGATCGTTCAGACGGATTCTGGCATCACAGTGGCATCATGGCGACTCCTGCGCTCTGCAGCGGAGACGGGCTACAACAAAAGCGGTTGTAAGCAAGGCTAACTTAAAGGAGATAATACAAGTCGGCCAATCACAAGCCTCGATCAGCTACGCGGCTTTTCTCGTTCCTGTCAAGATTCGTTGCCAGTCTTCAGCCCCCGATACGAAATGAGCAAGTCCATGTGAAAGGACACATGCTAGCAATTCTGTCAGCATATTCTGCTGTAGCGTGTCTTAGCGTAATAATAATACCATCTTCAACACTTCGATAGAGCATGTCGTGGTCGGGCGCTCCGCGTACAGCATAGATGAAAGATCTGCAAAGCAGCACCGAGCGGCATCAAGGCCGCGGATGCATTACGCCCAGCTCACGGCACAGGAAGTGGTTGGTGCTTCAGACTCGTCCACGCATGGCCTGCAAACCACCAGCTCTTTCGAAACGAGGGGGACAAGGTCTCTTCGCAAGTTCGTCTTGCGCGTGGAACTAGCGTGTCTGCCATGATGATTGCCGGTGATCGTCGTCGGAAGCGGGACGCGCTTTCTGGCAAAATTGGGAACAGTGCAAGCAACAGATCGGGTACTCAAGCAGTAGTAGGACTTACGCTCCAAATCACGGGCTGCGAGAAATCAGATCCCGCGTACACGGCTCTCTTGCGACTCTTCCAAGTCATGCTAGCGTGAATCGCTCCTCAACACCGAACGTCATGATTCGGCTGGGCCGCTGCTGTGCTCTAAGAGTGCGCGAAGTTGACCGCCTCGCAAAACCTCGCATTGCATTCCTACCAGACTTGTATGAACGCTAAGCTAGCCTTACGCCGCGCCGCAGCGCATAGGTTGAGTGTCCGCATGTTGGTGTAGGATTGTTGCGTTATTTATGCCTGCATGCATTGCAGATGTACGCGTATGCGGCGGGACGAGACGGCGCGAGGACGCAGGTGTCCCATAGGGCGACAGGGTTCCCGTGCTTGCGTGGTCATTTCGCGCATGCTGCGGTCAGTCTCTGGCAGGTCTGCTTGCAGCGCAGCTTGCAGACAAGTCGGACTTGGCCGGTCCTCGCCTGCTTGGTTCAATTCATTTTCTGTTCGGTTGGCGGCGACATTTCGCTCTGACGGTCGCAAATCTCGCGGTTGCAGATGTAGTGCTCGATCGGGCCGATCGCGAATCCATCTTCATTTCAGCTTTGTCGAGGAGACATTCTCAGAGTCTTGCTACATCGGCGTGCGGAGACGTTCCTGAACGATCGGCAGCACGTTGTCTCGCATTGCAGGTATAGACAAGCTGAAATTGGTGACATTTGTCATCGCTCAGCTCCGAAAGATTTTCAGCCTGATGACTCTCTTCTTTTGCGTCTAAATTTTCCCTGTCCATGTCCCCAAGAGTCAGGGTGCGGGGCTCCCAGCCATTTATCTGGCAGCATAGCACATGCAGGCACTGGTCATATCATGCACCTTTCCGTTGGTTCATTAGATCAATGGACCGGTATCCATCACATTTGAAGCCTTCGCAGCGGCTGGGATTCGACGCGGACATTGTACGAAGAGATTTCGCGTTATGAGAAAGATGCGATCTGTTCAGCCGCCACAGCCATGACCCACGCGGTCCTCTGTACGCCCCCGGAGCAGATGTTGTGTTTTAGTCAGATTCACAACCGAATCAGTCTGCACAGACACTGCCTTCAACCCTCGACAGTGAACATGACCTTTAACCAGAGGCTGCAACCTTTGCAGCCAGTGATGAGCTCTCCGTATTCGACATTCTCTTCGAGCTCGGTCTCAGTCACCACATAAGCGGGCTCACTTCCACAACGACACGCCCTTCGCCAAACTGAACTGGCCTCATCGGCCTCTAGCTCTTCAAGATCCACAGTCTCGATGCCAGTGTGGCGAGTATGCGCTCCAGGATTCTCGCCGTGGGCTCGACTGGACAGTTCCTGGTCATATCGGCTTCTCAGCGAAACATTGCCGAGCACTTTATACGCCTCGGCAAGATCATCGACCGTAACGCATGATCTCCGAGAAGGTCGAGACTCGTGTGCAGACTTGTCGGGGTGGTGCACGAGTAGTGCACGTTTATAAGCTTGTCTCAATTCATCCTGCGATATTGCTTGGCCGTTGCGTTTCTCTGGAAGCCCTAGGAGCTCGTAGTGGTCTGAAGCTGACGGCATGAGGTGGCAAGTTCTTGCTGACGGTCATTCTATTAGATCTGAACAGCCTCGCGGCGCGTTAGACCTCTCCAGTAACAGCATTGGTAGAGAAGGAGAGCGACATCTCAGACTGAAAACTTTCGAGAGTCTTGCCAAGACTGTGCCACAGCCAGAATATGTGGCGGCTCTGTGGCGCAATTCTTCAGCTCCGCCGCGGGCTTGATTGAATCGACATGCTGTCGATCTGAGGACATTCGCACAACACATTCGCCAGATACGTCCAAACACGGATGGATGACTGGTCGATTCCCGTGACATAGGAAGAAAATGGCTTCTCACGATGCTAAAAAGATCGGCCACGGAAGACGATTGACTAGGCTGCAGAGAAGGTCCGCCTACACACCTTTGCAAACGTTGAGCACTCTCCTGCTTTCGCGACACCAAGACGTGAGACCATCGGTATGCCTTGTAGCGAAAAGTCTGCCCCCACTCGAAACCTGGCAGCTCAACTTTATGCTCTCGCAACGTCACCTATAGTTTTCCATACCAGCCAGAGAAAGTCCGGCCAGTCTCATGGGGTTGAGCAGGGGCTGCGTCAGCGACAGAATGCTCTCCTGATCTTTACGACACTGAAAGCCAGAATACGGACCCTGCTCCAGCTGCGAGACTTCGCTGCGCTGCAACACCATCGGGGGTCAGACCATGAACAAGTCAGGTGCAACTCTATCTGCAGAGAGGTCAAGTTTTCCAAATGGATTCACCATGCGTGAGGCCTACGTGGATGCCATGGAATTAGGAGCGCAGATTGAGCATGAAAGCCAGCATTGTCATCGAAATTGGAGAGCGAGAGAATAGCACATCACGTGGTCGAGAATGCTGGTACGCCTGGTCGCCGTCGCTCGAACCCGAGGAACTGCTTCGCTGCCTTCGAATTGCGATAGTCCGCTGGTCCGTTCACGGCATTTTTCCTTGGCGCGTTCTCGATTCCTCTACTACTGCCATGACGCTGCCGAACGCAATCGTGACTTGTACAAGGCACGATGCAACTCGTTCCAGGATGTGCGGAAATGTTTCACGCCCTCAACAAACTCTTCGAGCATCACAATGGTGGCGACTCGCGAAGCTCCCGTGAATAAGCGCACAAAGTTACACGGCGGACGCGCCGCGGCCACGCGTACGCCACTCATTCCCAACGCAAACGTCATCCATCGGCTTCTTTATTGACGAATGCAACCCCGTCCAACGACAGAGCGCACACAAACGGCTGGCAGCTTGACTCTTCACCTTGCCGTGAGAGGGACGAAGCGTGCAAGCCCCCCCGGGGCGCTTGTGCGATCAGCATTACTGTACCGACGTCCGAGCGAAGCAGCTGGATTGGTGAAACACCATGTCTGCATGTGCCTAGAATCCTGGCCATTACCTGCATACGCCTAGCCGCCTCGCTAGACCACAGGCTCACCCCAGCTATTTCCGGGTACCTGAGAATGCGCTCGATCGAGCATGGTTGCGGCCAGTCTCTCTCCGTCCTGCCCAGTCGTTTGCAGCGATTTTGTGGAGTCTCTGCCCGGATGTAGCAGCTTTGCTCGTCCAGTGAGAACCTTAATTGACCACTCGTCTTTTGCGTGGGCGTCGGTGTGGCAGCAACGGCTGTACGGGAGTGGTATAGTTCTGGTAGTGTCCCAAGCGATCGCCCCTGCCAATCCTTGGGTCTTCGTCATCCTTTGTGGTCGAATACGAGGAGCTATATGTTCCTTTGTCGCCGCGCGTTCTCATCCACAATTTCCTCATCCTACTCTCTGTCGTCTCGTAGTCATCTCTATCCATCTCTCTCTTTTCATATCGCATGATGCTGTCATCAACACTCTCGCTTCTGGCCCTCGCAGGCAGCGCAGTCGCTCAGACTCGTGGATTCAACTATGGCGCACTCTACGCAGACAACAGCGCTCGTCAGCAATCAGACTTTGAGGCCGATTTCCGGGCGGCCCAGAAACTCCCAGGTGTTGGTGGTTTCACTTCCGCTCGTCTCTTCACTATGATTCAAGGCTACTCCACCAACACGGTCACTTCCGCTCTTCCCGCCGCGCTCGCAACCAACACAACGCTGCTTCTTGGTCTCTGGTGCAGCTCTGGCGCGGACGCCTTCAACAACGAACTTGCAGCGCTGCGAAGCGCCATCGAGCAGTACGGTGACTCGCTCAAGAATTCCATTGTCGGTATCTCAGTTGGATCGGAAGATCTCTACCGCGTCACTGCAACAGGCATCGAGAACAAAAGCGGTCCCGGAGCTCAACCACAGGAACTACTCAGCTACATCTCGCAAGTTCGCGATGTGTTGAAGAACAGTCCCTGGGCTGGGATTCCACTTGGCCATGTCGATACATGGACGGCATACGACAACTCTTCCAATGCTGAAGTCGTTGCTGCACTCGACTTTGTCGGTGTCGATGCCTACCCCTACTTCCAGACCAAAGACGCGAACAGCGTTCAAAACGCCGGTGATCTCTTCTTCCAGGCATACCAAACCACTATCCGCAACGCACAAGGCAAGCCAGTCTGGGTAACCGAGACCGGTTGGCCTGTTACTGGCCCCAAGTCTGCCCAAGCGGAATCCAGCACTGCAAACGCTGAGATCTACTGGAAGGCAGTGGCATGCAAGCTCCTCGGCACTGTCAACACCTGGTGGTACCAATTGAACGACGGGGCTACGCAAGACGTGAGCTTCAAGGTCATCAACCCCGACCGTGGTGCTCCTCTCTACGATCTGTCTTGCTCCGCCAGCAGTGGCAACTCGACTGCCTCTGCTACCTCTTCCGGATCTGCCATCCTTGCACCAACTGGCACTCCATCTGGTCGCCCATCTAGCGTCAGTGCCACCTCGACCGCTGCGCCAAACACCGGCTCGCCTAGCGACAGCAACCAGAACGCCGGCCAGAGCGGTAGCGGAAGCGGAAGCAGCTCTGGCAGCAGCAGCGGTTCCAGCAGCGGTTCTGGCACTGGGTCTAGCAGCGGCTCTGGTAGCGGCTCTGGTAGCGGTTCTGGCACTGGGTCTAGCAGCGGCTCTGGTAGCGGTTCTGGCATGGGTGGTCCCGTCGGTAGTAACGGCACTGCCCCAGCCGCCAGCTCTCCCGCCTCTGCCACCACTACTGGATCAACGGCCTCCTACACCGGTGCTGCCATTGCCAATGTGCCCGCCGTGGGTCTCCTTCTCGTCGGCGCTGCCATAGCCGCCTTGTGAGCTAGTCGCATTGCTTTGCAGTTCCGTGGTCAAAAATTGTACATTTGGAAGAAACGGCATCTAATAATGGGAATGGGAAACCAAAATCTGAGCATTGTGACGAATCCAACGGCAGGAAAGGGACGATTGTATCTGCACACAGCCAGAAGCTGCTGTGGCTGGTCGCAGGACATGAGGCCTTTGTATAGAATAAAGGTATGACTACAATAACAGAGAATGAAACAGATCTGTCACACGATCGCTTCACACGTTGCATTTCATGTCGGTCAACCATTCGTGCATGTTGTGAAAGGCGACGGTGTCTATGTAGATGCGTCAGCATTAGTTTAATATTCCCTTCGTTCGAGAGCAGTGCTACGCCCGCACGCTTGCCCGCTTCAATGTGCACACAAGTCGCCGCGCGACACAAAATTGCGACGGGCACCTCTCGACATTGGCTACGCGCATCTGGGCAAAAGCATGAGTGTGCGACGAAGGTGGCGCAGACCTCCTCACGCGTGACGGTCAAGCAAGAATGGCGAGCGAATTTTGCCGCAAAGAGCGATTTCATGCCTCTTGTAGTTCTCACTGAGCACGATTGGGGATGCACATAAGCTGCTCATAGACCGCAACGCTACCATGGCGCAGATAGCTGCCACGCGGCCGACAATGGGTGATCATCGTGCTACCAATATGGCTCATGCCTGAAGAAAGAGACTCGGCATTGCCTGCATTAACTCAAAAAATGCCACCCCTTCTCTGCGCGGGCGGGGATAGAAGCGCATGAAGGTGCCAGTAAGGTCGAGGGGTCAGAGCCCCTCCTCGCTCTCACGGTGCTGCGATGCGAGTACGATGCTGTGCCACATTAGACGTGTTGCAGAAGGTGTTCGGTGGCCAGGAACAGGGCGGTCATCGGCAGTCCAGAAATTCGCGCAAGCGATGACATGTGCCTCGGGCTGCCGTGACGAGCGACTTGGACCGTTCGCAGCACAAAACTGATGCGCCTTTTCCTGTCGCCTCGCACCTCCTCCCATACGCCCACTCGAACCCATCTCAATCCGCCCATTGCGTAGCGCGGTACTACTCCGAATCGTCAGACGGCCAAAAGTGCCTCACACCGCTCTCGGTAAGTTGAGGAGTCAGCGTGGCTTTCCGTCATCGCTCTTCCGCCGATCGAGATTCTCGCGCCCGCCGCCGAGTCTTGAGAATTCCGCACACTCCAACAATCCCCCTCCGCCTCTGCACTCACATCCACCTCCACAGCAATCGATCACCACTCCCCGCTAACACGCGCGCGACTTTCAGCAAAGCCGCTCCAACTGGCTTTCCCTTCCCTCTGACTCGCCTTTGGTCTGACAAAGGCGCCCCGCCGACCACGGCTTCGACAACTGTCTCTGACCATTTTCTCGCACGAGCGCATCGACACATCACCAACAACAAGCCGCCACCTTCCGCCGCCGCTGCCTGACCACGACACGGCCCCTCCAAGTCTTGTCTTTGAGTTGTTGCAACAACAACCGACCCCAGCAGACGACACCACCCAGCTGCCGCATAAGAGCCACTTTGAAGCTCTTTCCCGCTCGGGGGAAGAGTCTGGCAAGTGCCATCTAGGAACAATCCGCCTCGGTTTCACGCCTTTCAAGCCTCCTTAAGATCCTCTCGCAGGACCAGGCCATTTTAAATCCAACACACCCCGACCTGACCCGACATTCATCGGGAAAGGGTATGGCACCTAGCGCCGTTGACATCCCATCCAACACCTTCGATTATCTGTCGTTGAAAAAGACGGGAGCTTGTATCGGTATTAGTCCCGTCTCCGACTACGACAGCGGAGCAGGCTTCCACGATGGCGCAAAAAACGCGAGGGGAATGATTGGTGCTGCGCTGCAGCAGCACATTGACAAAATTGACACCGACGACTGCGATGCGGGCGCCGAAGATGCCTTCTTCGTCGCTGACCTAGGAGAGGTCTACCGCCAGCACGTCCGATGGCAGAAGCGTCTGCCGCGGGTCACACCGCACTATGCCGTCAAGTGCAACCCAGACACTGCAGTTCTGCGGCTGCTGGCCAAGATGGGAGCTGGCTTTGACTGCGCCAGCAAGGCCGAGATTGAGCAGGTCCTCGCCATTGGAGTAGCTCCATCTCGCATCATCTATGCCCAGCCATGCAAGACCAAGAGCTATCTCAAGTACACTGCGAAGACTGGTGTCAGGCAGATGACTTTTGACAACACCGATGAATTGTACAAGATCAAGCAGATCTATCCATCTGCCGAACTGTTCCTGCGCATCTCCACTGATGACTCGGCTAGCTTGTGTCGGCTCAGCCAGAAGTTTGGTGCTGCCATGGACGTGGTTCCGGAACTGCTGGCTCTGGCAAAGCAGCTCGAGCTGAACGTGGTTGGCGTTGCCTTTCACGTTGGGTCTGGAGCCTCCGACCCACAAGCCTTCCGTCAAGCCGTCAACGATGCACGCTCTGTCTTCGATCAGGGCGCTGCTCGAGGCTTCGACATGCACACACTCGATTGTGGTGGCGGCTTCGTGCCGGAAACGTTCGATGACATGGCTCCTGTGCTGGCGGCTGCTGTGGACCAGCTGTTCCCGCCTCACGTTCGCATCATTGCCGAGCCGGGTCGCTACTATACCAGCACGGCCTTCACCCTAGCGTGCAACGTCATTGCTCGTCGCACAGTGGAGGACAAGCACCTTGGTGGTAATACGAGCTACATGCTGTACATGAACGACGGCGTCTATGGCAACTTCTCGAGCATCATCTTTGATCACCAGCACCCAGTACCCCAAGTTTTGCGAAACGCTGCCCGTGCTGATGGCTACAACTACTCGTTTGGAGGCGAGTCCATGGTCGACTCGGGCTACGCATCCGCTGAGGAGGATAACACGGTCTACCGCGAGCCGATCACATACTCCGTCTGGGGCCCTACCTGCGATGGCATTGATTGCATTTCGGAGAAGTGGGTCTCGAAGGATCTGGTCGACACCGGTGACTGGCTCTACTTTGAGGAAATGGGTGCTTACACCAAATGCTCTGCCACCCGCTTCAATGGCTTTACTGACAAGCACGAGACCATCTATGTCTGCAGCGAGCCTGACGCTGTTGAGGTTTTGTACTTGTGATTGGAGTTGGTCGGCTGAGAAGTGTAGCACGATTCTTGCTGTACGAGGGTTAGTATCAAATATAGACTGGTGGAGTTCTGGGAATGCTTCTCTGTGGAAAGTACTAGGTAAACGTGATCATTGTGCTGCATTGTCCAAATTGTCTCTATCTCTAAGTCGCGCACAAGAGCGATTGTGCTCACGTATGACGGTCACATGAATACGTGAAAGACCACGACATGATGTGGTAGAGACTCTTGCTTGCTGTGCTGGAAGGTTGAAGTCGATTTGCTTGGCAACCGAACTATGAACTCAGTGAAGCAGGAGCAAGCCTGATACTCTTTGCAGGCAGCAGCACTTCACGAAGCTGATCTCGACCTCATCTCAACCTCATCTCCTGCCACACCCCTTCTGCGGAAGCAAGATTGATGTCGAGGAATGATTCATCACTTGCGCTGTCGTATTCCTCGTGTATGTTGCAGGTCTGCCCACGAACGACGCCTTGGGCATTGCGATTCGGCTCGAGCTCTTCGGCCCTCAGATGCCGTCTCTCGACCATGCAACCCGGCTCCTGGATCTCTCTGCCACAACAGCACCAGACACAGCCGTCGAGATAGTCCTCTCCTGAACCTCCATCGGTCTCGTCGCAGTCAGACTCTGATGAATCTCTCCTCGTTCCTTCGAAACAATCAGCAACCTACGAGATACTTGCCGTTCGAATTGCACTTACCAGGATGCAATACACATGGACTTGCAGCTAGCTCGTCGGGACGCATCACGGAGGAGCAAAGTGCGCATTTCACCAGCTCTCCAACAGGCTTATCAGAGTTTCCAGATGTCCTCTTGACCTCCTTGGACAGCTTAACAAGGAGAGCCGCGTCCGGACCCCATGGATGAATGATCATTAGAAATTCAGGTTCGTGTCCTGAAGGTGCGGGTCCCCATTGATTGTATTCTGGACCCCAGTGTTTAAGCGGAATATCTTGGCAACTCCTATATTCGTAAAGATTCAACGCTCTTACGGTTCTGTCAGGAAGCGCAGGCTCCTTGTCTGGGGGTGTCGAACGCCTCCATTCGTCTCCACTCTGAACCTGCTCCAGCACAAAGTCGTCGCAGAGAATGTGCTTGAACCGCTCAGTGCGCATGATAGATGCAAAAATGTTCCGACGGCCATGGTGTCCAGGGGATGAGCCGGACAGGTGTCTCCTAAGGCGTATGCAGACCGTCTGGCCGCTGCGGCGGAGCATATTGATGACGTTCAGCACATCATAGGCTGGGCCGATCTCATCGATAGTCGCTGAAGCCAGGATTTCGACACGAGGAGTGGTGGCTGATGATGAGGCAGTGGCCTCACTGTGGACTGATATCGCCATGGAGCGAAAGCTTAGAGGAAACTGGTCTCCAAACAACTGAGTCGTGAATGAAGATTGAAGTCTGAGGATGGGGTTTCCACTTATCCTTATATCCAGGGGTTTTCTCTTACAAGCAATCAGCCGGCCTGGCAGAGAAGGCTGGAGGCAACTTCATTTCACCGCCAGATCAAGCTGTACAACATGATCTTTCTCTGCTAGGGGATGCCACTCGCTAGAGCTCCTCGCGTCAGGGATGTTCTGAAAATCAACTGTCCCAAGACAGGCTCAAGCTGTGCTAGGTGCTACAAAACGCCGCAGACTCGCATTTGCCATTGTACCGAGGCCTGCACATGCGAGTATGGGACTCATCAACCGATCAGTGCGGTATCTTGGTCAAGCATACGGAGCAACTCAATTTCCCAAATCACTATGCGATTCGTTCGAAGGTAAGCAGTCGTTTCATATGCAATTTGAACGAAATGGGCCAGAGCTACACTATGCGAATAGGTCCACCAGATGCGACAGCAGAAGGCCTGCCGACTAACAGCGTAGAGGCGCATAAACTCTGCATTGCAGCATGCCAACAGGTGCATTGACCAGCCTGGACAGCGACAGAGACGATAGTGTGTCCACTTTGCCTGCTTGGGTCGTTGTACAATTCGCAATGAGGCCGACCGGTTTTAATGAGCCTAACTTGTATCGATCGGTGGTACCATGGAATCAATGGACTGGTGCTGATTTCCATTGACATGAGCCCTGCGACGCACAGCGGCTACCAGTCATCCCGTTCCCTCTGCAGCATGCTGCATCTTGTCGCAGAACGACCAGGTACGCGGAATGCGGCGCGTCTATCGCGGCTCCTAGTGCCGCTACCCTGGGCATGATCTGAGGTACGAAATGCATCAAAGTGGATGTCAAGCGCTGCTACTCGCGAAATCCTTCTTCTGACAGGTTGGCAAGCGCACTTCAGATGATCCCGGGTTGTACAAGCGGTAAGGCCTGGATCTTGCATGATGATCACTAGGTTACCTCTGCATCGGAATTGGGGGGCATGCCGAATCTCAACACCCCCAACGTCTTGAAGGTCGTGCAGATGCCGTTGCCACAGCATGCTCAGGCCTCGGGCCAGACAGGTGGTCGGACAAGCCAACACTACAACTTCCATGGTGATTGAAACATGCCAAATCAGACAGCGAAAGTGTCCACCGCCTTTCCTTTGATGATGCCATCGCGTTGCCAGCTGTCACCCCCCTGTTTGCATCGTCCGCGCAGTCATCGCGCCGACATTGTGAGACGGCAGCGGTCGTTGCGTCAACGCGTCACGGTTGTGAACCTCTCAGGCTTCGTTACGTCAACTTCATACCCAGGAAGCTGCGTGAAGACGATTCCTGGCAAGAAGGCCCGGGCATTGTTTCACAGCTGCCATGCCCTCTGAACTCGCTCGTTGGTGGTAGAAGAATGCCTTCCCCACACGCAACCGGCAGCAGTTCCGATTTGATTGCAGCACGTCCATTGGAACATGCACTCGCCGTTTTGCGCATATGCGGAGCCGTAGAGTATCATGGTCCTCTGGCCTGGGATTACACAATCAGCGTGGACACGTCATTTCTGGTCAACTGTGAATACCTGGATGGTAGCTGCACCGCTCCTCACGATTATTTCCCGGCTCGAATTCTGCTCGACAGTGCTGACAAGTCTCGTACATTCTCCTCTTTCGCGAAGACTTTATCGAGCCCGGAGCTATGCCCGAGCACACCGGTCTCGGCGCTGGCATCAAGAACGCCGTCGCCAGATCTAATGAGCTCTGCTGCGAATGCACCATCATGCGCAGCAACCTCCTCAATGCCCGCGGCGAAGCCATCTCGATCGCTTCATCAATGTCCCTCGGCTCTTCCGGGTGGTGTCGCTGCTGAGGCCCTGCCAGCATCTCGCAGTCGATGCCATGCTGATGGTGGCTATGCGAGGATGCGACGACTGTCCGAGGTGAGACTGCTGCACTTTTGTTGCTCGATTCGTACTCCATCTCCATTGCACAGTCGTCGTGCATCATGCTCTGCCCCTCTGCTTGCTCTTTCATAAGCTGCTCATTACGTCGAAGCCAGCGCGAGGCTGGGGAAGAGGGAGTGTTGTCTGCGGCATTCCGAAATCCCATTGCTCTGCAATCCTCGCTCGAAGCTCAATGGCCTGATATCGACTCTTTCCGCGACAGGGATTGAAAGGAAGGTGCTGTGAGAAGGCTAGGGCTCGATTTGACGACCGATTGACAATGCGCAATGCGATTATTGAAATTCAAAGTTAGCGATGCAATGCAAGAGGAACGAGGCAGCGACGGCTCTCCGTGCTGATGTTGAAGTGCTTCACGAGGTCTCGTGAGGGAACGGGGTACTCCGTGTGGTCGCGAGGCCAACGACGCGTTTAGACCGGGGGACGTGGAAGCGCAAGCGCGATTAGCCTCGAAGCGGTTTCCCTTCTTGGGTTCATGGCGCTCAGCTGAGGAAAACTTATTGCCGATGAACCTTGTCTCTGGAGGACCGGCCTCTGAAGCTATGGGCTGACACTATGGGCGAACTTCACTTCTTTCTGCACATGGTTGTGGTTCGGGACGTTGTATGGTGTGAAATCCTGCGAGTAGCAAGATGTCCGAATCGCTCGCGTTTGCGCACGTTTGACCCTGGCTTGTGGTAAGAAGCATGGCACTACGGGGATGTTTGGGTCCAGGCCATCGGCCACTCTCTAACCTTGGAATCATGGTCCGGCTAGTGGCTCGTTTGCAATCATGAGCGGCACGAACGTGTTTGCTCTGCTCTAGCGATATAGCACGCAACGCGTCACCAGGTATGCTACGAATTAGTATCGCGCAAGGCTGTTCGCGAGCTTCCGGAGAGAAGCATGGACAAGATACTGACATGCAAGAGGCCAAACGCTGAGGCTCAGTGAGTCTTGTGTGTCCGATCGGACACATTTCTGAATCAAAGCCAATCGTTCCATCAGTTCCAGGAGATAGGTGCTTCCGCACGCGAAGCAGGATGATGACTATACGATTGTCACTTACGAGTCTTGCGAGCAAAGGGCAGGACAGCGCGACTTCATCCCAACGAGCACGCGAGCTTTTCGAGCTGGACACAGAGCAGAGTGGAAACCGAGAACAAAGATCTCTTCAGCTTTGCAACTGGAGGAACTTGTTGCTATAAGTTCCTGCCTACGGTGAGACGTGCTAGCGAATTGTGACTACTTTCGACCTGAGATACAAGTCCTGATTGACTCTCCTCGGCTCTTCTCTCACCCAGCAAGCTCCGGCGTCATTGAACTAATGCATTTGTTACATTTTTTCTGCTGTCTGTCTCAGAATATTGTTGTTAATCCTAGATGCAATGCAGTAAAGCTCACCTTCTCGGGCATCTTTTCCGTGGCAATCGAGTCGCCTTCCTGGTCGTTGTCATCAAGATCTTCCAGCTACTTGTTTGCAGCTATTATACGAGCCATCAATGGCTGGCAAATGGTAGACTCTCTGGGCCACCAGTCTCGATAGAATCAAAGCCACTCAGCAATGCCGTCAAAGACACCCAGTCCAACTTGCAGCCCTGGTTCGAGTCGAAATTTGTCCTGCTCCACGTAGAATATTCGCCACTTCCATTCGCGCTCCGCGTCGGTGATCGGATCGGTCGTGATCTTTGGGTACATCTTACCTTCTAGATCGACTTCTTCGCATCGACAGCAGTAGAAGTAGATCAGAATATGCGCTGGCGCCCCCTCGCCCATGACGAAGCCGGTGCTGAACTGTCATCCTGATTGGAATGTCATGGCAAACGAACTATCTTGTCGACATCGTCACATTTCATTTGGGCTTGATACGACTGCGTGACGCCTCTCAGACCGGCGAGAAATTGACCGCAAAGATCTGCTCGACGATCACGCTCTGCGCGTCCTCGTGTAGCTTCGCCGGAGGCGGTGACCTTGTGGTTACAGCAAGTCGGAGGCCTTGACTGGTCAGAAAAGATCACTTCGCGGGCGCCTTGAAATGGGAACTCTGAAGTGAATAGTGCAGTGCCTACAATTCCGCACTCCCGTAGCAAACTACTGCTCCTGCTGCCGTTGGCTGAGAACAAGGCTCTCACCAAGCATATAACGACACGTCAATCGAAGCCAAGTCTCAGCGACGTTGTTTCGAGTGCTTGCAGGGCTCAGTCGCGGCGCCCAGATTGGGAGCGAGCGCCTTGTCGAAGTCATTGTGAGGCCAGGACGCTACGTGAAGGCCAAGCACTCGCCGGAGTAGATCTCCACAACCCTTTAACAAATCCTGTCACGGGTGCCCTGCTATTTACTCTCAATCGAGATGCTGTGTCGGGACCATGAGCTTCTGACACGGCAGGTAGCTTTGACAACACGCTCTCCGTGGAGTCCATGTCTGACTGATGGTAAGTTGTCAGACTCAGATCTTGGCCGCTGCCATAACGATATGCATTACCATGTCGCCTAGCAAGGCTTCATTGCAACGGCTCAAGTCTGTCTTCGAAAGTCATAGCGGACGAACCATAGCCACATTTCAATCTATTGCAATCGATATCGCCACGGCAGCTTGGACATGGATGCCGTCCCGCTGAGACGTGAATTCATGAGCTATCACTGTGTGCCCTCGATGGCTGTGTATCGAATATATTACTTATGCCGTTCGCAGCTCGTGTGACAATATTAGGTCGTTACTTGGGCCATAGCATGACATCGTTGTGCAAGACCTTGGAAATGACTCTGTCTGATGAGAAGTGGCTGGGCGAGCTTGGGCTGCCAACGGAGCCACGGCCGACCCCTGCCACATGACCTGCACACATCCCGATCCAACAACGAGGACACGCGATCAACAACCAGAACAACAGTCACAATGGCCGCAACGGAGATCATCACGGACCCTGTCTTGTTATCTGTTCTCGATGCAGCTAGGGAGGCGCGCAAGCAGTGTAATGACCTTCTGGACTTCATTGAGCAAAATGGCGCGGCGGCATACGAGGAACCCAGACTCCCGACCGAGCAGAAGACGTTGAGCAGTCGCCTGGCCATTCTTCGCGGTCTCAATCGCAAGGCAATCCTGAGCGTGCGAAGCACAAAGCAGGAGACGACGGAAGCGCGGCAGGAAATCGATGAGCTGCATCTGCAACTTCAGAACCTCTACTATGAACAACGCCATCTTCGAGGCGAGATTCGCGGGTGTGAGGAGTACAAGTGAGTATCGCGTCTGAGCGAAGTATATGCGCTATGAAGCTGACAACATCCGTCCCAGCCATAAATACGAACAGCTGGGCATGATTCCGGTGGAAGACTTCCTTGCCGAACATCCGCAATACAACGGAGCATCCGACCACGACCTCACAGTGGCACGAATCGAGAACGAGCATGCTGCGAGGAAGGAGTTGGAGGCGAGGCGACAAGAGTTGGAGAAGAAGAAAGATGCGCTGATGAAGAAGAATGCGGCGGAGAAGGAGCAATTATCCACGCTCGATGATACCTTGGAGAAATGGATCACTGGAGGGCAGGAGAAAGCTGGGAAGCTATTTGAGGCGAGAGAGAAGAAGACCGCCGAAGCAGATGCGAAGTGAGGGGATATTGTTGATCACGATGACCTCCAAGCAGAATGTGTTGCCCTGGCCAGCCACGACCAGCAGGGCAAATGGCAGGCTGCTTCGAGCTTGTCCAATTGCGACGTGCTCATCCTGGACATCGCGTTACATGGTGCCACGGGCATACTCTCACGAGACATCTACAGACCGCATCAAGCATCATCAGAATGTACCCGAGACTATGCATAACGCAGCCTGGGGGTAGCTGTATCGCAGAAGTATTACGACTCTGCGAAATGTGCGCACGTAGCCGAGTGGAACATCTCACCTACTACGGTTTGCCTACTGGAAGCGATCTCGTATGGCTGGGAGGAACGTCGCTAGCGAGCGCTCACCAAGCGGCTCAATTGCTTGAGACGTCGCTTATCTCGGGCGTGTTGGTGCGGCATGCCTGGCGAGGCCACACTTCCATTTGAAGGGGCAACATCATCGATCCTACGATCACTGATCACGAGGCTCACAACGGACACCGTAGGGCGAATGAAGGCTTGCAAGAGCATGGTACTCATCAGCTGGTCGGGCAGTCCGAGTGCGCTGAGCCGGAGTGGATGAGGAGTGGTGTATATATTACACAATACCGGAGACTCGTGCCTCCCACTTATCTGTGTTATCAGATCTAGACTCCGTCTGTGACATGCTTGCAGAAGCGGCGCATGTGAAAGGGTCCCGCCTCGCCAAATTGACTTTCGGCATTGCGCTGCTGCACTCCCGCAGTTCGCACACCCCCATCGAGTCCTGCACCTTCAAGCTCTCTGTCCCAAACAAGACGCGCACTCGTCTCCCGTCTCTCGCGTCGCCCATCATGCCGGCCAAAGGCACCGCGCCCTTTGCGACCTTTCTCATCATCGGCCGTAAGCACCCACCTCCCCTCCCCTCCCACTCTCCACGCACTGACACCCATCTCCAGCAACCTGCTTCTTCCTCGGCGTCCTCTTCGCCCTGTTCCCCTACGACTACAACGTCCTCTGGACCACCCCTCCCGTCGTCGAAGCCGGCGTGAACCCGCGCGACTACTACTTCCAGCTGCAAGAAAACCACCTCAAGTTCCTCCATGCCTCCCCGCCGCTCATCTCCCGCATCCTGCACATTGTCATCGGCACCGGCCTCCTCGGCTTCATGATCAAACTGTTCAAGCCCACCGAGGCCAATCTGCTCTTCGATGGCGCCTCGCTCGTGCTCTACATGTGCGGCATCACCGTCTACATTGCGAACATTGTCAAGGGTCTGCGCACAGTGACGCTCGGGCAGTATGGGACCAAGGCGCTGGATGCCGCGGCGGGGGAGAGTATCGTGGACAAGGCGCTGGAGAACCGCGAGAGCGATTACATTGGGCGAGAGGATAGTTTGCGCGTCATGGCGGCGAGTAACACGATTTTGGCGCTCGTGCTCGTGGGTGTCTTGGTGCTGCAGGCGGGGCAGTGGTATGCGCAGAGGAAGGAGCAGGAGGAGATTGAGTTGATCGATGCACAGCGAGAGGAGAAGAGGGCGGAGAAGGCGAAGGCGGAGGGGAAAAAGCAGAAGTAAGGTTAGGCAAGATGATGCAGATGTTGGTGAGATGATTTGAGACGAGAAGTAATTATCATGAATGGAATGCATTGGCATGAGTGTCATGAATAGAAGAATATGCAATTCGTCGTGTATGGCTGAGGAGGTAATTCAAAGCTATTTGTAGATAGGTGTCGCAAGCTGAGCGGGTTTTGGCCGCCAGTCAATAATCTGTACCAAGTAATGCGGCCTCTTCGAATCATATGTCGACATCGAAAATTCCCGGCAGACACTGCCACTTGTCGCCCAACCACTCGCCCACACCCACAGCATTGCACCGCGCGCTCCACTCGATATTGAACGTGTATTTGTGCTTCGTCCGATACCAAGCCAAGTCCTGCACGACATCTTCGCCCGCCACGTCAGTACTGCTCGAGGCCATCGCGCCCACGACGCGGTGGTGATGGAAAAGCTGTGGCACGGGGGCAACACAGCGATGCGATTTCCCCACGCATTCGATGTGCAGAGCTGTGTCGAAATCCTCTGGTCTGTTGCCCCTTAGCTTCTGCGCGAGACGTGCCGCGTGGCTTCTGGTGACCGCATAAGCGTAGGTCGCGAGGGGCGCGACGTCGAAGATGAGTTGTTGGGGCTCTGGCACGCTGGATGCTGCCATTTGCTCGTAGTAGTTGTTGAACTTCGAGACCAGCCGATTCCAGGGGAGCGCGTAGGAGTCGTTGTACTTGACAATGTTCGTACCATCGATGAAAGACATGCCGTAGTGCCCGAGCCAGAGAATGTCCCAGTCTTGGTCTCGATACGGATGTAAGGCCCGGCTCTCAAGATTTTGCAGCTCTGGGCGAGCGTTTTTAGAAAAGGCGGCGGACAGTGCAGCCATCTGATGCCGGATACTGAGACTGAAGTCCGCATCGTCTTCCATCACCAAGACTGTTTCATAAGGTGAGTCGGCTATGAGGTCGAGTATCTTCAGGTGATTGTACAAGGCGCGCGAGTGGCCGTACCCTTCCGTGAATTCGCCTCCCACATGCATCCTCACATCTTCATCTGAAGAAGGCGGCTGGACAGGTATCGTCAAATGTAAGCCAGTGGCTCTTGCAACCTGGAGCAAGCCTTGTACGCGCCATGTGGAAGTGTCTTCTGTGAGGACATAGATCGCCCCAAAGCCCAGAGTCGCATTTCCTGGACCTGGTTGGTGTGAAGTCCATAGCGATGACGGCCTGAGAGGCGCATTTTTGTCGTTTCCTGTCAAGAAACTGGCAGTTCCGAACAAAATGCACAGAATGAAGGCGATGATCCAGATCCGTTGCATTGATTTAAACATCCTGTTCTTGCTCGGGCGCCAGTCCTGCGCTCGACCGTTTCCTGTACGAAGACATGTTCACGCATCCCTTGCGTAACAACATGGTACCTTGTCATCAGCTCATCAGTCGGCGTTCAGCTCGTTCACTTGAACTTCGGCTGCTCAATGCCCGCCGTTCACTTCATGGTGGAGATGCACTAGTTAGCTTCTGCAAACATGGTTGCCATTGGTGAACGGGGAGCCCTGCCACTTGGCGTTTTGGGGGGCGGGGGCGTTCCGGCGGCTAAATAATGTGGCACAGACTAGTAGAGCTACTCTACCTTGTCAATACAGACTCCAGATTTGCATTACTGTGTCTGTTGTCTGGAATCGAGTATGCGAGCCATCGCCGTGAATATGGCTTGTCATTGGCCCGCTAGAGCTCTTGTTCTTCTGCTCGATGCGAGGTAGACACGCTGGAGCACAAAATCAACACGAATCCGTCGTCAGGCATGCATGCGAGTGTGCGGCACAGCAGTCCACATATAGTCATGTTTGGACTGTGCGGGCGCTTCGAGGTGGCCCAACAGGGCATCGCCTGAAACTGCAGCATATGTACAGCGGCTATAAGCAGTGATGGAGCACAATGGCTGGCGCTTCGGACGACCACCCCATGACGCGCTGCTAGGAGAATGGCGCGGCACGCCGTGCTGCCTTGTATCCTCATGTTCCTCGTTTTTACTAGCAATACCTCAGCAGAGAGTCTTTCAGGTCATACTGGACGGGGGACTTCTTGGTTGAGCACAGTCTCGAACTACGAATGTTGCGCTTCGGCGCATTCTGGCTCCTGCTGGCCGGCCATGCCACTGCGACATGTGGCCCTCCACCTATCGCTCTGCCTATAACGGATGTCCTGCTATCGAATGGCCACACCAGGAGGGGCGTGCAGACGGCAGTGGGAACTCCTGCCAGGAACATTTCCTTCATGATAAACGGCTTCTTGAACGACACCTGGATCTACAATGCCACCGACTCGTTCTGCAGCACTAACGACACGGCTGCAAAATGTATCACTACTCGCGGCGGACTTTATGATCCGGGACAGTCGTCAACGTATGATCAGAAGGCCGATGCACGCCTGGCAGGCTCTGACGGCAGCGACACCGAGAAGATCGTTTGGTCAAGCGCGTGGGCAACTGACGAATTCCAACTTGCAAACATCTCCCTATCGGATTACCCCATCGGTATGCCAGGCTTTGATGTCAGTGGCCCATTCGATACCCAGGCCTTTATGGGCTTGGGTCAAAATTCCACCCTCCTTCAGAAACTCAAAGACGCCGGCCTTATCGCTTCACGCTCATACTCTTACTGGTGGGGCATAGACAACTCGGAGTCGCGCTCTGTCATGGACGGCCAACTCGTGCTCGGAGGCTACGACGCGGCCAAAGTGTCTGGCGCACCCCTTACCCAACCACTTCTGCAACCCACATCTGCGTGTCCCTCGGGTATGACGCTGTCCTTTACAGATCTGACTTTGAACTTCCCAAACGGGACCTCAACGGATAGTCTGAACCCAAGGCAGATCTTGACGGCCTGTGTCCAGCCGGACTTTCCTGCCGTCATGACCATTCGTGCGGATCCGTACTTTTGGCGGTTCCAGGATATTACGAGGACATCGTTTACGAATCGGACGTTGGGCACGTATTGGTACACGCCTACATATCCTTCAGACAATGTGTAAGTGGACAGTCCTGACCGATGATACAACCACACCCTTCGACTAACACGAAACCAGTTATCTCGGCGCCCTCGAAATCGGTGTCCGCGGCGGCCAGCCCATTACCATCTCCAACGACATCCTAGTCGTGCCCGACGAATGGACTGGCCAATCTGGTGTAACACAGTACAACACTTCGACAGCCGTGCTCCTCTTCAGCCCTCTGGACGGGCCTAACATCAATGACCCCATGATCCTGGGCATGGCGTTCTTCTCTGCGGCCTACATCACCGTGAATCTGGATAACGGAACGTGGAGTCTCTGGCCTGCCACAGCGATGCAAGATTTGCGCCTAGTCGGCATTGGGGCTGATGGCTGTGAGGACGTTGGGAATGTCGTCAAAGGTAACGTCACGGACCCAAGCCCGGCTGTCGAGCCAGAGGAGGAAAACGCGGACGGTCTCTCCATTGCCGCAAAAGCTGGCATTGGCGCAGGGAGTGGCGCACTACTGCTGGCCGTGGTGTCTCTCGCTGTGTGTTGTGCGTTGCGCAGGCGAAAGAACAGCAGGAGACGAGATGCGGCTGTGTCGGGGATCGATTCACCACATTGCACAGCCGGTGGCGCGCAGGAGCTCGAGTCGACTATGTTCGGGCACGGGTATCCGTACGAGATGAAAGGTTCGCAGACTGTGCCTTATGAGCTGAGAGCATTGGAGAAGCCAGGAGAAATTTTGGCCCCTGAGACGAAGCAGGCGCGTGTGTATTATAGTCCGGTGGAACTTCCGTCGCACAGGTGGTAGGATGCTTAGTGGAAGCACCTGTACCATAAATCAGTCATCATGGTTCAGTCAACCTGCAACGTGAGCGCATGAGGTCGAAACACTTCATGTTGTCGTCTGTATCGTACATTTCTAGATTTTTGCTGCGTACGGATAGCAGACATGCGATTGGTATGACCCGATGAGCCGCACCGCCATGCCGCTCGTTCTGTGAGCTATCTATCCAGGCCCAATTCTTTGACCCACTTCGCATAAACATGCCACACGCTTTTTGGCAAATGCACAAACGCTTCTCGCAAGCGTTCACTTTCATAAGGCATACTCTCTTCCTTGATTGCAGTCATCACATAGCTGGCCACTGTCGTCAATGCGAGTGGTGGCTGCCTGCACAGCCCGGCAACAGCTTCCAGACTCTTGCGTTGATGATGCCAAAGATGATAAGCTCTCAAGCTAGCCGCGCCAACTTTGGGGTTTCGTGCAGGGAGAGAAAAGATCCACATGTCGGCTAGGATGGTCTCCGGCGAGGCGACAAGGACATGAGGCGCTTGGCCAGCAGGCTTATTCGCAAGCTTCAAAGGGTCTTGCGATGCATCGGCTGTTGTAGCTTTAGTATCATCCAGCGACGTCGGCTTGTCCTCAAGTGTCGTTCTTCCGATGGCTAAGGGCAGAGCATCAACGGAGTCTTCACCGGTCTCATCGATATCCTTTTCCAGCTTTGACCTTGAGATCAAGCCCTTTTCTGTTGACGTGGCTCTGACACGCGAACTGTCTTCCTGCTCGGCGAATTTTTCATCTGCCACAGCTGCTCTCGCAAGCACTTCGCGCATAGCAGAGACAGAATCCGGATCGGCTTTGTCAATGTCCATCTCTCGATGATTCATCAAGTTCGTGTCGGACGCGCCGAGACTTCCAGCCTGGGCTGGACTCACTGGCGCGTCAATGTCAGGCAGCTCTTCCAGGGCGTCAAAGAATACATCCTCTTCGTCGCTTCCTTCAGTCTGAGAAGCTTTCTTCCCTGTCGATCTGGGCCTATACTTTGACCGCTGGATCAATGTTCCGTCCCCGAGCACAATCGGCTGTTGTGTCTCGAAAAATGCCGGTCGAGGTGGTGTCGGTCGCATGTCTTTTCTCATATTGTCAAGTTCGTGAAAGAGCCTGAATCCCGCATACGCATCCGCCGCAGCATATGCACACTGCTGTCTGTTCAAGCTTTTGGACCATGCTGACACTCGAACCTCATCCTTCTTGAGTGGTAAGAGGAGAGTATTCTGCACTTGTTGCGCCATGTTGACCAGTCGGAAGCTGACTTCTTTTGGCGTCTTCACAAGACGATACATGTGACTGAGCTCAAAGATGCCCTTCATGTTGACCCCGAAGCAATGCTTCATCCGCAAAGCATCGTTGTTGACGTTGACGCCGGCCTTGGCGACATTGGCGTCCTCCAGGATCGCCTTTAGAGCAGGCGGGATAAGCTGAGCTACTGTGTCTCCAGTGAATAGTGCCAAGTGTATGAGACAAATCTTGTCCTCTGCCGCGATTTGAATCAGGGACACACATTTTTTCACTGGGCTCTTGTGCAAATTCGCGTTGATTTCCCATTCCAGATCGAATCCAAGCACAGATTCAGCAAGGAACAGCTTACATTGACGTTCAGCTGTCTCGAGTGTCTTGCAGTAATACACTTCTGGAGATTTGCCATTGAGCGACTTGTAAAGTTGGTGCGACCAATATGCAGCATTGGAGTTGGGAGAAGCCAGAACTGCATCACGATAGACATTTTGAGGTATGTGATAGTCAAGAAGCGTGTGCGGCTCTGGTCTCCGCGATGTGTCCTCTGTTGTGGTCGAGTCCTCTGAGCCACTCCAGTTGTCGATATGGGCGGACTCACGCGATGAGGCGGGAAAAGATGACCCAGTTGCGCGGTCTACACTTTGGTGAACCGAGGTTTGTGGCGACTGCATTGCTTCGTGCCGCTCATCTGCAGACGTCCTTGAGGCATCTGAAGTAGTCATGATTTCAAGCGCGCGCGCTTGATCAGACGATGAGGTTGCGCATCGACCCTTTAATTGGTCGTCCAAAGTTGCCGTGGCAACGTGACTTTCGCTTGGCCGGCAATCTTGTTCACTTGCTGTACTGCTTGCTCGACGAGCATGTCCTGTGGCGTGCGCACTTGAAGAAGTAGACAAGGACGGCGCAAACGATACATCCTCGCCTCCAGCTGCATGAGTCGACGTCGGCCATTGCCAGACTCTGCATTGTCGTTGCCCCAAGCCTGCTGAAATCGGAGTTTGTAGCACAGCAGTTGGCTTGAGACTAAGACTGGATGTCGAGCTTGCTGCTTCTGTCCCTTCGGATGATGAGGCATCGGCGGCGGCGACGTTTGCGGTTCCACCGTTCCTTTTGACGTCGGCGTCGACGCTTTTTGAGTTGGATCCTGATCTATCTTGCTTTGCCAATAGGTAGTCACTCTTTGCCTGGCGATACTTGGTCCAGTACTCGTCGATCTTCTCGGTGATCGCCGCTCTCTCTCCGGCCTTTGCCGCCATCCTCCGCTTGCGAAGACTCAGGATCCGTCGGTGGAAACGATTGATGCTCTTTCTCGCAGTGCTGCGGACGTGGAGAGAGGACTTTGACCGCGGACCAACTTTGGCTGCTCCGTCGACCGCCACATCAGGTGACAATGATGCTTGGAGATCTTCGATAGAGGTCGCCGCTTTACTCGCAGCAACAGCTGCTCTAAGGTGTTCCGCTTTTCGTGCCCGAAAGCTTCGAGCCATACTCTTTCGTCTGCCCGCGATGACACTCAAAGCCAAGTCTTCATCGCGCTTGTGAGACGCCACAAGCTTTCGGATAGCTTCGTCGGCCTCATCCACGGTTTTCTGCTGAAGTTGGCCGAGCTCTTGCTGTACGATCAATCTCTTGCGGATTATAGTCTCAAGACCTTCTGCTTGGTCTCTCGCCTTTGTCACACCTGCTTTAAGAGACCGCCAAGATAGGCCAAATGGAACAGAGTGCTCTTCTAGTGCTCTGAGCACACCGCTCAAAAGATTGAGTTTGTCAAAAATGGACCGCATTTGTACGAAGGTCACACGGTCTTCGACACTGCTGTTCAATATTGCCTCAGACGATACTCGCCGGCGAAAGGCTTCCGCGTAATCGATGTATTCCAGAGTCGTCTTGCGATCAGCCCGGAGAGCATCAAGTTGACGCTCCAGATTCACATCTTCTCCTGCCGACCGGTTTTCCAGACTCTGTATCTGGATCACGAGGTCGGCTATACGCTTGTCGCACTCATCTCTGCGCTGACGGAACGGTAAGATGAGTGCCATGTATTGCACGACGGAGACAGCGGTAGCGTCTGTAAGCTCTGTGACGAAGTGCAAGTGTCGAGTGACCATCCGAGTGGCATGGCCTTGCAAGGCCAAACCTTTTCGCGCTTGGAACAAATGTGTTGCTGAATCCACCACCCGATCAGCTGCGGCTTGGGCAGCTTTTGATCTCGACTCGAGAAAATCGTTGATGTTGCGCTTGAGGTCGTTATACTGTGGTTGCTGACGGAAGAACAGTAGTTCTTTCGAAGACTGGAATCGCATGACAGAGCCGCTCCATAACATGGCTTCGAGCCTTAGCGTATCTCGCATGCTGTTCACGCTTGCCAGAACCTCGTGAACATGATCAGCCACCGTACGGAAGAGCTCACGATAAGCTGCATAGTCTGCGCGATCCTCTTGCTTCCGCGCTTCTCTGCCAGCAAGCAGCTGCCTCAGATCAACATTCTGTGCAAGAATCCGCTTGCGTTGCTCCTGCTCCCTCTTTGATGCATCTCGCGCGTTTTGCGCATCTGCCCGAGCTTCGGATATAGCGACTCGGTTGGCCGTTATCTGACTGGCGAGCTCCGCTGCGTGTTGTTGCTTTTCATTCTGTCGGGCTCGCCGGAGGTCATCCAATTGGTTCTGTAGAGCCTTCAATTGGGCGCTTTGCTCAGCTTCCTGCTGCAGATGCAGTGCTTGCTGTTCCCTCATCTCACGCGTCTTTGCTTCCAGCTGTCGATTGAAAATGTCGCTTGCTGTCCTCTCACCCTCTCGTCGGGCAGCCTCCAGAATCGGCGCATTGCTGGCTATCTTTTCTGCAGCTGACTCACGTACTGCCTCCAATTCTGCTGCGGCCCTCTTCTGCACCTCTTCTACCTCTTGATCTCGAGCTTTCTTCTCAAGTGCCAGCCTTTGATCGTGTTTGAACTCGGCATCGCGGAGTAGCTGCATGTAGGCATCCTGACCTTGCTTCATGGTTCGCTGCATCTTCTCGACTTCCATCTTATGGGCCAGTTTGAGTTGCTCAAAACGCTTTATTGAGCTCTTGCGGTCTTGCTCAAAGTCCCTGATCGTCTCTGACTGTGATCTCTTGTCTGTGCGAAGAGCCTCGCAGTTCCGCCGCAATAGTGCTAACTCATGCTCGAGCCGTCCTATCGTGGCTTTGAAGTCCACGATCTGCTTGTTGGATGCAACTCCGAATCCCGTTGCCTTGTGTGGGTTGTCCACATACGACGCATTATGCGATCCCGCCTTCTCGCGCAACTTCGGCTCATTACTTGATCCAATAGGCCTGATGGCGTATGGTCGCCTCGATGCTGGGGTGTTTCCAGCACCGAGCGCGCCACCGGCATACAATGATCGGTCCGGGCATGTTGGTCGCTTCGCATGATAGAATATGATGCCTCGGGAGCGATCCCACCGGTGGTCAAGCGGCCGAGTCGAAGGCAGTCGGGGGATATTCGTCACGGATATTGCTTCAACAGCATGGGCCACATCGCTGGCGAAGACATGGCCGTACCGCAGTCGATTGGCCGCATCAGTGAAGATGGGCGCATTTGGTGGCATTCCCGTATGATCATGTCTGGGGAAATGTCAAATCTCATCATTCGTCATGTCGCTCGAGGTCGGCGGCGAAGTGTCGGGCATGCCGCGGGAATGCCGCGCGATCACGTTTGCACGCAGGATGACTGGCCTTGAACTGATCAACCGACTTCCACTGACAATGCGACAGCATCTTTGCGAATCGGCCACACCACAATGTCTTCCCAGCTTCTGCCTCTGGAGCTCATCGATCGATGCGTCGGGTCCCCGATATGGGTCATCATGAAGGGCGACAAAGGTATGCTGCAAAGATGTTGTCGATTAAGATCACTTCCTGATTGACTGTCCAGAATTCAGTGGCACCCTGATGGGCTTTGATGACTTCGTCAGTGAGTACCGGCATTGTATGGCAGCACACGGCATGCGCCTGATCGAACGACAGACATGGTACTCGAGGATGTGACAGAATAGTGGGTAAACAGAACTAAGCACAAGTCTCATGCGGCTAATCCAAGACAGTGACTACACGGGAGGGCACACGAAGCTGAAGAAGATTCTGCTCAATGGCAACAACGTCGCCATGGTGAGCGATCACACCATGCACCACTCATGGGCGTTCATGCTAATCCACGATAGCTCATTCCCGGCGGCATGCCAGATCAGAGCTGAGCAAGTGGCATGTCCGCAGTCTTGCCACTGGCCACCCTGGAGCTGCCTAGAGTGCGAACAGTGTGGTCCCATGCTGATCCGCAAACGCTCAATGGCAACAGATGCCCATTGGGCTCAGCGCTTCGTAGCGTGGCATTTGAGCAGCACCAGTTTGTCGCCGCGGGTCAGCAGCACTCAAGTGCACATCTCGTCCTTCACGTGGTAGTGATTGGAGTACACAGAACAAGGGATCCAATGCAGCCTCACATATGACTAAGTTTTGTGCAGCGTGATGAGGAGGAAAAGAAGTTGCTTTCAGCCGTATAGCTTCATTTCGAGACATGAAATGCACAAAGCCTGGCGCTCTGTCTTTCGTGCGTGCGGACGAAGCGTCGACCAATCATGCGCAACCGGACAAACTGATGCTATTTCGCATCACGCGGGAATCCTCCCGTAGCTCGCATTCGCTGATAGCGTCGTCGCGTGCGGCCAAAGGTTGCGCCGCCTTGAGATCAGCACGCAGGCGGCGCAGTACCATCGGCGCAATCATGCTGTCTGACAGCCTGTGCCAGCCTTGCGACGCGAGAACTTCGCCCATCGTACAACCGCGCCACATGCCACTTTCACGTGCGGATGACAATCGTGACTGGCTGTCACGCCGCGCGCACCAACATTGGTGCGCCCACATTCACTGCTGATGAGATCGATAGGCACCGCACTCGGTGAAGTAGAAGACAAGATGTATATATGTGGACAGGCGCTCCACTATGGACTGGAACCATCGCCACAGCAAGCAAGACACTGTCCAGCATAAGCAGCAGAATACTCGAACACGCGACGTAATACGTTTCCCTTAACGGTGCTGTTCCGCAACAGATCCGATATCATGGCTACTACATCTACCAAGTCAGTCGCCTTTTTCGGCGCCACTGGCGGTTGCGCAGGCAAATGTCTGGCTCTGGCCCTCGAAGCTGGCTACACCTGTATTGCTCTTGTGCGCACCCCGGCAAAGCTGAAAGACGTGCTTAGCACCAAGAACGTCTCCGAAGACACCATGACCAAGCACCTCACAATCATCCAAGGCGACGCGACAGATCCCAGTGCCGTTCGAAGAACCATCGCGCCCCAAGTCAATGCAGGCCGAGTCGTCGACGTTATTGTCAATGGTGTTGGGGCAGCGCCTAAATTTCAATGGAGCTTGTTCCAGCCGATGGTGATTGACCAGCCCACATTATGCCAGGATGTGGGCGGTGCCATCCTCGGAGTCGCAAAGGAGCTTGCCGAATCTTCTACATCATCATCGCGAAAGCCACTGTTCATCAACGTCTCGACGACTGGCATTCCCACTGAAGGAAAGCCTTGGGATGTTCCCACAAAGTTCACGTGGCTCTATCATGTGGTCTTGAAGCAACCGCACGCGGACAAGAAACGGCTGCAAGAAATGATCAAGGAGGATGCAGAGTCATCACAGACAGGCATTGGGAGTTATGTGAACGTGAAAGCCGGCCTTTTAATGGATGGTAGCAGCCTTGGGCTGGACAAAGTCAGAGTGGGCACAGAGGACTCGCCTGCTATTGGCAACACGATACGTCGAGAGGATGTTGGGTTGTTCCTGTTTGAGAGGCTCGTGAGAGATGAAGTGCAGCCAGAGTGGAGGAACACGAGCGTGACAGTCACTTACTAGGTCAATTCTTTTGTTGAAATACGATTAGCGGTTCGTTCAATTCAGTATCGGGGCCGAACCTGTTTCCCGCCTATGCTCGATTACATGTGCCTGGCACAAGACGCTCCGTTAATGACGACCGCCTCTGTACTCTAAAATGCCTTCGTCAACGCCCGTTCCACGTACCATGAGCTCCCATCCGGTTTTGGTACAGCCGCAGTTGGCAAATCCTCCTTTTTCCGTTGCGATTTGATCAGCAAGTCTCCCTCGCTGTTCATTCAGGTCCTGAGCAAGTGTCGAGCGACCGATGTTGCAGTTGGGATGCAATATCACCAAACAGGAGTGTCAGATGTGCTAGTACGAGCTTCAAAGCACGCAATATTTTGCAACACGTTACTCATCCAAGAAAAACCTCGAAGGCGGATGTCGTTTGCCAAGCCTGTGAATCATAGGCGCAACATGGCGAGAATACGGTCACCGTGGCTGTTAAGGCCTGGTCAATATATTCCACGCAAGGTCCTTCATTGTAGCGACTATTGCGGGCCGCAAGAGACCACTGTAGACTCGTACGGAGACCTGGATTGAGGCAGAAATGGATTTTAGCTGGCTGTCGATGTAGCGCAGTCCATCTGCAATCTGCAATCCGTTGCTCTCATCTCCGTTAGTCAACCACCTGCAATTTTTGCTGTGCACGAGCAATTCGACAGCCTCCAAGCCGACGCATTTCTCTCGCAGCATTGCCACAATCTCTGCGCCATCTTCGCGAAGCTGGCAGTGCCCTCTTTGTGCCTTCACAGAGGGAAAGCTGAGACATAGATATGACAAACAGCCAGCGTTTGCAGTGCCAATTCTACACAAGAAAGTCCTCAGCAGATCGACTTCTCCTGGAGTTGTGTCTATGAGGCAAAACTTGTTCGTCCCATATAGCGTCGCGCTTGCCTCGGCCTTCACCTGGCGGCTGCAATGGAGCAACGTGAGCCAGCGTGCGGGTTGCTCCGGCGCAAATAATTCGACTTGGTCGCCATCATCTTGGAAGATGTGAATGGGATGCGGTAGCCTCAGGACGAGTTCATAGATGCGTGCGCGGATCCTGCGAGGCAGGTGGAAGATGGTGAAGGTTGACAGTGCCGGGGGAGCTCCTCCCGTTGCGGCCGGTCTGGCGTCCCGAAATAGAACTACGTGGTGTCGTCCTGTGGCGTTGTCCATCCCAACACCACACCCAGATGTATTGCCGCCCTCACGGGTGCCACTCTCTGGATCGAATGATACGAGTGAACAATGCGGCCTCTCGGGGTCAAACAGACTGTTTAACTCGTGGGGAGCGTGCGTTCTTGCTTCGGGAAAGCATCGATTCCTGTTGTGCCACGCTTGCAGCTCCTCAGAGGACGAGAATTGAATGCCGAGAAGTAGCTGATGTCGTATAGGAGTATCTGGTTGGTCGAAAGATAGCGAGAGGAGTGCGGGACCGAGTGGATCGATGTTGATGGCCAGAGGTCGACCGTCAATATGCGGCAAGCTGGACGTCAGTCCTGTGCGACCAGCGCAAGGTGGGACAAAGAGCAATGTCGCATGATCCAACCATTTGCTGGCCTCGCGTCTCCTGTGGGGCTCTTTGTGCTGTTTGTATAGCTATCACGGAAGTCCAAAACCGACAAAGTCGTGTCATTACGCGCATCAAGTGGATCGACCATAGCATGCCCAGATGACGACCTCAGTTCGCAAGTGAGGCTCTCTCGCTCTGCCGGTATGTCGGCTACATCTCCAACTACGCCTGGCCGACGCTGGACATTGGAGCGCTGGAGTCGCTCCTTTCGCTCGCTCGTTCGCAGAGCACCTCGAAATGGTTTTGCGTCAGCGACCAATACGACATTGCCACGGAGAACGGATGGTAGTCTTACGGGTCCATCGAGGCCGGAGCAAGATATATCTGCTCCTCAGGCTTCGCGGTCTGCTACGACTCCCGCTGAAGCTCTACGACACGGCCTTCCCTCTGTGACATCGGATGATCTCTGGAGTGCTGCGTTCCGGGAAGCTGTGGAAGCAATGGGGGAAGACATGTCCCCATTTGAGGGACATAGCATTGCGCAATTGCTCGGGGAGCTTGCGATCATCGACCAGAGCGCAACGCAGGAGGACGTTTTCCTGAAGGGAGTGAGGTACCTACGATCAATCCAAATACCACTTGAGAATTTCAAGCTAGCATTGGACCTGGCGCTGCCGTTGACGTCTCTGGAACCAACGACGATGACTGTTTGCGGCATTGTGAGGAGCGTCACCGCGGTACGTCTGGCTCTGATGCACATTACCCTGGGAAAATGCCACACACAATGCTAGTCGCGTACTGATAGTCACGGGACCAGATTGCCATCAGCTTCGCTACAGCTGATTTGGACTTTGCGAAACGAATTGGAGAAATGCTGGCTTACATGAGGTACATCGACGGGTGCGATACACTTGGACGAAGAACGCATCAACTGGAAATACACAAAGTAAGAGACACCGACAACATCGTGGACCAATCTGACGGACCATAGACGCTAGTGCTAGTTTATGGGAAGATATTGGAGTTCTACAAGGTCTCAGTCGATATTCTGACGAGACGAGGGGTTTGCCTGCTACTGCAAATGATTCGCGAGAAGGAACATTTGCCGGAAATTGTCGATGAACTCCTAAGACATGCCCACACGCTTGGGGACCTCGTCACGAATGCCACGCTGGAGCTCACGGCAGATATCAAGGACATTCTTACCCAGTTTGAATGTTAGTACGACAACGTGGTCCTGGGAGGGCTTTGCTGATCATATTACAGTCTATCACTGGCTCGGAAAGGAGAAGGTGGACCGCCAAAGTGCACATCACGGTCAAATGCAAGAATTGCGTAGCGCGAGATTCGGAAGCGCAGACCCTACAGCCGCACGCTTACCCTCACCAAGCGATCAAGCCTGCGCATCTTTGCTGACCAACGCGACCTTCGTGGCATGGTACGAATCTCCTTACAACCAACATTTGGTCATGTTGGGAGAGATGGGCTGCGGAAAGTCCGTGCTCATGTCATTCTTGATCGATGAATTGAGATGCAGAAACGAGCTTCAGCTTCCTCAGCCCAAGCTATGCTTCTACTACTGCCGAGACCACGAGACAGAACAAATCACGCACGTACTTTCGGTGCTGGTTCTGCAGCTACTGGAACAACTTCCCGGGATGAAGCTGACCTTCAACGAATGGTGCAGGACAAGCGTGGAATCCGGGCTGGATCCAGCAAACGACGGTTATGTGCTCGAGCGATTCCTGCGTACTATGATCGGGTCGCTCGATCGCGTGCTTTACGTGATTATTGATGGTCTTGACGAATGCGACGGCGGAACAAGGAGAAAGCTCGTCCACGTCTTGAAGGGCTTAGCCGGAACGAATCCAAGGCTCAAGGTTTTGCTATCTTCCAGACCAAGTACTGAAGCTATCAGAGAGCTTGGGTTCGCGGAGAACATCGACCTGTCCGCGAATGCTGCCAGAGACCGACCTATCGCGCAACATCTGGTTGACAACCAGCTGGCTGATCTCCGGCTAGAAGTGAGAGAAGCTGTTATTGGGAGCTTGGCTGCGAACGCTCACGGCAGTGCTATCTGGACGAACATGATGGTTAATCTGATCGGGCTCGAAGGACACACTATTCTTCGTCAAGTCAAGCAATTTTTGGCCACCATCATTCTGCCGGCACGTCTCTCTGATCTCTACGATAGACTGTTGTCGCGATGCATTAAGGACAGCGCCGAACGCCGAGCTGACGCTACTGCAGCTCTCAGGATCCTCGCCGTGGCGCGCAGGCCTTTGAGCATCTCAGAGCTTGCCTATGCTGTTGCTCTTTGCGCGGCTGAGCAGGGAGTGCTCACCGTCGCTGCGCTTCATGAACTAGTCGACGAAGAAAGGACTTTGGGACTAATTCGGCCTTTTATCGCAGCAAATACGCGCGCAGATTCCAAGCAACAACAGATCTGCCTAGTGCATCAGTCAGTCAAAAAGTATGTGCTCAAGGGACTGGACACGGGTCGAGACTGCGATATAAACACCAGTAGGAGCAGCGCCAACCCCAGCCTGCTTTCCGACCAAGCCGCACAGGGCGCTGAGAGATGCATTCTGAATCTTTGCATCAGGTACTTGCTGCTAGCAGAAGTCGAAACCAACAACCTCTTCTCGGACCAGCAATACGCCCTCGACGCATTGCCACAGGAGCCCGAACTTTTTGACGACGCCCTCGCTGGAGCGGAAGAGTATACTCAAGACTGCACTTGGGGCGAGTGGGAATCACAAATGATTCACTACGACCCCGCGGAACGCGGCCTTGGTGGTTTCTTCGCTTACGCATCATGCCACTGGGTCGAACATCTGGGCGCCGTCGACGCAGAGCATCTGCCGTCGCTGTCGAGCATTGAGCGACTATGCTCCGTGGGCTCTACGCGACCCTCCAATTGGATCGAGCAGAACCGGCGTCCGGAGTGCGCGTTACAGGCACGATTCCCCTTCGACCCCACGTTATATGATCCGCTGAGCATCGTTGCCCTGTATGGTTCGCAAGCCATGGTCCTCGATATGCTGAAAAGAGCAGATTTTGGCCAGGCAGAGTATTTTGCAAATTCGCCTCGCAAGGCTGTGGAGCAACTGAGACAATGGGCCGGTCCAGAAAGGCTGCAAATGTTCTTGCGTGGCATGAGAGAGCGAGTCTACCATCGTGCGGACTCTTTTTCCGTTGAAGGGACATTAGGCTCGTAAGATCTTGTCAAGTAGAGGCGAGAAAAGTGGACTCTATTTGGACTGGATCTACGATCCTGTGTGAAATATCTAGCAGTGGCAAAGACAGACCTGCTTGGCCCAATTGGTCAGGGCTGTCCGACATAACAGCGATGCGATAAAGCTTATAGATTGGCGCTGGAAGAAGTGGTCACTGTACTGTCCTTCGGTCAAACGAAGTGCTAATATCGTGCAAAGCTCTTGCGCCCAGTTCATACCGGCTCTTTCAGCTATCAACAAAAAGTTTACTCGCGTCCCAACGTCTCGCGAGATACAAGCATTCCTTTCCCATCTCACTCGATCGGTCTTCAAGGGTAAATTCCATGCCAAGCCTATTACATACACGATCGAAACGCATTGGCATCGTCTGGAGCAGTTGATACGACTGCACTTCGACCACAGATACACCGATCATGAGCGAGGCGAGATAAGACAGGTGAGACTTTATATGTGGATATTTGGCAATACAGCGGGCTGATATCAACGTCTGGATTCATCTGCGAAGCCCTGGTACGTGAAAAAAAAATCTCCATCCACCAAACGCTATGGGAAGTCACTCGCTGATCGGAAGACGAGTGTTGACATTCTGTACTTCCTGTGGGCTCTCGATCAGCACAATCTCGGCCATCCAAGCGCTTGTCTTCAATTATCGATGGCTGTCTTCATCATGATATTCACCGGCATGCGTCCCGGAGGGTTTGTGGAGTCGAATAACTACAAGGGCTCGAACGAGGGCATACTGTACGGCGACCCTCAGGTTGTCATTGGGTATGATGACGATGGGAGTCGGATCTACGGATGCCTTGTCCGGATCAGGAACCGGAAATGCGCTCGAGGCGTGAGCAAGTTGTCGTAGGTTACCTGCTCACACAGCCAGTACGAGAAAATCTGCGAATCGACTTCCCTCGGTTACACGATGGTGTTGCGCAACGATAATGCTGAGCCAAGCTCATGTCCTATGCGCAAATTGCTAGCTTTGGCAATAGCCCATCGAGCAACTAGCATACTTCCGTGGGTTTTCTAGTCTGTGTAGGACAAAGAGGTTGTCTTCCGAGAGCCTCCCAGATGTGGCAAGGACTTCACAGGAGGTAAAGAACAGTATCGCTAGCTGGAATAAAGAGTCGTCTCATATCACCTAGTTTCCTGTTACCACGCAGCTGGGGCCCATAGGGACCGCGTCTGAACCGCGCTCGACATATTTTATT